>OX451738.1:497601522-498201522 GCA_948472305.1 Vicia faba
TTTTTTATTCAAGTGTATAATTGACATAAACCTTATACAATTTATGATGTTGAAGCCTTGCTCTATATCCAGGAGACTCAACTTGACAATTTCTGCCAAGAATTTTCTGTCTACAATGTCTCTTCAAATCTTGATCAACATGAACCTGCATCTAGCAGTGGAGAAGTGGTAGGTTTCGAGGTCATGGACACTCCATGGGTTGAAGCTTGGGGAATATGTCTACTTGTTAACTCGTGGTAACGATCAAATTAATGGAAATTAAGCTCATAGTGATGTTCCCACAATTCCTAATAGTTCTAATGCTCCAACTGCAAATATGGCCACCACTGACCCACAAATGCACAGAGGAGTATTGCATTTCATGTGAGCACGATTTACAAGCATGGTTCGCTGATTAAGGTGTTTCACATTACATTACATGTTTTAACTCTTTTATACAACATAAATCTACTTACTTAGGTGGTGATAGATTCCAAATAGGAAATTATTAAAGCATCTCTATTAAGTTTGTTGGTTCCTCATGTAAGAACAAGATTTGGTTCTACATTTGACCTTAAGTTTTGATGATAACATTACATGATATCTTAAGAGAACAATTTAGTACTCTAACAGTTTCTGTCTAGTATGTAGCTTTTTCTAAACATGTTCTGACTCTGCAGATAAGGCGTGTGATGTCATCATGTTTTGAACACAACATACTCTAACTACGGAAGAAACTAGATGTGTTTACAAGTCCCAATCAAGTTATAGAATGATTCTATAACAACCGTTATGATAAACATTAGTGATAGAGCTTCTGATCATGACTCATTTGGAAGAGCTTCTAAAGACTTCTCAAGCTCTGATTCTGTTTGTCCAAGTTCTGAAGATTCCTAAGACAGGGTTCTATAAGAACTAGTTCTGAAGATTCTGAAGATAAAGATTCTGAAGAACAAGTGCTGAAGACTCTGAAGACAAGGTTATGGATGAACGAGCTCTGAAGACTCTGATGACTTTGGCTCTGAAGATTCTAGTTTTGGTCATTCTAAGCATGCTTCATCATCATCCATCAAAAGCCTTTGAAGATTAGAAGATAAGATCAAAGTTGGTTTACGTGAGAGAATAATACAATGTACAATGAATTAAAGGGGGAAATGTTCCCCTTCCTAGTTACTTTGTTTAGCTTTCTATAGTCAATATGCACACGTTACCCGGTTTGTATACCTTGTACTACTGATTCTCATTTTTCATTTTGTACCACTATTATGCCACCTTTATTGGGTACCATATGCATAGGGCTAACCCATTTACTATCAGATATTTCATATATAATTCCAAATTCTAGTAATTTTAATACTTCTTTCTTAACCACATCGCTCATAATGGAATTTATCCTTCTTTGATGTTCCCTAGGGGGTTTAGAGTCTTCCTCTAGCATTATTGGGTGCATACACATAGACATGCTTATCCCTTTTAAGTCAGATATATTATATCATATGGCCGCAAGGTATTTTCGTAAGACATCTAAGAGCTGATTAGTTTCATTTTTGTAAAGATTAACACTAACTATAACTGGACGATTTAGTTCTTTATCAAGAAACTCATATCTCAAATTTTTAGGTAGTTCCTTAAGCTCCATCGATGGTTTCTTGGAGCCGGTCATATGGTCAATAGTGAGTGTTAAACATTCGTGAAGGTTGTCATCTATATAACATGTTTATACCTTATTTCCATCATCTTCCATTATGGGTGATGAGGGAAGTTTCATTGTTTCCTTATCCAATTCTCTTATATATTCATCAATAATATCAACAGTACAACATGAGTCATTTAGGGTTGGTGCTTTTAGGAATTTAGATAAGATAAACTTAACCTTCTCATCTCCCACTTCTAAAGTCATTTTCCCTCTTTCGACGTCTATCACGGATCCAACAATTGACAAAAAGGTTCTACCTAGAAGGATGGGGATATCACCATCTTCTTTAATGTCCACGATGATAAAATTTGTAGGAATATAAAGTTGACTGATCATAACTAGAATATCTTCTAATATACCGATTGGATACTTAACTGATCAATCAGCCAGTTGGAGGGTGTTGTACCCCAAAGTTTTCCCTCCCTTTTCCTCAAAACATTTCTCACCAAAGATCTCAAATGCTCAAGGGTTCTCAAGAGTTTGATCAGGCAAGCTCACCTCCTAAAGCACTGAGTCCACAAATTAGGGTTTTGGTTTTCTCAAGGACCATTATACTTTTGATTCCTCAAATGACTTTCATGGTTCATTATAGGTCTCCAATATTATTCATACCAAGTTTCAAGTCTTTCACCATAAATTTGCTCAGCCAATTGCTCAGATGACTGAAAATCAGTTGTATTGAGTAAAAAGTAAATTATGGTCAACATACAGTCAAACTTAATGATTTTTGGCCAACATAAACATTTATAAGTGATACTTATCAATTGACCAAGGGTTGATCACAATTCCTCAATAAAAGCATTCAAATCATCAAAGAAGCAAAATTGTCAAAATTAGGGTTTTGACTAAGAATGACTGATCATTGACTTTTGACCTAGTACATGACCTAATGGCTTGAAGCATGACCTTAAGGACTCAAATAAAACACATTGACCTGATTTCAGGGCTCAAGTCATTTCTCAAGATCAAAGGATTGATAGTTGAAATTTGGATCAACTGATGAAAAGTCAACTGATACACAAAAAGTCAACCTTTGACTTTTTGGTCAAAATTGAATTTCAAAGATCAAGATTCATCAAGAGATTCAAAAATATCAAACTTGATCATCAAGAATCAATAAAGTCAACAAAAGTCAAAGATTTCCAATACTTAGAAAATTCTAAGTGTTTTTTGACCTTGATAATTTCACTACTTCATGACAATTTTTCACCAAGATGCAAGATGATTCAAGGAAACCTTTCAAAATGAAAGTTGTAGATCTTGATGAATCCTAAAACTTTGTACCTTAGGCTTTATGTCCAAAAAAATTCTTAGATTTGGAGATATAGGCTCATTAAGTCATGACATTTTTTGTATAAACACTTAGTGAAATTTTCGACAAGTTTAGCCGGATTTTTGTCCTAACTTCTTGGCCAATTTTTATCAAGCTCCAAGTTTATTTAGCCAAAGTAGTCAACATGAAGGTTGAAGAGAATGCTTCAAGCTTTCCAAAATGTCAAAGAAGTTGAAAGGATCATGCTTGAGCTAAGATATTCGAAGAGATAAAGTTGGACATCCATTCTTGAATTTTAGGTCATTTTCATGAAGAACACATGATCCAATCTTCAAGCATGCTGCATAATCTTGCTTTGAAGGCTATTAAACTTGTAAATCACTCAATAATTAAATGTTTACACAATTGTTTGAGCCATTGTCCAAGTGTTTAAGGCATTATCCAAGTTAGTTTTCCAATAAAGGAAGAAAACCAAGACTTCCATTTTGGAAAAGTGACTTTAATCACAAAGTCCACTCTCCTTGAGCCTTGAACTTGTTTCTTCTAAACTTATTAAAGCCAGAAGAAACATATCTATAGCCTCTAACTACTCAGACCATGCTTATACTTCACATTGAAACCATGATTTTCAAGATTGCTTCATGTACAATCCAACTTAGCCATAACATGTGACTTTGTGAACCAAGCCTTCTCAGCATTCCAAAACTTTTCTCTATAAGTAGTGAAGTTATTTGCAAGATAAAACATGAATTCACAAGCCTTGAAACACTCACAAACTCCCTAAAATCAGAAATTGCATCAAAACCTCAATTGCTTGCCATTTTTGATTTTGAACACCAAACTCATAATGCACCCGTGCGCTTACCATTTTAATTAATCAAACATCATCTATACACCATATAGAAATGATTCAAACACTTGAACCACTTCTGTAATCCCTCCATCACCATCCACCATTTTCATAACTCAGCTCTGCAACTTGACTTCTCCAGAAAGATTTAGCCATTCTCAATTCAAAGTAAGCATTGCAATAGCTTCCTAGGAGTTCAGTGAAGTTATCCAGATCATCACAACACCTTCAAGAGTGATCAAACTCCAAACACGATTTTCAGTTTTGAGGTAAGTTTTCTCAACTTTGAACTCCTTATACAAGCATCATTAATGGTTACTTTGTGAATGGAAAATGTAGACATCATTTCCCTGAAGCTAACCATGCCTTTAGTTTTCATTTATGCAAAAAAAAAACCGCTAAAATGATAAATAAACGGGAAAAGTCCTAATTAATCTATTACATCCTGTGAGCAGTTACATCAATATTACAAAAATAAGTAAACGCGCAGCGAATAGAGAACAAAAGGAAATTAGGGTTTTGACCCCGTCTAACCTAATTAAAAGAAAAGTCATATTTTGGTTGTTTTTGATTATTTTAAGAAAATAAGGGTTTAAATTAAATATGCAAAAACCTAATTACTAATTAAATTAAATTAAATAAAACTAATTAAATTTGACCTATTTTTGTATTTCGTGATTTTTTCAAGAAAAGAGAAATAAAAATTAAATTAGACAAAAACCCTAATTCTTCTAATTGATTTTAATTTATTTGTAAAAAGAATTAAAGTCACCTAATAAATTAAATTAATTAAACTAATTAATTTTTATAAAATATAAAACCTAAATCTATTTTTGATGAAAAATTGATTTTATGATTTTATATAAAAAAAAAAGAATTAACTTTTGTTAGTAAAAATAATTTGAATAAATTAAATAAAATAAAAAAGAAAAAAAGAAAAGAAAAGAGTATTGGGCCTGTAATCAGCAATTGGAGGGGTGTGTCAATAGCAATTCTGGGCCCAAACAATTCTGATCCACATTGACCTCTCTGATCCAGTGTTGTGCATTAACCAAGGCTTTTGGTGGACCCTCATGTAATGGCCTTCAGATCTGGCCTCTTGGAGATCTTAGTGGTTGAGCCTTGAGGACTCATGGTGGACCTCACTCTTGTGTGCGTGCCTGATCATGCAAATGAAAATAACATGAAATATATGGGGGGACCTGGGATTCGAACCCAGGTCCTATGGCCTTTTCCACTGCCTCAATACCAACTGAGCCACGCGCTTTTGTTGTATGTCAAATAACAATTAAACAATATATTAAAAAACAAACAAAATATGAATTATCCGCGCGAAATTCAAACGAAGCAATCAGGGGCTGCCACGCCATCGTCCCTATCCTCTCTCCATTGCTAAAAGATTCAGTGACTTTTACCTACGCACAAATGTCCGTAGCTATATCCCCTGCACATTTCAAAATCAAATACAGGCACGATAAATGGATTCTAATGTTGTGGATCAAATCGCCTTGGCCTGCTGAGAATGATGGTGCCCTTCTTGTGGACCAATTTCACCTGTATAAAAAGATCCTAAAACGAGACAAAGAACCCTAGCTATGGTGGATTCCAATATAGCCAACAAAAATGCAATTAATTGCCACCATGAGCTTACAAACATGTTATGGATTCAGAATATGCTATTGAAACATGATAAAGATGCAATAATAAAGGAATACGATTTTAAAAAAAGAACCAAACCGTGAGGGTCGTGGAGATGAATTCTGGGCACTAGGATGCTTGTTTTTTATTGGTATAGCTTCCTTGTATACCCAGGAAGCGAATGAGATGGCTTGGGAGTCTTGTAAACGCCTGGAATTATAAAACCAAGTCATCACTTTTTGGTGATTTTTTCAAGTTTTGTTCTTCCTCTCCACGCCTCAAAACCTTGTCCTTTTGATCTACTTTTGTCCACTATATACCAAGGAGCGAATTAGGGTTACAAATATGCCTTCAATCTTTGTCAATTATGATTTTTGATCTTGATTTTATTTCCATGAAAATCTTTCCAAAATAGGCCAAAATCAATCTTTTTATGCCCAACCATGCCTTGCATGATTTGATTTTGTTGCTAGCTGTATAAGTGACCTGAAATGTGCACAAAATCTTGAGGTTTGAATGATTTGGATATTTTTATGATTTATTTAGATTTAAATTGATTTAATTGAAATAAAAAATCAAAATAAATGGTAAAAATAAAATAAAGGCAAAAAGTGCAAAAAGTCAGGCCCATTTAACAAATATTTCAATTTGAGGCACTTTTGACTTTTGGCAATTTTGCAAAAAAGATCAACTTTACCAATGCATAACTTCCTCAATTTTGACTCTTTGAAGGTGTTCTTGGACTTTTTAGAAATATTGAGATGTCCTCTAAGCAACCCTTTTGGTCTCATCTCAATTGAGTCCTCCATGTTCATGTATGAAGCTTTGACAAAAAAAGGTGTTTTATTTTACTTTCCAAAATGACCTATAATGTCCAAATTCATAACTTATTGTGAGTTAATATTTTAAACATGGGAGATGAATATGAGTTGTAGGGAATTGCATCCTCTTCAAAATGAGCTTTGGATGGGTCATTTCTCATAAAGTATAAGAAAGTTATGCTTGGTCAAAGTTGAGTTGACTTTTCCTACAAAACCCTAATTTAGCAACTTTTGGGTTTTGATGAATTGTGAGAAATCCTTGAGGAATCATGATCAACCCTTGATAAAATGATGAATAATACTTCAAAATAAGTATTTTTACTAAAAATCTTAAAGTTTGACTGTATGTGGGCCATAATTGACTTTTGCCCTAGCACAGTCGATTTTCAGGCCTTTGAGCAATTGACTGAGCAAACTTCCTCTGCAAGGCTTGAAACTTGGCATGGATGATCTTGAGAACATATTAGGAAAATGTTGAGAATTTGGGATCCCTTGGAATCAAGTATCTTGATGCAACATGAAACCCTATTTTGAGGTAGACTGTCTTAGAAGAGAGTTTGTCTGGTCAACCCTTGGACTTCTTTGAGCCACTTGAGGATCTTTCTTGAAATGTTTTGGGAAATATGGGAGGGCAAATTTTAGCGTACAACAAAGGCCAATGTCGAACTTACCAATCCTTTTTAGCAATGATTGTAGCATCAAGTTCATAATAACGCCACCATCTACGAACACTTTGTTCACAGGGAAACCATCAACTTTAGCCCTTATAAACAAAGGCTTTAGATGGTACATCATATCAGACGTAGTCTTCTAAAACATCACATGTTGTTCTTCAGCCACCCCATTATTCATGACATAGTAGCATATAGGTTTCTGGCCTGCTGATTCTTCACACATAGTCTCCTCTTTGTCCCCAGATGCCTCTGACGCGAAACCATACTCATTAGGAAGGACCGACACAATATTAAAATGTATAATCAAACCATCATATGAACTATCTCCAAAGTCGTCAGATAGTTCATCATCCATATTGTCATCACCAGGATTTTCAACTTTGGCTGGCGACGCACCCACAACTGACATCGATAACCTCTCTTTTGCTGGTCGACAATGCACTCCCTTCTGAATGCTCTCACCATTCTACGGAGAAGCTTTTATTGCCACTTCTCTTGCATCTTTCTTGTTTCTCTGAAACCTTCTCCACTGAGTCTTTTTCATATGATTTTTCCTTTGTATGTGGGAGGAACGTGATACCTCTTTGAAGTGATCCCAACTTCAGTAAATTGGGAAGAACTAGATCCATTCTCCATCATTTTCCATTTATGACTCAAACCCAAACCCTTTTTTACCACCTTTTAATTCTGGTTTACCCTCCTTGGATAGAAAGGATGAACTCAATTGTTGTTAGGAACATCAGTTGGTGGTACAAAGTCCTTTGGTATGGAAAACCAGGCTTTCCTTCAGGCACTTAAGCATTGTATACCCCCTTCGCATGGTCGAGCACCACCTTTGGATTCTTCTCTTGAGGGCGTTTCTTCTTCAACCCCTCAATTTTCTTTGCAGCATTTTCATCATAGACTATGTTGCAATTTGGGCATAAACATAGACCTGGAATTACCTAGCTTGCACTTGTTCATAAAATCCACCAATTCCTCTCTAGGTTTGGGAAAAACAACCTTCATTAACTCAACAACTGTTTCTTCAGACAATTCTTCATTTTTAGTTTCACAATCCATTTTCTCCTTGTCATCTTGGTTAACTTCAGGCTCTTCAGCAATATCAACCACCATCACTTCTCGTGGCTTAGAGAGGTTTCCATTGCCACTTTTGAGACCCTCAGTAGTCTCGACTGTTGCAACTATCATTGGATCAGCGGTCACAACTTGTTCACTCTCAAAATCATCAGTAGTCTTGATCGTCAATACTGCGAGTGAATTGATAATGCCCGCCTGTTCGTCTTCGAGACCATCATTAGCCTCGATCATTAGTACTTCCAATGGTTTGACAAAGTGTACATCAACAACATGCAAATGGTCTGATTCGACCTTCATGGAGCTTTTTGGTTTCTCACCAAATTTCAATTGACCATCTTTCAAAGCTTTCTGAATCAAATCCCTGAAAAGAAAATATTGAGAAGTGTTATGACCCAAAAAAATATGATACTTTCAAAAACCTCTTTTTTGTTTATGCTCTAATGATAGATTTTTTACTGCCAAGAGGCACTATAATCTGACCATCTAAAACTAAAACATCCAATATTTCATCATATTTTTACACATCAAAAGTATATGTTTTAGTACTAGACACATCATTTTTTTGGGTTCTTTGGTCGTCTTTACTTTTGACAGTCTTATAGGTTTACATGCATACGGAGGTCTGGCTTTCAATTCAGCCACACTAACTTCTCCTTCTTCCACATATTCATCTTCAGACTCTATGGAATAATCTTCTATGGAATAATTTTCTATGATCCTTTGACACCCTAGCTTTCTCTGTTTTCAAACGTTTGAAATATCGAACTTTGTCAGCTAGTTGGGACATATCTGTAATATATTGAGGATCAAATTTTTTCCTAATAGAATAATCTAACCCCCAACATCCATTTCGACCAACTCATGTTCAGGAACTCTAGTAAAGCATCTAGGCTTTAGGACCCTAAACCTATTTAAATAATCTTCCATTGACTCAGACGACCTCCTCTTTATTGAGGATAACTATTTCAAACTTATCTTAGGCTGGCCAGCATAAAATTGCTCATGAAATATACTCTCGAGTTGTTCCCAAGTGCATATGGAGTTTGGAGTCAACGTCGTAAACCAAGTAAAAGAATTTTTTGTCAATGAATTAGGAAAATATCTTAAATTTAAACCCTCATCATTGGCGATATCGCCAACTTTTGTTTCGTACCTAGCAATGTGTTCTATGGTCGACTCATTGGCATTACCAATAAACTTGGTAAATTTAGGTACCTTACATTCCTAGGTAATTCTTCCTGTCGAATGTAATCAGGCAAGAGCGAAGATTAATTGGGCCTCCAGAGGCCAACATTTACTCCAGGTCATGTTAATACTTCTTCTACCATATTCACTTTTCTTAGCACTCGATCAACATCTTGGTTTCTCCTAACTACAACTGCCATATGTTTGTATTGTTCCACAAATTCTTCCTCTTCATAAGTGGGTGCTTCCACTCTTCGAGGTCTAAAATGACGCTCATTGTTTCCCCCCTCCAGTTCTTCAAAAACTATCAATGACCTGTGGTGTATTTGAGTTGGTTGGACCCCTAATGAGTCAATCAATCTACCTATTTGGTCAACTACAGGATTGCGGGCGACTCCCATTCATTATTACTCTCATTCATCTGCTTCCTTAAAGCCATAACGAAAGTAATATTCAAAGATGGTGTCGACTGCGGGACGTAACTAACACCACCTGGTCGACCACTTGGGACATAACTTCCTTGGTTTCCGATGGCCATTGTGTTTTATGTATATGTGGTCGGGTTCGACTGTAACTCAACCATCATAGAATAAGGCAGACCATATTGGTAAGGGACAAATGATGACCCTGGACCTCCTGGAAAGAGTGGTCGATTTGGTTAAAATAGAGATATCCCATGTCTAGGTTCTGTCATTATGGTTGTTTCCCTTGAACCATGAACAGGGATCGATCTTACGGGAGATAAAACTGTTGCGCTTTGAGTTGTGGTACTTACTGGTATGACATCCACATTTTGTATAGAAATCTGCGTGTGTGTGTCGTGTTTGTGTCAGAGCATGGCATTTTAGACTTGGACAAAAGTTTACCACTTCTCAAATTCATACACACACTAACTATAAGAAACTTTGTAAAACTATACACAAAATATCAAATTATTAGCATTGTCTCATCGGATGTGCCAATTTATTTACCTATGGTTTTGGTAAACAACACTGGTCTCTTAACAGAAAGTGTATTGACAAGATCGACCAGGGAATCTCAGTACAGTGCTTCAGTTTTTGAGTGTTTTCACAAAGCATGTTTAAAAAGGGTCTGTTTAATTAAGGAGAAATGGACTTAAAATCAATAGAGCAAGAATCGTAAAATAAAACAAAGACATTTTAAAATGTAAAAATAGATGACATAACATCAAAATAATTGAAAATGGGTTGATTCAAACATACATCGCTCGTGCCTGACTCATTTTGCTTGTTCACTTGAATACTCTGAGTGACTAGCGTGTAGGAATATGAAAGTTTGAACCCCTTACACTATGCACTAAGTGCTTTATTTATAATACATGAAAATAACTACTTTTTAGCGGGTTTCGCTTCTTTATGAGCCACACGCCTCTTGTAACTTCTCTCCGTGAACTCACGTTCTTCATTCTTGCTATCAAACCCACGTTCTCTATTGTAACTTCCTTCCATGAATCCACGTTCTCCATCCCTTCTATAGAATCCATGTTCTCTACTCACAACGTTTTTGTTTTGCTAGTTATGCTCTCTTTTGGGCTTTTCAACACTCCTGGGCCCAATCCATTCGTCATGAGGCCTCTTTTTTGGTCGACTGCGTCTACAAGCCCAAATTGACCTTTTATGAAGTCTCTTTCGATCGACTGCTTCTGTGGTCGACTTCCTATAATCCAAAATCTTTAAAGAACCCTTTTATTTTTAGTTGGATTTTAACCCTTTTGTAAAAATCCTAATCAAGAGAGTCTCACAAAGAACCTAAACATAAATAGCCCTATCGGAGATACTCTTACTAATAAATCTTTTTATTACATGATTCATCCCCACACTTGCAATTAGCATCATGATTTTTCATAACCTATGAACCATATACATTCTAAATACCCGATACTAACACGACAATACCGATAATAATTTAAAAAATATATATATTACATCTAATTACAAATAATTACAAATAATTACAAATGCAAGTGCTAAGTGTCTAAAGTTTGGAGAGAGTATAAGGTGATTCGAATTTTCGTTTAATTTTTTTCATTTCTAGAAAAGGATGAAGATTTAGTATAAGGAGATTTCATGTTGCCTCTTTTACTTTTTTTAATCAAATGCATATGCAAAGAATTCACTTTAGTGGCTTATTCAACTTTAATAGGTAATTTTCTGTCTACACTAACATGCTTATTAGCCATATGTATTATATGTTATGAACTGTTTTCTGTCATCAAATTATTCTACCTTTTCTATAGTTTACGATCATTTGTAAATTAAATACCAACCCTACATAGCAGTCCCATACATGATACAAATTTTGATTAAATCAATATTCAGTTTCAATAATATACATTATCTCATCCTCAACATATCATAAACAAGTTGAGAAAGAAAGGATAAATCACATCTCTACTTCTAACCCAAACTATATATGAATCACAACCATAACAATAAAATTTAATTTTACAACAATGCACTTCATCCCATATATGAAGATTCATCATAAGTAAGTTCAGATTCAGTAACAGCTCGAGATTTGTTATTGCCACCATCATACCTCTTCTTACGGTTACCCCCGCCACAAGTTATTGAAATCTCACACCCTAAAACTGTTCCAAAGCATGAAAATGGCCCATTTTGCTGTGATTTTTTATTCTTACCTTTCCCTTTTGCAGTTGGTTTCGCCACCTTTTTCTGTCCAGGACTATTATTATTCTTCCCCAAATGATCATACACCGGCGGCGGCATCTCTATCGATCTCCACCGGTCCATCTTCATATTCAGCCGTTCTCCGACATTCTCTTTTTCCGGCGGCCATTTTTCAAACATTGAAGTTGCATTCATAGTCTTTCTCGGCATCTGCAACGGTAATGGATATAGTCCTTTAGCTATAGCTGCTGCCACAACCGACGGAGAAGGTCCGACGTCAGAACATAACGATCCGTTCGCGTTCACGATCACGCCTTTCCTCCCAGTAGGAATCGGAACACTGATTTCAGATTCAGATTCATCTCCATAATTTTTTCCGTTAGGGTTATAAGTATAATCATTAATAGTGGAATCATTTTTCTCGCTCTGCGATCGTTGAAGCGTTATCATAAGCTTAGCATCATAGTTATTGTTTTGGTTTTGAATCAGTTTTTTAGGGTTTGTTATATCGTAATATTCAACCGCGGAACCGCTAAGCTCTGAATACATCGGCATGCTTCTCAATGTAGCGTCGACGAGATTAACGCCGATGTTAAGAATCCCTTGAGGACGGCCAGATGGACGAAGAACCTGTAACGCGACGAAACGAATCTTTGATTTACGGTTACTCGAGCGAGGTATGAGGCTGTTGAGATGAACGCCGACGGTTCCGATGAGAATATCGTGGAGCCAAGCGGAGGCGTAGATTTCAATCATGACGGAGGAATCATCGGATTGGAGGAAATCGTCGTCGACGCGGAAGACAAATTTTTCGTTCCAGGTAGGGTTGTTGTGACCGTGAGGGTCGGTTTGGGTGGTTAACTTGCGTTCTGGATTGAGCCATGCAACTGCGTACGCTTTGATTGATTTAGAAACGTGTGATAGGTCTTGTGCTGATATGAGGTTGATTTCCAAGAGTTGAAATGGGGGTGCTAGCATTGACATTGTTGATGTTATGGAAATTGAAATGATATAATGTTATGATGGTGATTGATGAGGGCGGTGGGGGAGGTATAGCTGGTGGTGTTGGTGGCGGATGCACGCCCACCATCCTAGAGGAGAGATGAAAATATATAATTATATATGTCTATGGGATAACTAACATGGCTTAGTTGTATTGAAAAGCTAAAAATGGCATATTTACTTATTTATTTTTGGATTTGATTTATATGAGAGATTGGATGAAAGAGAGAATGGTGGTTGTTTGAGACAGATTGGTTTTGCTGGAGTAGTAGGAGTAGTAGGTTATTGTGAACTCATTTTTTGGATTCCATTAATTAGTTAGGTTTCAATTACATAATCTAGATGTTCAGGTCGTGTAATTCAAACAAATATAGTGTTTTCAAAAATGTTGGGATGAGAGACTATGTAAAAACTAATATGGTTTTGGAGAAAAAAGTGTATAATGTTTCATAAATATCCAAAAAAAATATAAATTTATTCAACACTCTTTAAATTCTTATTTCAATTAACTTCTTATTTTAATTAATTATTATTTAAGTGTATAATGATTTTATTTATACATTATTAAGTTCTTATTTCAATTAATTATTAATTATTAATAATATTGGCACTAAATAAGTCCATGGACTCCAGTGATAAATGAACTCCTACTAATAACAACATTCGAAAAATATTAAGTTTGATTTCTAATGGAAATAAAGTTTGGTCAGGTTCATATCAATAGGGCTCATTCTCCTAAAAACTAGAGTGCAAAAGAAAAAAAAATAAATAATTGAAGATGCGGGTCCGACACCATATATCAATATAATTGTCATTTAATTGATAATTTTGTTTAATATATTTATTAAATTAATACATATTTTTTATACAGTGTCCACGTAGAGTGTCCCATTTTAAATTGTTCAAATATCATTTTTCTGGGTGCAGTGGAAAATTTTGTGGAAAATTTTTGGAGGTGTTAAAAAATAAATTATACATTGAAAGAATTGTTTAAAAAAAATAAACATGTATTGGTAGATGATGTGGTAGTTAGTAACAATATTTTTTTAAAATAAATAAAAAATTGGTGGAATCAAGAGTCGAACTCATGACTTTATGTAAAAATAAATTTCATTCTACCACTCGATCATGTGAAATTAAGGGAACTCATGACTTTATGTAAAAATAAGTTTCATTCTACCACTCGGTCATGTGAAATTAAGGGGTGTCATAGCTCCCCCCGCCCCATATAAATCTGCCATTGTCTTGGTGGAATTATAAATAATGTACTCATTTAATGAATAATTATAAGTAATGAGAAAGTTAATCTAGAAAACAATTTTACAAGTTGTAATAAAAATGGCAATAGTCTGATTTGTTATTTTAAATGTTTTGGTGATACTTCATCCCTAAGTAATGTTTGAAACTACCATCCACCATTATAAAACATTGTAGATAATGGAGAAACAATAATCATACCATGGCTTTGCCTCGAATCGAACACGTAACACCTTATCTTCTAATTCATCACAACCCTAAGTCTAGATTCAACATATATAACATGAATGGTTTGTTCCAGTCCTAAATAATGTTTGTCCGATTCTGTTAAGTCAATTTCGGTAACCAGTCGTGAGAGATAGTCGATTTGCAGTAAAAATCTCAAAAGAGGAATACCTTGCCAATTTGGAAACTCCAAACATAATCTTCGTGGAAGAATTATTTGGCCAATGGGGCCAACTTCTCTACGTGTTGATGACTTGCATAGAAAATTATTGTCTTTGTCTAAATCAATTGGGAAATGAGGGCTTATATTCTTAGGTAAGGTCTTTTTCTGAATTCTCTTTCTCATAGGTGAAATACTTGCGAAGTGTCAGAGCCACCAACTCATGGAATCTGAACCCATGTTTGCTAAAATTATTTGTTTGTCTAAAGATTTTAACCCTAATGCTCAACAACAAGCCATGGCTTAAGTTTGGATTATGATCTCTTACTTTTCTCAAGAATACTGGTGCTTGAAGACACTTTTCATAATTGCAAGTAGTATAGGTATATCCATTTTTAAGGATTAAGCTACTAACAAATCTATGTTTTTTATTTAATTGTTCATTTGACCATTTTTCTAGGATCCTATTGGACCTTGACCACACCTCTAGAACTAGAAACAAAATTCTTGTTGAAAGAAAGAACGTTTCTTTCTTTTTAGATGTAATGTCTGAAAACTTACCTAACTTTTTTCATCACTGCCTGATTATTACGAATAGTGTTGGTAATCATAGAAGGCTCAATAGGAACAATATGCAAGGCCTTGAAAATCAGAAAGTTAAGGCTCAAATCCAAGAACAAAAGAAATTTGTGGCCAAAGTTGTAACACCTTGTTTTTGTTAGAGAATTTTGTTTAATTTAATTATGCATTTATGTGTGATTCATTTGCTTGTTGTGTGGTTATGGGGATACATATTCTTGAGATGAAGGTATAGAGAGAAAGAGGAAGAGATTGGTATAGTCGTTTAGAATTAATTAGAATTTAAGTTAATTAAAATAATAATAATTTAGTTGGATTATTTAAATACTTAGGTTGGTAGAAAATAGATATTTTTAATTCTTAAAATAAAATTGGAGAAAATAGTGTAAATTATTAGATCTTTGTGGAATAATGAATTATTAGATTAAATAATAAAATAAATGGAAAATAAGAGTAGTTAGGGTAATGTGGGAATTATAAGAGTAAGAGGGGGTGGGGGTGGGGGGGAATAGGGATAACCAAAAATAGTGTGTGTGTGTGTGTGTGTGTGTGTGTATGTGTGTATGTGTGTGTGTGTGTGTGTGTGTGTGTGTGTGTGTGTGTGTGTGTGTGTGTGTGTGTGTGTGTGTGTGTGTGTGTGTGTGTGTGTGTGTGCGTGCGTGCGTGCGTGCGTGCGTGCATGTGTGCGTGTGCGTGTGCGTGCGTGCGTGTGCGTGCGTGCGTGTGTGTGAGAGAGAGAGAGTTGGTTACTAATACGTAGAATTGGAAGAAATAGAGAAAAAGACAAAGGAGGCAACCTAGGGCTTGAGGTAGAAGAAGGACAACGTTGTTGTAGAGCTTGCTTTGCTGGAAAATAAGATAAGGGGGGCGAAAGAGCTTTCAATATGTGTGCATTGCACGATGGGGTAGAGAGTAGAGGTCCTTACTCTCATTAGGGTTCCATGATTTTGTTCTATGAATTATTGTTGTGTTAGAAATATGGAATTTGATGATTTGTTGTGTTTATTCATGTGAATTGGTGATTGAAATTATACTTATATTATCATGATTATACATGTGCAAAGTTCTACCATTCATGGATGTTTGGATACTTATACCATGAATGTAATTAATGATAAATTTCTATGAATCATGATGAATATAAGCCTTGTAATATGATGATGTTTTAGTGATAACATGATTCATGGATAAATTCATATGCTATCTTAATTGATTGGGGAAAATTAGTTGAAATGATGCATGAAAGTTAGTGGATGAAATGATGGAGGATCGTGTAATGGAAACTAGAATTTTTTGGATAAACTTACACTGACAATCGATTGCCTCATCCCGTCAATCGATTGCACTAGTGTCAAATTTGGAAAATAGCACAGTGACAATCGATTGTCACTGTATATCAATCGATTGCTTTGCCTCAAAAATGCAATTTCAGAACTGGAAATAGTGAAACATGTTTGTTTTCAATTGATTGACACCCATGTCAATAGATTTATGTTGTTTGATTTTTGATTTTTTTTAATAATTTAACTATGTTGATTTCTCGATGTTTTGTACCATGATTTTTTATCTGTATGTCCAAATGATACGCCGCTTGAAGCTTTAGAAAGCTAACGCATAGAGCTACATTATGATAGTGCTTGGAAAAATAATTTAGGAGTAGTTATGTGCCTACTGTAAGAATGTTTGTGATGACCTTTATGATCATTTAACTAATCATTGTGTTATTATGATGATGTGTTGATGTTATAATGAATTAACATGATTGAATGAATACTTGCGAATATGAAATTGTTGAGATATTGTTGTTGGTGTTGTTTGTTGATTGTTATAATATTAGTCAATTGTTGCGTATGGTGATTAACGTTATATGTAACATTGATATATATGCATGATGATTATTTTGGTTATAATGCATGTTGTTGAGTGTCACACATCATGGTCTACGAAATTTAGTCCTGTTTTAGTTAGCCTTGATCCATGGTGGGGATTGAGTGCGAGTACCTGATTTCATTGAGGAATTGGCAAAGCATTTCTATATGGTGATTATCGGTGATTTTTGGTGTGCCCTGGTTCCAAGAGGGAATATGATCCAATGGTGGGGATCGAGGAGCGAGACGAAACTGAGCATTCATAAATGGTACCACATGCATAATGAGTCAAGTTTGGAGTACATTGCATGCATACTTGCATATATGGTTGATTATTCATGATGTTATTGATTAGTTTAGAATGTGTTTATGTTGTTGTGAATGGGTGTGAGACCATGTTGTTGTTGATTGTGTAAGGAATGTGAGCTTATTATACGTTTCTCTACCTTAGCATTCTTTACACCGTTTATGTTGAATGTTGTTTCTTACCCCATTTGCTTTGATGTTGTCCACCGTGGACATCTTGTAGATACTCAAGAGTAGAGTTTGTTGTTGTAAGTGAAAGTTAGCACTTCTGATCCTGTAACATCAGGGTAAAAAGCAATCTCCAAGTTTAATATCTTCTTATGAACTTAGCAGAGTTCTAAAAATGGCACACCTTGAGATCAAAGATGAGTTTAAATCTTGCAAGAATAAGAACATAGGAAAAAACAAAACAAAGTCAACTTCCCAGGCTCCTAAAAGAGGATCAAAGTTCAAACAATTCCTAATTTGTGGATGCTACATAAATATACCAAATAAAACAAGATGAGGAAACTAAAAATGTTGATCAAATCACAGTTGATCCAACATTGCAGATTGTGGATTCAACCGTGCATATTCCAGTTCATAAAGACATGGAATTCCTAAAAAAATCTAGACCAATACGTCTGAAATAGATGGAAATGTTTAAATGGATAAAGGAAAGTTTTCTCTAGACAATGAGGCTGAAGGTCCATTTCAAAAATTCATATCCAAGCAAAATTAAAAATAAACCAGAAGTGCTCGAAAGACTTCTATTAGAACAGATAACATCAGCACTAGGGTGAGGACTAATGACTCAAAATCTTCGAGATGAAGGCTTATACTCAAACACAAAATTGTGGTGTGTTTGGTGGCTAAGCCTTGATGAAGGTAGATGGTTTGCCTAGGATATTTTTAGATGGACTAAACCTCAAATTATTTTTAGTCAACAATAGAAATAATTTGGTCCCAAATATTTGGTGCCTTTGTTTAGTAACCATAGAACCTAATATTATTTTGGTTCATTACTACAGAAAACACATATAATCACGATTGTGAAAGCCCTATAATCATTATTGAGCAACCTTGGTAACTTAGTGTGTGATTGTAAGTAGGCTACATATAACCACGGTCTATTGGTTGTGGTAATAAATTGAAAAAGAGCATTATATATAACCACATTTGTAATAAATACCCGTGGTGAAAGATCAATCAACATGTTTCATTTTTGCAACATGTTTTTCCTGACTACATTGATAAATTTCATCATAATATATAATATTAAATATTTTTAACATAACTACAACAAGAACAACAAGAGCAACAAGCACTACTAGAAAAAATACATTTAATCTCAGAGGCGAGATGCATTTTACCTCGGCTACATAAGCAAGGTAACGAAAGGGGGTCATGAAAAGTTGTCACTTTATCCCTCAATTATTAAAAAAATCAAGGGGTAAGGTTATCTTCATATGGGTTTGATCCTTGGAAAAAGCTTTTTAATATTTTCAAAACTAGCACCATATACCTCTCGATTTATGAACAAAACTGAGAGGTAAGATAAATTATTTTTTAAAATACATGTTACATTGTTTACACAGAATATTAATAAATTAATTTGTTTATAAATATATTGTTTTTCCAAAATATTACATTGCTTACACGGAATATTAAAGTAAAAATTAATTTTAGGGAATATGAATGATGGGTGCAAGTATATTCTCAATTGCTGTTGTTTGCATTTGTTTCTAATATATAACAAAAAAAGTTAAATAAATAAAATAAATATTCAAGTTATATGATTTTCTTCTCTAATAAATATTTAAGAACACAAACCTTAAACCCAAATAATATCTTGCTCATGCAATCCATTATAGAGTTTTCATGACAAATGCTTTCACAAGAAAGAGAGCAAGATATATAGTGGTGGATGTATACCGTTTCAAGCGCTTCATTTTTCATTATCAATTTTTTATATTCAGAATGCTTTTATAATGGTTTTTAGGTTTCACGCGTGTTGTACCCCAAAACTTGCCCTCCCATTTTTCATAAGAAAAGCACAACCCTAGGGTTTCCCAAATATTCAAGATTGGCTCAGGAATCGATCAGGCAGATTTTCTCCTGTGGCAGTAAATCAGCAATTAGGGTTTTTCTCGCATTTCTAAGAAGAAATAAATTCACAAAGATCCAATTGGATTTCACATGTTTTCATGCTTTTTCAAGTCTACTTAAAGGTTACTGTTTGTTTTCAAGGCATATTCATTTGGAACAAGAGATGGGATCTAAGACTGTCATTTGGAAGATTCATGTTTTGTTTGATCCAGGTTAACCAAATAATTTGCGTCTATTAAGACATTTGTTTGTTTATGGAATAAAAATTTGTTTGTTTATGGAATACACAGTGCGTGTTTATTTGGAATGCAGTGGCAAGATTACATGATCATTGGAATTTAAGTTATCTTGGTTGGAATTATTGGAATACAATTTCAATTATCTTAATCAGGAATCTTGAAGAATTAGTGAAGACGCGAAGAGAAAATTGCGAGTTATTGATAGTAAAGGATTTTAATGGACATCAGAATACCTCATAAGACTTTTTTTCATTTACTTCAAAAATTGTTACAATACAATTTATTATTTAAATGCTTTAAGTTTTACAACTTATTGTATTTGAAAAATAAATTAGTACAATTATTCGAGTATTTCTATCTAAATTACAAGGAAAAGTCTAAGCCTAAGGATGACTAAACTTCCATTGCTTCCATGCTTGCCAAAGAATCTCTTGCTTCCTCTGCTTTGCCACCATCCAGTTTGCGCTCACATGAAAGAAAGACAGAAAAATAATTAGCACAGTTAATTGGACATGAATAAAAAAATTTCAAAAGACAGAAAAAGTGCTCATCATTAAAGTTTGCAATTTGGAATCAGAGGGCTTATTTTTTATTCATCACATTTTTATTTTCTCTATTTGCAAAACACAAGAAAATTATTTTTTCTTGGTTCACAAAAAGAAGAAATAAAATACAAGTGAGCTGTCCCAAAAAGGCAAGCAAATGGTCCAAATGCGACAAATATTCCAAACTGAATGCAACAAACAGCAAATGGTCCAAATGCAACAAATATTCCAAACTGAATGCAACAAACAACAAATTTGTCCAAAGGCAAACAACATGGCAAAAACAAATGCGAGCAGTAAGAAACAAGCAACGATGGCAAGTAACTAAACAGAGCTAAACTAAACAGGGCCAAACAATGCAGCAAATTGGAAAAAGTAGCATAGCAATAAGAATGCAGCAACATGCAAGAAGAAAGTACAGCAATATGGTAAACTAAACAACAAGCAAGGGGCTTGTTTCAATAGCCTTTTCATCATTTTCTAAGATTTTGGCAAACTTTTCAGAAAAAAGGTGAAAAAGCATTTTGCTTTTATCATTGAGAGAGGAAAGAGAGGAAAGAAATCACCTAATTTGTTGGAATTGCACAAAAGGTACAACTCTGCTATTCTACCCACAGGCTGTCAAAAAGCAAAGAAAATATAACAGTAGGCAAACTGTAAGAATGGGGGAGAGAGAACATTTTATAAAACAAAAAAATTTCAACAACAAAAGTCTCCTCCAAAACATTCAAAAAGCTCAAAACTGCATAACCAGTTTCAAAAACCGGTAACTCGGTTCAACACCAACAAAAACTTGTAACTCATTTCAAGAATCCTTCAACCTGTAAACCATCAACAAAATCACCTGCCTAACAAGTTCAAAAAACCAAACCTGCACTGTCAAAATCCCAAGCCAATTTCCAATCCTGTAAACCAACTCTCAAACCTCCAAACCTGTAAACCAACAACAAACAGCCAAAACCTGCATAACCAAACTGCAAAACATTTCAAACTTGTAACAATACCAACAATCACAAAACATTTCAAACCTGTAACAATACCAATAATCACAAAACATTTCAAACTTGTAACAATACCAACAATCACAAAACATTTCAAACCTGTAACAATACCAATTTCAAACATGTAACAAAGCCAGAAAAGTATCAAAACTGTCCAACACCCTCAAATAGTTCAAAACCTGCAGAACCAAACTGCAAAACATTCAAACCAAACCATCAACCTTCCAACCATAAAAAAAACGTCTCAATACCATCAAAACTGTATAACAAAACCAAACTTCCAAAGCCCAAAACCCTCCCAACATCCCAACATTCCATCAACATCATCAAAACCAACAACAACAATATCAAACTAGAAACTGTAAAACCACATCAAACAGTTCATAACCCAAAAATTTCAAACACAACATCCAACATTCAGAAGTACAATATTATCATCATTCAAAGTTCAAGGGACAGAAAGAAACCCAGAAGCATCATCATCATCATCATCATTCAACATAGGAGATTAGAAAAAGGAAAAGGTTACCATAAGCGCGCATTCTTCCAAATCATCATTTCTTCCCCCGTCTCCGGCCACCAAGGAGCGTCACTTCCCTCAATCTCACTATCCTCGTCCATAAAAATCCCAAACAGGTATATTTTCGCCATAACATCATTTTTCTGCATCTCAATGAACATTAAGCTTGATTAACATAAAAGAAACATGAACAACAACTTACAAAATCAATGAACTGTTAAGATAAAAGCAAAACTTTACCTTTCAAGAACAGAACCATCAGCATTTGTTTAGGAAGTGAGGAGGAGAGGCGCTCCGGCAACTTGAGGGTAGAGGGAGGATCAGATCAAAACAAATTCCAAACCCCTTAGTCAATTTAATTGCAAACTTAGGGATTTCCAAAAAAAAGCGAAAAACAGGTTGAATCAAAGAGGGACAGGGACGAATAGGGACGTTTAAGTGAGAAAGATGAACGAGAGGAAGAAAAGAAAGGGACGAAGAGGACGATAGCGCCGCTATGAAAGGGGAACCACAAACCCTAATTCATGTTTCCCTTAATAAAAATGCGTTAAACTGAGTTAAGAAACATTGGGCCTGCTTAGTTTCAAACCTAAAGCCCATACACACGCTAGCTCACACCCCCCCCCCCCCATTCTGGCCTTGTTTCTTTTTTGTTTCAGCAATAACAATATACCTTTGGGCCTAACCCCCTTTAAATCCTTTTAGCCCATTTTCTTTCATTTTAATTTAGTTTGTTGTTTTTTATTTCTTTTTGTTAATAATATACTAATGTTTTTAAAACTTAATTTCATTAAATTGACTTAGTTTTTTAAGTGATTAATTTTCTTTTACCATTTTCTCTTTTTATAAAAAACTCATTTTTATTAATTTTTAATGAAAACACCAAAAAGCATTAATTTAGTTAGTTTGCTTTCTTTAATTTTTTTTAATTATTTAATAAAAGTACAAAAAAGAATGATAATAAAATTTTAATCTTTCTTTTGTAGAATAAATTTTATTTCTCTCTTTTCGAGTAAATACATACATTTCAGACTTTGTTGATTTTATTTTC
Source organism: Vicia faba (assembly GCA_948472305.1). Classification (NCBI taxonomy): domain Eukaryota; kingdom Viridiplantae; phylum Streptophyta; class Magnoliopsida; order Fabales; family Fabaceae; genus Vicia; species Vicia faba. The sequence continues at coordinate 497,624,211 of OX451738.1, forward strand.
GTAAATTGTCATAGCTTTGTAGTAAATCGCACAGCAATTCGATTTGGTTGTATTATTTGGACATTGCTATTTTTATGTGATTCATCCCCATTTGTAATAATTGTACCCCCATTCCCGGATACTTTTGTATTAGCTTAGAATTTTAATTCCCGCAATTTATTGCTTTCTATATACTGTGTAGTAATTAGGCGTGTATGGCAAGATTCAAAAATCAATCGCTAGATGACCTAATCCAAGAATAAATAACTTGAAATCAACACACTTCTCACACGCGCACCTCTAGGGTAACCTTGCTTGTTGCCTCGGAAATACAATCATGTCCCTCAAATATGAGACACTATAGCAATGACCCTTCGATAAACAAAGATCGTAGTCCCTCGATGACCCTCAATGTTGCCTTCAATAAAACGATCTCGTCCCTTAAAAAATTGCTAGAGCGTCTCACAAGTTGCTTTCAATGATTATAAAATTGACCCGCGCCTGTCCCTTCACATCCAATGATGGGGCTTCTTACCAAATCAATGGTAAGATAGCACCATTAAAAGGAAGAAGAAAAGAACAACTTAAGACTTTTCGAGTAGATAGATTCGCTCTTAGTTGCTCGCTTGATCATGACAAAAACTTTCACACCTACACTTCCATTTCAAAAGACAAAACGTTTTGCATACGTTCTTATAGAGACGAGAACCATGGCAAAACCTCTTCTCAAAACACTTTTCGAAACACGATTCACAAACACCTCTTTGAACTATTTTTTTGAAACAAAACTTTGTATATGTTCTTATAGAGACGAGAACCATTACAAAGAAACTTTCCAAAATACTTTCAAAACCCACACAACAAGCACACAATCAAACAAAAGCAAGTGATCTAAACGAGTAACTAAGAGCCCATGGAAAACCATGGATGAAAAGGGTGCTAACACCTTCCCTTTTCTTAATCTACCCCCCCGAACCCGAGAAAATTCTCGAAAGGTCTTTCCTGTGCTTTTTACCTTTCCTTTTGGATAAAAGAAAAGTCGGTGGCGACTCTTGCTAACCGCACAAGTGCGAACGAAATGCAAAACCTCAAGTCAGTTCTCCCACCGTATCACAAAACCGGCGACTCTGCTGGGGAGTTTTATAAAAGTGGGGTTACCTTAGGGTTTTAGATCACCTTTACATGCTTATCTTGTTTGATTTGTATGCTTTACATTTTTGGTTCCTTGTTTGGGTTTGTTTTAAATCCTACACCCGAATTTGGGGACACCTTTTAGGTAAGTAGCAATAAACTGTGAGGGAACTGTGCGGGGTATACCGACATGGTTGAAGCAGTAGCTATGTTGATGTGGCACTTTGTTTGGTACCGATAACCCTTGAGTCGAATCAAGGAGAGTACGAGGCCGCCGCGTGGTGTCATGAAACATCAACTGACCTTAGAACCTTACTTGACCAACTTGGCCTTTTAGGACGTAGTGAGATGACAGGTTTTGGTGTAGAGCTGAAAATTGGTAGATACTCGATACTACACTCATTGAGGGTTATTTCCTTGGAATATTTTGGTCACCGATAAGAGGCTAAATTGAAACAATGAACAAGGAAACCATCCAGTGATATTGAGCTCCTTAGAACCCGGTTACTATTTCTAGGACAGGTTGAGCCAACTAAACTTCAAGAGGGTACTTACCTACAAACTCCATTCAAGCCTAAAACCTAAGGACTTGTCTGCTTTGTGTGAATATGGTTATTTGTATATAAACTTGCTTACTTCTCATATCTGTACATAACATCATAACATCATACCATAGCATTTTCAATAACCATTTCAAGGATCTAGAGGGTCTTTGATGCAGGGTCACATTGAACCAGACGTCTACCAAAGGGAAAGAGGATTCATTTTCCTCTAAACAAACGCCGTAAAAAATCAAGTACAACAACTTGAGTCAAGGGCTATGACCCACTTGACATGGTGAGCTTGATTCTCGTGGAAAGATATCCACCGATATAAAGCTCTCCAATCAAAGATGTTGATCGAAGTTCAACCTCTAACATTTTCTTGTGTTTACCCTGCGAGATCCTTGAAAACATGCATCCACATATCATGCATCATATCATGATAGGTTTCTCCCCTTCAGGTCTCTTTATCTTCCTACTGTTTATTTCAGTAGAGATGGCTCTAGAGAAGACTATCAAGGACATCCAGGCTCAAAATGCTCAACTTCAAGAGCTATTCTTGAACCTATCCAAGGGGCAGGAAGAAGTGAAATCTCTCCTCACTAGGGGCCTGGTCATAGGGAATCTGTGGGGCATCAGGAATGATCAGTTGGAAGGGCTCCAGATTGAGATGGCAACAATGAAAATCCAGATGATGGGATAACTGGTGGGCCAGATGGCTCTCATCCAAAACTTGGCACAAGGACAAGAGGAGCTAAGGGTCCTCATCAACAGGCTTCATCTAGGAGAACGTAACCAAATGGGGCAAACAACTAAGGTTGAAGATCAAGTCATCATTCATCCTCCCTTGAGACAAGAAGCCGAGGGAAAGCCTCCCCAGTTTGCTTCAGGGTCACAAGCCCAACAACAACCTCACCAATGTCAGTAGGGTAATCGGCGTAAGCGAAATAAATCTGAAAAGCGCTTCACTGAGATTAATATGTCATTATCTCAAGTGCTTCAACGCTTGTTGGAAGTCAAGCTGGTTGTATTAAGGGACCCCCCTCGGAATCCCAACACAGCCGCTCTAGGGTACAATCCAAATGTAAGATGTGCGTTTCACTCCAACAGTCCTGGACATGACACCGATAGCTGTTGGGCATTGAGAAACAAAATTCAAGATCTGATTAAAGAAACAATGCTGGAATTCACACAAGATGGCCAGATGAAAATCTTCCGCTAAGGGCTCTCCACCTAAAATGACAAGTTCAAACAAAGAGGCTTCTGTTCATTTTGAATTTCCATTTGTAATTTCTTTTGTTATTTAAACAATTATCTGTTATTGTCAAACTTTGTTTCATTAATGAATTGTGTATGTTTGTCTTGAATTATTTCATTTTCATTACATTTTAACTATGTTTTTTTTACTCGCTTTATGACATTCAGCTCTTGCTGAAAGATACAAACCTTTAGAGGGAGGATGACGAAAATAATGCTATAATCTCATACAGTATGCTTTTGGACAGACCTTGCTGACGATGTACATGCGTTTCTTTCAAATCCTAAACACTGGAGTTATAAGGAAGATAATCCCTAGTCAACCCCTTCGAGCCAAAGAAGTAGAAGTTTTCTGTTTTAACACAAATTGAAACCTTTAATCAAAACCTGGGGCAGGGTAGTCTTTCAGTTAGTTCAAATGCATGTTAAAGTAACAAACTCTCATCTTGTAATACAATGAATGACATCAAAAACATTCCTTTGGAATCAAAATACGGTGATGGTTCCCTATCACATAGGCAGTCATTATCTCTCAAAAAAGAAAAGCCCACTGAGTCGAAACCTACAAAGAAGACTTAAGAAAACTGGGGCATCCCATTGACTGTAATCTCAAAAACAGGAACAGTCAGGCAAAAATTAGGGATAATAAATCGAAATAAAGAGGTCACTATAAATCCTCAACAAAAATAATGTTGCAAAAATGACTGCCTTCCAACAAATTTAACTTGTGTGAACCATCACCAAAATGTCGTTTCAAACTCAATTAGAGTTCAACGCACAATTAACTGAGTTTAGGACTGAAGAACATCATGAATAACGGGTGGGTACAAATATACTTTGAGCCTTTATCCTTTGTTTCTTAAAACCGTGAACCAAGCCACGTTACAACCCTTCAAAAGTCCTAGTTGAAGCATGGGTTAGTTCGAAAGCATACTGTTACAAAAGGTATCCTGACTCCTGTAAGGCTTTGCTCTAAATCCTGAGTTGAATTTTTCTTACAAAAGTTTTCTGCTAAAAAACGCATTTTCAAAATTTCAAGACAAACATAAACTTTGCATTATTTGAATATCGTTGTTTGCATATGGCTATTTATTTGACAACAAAGAAATTCACACAGTGAATATCCGATGAACGAAAGCTCTCTCAATGAACAAAATCACTTCAAGTGGGATGACACTTCCGTTACAAAAATCTCCTATCAACAAAGGGGCATGACATGTCATTGTCCAATACACCTGGGGAAGTCCAGTCAAGATTTCAAGAAATCTCTCAAAGTGCAGAAAAACCAGGGGCAAGTCTCTGTTCTCGTCACTTGGGGAATTGAACGTCAATCCCAACAAAGGGTTGCATACAGTCGAACATTTCCTGGTGTGATCGGTGGATCTGGAACTGACTGTTTAACGCTGGTTCGCGAAATGTCGCGGAAGCAAGAGTCGCCACCGTCTTTTATTTTCTCCAAATGGAAAGGACAAAAGCACAAAAAAATTCCTTAAAGAGATTGCTCTCGGTTCGGGAGGTAGGTTATAGAAAGGGAAGGTGTTAGCACCCTTTCTATCCATGGTTATCCATGGGCTCTTAGATACTTGCTCATTGTGTTTTCAAAAAATGGTTTGTTTGCTTTTCAACAGTGGGTTTAAAAAGTTTCTTTGAAAATTTCAGATCGACTCTTGTGTCAGAGTGTTTGAAAAATTGCTTCGAAAGCTTTTGAAAAGTGTCGGTGTGAAAAGATTTTTGTTTGTTTTGAGATTAGAGCAAGTATCTACGAGAACCTACCTACCCTAAGGAATTCGTCTGTGTAAATTTCCTTTAAAGTAGTGTCATCCCACCATTGAGAGGTAGGTAGCACCACCGTTGGAGGTGTTCGGGTCAATTCGAGGTTCGGGACATGGTGATCACCAGAGCAATGGGAAGACACCTTAGAAGCTACCCTCATGCCAGGTTCCCGGATCATGAGGACTTACTAAGACGTCCTCTACTCGACGACCACCTTTCGAGAGGCAAGGCAACAGTGAGGCGTACCCTAGGGGTGGTGTGTGCGATTCGCGTGTCGTTTTCATTTGTATTTGTCTTGTCATGTTATTGGTGTTCTACGCTTTGTTTTTATTCTGGTCCATACATTCTTTCATGCTTTTTGTTAATAGTTAAAAATTGCGAGGAAAAGTAAATCTACAGCTATTACAAATGGCGCGGGTCCACATCGCCAAAATTAAACCGGACCCGATTTGACGGAAAATAAAGCAAAGAAATTAAAGAATTGAAAAGATGCGAGAAGTAAATGTTACAAAGCTTCGGGAGAGATACATAATTATTTAAGCGGAAAAAGAAATAAGTATGCGAAATTAAACAATTAAGTCGAAAGGAGGGCGTTGGACCCTTTTGCAAAAATTAATGTTAATGAGGAATTAAAATTAAAAAGAAAATGTTTTTGGTATTTTTATGTATTTTAAGATTTAGAGGAAAAAGAGAATTAATTAAAATTAAAATAAAATGCTAAACCTAATTCTAATTATTTTAAATTATTAAGAAAAATATTGAAGTTTTTTTACCTAAATTAAACCTAATTTTTACATGCAAATTTAAATATGAAAATAAATAAAATAAATAAATATTATTGTGAAAAAGAAAAATTAAAAAAAAAAGAATAAAACATTGATTAAACCTAATTCTAGTTTTTTTATATATTTTTATTGTGAAAAGAATTAAAGTTGCAACCTATTTTAAACTAATTAATTTCCAAGCCTTTTATTTACAAGAAAATATTAAAATAAAAATATTTATCATGTTTTTATCTTTTCTGATTTTTTAGGAATTTTTGATATTTTGTAAAAAATAATTAATTAAATCAAAACAATAAAATAAATAAAACAATAATTGGAAAAAATAAAATATGAAGAAAATTGCAAACCAGGGGGGGGGGGGTTCAGGCCCCAATTGTGAGGTCTTGATTGTGAAATTCTGGCCCAATAAGACATGGGTCCATTGACTTTTTTGAGTGGCGTGCACATGCGTTGACCATGGTATATGATGTACCTTCAATCTCAGCCTTTGGTTTAATTCTGATGGACGCGTGGAAGGAGAGATTCTTGAGGTGTATGGTGCGTCCTGGCCTTGAGCGCTGCATGGGAATGGTTAATGAAAAATAACATGAGAAATTGTACAGACCTGGGACTCGAACCCAGGTCTTGAGCTTTGCCAATCCTTATGCTTGCCGTCTGTGCCAATTTCGCGTGTTGTATATATAATAACAATCAAATAATATAAAAGAAAAAACAAGGTTAGTGGGAGTCAGCGCGCGAACTTTCAAAACGTCCAACCATTGATGGCCACGAGTTCGTCTTCTTCATTTTTCCTGAAACATAAACATTTAGACCACGGTTTTCTATGCGTTGCAGAATGGGTCCTTTGAGAAAATAGCGATTAGCCCCTCAACGCTCATAAATTGAGCGCGAGGGTTCCATCGTCTTCGTCTTCATGCGCTGAATCTAATTATGGCCCTGAGAACGTCCAATTTTACCGTACCTGGAAACCCCTAATTCAAAAGCTAAAAAACCCTAATGTTCAATAATGGTGAAATCGTATTGAGTGCACAAAAACACAATTAAATGGTACAGTTAGCATCAGAATCCATCAATGAGTAATAATCCATAAAAAAAATGCAATGATTGTGCTTGAAAACCAAAATACGATTATGCTTATTTCATGAAAAATTTCAAGTTCTATATACCAATCCTTGAGGTTCTGATGGAAGTTTGTGATTGGAATGTGATCAGTAATCCTTGAGGAAGCTATTGGAATAAATTTTGTGCCTTGAATCAACCTCTAACAATGATTTCAGTTTTGACTTTTTAGAGAATTTTTCCAAGTTTGCAATGGTGTTTCTTGCGCAGCTTTTAGGTCTAGCATGATTAGGTTTATGATCATGCTTATGTAGTGAATGTATTAGGTCAACAAATTGGATCCAAATCTCTTGTAATCATTGATTGAATATTTGATTTTTCCACCATAATTTTCATATCTTTTTCATGTGCTTTTGTATCAATTATGCTCAAATCAAATCAAATCTTCCTTTTTTTGAATGTGCACGAAATATTGAGGGCAAAACATGCATGAAAAGATTTATTAGGTCAAGTTATATATTTTTCACATATTTAAATGATTTAAATGAATTAATTTGAATAATAATTCAAATAAATAAATAAAAAATGAGAAAATACTTCCCTTTGGGCCAAGTGGTCGTGCACATGCTTGGAATGATGAATCATGGAAGAAAAATGGGCCCATTAGCAATTTTAGGTCATTTGAAATAATGTTGACTTTTCAAAATATCCAAAAATTTCCCAACTTCTACAAGGCATAACTTGCTCAATATTTAAGCTTTTCTCATGTTCTTGGACATTTTGGAAAGGTCTTTGAGTCCTCTAACCAATGCCTTTGGTCCCATGTCATTTTGATTTACCAATATCAAGTTATGGCCTTTTACTTAAAGTCCCTTTTTGTTGACTTTTGAAAATGACCTATAATGTTGAAATTGATAACTTTTTGTGAGAGCATTTCTTGGACTTGAAGTATGAAGATGAGTTGTAGGAAATGTCTTTCTCTTCAAAATGAGATTTGGATGGAATTTTTCTGATAATCCATGTGAAAGTTATGCTCTGGTCAATTTCAGTTGACTTTTTCAGCTATCCAAATAAGGAAACTTTTGCATCTTTGATGATTTCTGAGCCAAATTTTGAGAATCATGATCAAGCATTGATCAAATGATGTTTGTGGCTTCAAAATGATATGTTGACCAAAAATTTGAACTTTTGACTGTCAAATGACCATTTTGCCCCTACAGTTGACTGTAGTGCAATTTAGGGTTTTGACTGTGCAATTTTGAACTGAATGCCTTGAAACTTGATATGAGGATATTTGACCATGTTTGTAAGCATGTGAGACTTGATTGGGCCTTTGAAAACTTCATTTTCTTGATCAGAACACAAACCCTAATCTTGACTGTATAGGAGACCTTTGCACTGTGCAACCCTTGGGGAATTTTGCAGCTTGTTGACAATTCCTTGGAGAATATGGGAGGGCAAATTTTGGGGTACAACAGTTGCCCCTGTTCAATCTTCTTAGACCTGAGGATGCAGATTGGCGGACATGCCTTTCGTAATCCGAGGGTAGAAGATGATTGGACACTAGAGTGCCCAGAAATTTGCGCTCACATAGTAGCAGTGATGATGGAATGGGCTTATAGATGCCATTTGGAGATTGTTGGATAGGATGATGGGCTTATAGATGCCATCTGGATGTTGATCGCGTAGGAGATTCCTTGGTGAGAACCTGCATACCTGCAAAAGAAAAAAGGAGTACCTGACACGTTGCAGGAGCTGATCTTTAGATGCTTGGTATAGATGTGTCCTGACTGGTTACAGGAGCTGGAGTCTGGAGCTTCAAACGGCGATGAATGAATGAACCAGGGATGGTTACTACCTCAGCCTGAATGGTAAGAGAACCTTGGGTGATTTTAACTTCAACAACGCTCGTTGAGAAAATCTTGGTGGGAAATACCATCTTCGCAGGATCGGGACGAGAACCATAGGCCATTATAATCTGAAAGAGAATCACCTCACTCACCGTCGGAGAGGGAACTATCTGGAAAGGAATTATCACCTCACTCGCCGTCGGAGAGGGAAACCTCTGAAAAAGGACTTACCACCTCACTCGCCGTTGGAGAGGGAACCATAGGAGACTATCACCTCACCCTCACCGTCGGAGAGGGAAACATCTGAAAAGGACTTACCACCTCACACTCACCGTCGGAGAGGGAACCATAGGGGACTATCACCTCACACTCACCGTCGGAGAGGGAAACATCTGAAAAGGACTTACCACCTCACTCACCGTCGGAGAGGGAACCATAGGAGACTATCACCTCACTCACCGTCGGAGAGGGAAACATCTAAAAAGGACTTACCACCTCACTCACCGTCGGAGAGGGAACCATAGGAACCTAAATAACTTCTACTGAGTCTTCATCAGAAAAATCTGTTGGGAGTCGATTTAGCTGGACTATAGAAGGCCTTGGATAGGATAACAACAGAGAATCTTAGGGTCGATTAACTGAACCGGTCTAGGTCTTGAAATGTCTTCAACTGGAATAAGTGTCAGAACGTCGCCATATCTGGTTCATATCTGGACTATATCTGGAAGGAAATCTGGAAGCAGCATCAGAACGTCACCATATCTGGTTTACATCTGAAACTATATCTGGAAGGAAATCTGGAAGCAGTATCAGAACGTCGCCATATCTGGTTTACATCTGAAACTATATCTAGAAGGATATCTGGAAGCAGTATCAGAACGTCACCATATCTGGGTCATATCTGAAACTATATCTAGAAGGATATCTGGAAGCAGTATCAGAACGTCACCATCTCTGGGTCATATCTGAAACTATATCTAGAAGGATATCTGGAAGCAGTATCAGAACGTCACCATCTCTGGGTCATATCTGAAACTATATCTAGAAGGATATCTGGAAGCAGTATCAGAACGTCACCATCTCTGGGTCATATCTGAAACTATATCTAGAAAGAATTCTGGAAGCAGCATCAGAATGTCACCATATCTGGGTCATATCTGAAACTATATCTAGAAGGATATCTGGAAGCAGCATCAGAACGTCACCATCTCTGGGTCATATCTGAAACTATATCTAGAAGGAACTCTGGAAGCAGTATCAGAACGTCACCATATCTGGTTTACATCTGAAACTATATCTAGAAAGAATTGCGATAGTTGATAGTAATCATTTTGGTATTGATCTTTTTCCTGAAAAGGAAAAACATAATTGTATGCAAAATCATGATGCATGAACTGTATGTCTTCAAAATTAATGAGATTCGTGTAGTATGATGCATCTGCATGCTATGATGTATGAAGATGTGATGTTTATGAATGTATTTTTGTCTAAGAAAATAAATCCTTGACGGGTGTCGGGAAGTCACTCCTGGGCTGATGTTGAAGGATAGATTTTACCTCCGCTGGGGATGATAGTTGCAAGTATACCGGTAGGAGAAGATAACTCCGTCGGGGAATGAACTTGGCGAATGGATTATTCTGCAGGGAGAAAATTACTCTAGTAATCTTGCTGGGGAGTAATACTCTGTGGGGAGAAAAGTACTCTGTTGATTGTTGATAATAACTTGCTGAGGATATCCTTGTTGTTGGAAGTGTTGATGAACTTCGCTGGGGATGCGAAGGCTTCGTTGACGACACTCTTTCCGTGGCTTTTGGCTGAGGATAACCCAGTTATATCCTGTTAGGGAAATAACTCTTTGAATAAAGGTCGGGAGACGCATTCGTGCTCTGCGAGGATAAGCTTCCAAAATCAACCGGGGATAAGCTTACTGCTTGGGGAGATGGATTCCAACTTTCCTGGGGAAGCTGGATTGGGCTCTTCTGGGGAAGTATTGAACTGTATTGGTTATGTTCTTCGATGGAACCTACCCTGATACCTTGGAGGATAGAACAATCAGATTGCTTAGACCACTCTTTATTGCCCCTGTTTCTATGGGGGAGGCATTTGTGGGGTGCTGATAGTTGTTGACGGACAAACCTTCTTCTGGTAGACAGATGACAAGATGACAGGACATAGTCGTACGCTTTGATCCCTAACTTTTGCCTGGACTGCCCTTTCGGGTTTTCAATCCACCGGGATACCCATTTTTGCCCAAGCCGCCTTTTCAGGTTTTCGACTTGTCGGGTGTACAGATTTTCTCTTTTCATCCCTTCATTTTGCCCGAACCCTTTTGGTTCGCCGGGAAGCCCTTATTTTTGCCCAGGTGTGTCAACCTAGCGGGTCTTTGATTTTGCGTAGTATTTTTCGACTATCTCCACGCTCTCAGAATGTAGGGAGTTGCCCCTGGCTGCTTGTGTTGCCATATTACCAGAAGGTGTCTGATCGTGCAAGATTCGTTGCTGGAGTGCCCCAAGTGACTCAAGCAGAGATTTGCCCCAGGCTTTTTGGCCTTTTGAGAGATTCTATGGATCTTGACTTAACTGCCCCAGATGGCAGACCATGATCAGGTCGTGCCCCTTGATTGGAGATACTCTTGTTCATTAGACTTTCGTTGTGCGAATTTCCCTGCTGTTCAAACAACAAGTCATATGCAAACAAAATTATGTTAAAAATGCAAAGCCTATGTCTGTCTTGAAGATTTTGAAAATGCATTCTTTTTATAAAACAAGTGAATGTTTGTAAAACGTGATGTCAACTCCGTATTTACCATAAGCCTTAAGGAGTCAGGATACTTTTCGTGACAGTATGCTTTCGAGTTAACCCATGCTTCAGCTAGGACTTTTGAGGGTTATAACGTGGCCTGGTTCACGGTTTAAGAAACAAAGGATAAGGGCTCAAATTATTTGTACCCACCCGCTCTTCGTGATGTTCTCCAAACCTAAACTCAGTTGATCGTGCGTTAGACCTTGCTTGAGTCTTTGCTTTGATGTTCCAATAATGGTTCAGATGTTGATGATTTTTTTTTGAATAGGCAGTCATTTTTTGCTTTGGTTGAGGGTTTGTGAGACCTCTTTCTTGATTTTTGTTATCCCTTTCTTTTTTTGCCTGAACTGTTTCCTTTTTGGATTTACAGTCAGCGGGATGCCCCAGTTTTGTAAGTCTCCCTCATGGGTTTTGACTTAATGGTTTTTTTCATTTTTTGAGATAATGACTGCCTGTCCTTATTGATTATTTGGAACCATCACTGTCTTTCGTTTTGTAAGGACTCCTTTGGTGCCATTTGTTATGCACTTGGATCAACTGAGAGAACTACCCTGCCCCAGGTTATGTTAAAGGGTTTTAAATTTCGAAAAGAAAAACTCCTACTTCTTTGGCTCAGAGGGGTTGACGAGGGATTATCATCCTTATAACTCCAGTGTTTAGGGATTGAAACAATGCCTGTACCTCATCAGCGGGGTCTGTTCAAAAGCATACTGTCAAGATCGCGGTATCGTTTTCGTCATCCTCCCTCAAGAGGCTTAGAATTTTAGATCCAGAGTTGACATCAGAAAAAATATGAAAAGAAATTTGAACATAATGAAAACAATTGTATTAATTCCCAAAACAGACGTATGCGATGCATTGATAGAATAAAAGAGTTTGCTATGACATTAATTGTTTGTATAAGTAAAGAAAAATACAACTCAAAAATTCAAATAAACAAAAGGCTTCAATGATTGGGCAACGGAGCAGTGATTATGTTCGGAGTCTCAGGCACTTCGAACTGAATCTCCCCGGCGTCAATCATGTCTTGAATCTTGTTCTTGAGAGGCCAGCAGTTGTCCGTAGTATGCCCCGGGCTATCAGAATGATATGCGCACCTATCATTGGGGTGATAGTTGGGAGCAGAAGTGTTCAGATTCCGGAGAGGAGCCCTTAAGGTGATCAGCCCTGCCTTCAACATTTGTTGCAGTGCTTGATCCAGCGACATGTTGATTTTGGTGTACTGTCGTTTCTCCTTGCGCTGCTGTCCCTGTCCTTGTTGAGCAGGTCCGGGATTGGAGATCTGGACTGCCCCTACCTCCTGACGGCTCTTTTTACCGTGCACAGCATTGGATTCTTTCTTTCCATGATGAGGCTTTTTATCAGAAGGTGCAGCCTCTTGGATTTTCCCAGACCGGATGCCAGCTTCTATTCGCTCTCCAGTCAAGATAAGATCTGTGAATCCAGCAGACGAATTCCCAATTAGGTGGTTGTAGAACGGACCAGACAGGGTCCCCAAGAACATATCGACAAGTTCCCGATCAGTCAGAGGTGGTTGTACCCTTCCAGCAAGATCCCTCCATTTCTGCGCATATTCTTTAAAACCTTCACTTGATCCTAACGACATACCCTGGAGTTGGGTACGCGTGGGAGCAAGGTCGGCATTATATTGATACTGCTTGTAGAAAGCAGTAGCCAACTCCTCCCAGTTACGAACCTTGGTCCCATCTAGCTGATAGAACCATTCGAGATGAGTCCCTGAAAGACTCTCCTGGAAGAAGTGGATCCACAAATTCTTGTCCACCGTATATGGTTGAATCTTCCGAACATAGGACCTGAGATGTAACTTGGGACAAGACGCCCCGTCATACTTGGTAAAGGATGGTGCTTTGAACTTCCGAGGAATAATCACACCAGTTGACAAACCCAGATCTCCGAAATCCAGCCCAGGTACCTGTTGAACCTCCATAGCATTCAGCCTATCCTCCAACTGTTTGTACTTGTCTTCGGCAGGAGGGTATTGTTCGTCGTTGAAGTCTGTCTCGTTGTCGGAGACCACTGGACTGGGAACCCTTTCCTCCTGATGACTACCTTCCCTTACAGATGGAGTTGTCCTCTCAGTTTCAGTCCGCAGTGTGTTCCCAGATCTGCGTCTAGGGCTGAACAAAACAGTCCTCTTCTTCTTCTTTTCCTTCTTCAAGAGCAGAGCCTTCAGATCTTGTTGCCCCTGGGTCAAATTCATTATCAACCCTTGGAACTGGGCGTTCTGAGCCTGGAGGGCCTTGATAGACTGCTCAGCTGATGATTCAGGATTCATGACGATCGGCTAAAATAAACAGCGAAGAAGGGTAAGCAACCTGTCAAAGGGATACCTGCAATGCAATGAGATGTATGACATGCATGTAATGTTTTCAAGGACCTCGCGGGGTAAACAAATTGTTAGAGTTGGAAACTGGTAACTTGATTGAAGGTACTTCATGTTGTTGAGAGTCCTTCTTCAAGGGTCAAAGGCTCACCATATCAAGTGGGTCATAGCCCCTGACTACTTTGGCTAGAGGAAAATAAATCCTCTTTGCCCCTTGCTGGACGGTTGGTTCATCATGACCTGCATCACAAGCCCTTGAGATCCTTGAAATGGGTTAGAATGTATGCAATGGTATGCAATGGTATGATGTCATGCTATGCATGGGATAACATGAGTGACCCTGTTATGAGCCCCAATTAAGGACTATAAACAAAACCTGCAAGAAACTTAGTAACCCCTGTTATGAGTCCCCATTAAGGACTATAAACAAAGCCTGTAAGAAACCTAGTATACCCTGTTATGAGTCCCTATCGAGGACTATAAACAAAACCTGCAAGTAGCTTATGTGTTAGATAACACGCATGCAATTAGTCAAGTACGAAGGCACACAAGTCACACAAAAGAGCCCTTAGAGTTTAGGCCAGCATGGGGTCTGGGTAATACCCTCTTGAAGTTGGTGGGTTCAACCTGTCCTAATCAAAGTAACCGGGTTCTAAGGGTCCCAATATCACTGGATTGCTTTCATTGTTCATCGTTTCGATTTAGCCACTGAACTGGCGACCGAAATATTCCAGGAAAGCAACCCTCAATTGAGCGTAGTATCGAGTATCAACCAACCTCGGACTGCACCAAAGTCAGTTATCTCACTACCCTAAAGAGGCCAAGATAGTTCAATTAAGGTTCCTAAGGTCTGTTGATGCTTCACGACACCACGCGGAGGCCCCGTACTCTCCTTGACTGAACTCAAGGGTTACCGGTACACACCAAAGTGCCACATCAACGTAGCAGACTGTTTCAACCATGTCGGTATACCCCGCACAGTTCCCTCACAACCTTGTTGCTACTTTCTAAGAAGGTATCCCCCAGATCCGGGTTAGGATCTATAGAACTCCCAAGCAACCCACAATAATAAAGCAAGCAAAGAAGACAATTGAAAACACAGTGATCTTAATCCTAAGGTACACCTCACTTTAAGTTAAATCCCCAGCAGAGTCGCCAGTTCTGTGATCGGTGGATCTGGAACTGACTGTTTAACGCTGGTTCGCGAAATGTCGCGGAAGCAAGAGTCGCCACCGTCTTTTATTTTCTCCAAATGGAAAGGACAAAAGCACAGAAAAATTCCTTAAAGAGATTGCTCTCGGTTCGGGAGGTAGGTTATAGAAAGGGAAGGTGTTAGCACCCTTTCTATCCATGGTTATCCATGGGCTCTTAGATACTTGCTCATTGTGTTTTCAAAAAATGGTTTGTTTGCTTTTCAACAGTGGGTTTAAAAAGTTTCTTTGAAAATTTCAGATCGACTCTTGTGTCAGAGTGTTTGAAAAATTGCTTCGAAAGCTTTTGAAAAGTGTCGGTGTGAAAAGATTTTTGTTTGTTTTGAGATTAGAGCAAGTATCTACGAGAACCTACCTACCCTAAGGAATTCGTCTGTGTAAATGTCCTTTAAAGTAGTGCCATCCCACCATTGAGAGGTAGGTAGCACCACCGTTGGAGGTGTTCGGGTCAATTCGAGGTTCGGGACATGGTGATCACCAGAGCAATGGGAAGACACCTTAGAAGCTACCCTCATGCCAGGTTCCCGGATCATGAGGACTTACTAAGACGTCCTCTACTCGACGACCACCTTTCGAGAGGCAAGGCAACAGTGAGGCGTACCCTAGGGGTGGTGTGTGCGATTCGCGTGTCGTTTTCATTTGTATTTGTCTTGTCATGTTATTGGTGTTCTACGCTTTGTTTTTATTCTGGTCCATACATTCTTTCATGCTTTTTGTTAATAGTTAAAAATTGCGAGGAAAAGTAAATCTACAGCTATTACAAATGGCGCGGGTCCACATCGCCAAAATTAAACCGGACCCGATTTGACGGAAAATAAAGCAAAGAAATTAAAGAATTGAAAAGATGCGAGAAGTAAATGTTACAAAGCTTCGGGAGAGATACATAATTATTTAAGCGGAAAAAGAAATAAGTATGCGAAATTAAACAATTAAGTCGAAAGGAGGGCGTTGGACCCTTTTGCAAAAATTAATGTTAACGAGGAATTAAAATTAAAAAGAAAATGTTTTTGGTATTTTTATGTATTTTAAGATTTAGAGGAAAAAGAGAATTAATTAAAATTAAAATAAAATGCTAAACCTAATTCTAATTATTTTAAATTATTAAGAAAAATATTGAAGTTTTTTTACCTAAATTAAACCTAATTTTTACATGCAAATTTAAATATGAAAATAAATAAAATAAATAAATATTATTGTGAAAAAGAAAAATTAAAAAAAAAAGAATAAAACATTGATTAAACCTAATTCTAGTTTTTTTTTATATTTTTATTGTGAAAAGAATTAAAGTTGCAACCTATTTTAAACTAATTAATTTCCAAGCCTTTTATTTACAAGAAAATATTAAAATAAAAATATTTATCATGTTTTTATCTTTTCTGATTTTTTAGGCATTTTTGATATTTTGTAAAAAATAATTAATTAAATCAAAACAATAAAATAAATAAAACAATAATTGGAAAAAATAAAATATGAAGAAAATTGCAAACCAGGGGGGGGGGGGGGGGGGGGGGGTTCAGGCCCCAATTGTGAGGTCTTGACTGTGAAATTCTGGCCCAATAAGACATGGGTCCATTGACTTTTTTGAGTGGCGTGCACATGCGTTGACCATGGTATATGATGTACCTTCAATCTCAGCCTTTGGTTTAATTCTGATGGACGCGTGGAAGGAGAGATTCTTGAGGTGTATGGTGCGTCCTGGCCTTGAGCGCTGCATGGGAATGGTTAATGAAAAATAACATGAGAAATTGTACAGACCTGGGACTCGAACCCAGGTCTTGAGCTTTGCCAATCCTTATGCTTGCCGTCTGTGCCAATTTCGCGTGTTGTATATATAATAACAATCAAATAATATAAAAGAAAAAACAAGGTTAGTGGGAGTCAGCGCGCGAACTTTCAAAACGTCCAACCATTGATGGCCACGAGTTCGTCTTCTTCATTTTTCCTGAAACATAAACATTTAGACCACGGTTTTCTATGCGTTGCAGAATGGGTCCTTTGAGAAAATAGCGATTAGCCCCTCAACGCTCATAAATTGAGCGCGAGGGTTCCATCGTCTTCGTCTTCATGCGCTGAATCTAATTATGGCCCTGAGAACGTCCAATTTTATCGTACCTGGAAACCCCTAATTCAAAAGCTGAAAAACCCTAATGTTCAATAATGGTGAAATCGTATTGAGTGCACAAAAACACAATTAAATGGTACAGTTAGCATCAGAATCCATCAATGAGTAATAATCCATAAAAAAAATGCAATGATTGTGCTTGAAAACCAAAATACGATTATGCTTATTTCATGAAAAATTTCAAGTTCTATATACCAATCCTTGAGGTTCTGATGGAAGTTTGTGATTGGAATGTGATCAGTAATCCTTGAGGAAGCTATTGGAATAAATTTCGTGCCTTGAATCAACCTCTAACAATGATTTCAGTTTTGACTTTTTAGAGAATTTTTCCAAGTTTGCAATGGTGTTTCTTTCGCAGCTTTTAGGTCTAGCATGATTAGGTTTATGATCATGCTTATGTAGTGAATGTATTAGGTCAACAAATTAGATCCAAATCTCTTGTAATCATTGATTGAATATTTGATTTTTCCACCATAATTTTCATATCTTTTTCATGTGCTTTTGTATCAATTATGCTCAAATCAAATCAAATCTTCCTTTTTTTGAATGTGCACGAAATATTGAGGGCAAAACATGCATGAAAAGATTTATTAGGTCAAGTTATATATTTTTCACATATTTAAATGATTTAAATGAATTAATATGAATAATAATTCAAATAAATAAATAAAAAATGAGAAAATACTTCCCTTTGGGCCAAGTGGTCGTGCACATGCTTGGAATGATGAATCATGGAAGAAAAATGGGCCCATTAGCAATTTTAGGTCATTTGAAGTAATGTTGACTTTTCAAAATATCCAAAAATTTCCCAACTTCTACAAGGCATAACTTGCTCAATTTTTAAGATTTTCTCATGTTCTTGGACATTTTGGAAAGGTCTTTGAGTCCTATAACCAATGCCTTTGGTCCCATGTCATTTTGATTTACCAATATCAAGTTATGGCCTTTTACTTAAAGTCCCTTTTTGTTGACTTTTGAAAATGACCTATAATGTTGAAATTGATAACTTTTTGTGAGAGCATTTCTTGGACTTGAAGTATGAAGATGAGTTGTAGGAAATGTCTTTCTCTTCAAAATGAGCTTTGGATGGAATTTTTCTGATAATCCATGTGAAAGTTATGCCCTGGTCAATTTCAGTTGACTTTTTCAACTATCCAAATAAGGAAACTTTTGCATCTTTGATGATTTCTGAGCCAAATTTTGAGAATCATGATCAAGCATTGATCAAATGATGTTTGTGGCTTCAAAAGGATATGTTGACCAAAAATTTGAACTTTTGACTGTCAAATGACCATTTTGCCCCTACAGTTGACTGTAGTGCAATTTAGGGTTTTGACTGTGCAATTTTGAACTGAATGCCTTGAAACTTGATATGAGGATATTTGACCATGTTTGTAAGCATGTGAGACTTGATTGGGCCTTTGAAAACTTCATTTTCTTGATCAGAACACAAACCCTAATCTTGACTGTATAGGAGACCTTTGCACTGTGCAACCCTTGGGGAATTTTGCAGCTTGTTGACAATTGCTTGGAGAATATGGGAGGGAAAATTTTGGGGTACAACACCTGGCAAAGCCATAAACACTCGCTACTTGGGGCAGTGACAAATCTCTCCAAAATCCTTCTCATAAGAGGACTCCCAGCCAGAGTTTCAATCTTTGATGACCTTTTCCCAGCTAAGTCGACCTCAAGAATCCTTGAGGATTTTTCCCATTGAAGTCGCCAGAATTCAACTCTTTTTTCCAGCACCAATTCGGGATTTATTTTCCTCAGCGAGAGATCATTACATACTCGTACATCAGGAGATCATACAACACAATCTCATTTATTTTGAGAACATCATTGTTTGATATATATCATGCAACTAATCTTTACCTTTCAGGAAAGATGCGATCAAAGTTCCCAAAATTCAACAAAGATGATTCCTCAGTAGAATAACGGACAACTGAAGCTCCTAAAATTCTATTTCTCTCAAGACAAAGATCAACATTTCCCAGCAGAGTCCTTCTCAAACAACGAAGCAGGAACCCCCATTGGAAACATTCTAAGCAAAGTTTAAAGACAAATATACTCTTCAATAGCAGTCCATGATTTATTTTCCCCGGCATCTGTTAAAGATTTTTCAAGACCTTCTCTGTTTCAGTCAGATCGACACTAAGATCTCCCTGATTCTTATCCTAGTTGAAGATATTCCAGATTTTTACTGTTTCAGATAAATCTCTCAACGGTTTATTCTGATTCACTTCCAGATTTTGCTGTTTCAGATAAATCTCCCAATGGTTTATTCTGATTCATCTCCATATTTTTACTAATTCATATTAAATCTCTCAACGGTTTATTCTGATTCATTCTCTGTTCATATCCAGTTCAAACTTTTCGTCAACAATCACCTTTAGATGGCATCTTTAAACCCATTTCCATACATAATCCAATCAGCATGTTATTAAGATCCCTGGCGGAGATAAGACTACCAACTACCAATCTCCAGCGGAGCTGAAACTATCAACCCACAGCGGAAATCATCCGGTTTCTCCAATTCCCCAACAAGTTATCTTAAAGCCCGGAAATCAACCAGATAATAGTTAGCTTTTATCCCCAACCTAGGATGACTCCTTAGTAGATTGGCATACACCTAAACTCTTGATATCCTTAACAGAATGAAGATTCTCATTCTTGAAACCCCAGAAGATTGGCATACACCCAAACTCCTGATATCCTTAACAGAATGAAGATTCTCATTCTTGAAACCCCAGAAGATTGGCATACACCCAAACTCCTGATATCCTTAACAGAATGAAGATTCTCATTCTTGAAACCCCAGAAGATTGGCATACACCCAAACTTCTGATATCCTTGTCAAAATGAAGATTCATTCTTGACTCCCAGTAGATTGGCATACACCCAAACTCCTGATATCCTTAACAGAATGAAGATTCTCATTCTTGAAACCCCAGAAGATTGGCATACACCCAAACTCCTGATATCCTTGTCAGAATGAAGATTCTCATTCTTGACTCCCAGTAGATTGGCATACACCCAAACTCCTGATATCCCCGTCAGAATGAAGATTCTCATTCTTGACTCCCAGTAGATTGGCATACACCCAAACTCCTGATATCCCCGCCAGAATGAAGATTCTCATTCTTGATCCCAGTAGATTGGCATACAACCCAAACTCCTGATCTCCCCAGCAGTATAGCTACTCCCACAGAGTTTTTACTCCCCAACAGAATGAAGATTCTCATTCTTGACTCCCCAGTGAAGTTGCCAGAGTCTTCAGTACTCCCCGGCATGAATTTGTCAGAATTTTTATCCCCTGCAGATCGAAGATTCTCATTCTTGACTCCTCAACATGAAGTCTCCAAGGATTCAAATTCCCTCAACAGATTGAAGATTCTCATTCTTAATTCCCCGTAGGAGCCATCAGAGCCTTCCTTATTCTCCAACAGATCAAGGTTTTCCTTTGATTGATCCTCGGTAGAGATCGCCAGAGTTTTCCCTATTTCCCAGTCGAGTAAGAATTCTCATTATTTAACCCCTAGTATAAGTCTTCAAAAGTTCTCTGGATTCCCCAAACAGGATTCTTACATCCCCACAGAAGTTGTCCAAGGTTTTGAATCTCCAGCAGCAGTCAAGGATTTATTTTCCCCGGCAGCAGTCAAAGATTTTATTATCTCCAGCTATCAAGGATTTATTTTCCTCAGCATTACAGCAAATCAGCTTACATGCATATACATTACACTCATATATCATAAACATTGATAAAACACATATATTGCATCATACATTTCATGCAACATAACTTTGTGTTTCAGCTAACATTTTACCCTTTTCAGGATAAGATTAACAAGCTACCAATATACAATCAGAAAACAGCTTAGAGATGCTCCAGACATGGATGCTATTCTATTGCTTATTCAGATTTCAAAGCTCATAAAACAGCTTAGAGATGCTCCAGACACGGATGCTATTCTATTTCTTATTCAAATTCAAACCTCAGAAAAACAGCTTAGAGATGCTCCAGACACGGATGCTATTCTATTGCTTATTCAGATTTCAAAGCTCAGAAAACAGCTTAGAGATGCTCCAGACACAAATGTTATTCTATTTCTTATTCAAATACAAAGCTCAGAAAAAAGCTTAGAGATGCTCCAGACACGGATGCTATTCTATTGCTTATTAAAATTCAAAGCTCAGAAAACAACTTAGAGATGCTCCAGACACATATGCTATTCTATTGCTTATTTAGATTCAAAGTTCAGAAAACAGCTTAGAGATGCTCCAGACACGGTTGTTATTCTATTGGTTATTCAGATACAACTCAGAGATGCTCCATACACGGATGCTATTATGTCGCTTATTCAAATACAAGATTCAGATACAGTCCGGATACGCTCCAGACGTGGACGCCATTCCTTTGCTCATACAGATTCAGTCTCCAGATACAGTTCAGATATGTTCCAAATACGGATACCATTCTGATACTTATTCCTCTGACTTACAACATTCAATTCAACAAACATTCTTGGATGGCATCTTTAAACCCATATCCAACCAAATTCTATCACATATCCAAATGGCATCTTTAAGCTCATTCCCTCAACTACATTTTGACGAGTGCAAATTTACGGGCACTCTAGTTTCCAATCATCTTTTACCTTCGAGTCGCGAACGACAAAACTCGTCGATCTAACTCTTCAGGTTCAAGAAGATTGAACAAGGGCAGCTGTTGTACCCCAAAATTTGCCCTCCCATTTTTCATAAGAAAAGCACAACCCTAGGGTTTCCCAAATATTTAAGATTGGCTCAGGAATCGATCAGGAAGATTTTCTCCTGTGGCAGTAAATTAGCAATTAGGGTTTTTCTTGCATTTCTCATAAGAAATGAATTCACAAAGATCCAATTGGCTTTCACATGTTTTCATGCCTTTTCAAGTCTACTTAAAGGTTACTATTTGTTTTCAAGGCATATTCATTTGGGACAAGAGATGGGATCTAAGACTGTCATTTGGAACATTCATGTTTTGTTTGATCCATGTTAACCAGATAATTTGTGTCCGTTAAGACATTTGTTTGTTTATGGAATAAACATTTGTTTGTTTATGGAATACACAATGCGTGTTTATTTGGAATACAGTGGCAAGATTACATGATCATTGGAATTTAAGTTATCTTGGTTGGAATTATTGGAATACAATTTCAATTATCTTAATCAGGAAACTTGAAGAATTAGTGAAGACGCGAAGAGAAAATTGTGAGTTATTGACAGTAAAGGATTTTAATGGACATCAAAATACCTCATAAGACTTTTTTTCATTTTCTGAAATTCTGGCAGCAGATACTCAATGTCACAGTGAACGTTATGACACCGTATCTGACTTTCTATAAGACAGTAAATAAAAACAGTAAAGAACACAGTCAATTGTTTACCCAGTTCAGTGTGAAACAACACCTACTCTGGGGGCTACCAAGCTAGGGAGGAAATCCACTATAAGAGATATTAATTCAGGAATAAACCAACCAGTTTATCTCCTTCACTTAAGACCTACCCAATGCAACTTCAATCTAAGTTCTACTTAAACCTGAGTTCCTACTCACTCCCCCTCAATCACAGCAGTGATACTTAAAACAATTGACTAATGAATTAATGAAGACACTCTTCAGAACATACACTTGATTATGCTTCACAGCTTTTTAATCAAGTAACACAAACACTCTTGCTTCACAACTTTGAGTGATACATAAACCTAACTTGACTTTGCTTCAAAGCTTTAGTCAAGAGACACAAAACACTCTTGCTTCAAAGCTTTGAGTGGTACAAAAACCCTTACAATCAAAACCTATTCCAAGTCACTTATCGCAATGATAATTGCTTGGATTACAGCAGTTAAAACTATACAGTTTCTAATTGATCTTCAGTCAAAAGAGATACTCTGCAGCCAGCATTCCTGTTGAATATATATGCAGCTGATTCTTCAGTTAGGGTTTCCACAAAAAGCTAGGGTTAATTAGGTTTAACCTTAAGACTTGGTCACAAGACTTTATC
This sequence comes from Vicia faba, assembly GCA_948472305.1. Classification (NCBI taxonomy): domain Eukaryota; kingdom Viridiplantae; phylum Streptophyta; class Magnoliopsida; order Fabales; family Fabaceae; genus Vicia; species Vicia faba. The sequence continues at coordinate 497,647,111 of OX451738.1, forward strand.
AACCAGTTTAGGGTTGAGCTAGGTTAACCCAAAGACCACGGGAGATTCTGTTCTGGAAGGAATGAGCCAACTTCCTGAAAAATCTCAGAATTAACCAAACTGCACTTCTGTTAGATCAGTACAGGATGTCTTAACATTTGTTATGACATCAAAATTCCTGTTTACTGATTTTGGTAGAAGGCAATAAATGTGATCTTTTGCAAAATGCTCAGATACACACTCATACACAGTAGCTACTGTATGTCATAATTTTTCTGCATAAAGTACCTAATAAACCAGAATGTTATGACATCAGTCATGACATTCACACACCTGGTTTTACCAAAAATACATGCCAATAACTAAACACTTACAAACTCCCCCTTTGGCAGATTTTTGGCTAAAACCCCTAAGCAATCAGAGAATATAGAGCAGCAGAATGAATATGACTGCAGAAAAATATAATGTCTACCAGCAGGAAATTAACACAAAATATCTCCCCCTCTTTAGCCACAAATGGGCCAAAGAAACATGTACTTAAATGTTATACAGTTATCCAAAATAGGTAATAAAAACAACAAATAAAATCTGAAGACACTTGCATCAACAGCATCAGCATCAGGCTTGTCAATTCCACCAAACTTTAAGCACTGTCACCTTCAGAGGAGCTACTTTCTTCAGCATTGAGCTGATCTTCAGCAGCAACCTCTTCCCTTCTGATTCGTTCAGTCTCCTCCTGTTCCAACTAGAGAGAGAACTTTGATTGAGAGAATGGGATTTGTTGCAGAGTTGAGAGAGGAAGGAGGCAAATGAGTGTCTATTATTAATAATTATGAAAGAAATGGGAAAGCATATGATTAACCCAATCAAAATAGACTTAACAAAAATAACTCCTTCTACCCGTGTTTCAAGCAAAGTTAATTGCTACAATTCCTCATGTTGGCAAATACCCAACTTGCCCCTCAAGTTTTCAAATTGATTTGCATCAAGTGCCTTGGTAAAGATGTCAGCCAGCTGTAGCTCAGTGGCAACATGTTCTAGTTTAATCGTCTTCTCTTCTACAAGGTCTCTGATAAAGTAATTTTTAAGGTCAATGTGCTTGGTCCTGCTATGCTGAATAAGGTTCTTGGAAATATTGACTGTACTCAGATTGTCACAGTACAATGTCACAACATCTTGTGAGACATTATACTCAGTGAGCATCTGTATTGTCCAGATAATTTGAGAACAGCTACTACCAGCTGCAACTATTTCAGCACAAAGTTGAAAAGGAATTCTTTTGGCATGAATCATAGCTCTGGCAGATTCCTGTATGACTCCATTTTGTTGAGGAGTTATAGGAGAAGAGAATTCATGACTAATTCCTTCTGAGAAACAGAACTTATTAAACTTGCTGTTTCCAAATTCCTTGTCATGATCACTTCTGATTCTGACAATACACCCTTCTTTTTGAGTTCTTTTGCACAGTTCTTTAAAAACTTCAAAGTTATCCACCACAACATAGGCATATATCTTTCCACCAATACTTTCACTTGCATAGGTCCCATATGAAGAAGTTTCAGAACCTTAGAGGTGGTCAGATGTCTTGACTTTGGATGTGACATCCTAGTGTGCTTACCAACCTGACATTCACCACAAACTCTCCCTTCATCAATTTGCAGTCTTGGAATCCCTCTGACTGCTTCCATGGAGATAATCCTTTTCATTCCTCTTAGATGAAGATGGCCAAGTTTTTGGTGCCACAGTTTCACCTTTTTTTCTTCTTTGGCAATAGAACACACAGTGGAGTTATTAGTGTTCTCAGGCTCCTACAAGTAACAATTGTCTTTAGATCTGACTCCTTTCATTACAACTTCTTGTTTTTCATTAATTACAAGACATTCAGATTTTGAGAAGTTGACCTTGAATCCTAGATCACATAATTGACTGATACTAATGAGATTAGCAGTCAGGCCTTTTACCAATAGTACTTCATTCAGATTTGGAACTCCAGGGCAGTCCAAATTACCAACTCCTTTGATTTCACCTTTAGCACCATCTCCAAAGGTCACATAACTAGTGGTGTGAGGTTTAACATGATTGAGAATGTTCTTGATTCCAGTCATGTGCTTAGAACACCCACTGTCAAAGTACCAGTTTTTCTTTGCAGAGACTCTCAGGGAAGTGTGGGCTATCAGGGCAGTAGCCTTTTTCTTCCATTGAGGAGTATGTGGAACCCTGTTAGACTTAGGTTTGACACCTGGTTTCTGATTAGGATATCCATACAATCTGAAGCAGAAAGTCTTTATGTGACCAAACCTTCCACAATGATGACATCTCCATCTTTGGTACCTTTTCTTCATATTTCTCTGTTCCCGATGTTGAGTGTTATGTTGTGACATCTGCTTTGACATTTGTTTATCAGACCTGATCTTTTTGTCTGCACCAGATTTCTTTGCTTCCACAAATCCTAGTCCAGACTTGTTTCCCACATTTTGTCCAACCTGAAGGATTTCTTCCAATTTGTCAGTTCCATTTGTCAGCATCTTGACAGATTTGGTCATCTGGTTCAATTTTGAGTTCAGCATTTGAACTTCTCCTTCTAGATGACTTATAGTTTCAAGATCTGCCCTTTTTTCAGCCTCCAACTTTATGATGAGTTTTGTTTGTATCTCATTTTGCACACAGACTTCAGCACTTCTGATACACAATTTCTTGTAAGTATCAGTCAGTTCTTCAAATGTCACTTCCTCATCACTAGTGTCACTTTCAGAGGTACAAACACCAGTTAGTGCAGTAACTAGTTTGGCAGATTCTTCTTCAGAATTACTTTCTGAATCACAGTCAGACCAGGTAACAGTCATACCTTTCTTTTGTTTCTTAAGAAAGGTAGGACATTCAGTTCGAATATGCCCATATCCTTCACAACCATGGCATTGAATTCCTCTGCCTTGATTTCCCTTTTCTTCAGACCTTGGTCTTCTGCTGGAGTCATAAGATCTGTTAATGTCAGAGGGGATGTTCTCAACATTTGACCTTGACTTTGGATCCATTCTCTTGATGAGTTTGTTGAATTGTCTTCCAAGCATGGCTATAGCTTCTGAAATATTTTCTTCTTCATCCTCCTTGTTTTCATCTTCAGTGTTGGATACAAGTGTTATGCTCTTGTTTTTCTTGTCAACATTGTCACTGATCCCCATCTCAAAAGTCTGAAGAGACCCAATGAGTTCATCCACCTTTAAGTTGCTGATGTCCTGGGCTTCCTCTATAGCAGTTACCTTCATTGCAAATCTTTTAGGCAGGGATCTGAGAATCTTTCTCACCAGTTTTTCTTCAGACATCTTTTCACCCAATGCTCCTGAGGTGTTGGCAATATCCAAGATGTTCATGTGAAACTCATGAATGGTTTCATCTTCCTTCATCCTTAGGTTCTCAAACTTTGTAGTCAGCATCTGAAGCCTTGACATTTTTACTTTGGATGTGCCTTCATGGGTAGTTTTGAGAGTGTCTCACACTTCCTTGGCCAGTTCACATTGATGTACTAGTCTGAAAATGTTTCTATCAATTCCATTGAACAAGGCATTTAAAGCTTTGGAATTTCCCAGGGCTAACTCATCTTCTTCTTTGCTCCATTCTTCCTCAGGCTTCAGACTGATTATCCCATCTTTCTCAGTTATGGTGGGATGGTTCCATCCTTTGTCAGCAGCTCTCCAAGCCTTTTTGTCCAGAGATTTTAAGAAGGCAATCATACGAGGTTTCCAGTAGTCATAATTTGTTCCATCCAGAATGGGTGGTCTATTTCCAAAAACTCCTTCTTTGTCCATAGTGCCAGAAAGTGATATCCCTAGATCTCACCCAGTAATACAGGCAGGGTGCCTGCTCGGATGCCAATTGAAATTCTGGCAGCAGATACTCAATGTCACAGTGAACGTTATGACACCGTATCTGACTTTCTATAAGACAGTAAATAAAAACAGTAAAGAACACAGTCAATTGTTTACCCAGTTCAGTGTGAAACAACACCTACTCTGGGGGCTACCAAGCCAGGGAGGAAATCCACTATAAGAGATATTAATTCAGGAATAAACCAACCAGTTTATCTCCTTCACTTAAGACCTACCCAATGCAACTTCAATCTAAGTTCTACTTAAACCTGAGTTCCTACTCACTCCCCCTCAATCACAGCAGTAATACTTAAAACAATTGACTAATGAATTAATGAAGACACTCTTCAGAACATACACTTGATTATGCTTCACAGCTTTTTTAATCAAGTAACACAAACACTCTTGCTTCACAGCTTTGAGTGATACATAAACCTAACTTGACTTTGCTTCAAAGCTTTAGTCAAGAGACACAAAACACTCTTGCTTCAAAGCTTTGAGTGGTACAAAAACCCTTACAATCAAAACCTATTCCAAGTCACTTATCACAATGATAATTGCTTGGATTACAGCAGTTAAAACTATACAGTTTCTAATTGACCTTCAGTAAAAAAGAGATACTCTGCAGCCAGCATTCCTGTTGAATATATATGCAGCTGATTCTTCAGTTAGGGTTTCCACAAAAAGCTAGGGTTAATTAGGTTTAACCTTAAGACTTGGTCACAATACTTTATCAACCAGTTTAGGGTTGAGCTAGGTTAACCCAAAGACCACGGGAGATTCTGTTCTGGAAGGAATGAGCCAACTTCCTGAAAAATCTTAGAATTAACCAAACTGCACTACTGTTAGATCAGTACAGAATGTCTTAACATTTGTTATGACATCAGAATTCCTGTTTACTGATTTTGGTAGAAGGCAATAAATGTGATCTTTTGCAAAATGCTCAGATACACACTCATACACAGTAGCTACTGTATGCCATAATTTTTCTGCATAAAGTACCTAATAAACCAGAATGTTATGACATCAGTCATGACATTCACACACCTGGTTTTACCAAAAATACATGCCAATAACTAAACACTTACAACTTCAAAAATTGTTACAATACAATTTATTATTTAAATTCTTTAAGTTTTACAACTTATTGTATTTGAAAAATAAATTAGTACAATTATTTGAGTATTTCTATCTAAATTACAAGGAAAAGTCTAAGCCTAAGGATGACTAAGCTTCCATTGCTTCCATGCTTGGCAAAGAATCTCTTGCTTCCTCTGCTTTGCCACCATCTAGTTTGCGCTCACATGAAAGAAAGACAAAAATAATTAGCACAGTTAATTGGACATGAATAAAAAATTTTCAAAAGACAGAAAAAGTGCTCATCATTAAAGTTTGCAATTTGGAATCAGAGGGCTTATTTTTAATTCATCACATTTTTATTTTCTCTATTTGCAAAACACAAGAAAATTATTTTTTCTTGGTTCACAAAAAGCAGAAATAAAATACAAGTGAGCTGTCCAAAAAAGGCAAGCAAATGGTCCAAATGCAACAAATATTCCAAACTGAATGCAACAAACAACAAATGGTCCAAATGCAACAAATATTCCAAATTGAATGCAACAAACAACAAATTTGTCCAAAGGCAAACAACATGGCAAAAACAAATGCAAGCAGTAAGAAACAAGCAACGATGGCAAGTAACTAAACAGAGCCAAACTAAACAGGGTCAAACAATGAAGTAAATTGGACAAAGTAGCATAGCAATAAGAATGCAGCAGCAGGCAAGAAGAAAGTACAGCAGTATGGTAAACCAAACAACACGCAAGGGGCTTGTTTCAATGGCCTTTTCATCATTTTCCAAGATTTTGGCAAACTTTTCAGAAAAAAGGTGAAAAATTATTTTGCTTTTATCATTGAGAGAGGAGAGAGAGGAAAGAAATCACCTAATTTGTTGGAATTGCACAAAAGGTACAACTCTGCTATTCTGCTCACAAGCTGTCAAAAAGCAAAGCAAATATAACAGTAGGCAAACTGTAAGAATGGGGGAGAGAGAACATTTTATAAAACAAAAAAATTTCAACAACAGAAGTCTCCTCCAAAACATTCAAAAAGCTCAAAACTGCATAACCAGTTTCAAAAACCGGTAACTCAGTTCAACACCAACAAAAACTTGTAACTCATTTCAAGAATCCTTCAACCTGTAAACCATCAACAAAATCACCTGCCTAACAAGTTCAAACAACCAAACCTGCACTGTCAAAATCCCAAGCCAGTTTCCAAACCTGTAAACCAACTCTCAAACCTCCAAACCTGTAAACCAACAACAAACAGCCAAAACCTGCATAACCAAACTGCAAAACATTTCAAACATGTAACAATACCAACAATCACAAAACATTTCAAACCTGTAACAATACCAACAATCATAAAACATTTCAAACCTGTAACAATATCAAAAATCCAAAACTAGTTCCTACCAAACTGTAACCAAAACAACAAAGCCAGAAAAGTATCAAAATTGTCCAACACCCTCAAACAGTTCAAAACCTGCAGAACCAAACTGCAAAACATTCAAAACAAACCATCAACCTTCCAACCATAAAAAAAAACGTCTCAATACCTTCAAAATTGTATAACAAAACCAAACTTCCAAAGCCCAAAACCCAAAACCCTCCCAACATCCCAACATTCCATCAACATCATCAAAACCAACAACAACAATATCAAACCAGACACTGTAAAACCACATCCAACAGTTCATAACCCAAAAATTTCAAACACAACATCCAAAAGTAAGAAGTACAATACTATCATCATTCAAACTTCAAGGGACAAAAAGAAACCCAGAAGCATCATCATCATCATTCAACATAGGAGATTAGAAAAAGGAAAAGGTTACCAGAAGCACGCATTCTTCCAAATCATCATTTCTTCCCCCGTCTCCGGCCACCAAGGAGCATCACTTCCCTCAATCTCACTAGGAAGTGAGGAGGAGAGGCGCTCCGACAACTTGAGGGTAAAGGGAGGATCAAATCAAAAAAAATTGCTAACCCCTTAGTCAATTTCATTGCAAACTTAGGGATTTCCAAAAAAAAGCGAAAATCAGGTTGAATCAAAGAGGGACAGGGACGAATAGGGACGTTTAAGTGAGAAAGATGAACGAGAGGAAGAAAAGAAAGGGACGAAGAGGACGATAGCGCCGCTATGAAAGCGGAACCACAAACCCTAATTCATGTTTCCCTTAATCAAAATGCGTTAAACTGAGTTAAGAAACATTGGGCCTGCTTAGTTTCAAACCTAAAGCCCATACACACGCTAGCTCACACCCTCCCCCCCCATTCTGGCCATTTTCTTTTTTGTTTCAGCAATAACAATATACCTTTGGGCCTAACCCCCTTTAAATCCTTTTAGCCCATTTTCTTTCATTTTAATTTAGTTTGTTGTTTTTTATTTTTTTTGTTAATAATACACTAATGTTTTTAAAACTTCATTTCATTAAATTGACTTAGTTTTTTAAGTGATTAATTTTCTTTTACCATTTTCTCTTTTTATAAAAAAACTCATTTTTATTAATTTTTAATGAAAATACCAAAAAGCATTAATTAGTTAGTTTGCTTTCTTTAATTTTTTTTAATTATTTAATAAAATTACAAAAAAGAATGATAATAAAATTTTAATTTTTCTTTTGTAGAATAAATTTTATTTCCCTCTTTTCGAGTAAATACATACATTTCATACTTTGTTGATTTTATTTTCGTAAATTGTCATAGCTTTGTAGTAAATCGCACAACAATTCGATTTGGTTGTATTATTTGGACATTGCTATTTTTATGTGATTCATCCCCATTTGTAATAATTGTACTCCCATTTCCGGATACTTTTGTAATAACTTAGAATTTTAATTCCCGCAATTTATTGATTTCTATATATTGTGTTGTAATTAGGCGTGTATGGCAAGATTCAAAAATCAATCGCTAGATGACCTAATCTAAGAATAAATAACTTGAAATCAACACACTTCTCACACGCATACCTCTAGGGTAACCTTGCTTGTTGCATCGGAAATACAATCATGTCCCTCGAATATGAGACACTCTAGCAATGACCCTTCGATAAACAAAGATCGTAGTCCCTCGATGACCCTCGATGTTGCCTTCGATAAAATGATCTAGTCCCTTACAAAATTGCTAGAGCATCTCACAAGTTGCTTTCAATGATTGTAAAATTGACCCGCGTCTGTCCCTTCACATCCAATGATAGGGCTTCTTACCAAATCAATGGTAATATAGCACCATTAAAAGGAAGAAGAAAAGAACAACTTAATACTTTTCGAGTAGATAGATTCGCTCTTAGTTGCTCGCTTGCTCACGACAAAAACTTTCACACCTACACTTCCATTTCAAAACATCTTTAAAAGACAAAACGTTTTGCATACGTTCTTATAGAGACGAGAACCATGGCAAAACCTCTTCTCAAAACACTTTTCGAAACACGATTTACAAACACCTCTTTGAACTATTTTTTTGAAACAAAACTTTGTATATGTTCTTATAGAGACGAGAACCATTACAAAGAAACTTTCTAAAATACTTTCAAAACCCACACCACAAGCACACAATCAAACAAAAGCAAGTGATCTAAACGAGTAACTAAGAGCCCATGGAAAACCATGGATGAAAAGGGTGCTAACACCTTCCCTTTTCATAAAAGAAATGTCGGTGGCGACTCTTGCTAACCGCACAAGTGCGAACGAAATGCAAAACCTCAAGTCAGTTCTCCCACCGTATCACAACGCGAATCACTAATGATCGTGTCTTGAGCGTTGATTATAACACCCTAAAACCCCAACGCATATAATACGAATTTAAAATAACTAATAACATAGGGTGTCACGTGAAAACAACATAAACCTGCTTCATAACACAGGTTAAGTAAAACATAATATAATATATACACATGTCATGACATGCTCACCTTCACTTAGGTTATCATCACGATGGAATTCAACAACTAAGCATGTTTCACAAGTATTAAGTCTGATAAAGAAAATACTTTATTTAAAATCAAAACAAATATGGAAAATCCTCCATAACTGACATAAGCTCAAAACGTCAAGAGTATAACATCTACCTCTCAATTAACAAAACATAATAATAAAATAACATCGTTCTTCCACCCAATGTTACAGATTAGAGAAAATGAATCTAAATACATAAAAATCGGAAACATAAGAACAATCTCAACGCTATCATCCAACTCTAAAGAACTACTCATTTACCCGCTCGTCTGTACTCCAAAGGAGCACAAAAACACAAACAAAAAAGAGGGTGAGAACAAATTCAAATAATAAATGGTGCATAACCAATTAGGATAGATTCACACACTACAAAATCACACATGTATCAGGTATGCACTTTAAATATCATATATTTACATCCCAACCAAGTCTCAGTCAAACTCACTCAATCACACAAGAGTATTCATCAATACATAAACATCTCAATTGCACAATCTTTATATAATGCAATGCAACTCAACTCTATATGCATACGATACCGAACCAAGATTTGGTTCTTCATATGAACCAGGTCCCACATCTAAACCCCGAGCCCACAAATATAAGCTCCAAGCCCCCATATTTGAGCTTAAGACAAGTCACTAGTCCCCACTCTTAACTAACGAACATGTGTCGTACTCCAAATTTTCCCTACCTCGATGATTTCGTTTTAAGATTAAAGCAGAAGAATTATTTAACTAAAGATGGTAAAGCAGTATCTGATGGCCCATCTTTATCCAAGACTAGGGGGTGTATTTTAAATCCAGGAGAGCGGGACTTTCTAAATCAGAAAGACTTGTGTACCCGTAAACCTATTCGCAAGGCATGTTGGCATATGACCCATGCGATTCGAAAATGAAAAATTATTCAAATAATAGTTAATTTTTTAATTAATAAAACCCATTTTTAGTGTTAATGTTATTAGTAAAAGGGGGAGGTTGAAATTGCAATATACAAGCCCATTAGAATTGGGTCCATCAATGTTTTGGTTGTTGTTAGAAAAAAGAGGGTGTGGTTAAGGCCCATTAAGATGGCCCATCTGATGTTTAGAATAAGAAGAGATATTATTATTATTATTGCTTTTGTTTTAATGAAAAAGGATATATAAAAGAAATATTAATATTAAAAAAACTATTTATTATTATTATTTTGAATAAATAAATAATATATTTAAAGAAAACTAAACATTTTTGTTACTGGTAAAATGAGTGTGAATTTGTTGTCTGATTAAATGTCATTGTTATTGTTGTGTTGAAAAAATCGTGGTGGGCCGGTTAAGTAAAAGAACTGTTTTTTGTAATGAAAAAATGTGAGCTGGGCTGGTTAATTGCAAAGCCCAATTAGAAAAACTTGTTTATTTGCTAAATAAAAAAAACGCATATGCTGGCCAAAGTCTAATAACAATCACTATTCCAATCATCACCGGATTCACGCACGTTTTGCTACTAACAGCAACTGTTCAAATCAAACTAAATCAAATCCCCAGATTTCTTCACGGTACATCATAATCAAATCAATTATAAAATCCAGAATATCTTTCTACAGTCCAAGCCCAGTAAATTAATTACAAACAAAATATGTAATTACAGTCCAGTAAATCAATTATGTAGAAATCAAATCCATTACAGTACAATCAAGTTCAATCAATGACACTAAATCTCTAATTTCTATCTAACTCCTAAATCTATGCTAACAACAAATTGATAGAAACCCTAAGAATTAACCTATAAATAATACTCGAAATTAATAGTAGAAGAGGGGATTCGGAGGAAAGAATACAGATTCAGACGAAGATATACAGAGGACGAAGAAGCCTGATATATCGACGGAGAATCGCGAGAAGAAGATAGAATAACTATTACCAGTTGTTGAAGAAGAGGGAAGACGGTTAGGGTTTCAACATCTGCAACCCTAACTGTCGCTATCATCACACTGACGCTGTTATTCCATTCAAATCGCTGGAATCTGCAAGCGAAAGAAACAGAAAGAAAGAGATTAGCCTTAACTAGAAATTCATAAGTCAGAACATCGCATGAAGGTAAGGGAACTTAGCTGCTTATTATTCGGTTGTTCTTGTTTCGTATGGTTGGGTGGGGTTCACTCTTCCAGAAATTACCAATCGTATGCTTGTTATTATGGTTTGGGGATTTAGGTTAGAGAAAGAGGAAAGGTTTGAGCGAGAGAGATGAAGGTTGCTGTAAAAAACAGAAAAATAAAAAGAAAGTGTACAAAATAGTTTTTGTTCTCTACAATTATGCTATGACCGTGCGCCTATAGTAGTTAACGTGAACCCTTTTATCTCATCCACATGATCTTCATCTGACGGCCGCAGGCCAAGTCACACGTTAATCTCATACTCCCTTGCAGCACATGAACACACTGGACTCCCTCCAAATTTGTAACGGGCCTAAGCCCAGTTCCTTTTAACACCCCCATTCGCCTTAGTTTCTAAACATCAAAACGAATCACCCCCCCCCCCCCCCCGTCTGAATAATTTTGGGCCTAACTCAATCTAATTTCTGCACCCCCTGTTTTTACTTTACAACAAAAACTACACCCCAGGTTTAATCAAATTATTTCTTTTATTATTTCTATTACATTATATTTTTATCTGTTTTTAATTCTTATATTATTATAATTATTTATATTTATAATTATTATTATTATCATGTTTTTATTTATTAATTTTTTTATCATATATAATAAATTATTTTTATTTAAATCTCATTCATATATTATTTTTTATATTTGCATTAAAATATTTTTTTACTCATGCGTTAATCAATAATTTTCGCAATTAATACAACTAAAAAACACGCAACAAATCATCAAACTATTTTTCGCAATCAACTAATCTAAACAATTGTTTTTGCAAAAGGGTTTCAAACAGATTTTGACTAATCGCGCATTTAGCCAAAATCTCCGCAATCACTACTCCCGGTCAAAATGCGAGGTGATCCAAAGTATGTTTGCAGCCCCTAAAAAACACCAACCCATACGAACTACGAATTGGGACTCTGATTTCTCATAAGAGGATACGTAGGCATACGATCAAAAATCGTAGCGAGTTCTCCTATAAAAAAACAAACCCTTTCCCCTAATTAAAACTTAAAACCCTATTTTACCCAAACCTAAACCTAAAACCTAGCATCCTTGTGAACAAGGTAGATGAAAGGTTCCTAAAACCTTCCTTTCGTCTAATAAGAGTCCGAAACCTAGAATCTCTATCTGCGAACTAGGGTTTCCTATTAGACGCCCTTCCCTAGGATAAAAACTATTAGTGGCGACTTTGATTTAAAAACCAGTCGCAACAGCTGGCGACTCAACTGGGGACCGAACCCAGAATATATTTACTGCTGGCGGACTTTTTATTTCTCAAAAAAATATTCTATAATAAACCCTTAGAAAGAAGGTTCGTCTATTAGCTTAGGGGGTACATCATCCCTGCGAGTTTATGTGACGACTTCTCCTAGAGTCGATGGACTTCCAAAAAAGGAATACTTATCGAGAGACATCCTCTTGACGAGTAGGACTTTGGAAGGACACCCATGACTCTTTGTAATGACCTTAACCTAAAATCTCATGACGAGACCTTTCACGACTTTGAGATGAAAGTTTAGATCCGTAAAGAGGCTCCACCTAATGGAGGCCCTTGTGCCTTTTCCCTCTGGTGTTATTCATGACACCCTTAAGTAAGCCACCTTTTGGGAGGTTAAACCAACAGTAGGTTAAAATTAAGGAGCCTACCTTCTAAGGGTACTTATCACAAAAATCATGTCACTCAACCCTACACCTATTCATTCATACATTTCGTATATTCTTCATACATTTCATATATTCTTCACCCATTTATTTTTATTTGTCTTATTCACGGGCGGTACAAAAAGTAATGATGAAATCAAGATCTCGATGATTGTCTTTAAAAATGGATACCAAAGGAAACAACTTGTCCACGTCAATGCGCCAAACATGTTTGAAATCAAAGCCACAAAAGGGAAATAATATGCTGAAGACTTTCTCAAGCTTTGTCAAGCAAAGGTGGATGGTTTCAAGAGCAGATATCTGCATGTGCACCTAGAAGACTTATTTTCCTTTGCTTGATTTCACGCAAATAAAGTTTTGGTTTAAGATTGTAATATTTTTTAATATCTGAGTTATGTTACCTTTAATAACGACATTTTGTTTCCATATCTTGTTTGCGTATCTATTTTTAAGTTGATCACCAAATAACAATAATAAGCAAAATACAAATACATACCCAAGTGAATAAGAATTTAAAACAAGAAACCATTTCATGTTCATACACATCCATTCGCGCGCATGCATTCACGAACACCTACATATCATATCAAAACTCATTTTTCCAAAAAAAAATATCTCTAGTTGAACCATTGGTAGAAGAAGATCTCCACCTCCTTGGCCTCCATATCAAACAAGGTCCTATCAACAAAAAGAAATGGATAAAATCGAGGAAACTCAGGCTGCATTCAAGGAAGACCTAGACTAAGTCAAAGGTAATGTGAGTTGCATGAAAGGAGATCTGAGTCAAGTTCTCCTAGCCCTAAAGAACTTCATTGACAAACAAGACCATATTCCCAGTGTAGCTTTCAAAGAAATAGATCAAACGATTGGTGCATCAAGCGGTCGCCGACTAAGAAAAGAGCCAGAAGCAAGACCCCACAATCCAAAAAGGTCTGCTTCATACTCCCCAAAAAGACAAGAGGGAGAAATTAATGTCGTAGCCTCACAACCAAGGGCACCACAACCATTGATGATCCCACAAGAACAGCAGCAAGGCCACAAAGAAATTTTGATCCACGCCCCATGCCACCTAGCCAGTTATTACAACAGCTGGTTAAGGCATCCTTGGTGGAACTCAAGCCTCTAGCTCCCCCAGTCGGGCCGCTCCCGCGAAAGTACAATGCCAACGCCAGATGTGAGTATCATGTTAATTCTCTTAGGGGCACACCATAGGATAATGTTGGGCATTCAAACACAAGGTTCAGGACTTGTTAGAATCTCAAGACATCATCTTTGAGAAACCTAACATCAAGTTGAATCCTATGCCTCCGCATGATGGGCCGAAAATAAGTGCAATTGAAGTAGTCACTAACTTTGGGGTAACTAGACAAGTAAAAACCTCAATCAACTTGTTGAAGGAGTATCTGTTTGAATGTGGATTCCTGTTGGAGTCTAATGAAGCCTTCGAGAGAGCGTTGTCGTACCCTAAATTTTTCCTACCTTGATGATTTTATTTTTCGAAATTAAGAAAGAAAAAATATTTAATAAGGATGGTACACAATATATGATGGCCCATTCTTAAAATTTAAGTCAACCAGGGGGTGTATTTTAAATCAGGAAAATGGGGTTTTCTAAATCAGAAAGAATCGTTTATCCGTAGGCCCAATTTCAAAGCATGTTGGCCAATGGCCCATGCGATTCGAGTATGGAAATTTATTTCAGAAATAATTATTAAGTTGTTTAAGTTATAAAGTCCATTTAAGTTTTGTTTTCGTTAGTAAAAGAGAAGGTGAAAACTTCGAATCAAAGGCCCATTTCATGTTGTCCCATTTTTATTTTAGGAATAACAAAGAATAGGGGGTACAATAACAGGCCCATTATGTTTTTAAGCCCATTAGATGTTATGTTGCTGTTTGTTTAGAAAAGAAAAGAAACATTATTAATAAACCTGTTTGTTATTATTGTGTTAATTTTAAAAAAATATATGATAAATTATATACTTCTTTAAGAAAGCGTACACATTTGTTTCTACTCCTGATAAACTTGATTATTATAAATGTTGTTTGTTTTATTTATTAAAGATTTTTTTTGTTTTGGAAAAAAGGCCAATTGGGCCTGGTTATGTTAAAGAACATTTTGCTGTAACAAAAAAATATATAATCTGAATAAAAATAATTACTATTGGGCCCAAATCTTTAGTAAAAAAAATATTTTCATTTATTACAGTTGTTGGATCTTTTAAAAAAAAAAGCAAAGTCCAAATGATTACTAGCGCATGCCCAAATTCGCTGAGCTGAGGAAGCCAAGTCCTTAACTCTTACTGTGTAAATCAAGGAAGAGGTTTGCACATGTTTTTTGCAGTAAACATCTACTGTTCATATTGAGCCTAATTAAATAAAACTAAACAAATATTTTACTAATTAAATCCTTAAAATACGCAGAACTAAAACCAATTCAGATCTTCACCAAATCTCTTAAACAACAAATCTCCAATAAATCAAAACCAGAATCAAATCTTTTTTATAACAGAATCTTACTACATAATCAAATCCAATTATACAGAAAACTGAATCTCATAATATATATTTTGCAATTACAGCGAATCAAGTATAGAATCAATTTACAACTAAAATTCAATCCCTAATTGAAGTTAAATCTAAGAAGTAACTGAAACAAATCGAAACCCTAAAGTTCCTAAAACCTATAAGTACCAGAGGCCAAGACAGAAGAGAAGGACGGAAAAATTAAAAGAGATACGGAGACGGAGATTTTGAAAGAAGAACGAGATTTAGGAATCAGAAAGAACGAAGGGAAAACCATTGTTGTTGTTGAAAGGAGGAAGCGATTAGAGTTTCTGAATCAGAAACTCTAATCGTGTGCTTGAACCATCTCCGTCCACTTCAAGCTCTGCCACTACTTCAGAACCTGTGCAATCAAAGAAGGAGGAGGGGATTAGCACCCAAATCGGACCGAAAATTGAAATTCAAAGCACAGAAATTACGAGAAGGGTAAAAACACTTAGCTCACAATTTTTTGTTGTTTGATTTTGGGTTGTTATTTTCTGTATTGGGGCTTGAGGTGGATAAACGTTAGGAAAAGGGGTGAGTCTCAGCCGTCAGTAGCGGCACTAGGGTTTGTAGGGCGAGGGTTTCGTGTACTGAGAGAGAAAGAAGGAGATGTACGCTGTCAAATGAAAACGAAAATGGAAAAAACAAATTTTGTATTATGTCAAACAATCCATTGCATGCCGGCCCATGATAAATAAGTTATACTCGCATCTTCGTCTGTTAGATCATCAGTGGACAACCGATATGTCAAGTCCATGGTAATTCACCTACACCCTCACATACGCGATTAGTCAGACCATTCCAAAAAACGTGTTTGGGCCTAGCCCATTCTTTTCGCACCCCCTTGCCTTTGTTTACTAAACACAACAACAACATACACCCCCCTTGCTTGGACTCGTGATGGGCCTGGCCCAATGTTCTAACATCACCCTTCCTTGTTTTATGTCAGTAGAAAAATGCACCCCCTGTAGTTTAACCAAATTAGTTTATTTTTCTTTTTTTAGCAATTCATATATTTTTATTATTTACAATAATAATTATCATTAATCTTTTTTTTACATTTTTCTATATAATTATTATTTTTATATTATTATTATTATGTTATATTATTATATTTTTAGTTATTATTTTTATTATTAGGTAGAATTATTATTAGTATTAATAATAACTTTTATGTATAGTATTATTATTTATTATATGTAAATATTACCTATTATCATAAATAAATTATGTTTATTTAAAAAACTCATGAACATATTTTTATACATATTTGCATTAAATATTTTTATCATGCATTAATCAAGAGATCTTCGCAATTAATACAATTAAAATACACTCAACAAACGACAAACTATTTTCGCAATAAACTAAACTAATTAACTGTCTTTTTGCAAATGAGTTTCAAGCTAGTTTTGGCTTACTACGCAGTCAGTCAAAATCTACACAATCACCACTCCCGAACGAGTGGGAAGTGATTCAAAATATGTTTTCAAACCCCTAAAAAACACCAACCCATACTGTGATCGGTGGATCTGGAACTGACTGTTTAACGCTGGTTCGCGAAATGTCGCGGAAGCAAGAGTCGCCACCGTCTTTTATTTTCTCCAAATGGAAAGGACAAAAGCACAGAAAAATTCCTTATAGAGATTGCTCTCGGTTCGGGAGGTAGATTATAGAAAGGGAAGGTGTTAGCACCCTTTCTATCCATGGTTATCCATGGGCTCTTAGATACTTGCTCAATGTGTTTTCAAAATTGTTTGTTTGCTTTTTAAATTGTGGGTTTTAAAAAGTTTCTTTGAAAAATTTCAATTTGACTCGTACGTCAGAGTGTTTGAAAAGTTTGCTTCGAAAGCTTTTGAAAAGTGTTGGTGTGAAAAGTCTTTTTTTGTTTGTTTTGAGATTAGAGCAAGCATCTATGAGAACCTACCTACCCTAAGGAATTCGTCTGTGTAAATGTCCTTAAAAGTAGTGCCATCCCACCATTGAGAGATAGGTAGCACCACCATTGGAGGTGTTCGGGTCAATTCGAGTTTAGGGACACGGTGATCACCAGAGCAATGGGAAGACACCTTAGAAGCTACCCTCATGCCAGGTTCCTGGATCATGAGGACTTACTAAGACGTCCTCTACTCGACGATCACCTTTCGAAAGGCAACAGTGAGGCGTACCCTAGGGGTGGTGTGTGCGAATTCGTGTGTCATGTTTCAGTTATTTGTCTTGTCATGTTTATTTGTATTCTACGCTTGATTTTAATTAAGACATTCATTCTTGCATGCTTTTTAACAGTTATAAAGTTTGCGGGAAAATAAATCTACAGCTATTACAAATGGCGCGGGTCCACATCGCCAAAATTAAACCGGACCCGATTTGACAGAAAATAAAGAAGCAAATAGAAGTGCGAGAAATTTAAATTACAATGCTTTGGGAGAGATACAAAATTAATTAAACGACATAAAATAAAATACGCGAAATTAATAATAAAAAATATGGGCGTTGGACCCTTTTGCAAAAAATTAAAGTTAATGAAGAATTAAAATTAAAATTAAATGTTTTTGGTACTTTTGTATTTTTTAAGATTTAATGAAAAAAATAATTAATTAAAATGAAACGTCAAACCCTAATTCTAATGTTTTTTAAGTTATTAAGAAAAAGATTGAATTTTTAACCTAATTTAAATCTAAGTTATTTATATACATTTAATTATAAAAAATAAAATAAATAAATAAATAATATTGTGATAAAAAAAAAGGAAGATTTAAAAGGAATAGAAATTGTTAATTAACCTAATTCTATATTTTTTGTGTTTTTATGATGAAAAGAATTAACAATAAGCCTTAATTTAAATTAACTAATTTACATGCAAGTTTTTATGAAAAATAATTAAAATAGATATATATTATATTTTTGTCTTTTCTGAATTTTTGTGAATTTTTGTATTTTTGTGAATTTTTGTATTTTTGTAAAAAAAAGTAATTAATTAAATAAACAGTAATTAAAATAAAATAATAATTAAAACAAGAATGAAAAAATAAATAAAAAATTAAATAGTAAAGGCAAACCAGGGTGGGGGTGTAGTCCCAATTTGTGAGGTTTTGTTTCAGCAAATCAGGCCCAACAAGCATGGAATTTGTTGACTTTCCTAGGCCACATATGCGCTGGTTGACTTGTCCTTATAGTGTTCTTTAATTCTGAATCCTTGGCTTGATCTCATGGGACGCGTGGCTGCTTGATGGTGAGGGAACATGGTGTTTTTCATTGTGAGCGCTGCATGGAAATTAGTATACAAAAATAATATGGAAATTGTTCAGACCTGGGACTCGAACCCAGGTCTTGGATGTCAATGCCTTGATGGTTCACCAGCTGCGCTACATGGATATTCAAACATATAATGACTAATTAATAATAAAAAGAACCAACAAAACATTAGTGACTCAGCGCGCGAAATTTAAACGCACGAGTCACAGGCTGCCACGCTTCATCGTCCCCACCACCCCTGTAAAACAAAATCCAATGGCAACGGTTTTCAACGCGTTGCAAAAAGGGGTCTATTGAAAAATAGCGATTAGAGCTATGTAATTCATAAATTGGGCGCGACTAATGCTTCCTGTTCATTGGAGTATGCTGATTGCAATGGTCATAGCCCTGAGTCCTAATTTCACTTGGTTTGGGAAACCCCAATTTTAAAACCTGCAAACCCTAATATTCAAACATGGTAGATTCATATATATGGCACAAAAACGAAATTAATTGGCATGGTTAGCATCAGAACAAAATAACAATCATGAATCAACAAATAAAACTTAAGAAAGATGCTTAAATCATGATGCACGACTCCAAGTTTTCATCTGTACAGTTTTGAGTCCTTATACCAATTCTTTGCGTTTTGGTTGATGTTAGGGATTGGCACACGTTCAGAGATTGTCAAGGAAGCTATTGAACCAAGTTTGGAGCCTTGAATCTACCTCTAGAATGCTTTTCAGTTTTGAACTTTTTTCAAGAATTTTCAAGTTTTGAACTTTTGTTTTCTGCGCAGCCTCTAGTGTAATGCCATTAGGTTTTCATTCCTGATCATATAGTGAGCATATTAGGTTAAGAAAATTGTACAAAATCTTTTGAATTCAATAGTTTCAATATTTGATTTTATAAAATCTTTTTGAATCTTTTTCACATGGTTCTTTGTGTCAATTAGCTCCAATCACACCAATTCTTTCCATAATTGAACAAGCACGAAATATTGAGAGTAGAATGTGCACAAAAAGATTTTTTTAGGTCAAGTTTATATTTTCTACATATTTAAATGATTTAAATGAATTAATATTAATATAAATTCAAATAAATAATTAAAAAATGAGAAAATACTTCCCTTTGGGCCAAGTGGTCGTGCATAGGCTTAGAATGATGAATCATGGAAGAAAAATAGGCCCATTTGCATTTTTAGGTCATTTGAACCATTGTTGGCTTTTCAAAATTCCTAAAAATTTCCCAACTTCCACAAGGCATAACTTGCTCAATTTTTAAGCTTTTCACATGTTCTTGGACATTTTGGAAAGGTCTTTGAGTCCTTTAACCAATGTCTTTGGTCCCATGTCATTTTGATTTACCAATCTCAAGTTATGGCCTTTTACTTAAAGTCCCCTTTTGTTGACTTTTGAAAATGACCTATAATGTTGAAATTGATAACTTTTTGTGAGAGCATTTCTTGGACTTGGAATATGAAGATGAATTGTAGGAAATGTCTTTCTCTTCAAAATGAGCTTTGGATGGAATTTTTCTGATAATCCATGTGAAAGTTATGCCCTGGTCAATTTCAGTTGACTTTTTCAACTGTCCAAATATAGTAACTTTTGCATCTTTGATGATTTCTGAGCCAAATTTTGAGAATCATGATCAAGCATTGATCAAATGATGTTTGTGGCTTCAAAATGATATGTTGACCAAAAATTTGAACTTTTGACTGTCAAATGACCATTTTGCCCCTACAGTTGACTGTAGTGCAATTTAGGGTTTTGACTGTGCAATTTTGAGCTGAATGCCTTGAAACTTGATATGAGGATACTTGACCATCTTTGTAGGCATATGAAACTTGATTGGGCCTTTGAAAACCTCCAATTCTTGATCAGAACACAAACCCTAGTTTTGACTGTATAGGAGACAGTTGCACTGCACAACCCTTGGGGAATTTTGTGACTTGACTTGGCAATTTCTTGATGAATATGGGAGGGCAAATTTTGGGGTACAACACATACGAACTACGAATTGGAACTCTGATTCCTCTTAAGAGGATACGTAGGCATACAATCGAAAATCGTAGCGAGTTCTCCTATTAAAATTAAAACTCTTTCCCCTATAAAAATATTTAAACCATTTCCCCTAATTAAAATTTAAAACCCTATTTTACCCGAACCTAAACCTAAAACCTAGTATCCTTGTGAACAAGGTAGATGAAAGGTGCCTAACACCTTCCATTCGTCTTATTGATTCCGAAACCTAGAATCTATGTCTGTGAATTCGGGTTTCCTATTAGATGACCTTCCCCAGGATAAAAATTAATAATGGCGACTCTTGATTTAAAAACCAGTTGCAACAGCTGGCGACTCTGCCGGGGACTCTCATTAACCCTAGGTTTTAGGTCTCTTTTGGGTTTTTATTTTTATTTATTTATTTGCATTTTTTTATTTTCTTGTCTATTTTTCTTTATTATTATATATTTACTATGTGGCGGATTTTTATTTCAAAAAAATATTTTTGATAACCCTTCGAAAGAAGGTTCTTCTATTAGCTTAGGGGGTACATCATCCCTGCGATTTTATGTGACGACTTTGCCTAGAGTCGGTGAACTTCTGAAAAAGGAATACTTATCGAGAGATATCCTCTTGACGAGTAGGACTTTGGAAGGTCACCCATGACTCTTTGTAACAGTCTTAACCTAAAATCTCATGACGAGACCTTTCACGACTTTGAGACGAAAGTTTCAGTCTATAAAGAGGCTCCACCTAAGGGAGGCCCTTGTGCCTTTTCCCTCTGGTGTTATTCATGACACCCTTAAGGAAGCCACCTTTTGGGAGGGTAAACCAACCGTAGGTCAAAAATAAGGAGCCTACCTTCTAAGGGTACTTATCACTAAAAAAATCGTCACAAAATCCCGTTACTCAACCCATCATTTATACATTCATGCATTCATATATATCTCATATTCATCATTTGCTTCTTTTATTTGTCTTATTCACACGGTACAAAATAAAAAAATATAACGAAAATCAAGATTTTTGGTGACTGTCTTAAAAATGGATACCAGAGGAAAATAACTTGTCTGCGTCAATACCTTCAAGCCCGACCTTTATGAAATCAAAATTATAAAGGGTAAATTATTTGAGAGAGCTCTGAAGATGTACGCCCGCTGCTATGGGGATACCATTAACTTGACTAAAGTAGAGGTTTAGATGGATGCCGTCTCTGCCCTAATTCAGTTTTATGACCCTCCATTGAGATGTTTCACCTTCCAAGACTTCCAGCTAGCACCGACTCTGGAAGAATTTGACAGAATCCTGAATTTTTCGAAAGAAAAGGCCTATTTAGGTATTGGAAAAACTGTGGAAGTCAAAGCTTTGGAAAAAGAACTAGGTATCCCCTACCCTGAATTGGTGCAGAATTATCGAAGAGAAGGTCCAATAAAAGGAATAAAAAGGATATACTTTGAAGCTAAGGCACTAGAATTTGCTAATTATAAGGAGTGGGAATCTTGTGTTGATTGTTTAGGGCTGTTGGTATTCGGTGTAGTCTTATTTCCTCGGACTGTGGACTATATTGACCCCGCGACCATTAGCATATTTTGGGGTGCGAAAGTATTTAATGTGGATCCTAATCCCGCTTTGCGAATTTTTTTTATTAATAACCAAGTATTAAAAAAATATTTCGCGAATAACTGGGTTTCGGAAAAAATTACGCAAATAACCATGTTTGAGATGGCTCCATAAAGGAGGAGCCATCTCATTTGGCGCATCCTCCTATTTTTATAAGGGAGGCGCCATCTCATTTGGCGCCTAAGGGCAAAAGGCAAGCCCTAAGCCAAATGAGATGGCGCCTATGTGGAAAATTAGGTCAAAAAAAAATTTTTTTTTTCCTTTCCTGCGCGTTGCGTATTAGACAGAGATAACCAAAATTGATTTTTTATTTGAAAAAAAATAATTACATTCAACTGTTTTACATTTAAATAACAGTAAAAAAATAGATACAAAAAATACTGAAAAAAAAAAAGATACATCAATGATCCCCAGGAACCCGGTAATGACCCCCAGTTCCGCATCCCCGTCCTCGCCTTTCTCTTGCTGGGTGCCGTCTCGTTTCCTGTTGCGGCAAGGTCGATGGCCCAGCGAAGTCAATGCGATCCGAATCCATAAAATCAGTAAGATCTCCATATCTCGAAGATCCGCTCTGGTACAGTCGGTTACCCATGCCCTCGAAGTTTGGTCGTGTTGGCGGTGGGTGGGGTTCCATGGTTGGTCGGTAGCATTGGTCGTCTGAGTATGGGGGGTAGAAAGGAAATGGATCTTGGGGTTTTTGGTACTGTGGATGTTGGGTTGTTTGGTGATATGGTGGTTGATGGTAGGTTTGGTCGGGTTGGTCGTAATCTTCTGACATTCCCATATCAGGGCTAAGGCTGGATGTTGAGGGCCCCATATTGGGATATGTGGAAGACTGAAATTGTGTATGGGGTATGTGGGTTTGCTGGTATTGGGGTTGGTATTGTGGTTGGGTTTGAGGCATATCTGGGTATTGGTAGTTTGGCGGTGACTGTGGTTGGTAGTACGGCATTTGGTTGTAGTTGTGTTGTGGTGGGGAATGTGGTTGTGTGTTTGTTGGTCTGTTTCTTCTTGGGGGTGGGTTTGAGGTTGAAGGATTTTGGGTTTGTTGGTGGGGAATCGAGGGTTGTGCCCATTGTGTGCGTGGGTCAACCAAGTACCTCGGATGAGACACGTGCATATCTGGGTTACTAACCGACCTGTACCACGACATATATTGATCGGTGTGTCGCATGTTACCTTGAGTAAGGAAAACAGGGGATTGCAAGATGTAGCGGTGACGCCTTTGCCACATTTTACACCATTCTGGAGCAAAGTCTTTCCAGTTGGTTAGATTCCACTGGGCGTCGACCCTTTTTAGATGCCAGGGGGACAAATCTGTTGGGTCACTTGGTATCTCTTGGATCATTCCGAACTGCATCTTCACGCGGTCGCTGTGGTGCATCTCCACAATGTTGAACCGAATGAGTGCAGTCTTTGCAGTCCAAGTTGCTGCATCCTCTGGATTTGGAGAATGGTCCAAACCCAAATATGGTCTCCAGACGAACTGCGATAAAATTTAAATCAGGTAAGCGCAAAAGTAATGTATAAATAAATAAAATGAACAAAAGTTAAAAGCTACGACTTACGTCATCTGGGCCTAGGTGATCCAACAGATTCCGGTAGAGTGCGACATTGAATCTGGGATTCTTGCCGTAATCCATACCCCTCACGCAGTACCTATAGGAAATGAGAAACATGTTATTTTTAGCATATATTTTGGAAAGAGAAGAATAGTTATAAATGCTATAACTTAATGACTTACTTTGTTGCGTAAGGGAAACCAAAAGTGTTGTTGTTGATGGGGTTTAAGGACTCCATCCTCCACCAACCCCAGGCTTGTAGTAAAAATGCGCAACCATAAAATGTACATTTTTCCTTGACTGCGTTTTTGCACAAGGAACTGTACAGGTGGGCTAATACTGCAGAACCCCAACTAAATTTTCTAGTTTTATCAAAATTGGTTAGTAAATGTAAGTACATGAAATTTACACTATTTCCCGTACTTTCGGGAAATAAAAAAGTACCAAAAAGTATCATAATATACGTTCGGGCTTTTACTACTCGGCCATTTTCTGAAGAATTTTCATTTAATTCAATACTTGCATAATGCCGTTTCAGGTCAGTGAGTAGTATTCCCTGCCCTCTTGCTCCACCACCTTCTACCATGTCCCTACCCAACAGTTCTTCACACTGTGAGTTGGGTTGTTGAACCGACCCGTTCACCGCTTTACCGTCAATAGGGAGGCCCAGTAGCATGTAGACATCTTCGAGAGTGATGGTACATTCACCTATTGGTAGGTGAAATGTATGGGTCTCCGGTCTCCACCTCTCCAACATTGCAAGGATGAATTTGGAGTCAATGGTGCAGTTGGAGATCTTTATCACGTGTCCAAAACCTGCATATTCCAGATAAGGGACGATAAAAGGGTCGGGGGCCAGGTATTTGTGCGAACGGATTCTGAATCTTTGTGTATCCTGAGATCAAAATTAAACAAGAGTAAGATTAATTAAGATGAACAACACGTTTTTTAAAGTATGAAATATGTATAACCAAAGAAGAGACTTACAAATGCAGCAATGTTTTCCCTTGTGCCTCTGTGAGTATCTCCCATTGTTAGAAGGGCCATTCTTCAGAACGCTTGAGTGAATGAAAGACTTAGGAAGAAATAAGGAGTATGATAGACTTAAGAAATATTTCGTAGCAGAGAGTGAGAGAGTGAGAGTTGTGTGGGTGTGAGATATGTTTCATAAGGTATGTATTTATAGGCAACTAATTCT
This sequence comes from Vicia faba, assembly GCA_948472305.1. Lineage (NCBI taxonomy): Eukaryota > Viridiplantae > Streptophyta > Magnoliopsida > Fabales > Fabaceae > Vicia > Vicia faba. Next base: position 497,671,937 of record OX451738.1, read on the forward strand.
GATGTAGTGGTTGCATGCCTGCGAGGTGTCACATTTGCATGCTTAGGGAGTTACACATATGCATGCAAGGCCTTTGGGATGCCTTTCTCTGTTGCATGCAAGGCCATTGGAGTAGACGGGTGGCAGGCTTAGACAAAACTTTTATGTGTGTATTATAGGGCCAGGCTAGGTGGCAGCATAAGCCCATGCATGTAATATTATTGGACAGTAAGGGAGGCGCCATCTCACTTGGCGAAATAGTACAAAAATGAATGTTGTCGCCACCCCATTTGGCGAATAAGAGGTGTCACGTTTTACAGCATTGTCTCAGGCTACGTGACAGCCTTTGGGATGCCTTTCTCTGTTGCATGCAAGGCCATTGGAGTAGACGGGTGGCAGGCTTAGACAAAACTTTTATGTGTGTATTATAGGGCCAGGCTAGGTGGCAGCATAAGCCCATGCATGTAATATTATTGGACAGTAAGGGAGGCGCCATCTCACTTGGCGAAATAGTACAAAAATGAATGTTGTCGCCACCCCCATTTGGCGAATAAGAGGTGTCACGTTTTACAGCATTGTCTCAGGCTACGTGACAGCCTTTGGGATTCCTTTCTCTGTTGCATGCAAGGCTATTGGAGTAGACGGGTGGCAGGCTTAGACAAAACATTAATGTGTGTATTATAGGGCCAGGCTAGGTGACAGCATAAGCCCATGCATGTAATATTATTGGACAGTAAGGGAGGCGCCATCTCACTTGGCGAAATAGTACAAAAATGAATGTTGTCGCCACCCCCATTTGGCGAATAAGAGGTGTCACGTTTTACAGCATTGTCTCAGGCTACGTGACAGCCTTTGGGATGCCTTTCTCTGTTGCATGCAAGGCCATTGGAGTAGACGGGTGGCAGGCTTAGACAAAACTTTTATGTGTGTATTATAGGGCCAGGCTAGGTGGCAGCATAAGCCCATGCATGTAATATTATTGGACAGTAAGGGAGGCGCCATCTCACTTGGCGAAATAGTACAAAAATGAATGTTGTCGCCACCCCATTTGGCGAATAAGAGGTGTCACGTTTTACAGCATTGTCTCAGGCTACGTGACAGCCTTTGGGATTCCTTTCTCTGTTGCATGCAAGGCTATTGGAGTAGACGGGTGGCAGGCTTAGACAAAACATTAATGTGTGTATTATAGGGCCAGGCTAGGTGGCAGCATAAGCCCATGTGTTGTACCCCAAAATTTGCCCTCCCATATTCATCAAGAATTGTCAAAGTCAAGGTCACAAAATGCCCCAAGGGTTGTGCAGCTCAACTATCTCCTAGACAGTCAAAACTAGGGTTTGAGTTCTGATCAAGAAAATAAACTTTTCAAAGGCCCAATCAAGTCCCATATGCCTACAAAGAGGGTCAAGCATCCTCATGTCAAGTTTCAAGGCATTCAGCTCAAAATTGCACAGTCAAAACCCTAGATTGCACTACAGTCAACTGTAGGGGCAAAATGGTCATTTGGCAGTCAAAAGTTCAAATTTTTGGTCAACACATCATTTTGAAGCCACAAACATCATTTGATCAATGCTTGATCATGATTCTCAAAATTTGGCTCAGAAATCATCAAAGATGCAAAAGTTGCTATATTTGGACAGCTGAAAAAGTCAACTGAAATTGACCAGGGCATAACTTTCACATGGATTATCAGAAAAATTCCATCCAAAGCTCATTTTGAAGAGAAAGACATTTCCTACAAATCATCTTCATGTTCCAAGTCCAAGAAATGCTCTCACAAAAAGTTATCAATTTCAACATTATAGGTCATTTTCAAAAGTCAACAAAAAGTGACTTTAAGTCAAAGGCCATAACTTGAGATTGGTAAATCAAAATGACATGGGACCAAAGGCATTGGTTAAAGGACTCAAAGACCTTTTCAAAATGTCCAAGAACATGTGAAAAGCTTAAAAATTGACCAAGTTATGCCTTGTGGAAGTTGGGAAATTTTTGGAAATTTTTGAAAGTCAACATTGATGCAAAAGGCCTAAAAATGCAAATGGGCCCAATTATCTTCCAAATTTCTTCATGCCAAGCCTATGCACGACCACTAGGCCCAAAGGGAAGTATTCTCATATTTTTTAATTATTTATTTGAATTAATATTAATTTATATTCATTTAAATGATTTTAATTCATGAAAAATATAACCTTAACCTAAAAAAATCTTTTCATGCACATTATAAGCTCAATATTTCGTGTAAGTCTTAAATAGGCAAGTTTTGGTGTGATTGGATCATGATTGAACAAAAACAACATGAAAAAAGATTGAAAAAGATTTTCAAGAATCAAATATGTGAAATCATTATGGACATGGATTTTGTGCAAAGTTTTTAACCTAAAACATTCCATACAAGTACTACATCATAAACCTAATGCCTTAAGACTGCAGGCTGCGCTGAGAAACCTCATACAAACTTGCAAAAAAATTCTCAAAAAGCATAAAACTGTTTTCAAGGTTCTAGGTCGATTCAGGTCCCAATTTCTTTTTCAAAAGCTTGCCAAGGTTGCCCTGATCAATTTCCAATCCAGAATATCCATTAAAACGTCACGAATTGGTATCCACGATTCAGACTGTGAAGAGAAAAATGCCAAATCATATATCATAATTCATGCATCCTTTTATGTTTTTGTTGATGGATTCTTGTTCTTTGCACTGTTTTAAAACTAACTATCACCTTTAATTTGATTATTGCGCTATGCATAAAATTCTGCCATGGATGAAAGTTAGGGTTTGCAGGTTCATTAATTTGGGGTTTTTGAGATGAGGAAAAATTGAGGTTCCAGACTTAGGCCATTGCATTCAGCTCTACTGGACGAAGGAATCCCCGTAGTCGCGAACAATTTATATTCACCCATCATCTAATCGCTATTTTCTTGTAGGTGGCATACAACAACGCGTGCAAAACCGTTCTCATAGGCCTATGTTTCAGAAAAAAGTGAGGACGATGATGTGTTGTCCCTCATTGATTCGTTGATTTTGAATTTACGCGCGTTTTGCCCATTATGCGTTGAGTTTGCTTTTTGTTATTTGTTTGATATTATTTGTTAAATAAAACATAATGGCTCAGTGGCCAGGGATACACGCATATGGCCTTCAAGACCTGGGTTCAAGTCCCAGGTCTTGCATATTTCGTTTATTATTTTGTGATAACCGTTCCCATGCAGCGTAAGCATCACAATACACCATGTGCCTCCATCATCAAGCCAGCCACGTACATCCCAACGTTGGATCAAAGGCCAGAATTCAAAGCGTATCATACACTCCCAGTCAACGCGTCCTACTGGATTCAGAAAGTCAACAAATTCTGGATAGCATTGGGCCTAAAGTGCAGGCTTATACCTCCAAAATTGGGTTTACCCCCCCCCTGGTTTGCTTCCTCTCTTTCTATTTATTTATTTTATTATCTTATTTTGATTATTATTCTATTTGTTTCAATTAATTAATTATTTTACCAAATATCAAAATTCAAAAAAAAAAGACTAAATATAAAACATATTAACTTAATTATTGTCATAAATAAAGGCTTGGAAATATTTAATTCAATTAGGTTTGTAACTTTAATTCTTTTTCATAATAAAAACATCAAAAATAGAATTTAGGTTTAATAACTTTTTATTTTCTTTTTAATTTTCCTTTTTTTTTTCAGAATAACAATAGTATTTATTTATTATTTTATTTTCATAAATTAAAAATTGTACAAATTAATTTAGAGTTTAATTTAGGTTATAATTTAATCCTTTCATAATAAACTTAAAAAAAAATAATAATAGAATTAGGATTTACCTTTTAATTTAATCTCAATTAACTTCTGTTTCTTTTAAATCTTAAAAAAATACAAAAAAATACCAAAAACACTAAATTTTTAACTTTAATTCTTATTAATTTAATTATTCTTGCAAAAAGGGTCCAACGCCCGTCACTGTTAATTATTTAATTTCGCGCACTTATTTTATTGCTTATTATAGTTTTGTAATTGCCCCGAAGCATTGTAATAATTTAACTTTCCGCACTTCTTTATATTGCTTTCTTTATCTTCCGCTAAATCGGGTCCTGGAAATTTTGGCGATGTGGACCCGCGCCATTTGTAATAGTTTAGAATTTACTTTTCCTCGCAAAATATTTAACTGTTAACCAAGCATGCAAGAATGAATGGACTCAAATTAAAACAAAGCGTAGAACACGACAAACATGACAAGACAAATAACTGAAACATGACACACAATTCGCACACACCACCCCTAGGGTACGCCTCACTGTTGCCTTTCGAAAGGTGATCGTCGAGTAGAGGATGTCTTAGTAAGTCCTCATGATCCGGGAACCTGGCATGAGGGTAGCTTCTAAGGTGTCTTCCCATTGCTCCGGTGATCACCACGTCCCTAAAACTCGAATTGACCCGAACACCTCCAACGGTGGTGCTACCTACCTCTCAATGGTAGGATGGCACTACTTTAAAGGACATTTACACAGACGAATTCCTTAGGGTAGGTAGGTTCTCAAGGATACTTGCTCTAATCTCAAAACAAACAAAACAAAATCTTTTCACACTGACACATTTTCAAAAGCTTTCAAAGCAAACTTTTCAAACACTCTGACGTACGAGTCGATCTGGAATTTTCAAAGAAACTTTTTTTTAAACCCACAATTGAAAAGCAAACAAACCATTTTTGAAAACACAAATGAGCAAGTATCTAAGAGCCCATGGATAACCATGGATAGAAAGGGTGCTAACACCTTCCCTTTCTATAACCTACCTCCCGAACCGAGAGCAATCTCTTTAAGGAATTTTTCTGTGCTTTTGTCCTTTCCATTTGGAGAAAATAAAAGACGGTGGCGACTCTTGCTTCCGCGATATTTCGCGAACTAGCGTTAAACAGTCAGTTCCAGATCCACCGATCACAGAACTGGCGACTCTGCTGGGGAAGAAACTTAAAGTGGGGTGTACCTTAGGGCTAGCTTATAACTATGTTTTCAATTGTTTCCTTGTGTGCTTTAAATTGTGGGTTGCTTGGGAGTTCTATAGATCCGAAACCCGGATCTGGGGGATACCTTTCTTAGAAAGTAGCAACAAGGCTGTGAGGGAACTGTGCGGGGTATACCGACATGGTTGAAACAGTCTGCTACGTTGATGTGGCACTTTGGTGTGTACCGGTAACCCTTGAGTTCAGTCAAGGAGAGTACGGGGCCTCCGCGTGGTGTCGTGAAGCATCAACTGACCTTAGGAACCTTAATTGAACTATCTTGGCCTCTTTAGGGTAGTGAGATAACTGACTTTGGTGCAGTCCGAGGTTGGTTGATACTCGATACTACACTCAATTGAGGGTTGCTTTCCTGGAATATTTCGGTCGCCAGTTCAGTGGCTAAATCGAAACGATGAACAATGAAAGCAATCCCGTGATATTGGGAACCTTAGAACCCGGTTACTTTGATCAGGACAGGTTGAGCCCACTAACTTCAAGAGGGTACTACCCAGACCCCACGTTGGCCTAAACCCTAAGGGTTTCTCTTGTGTGACTTGTGTGCCTTTGTACTTGCCTACTTGCGTACTTGTTACCTGACACTTGTTTCTTGCAGGTCTTGCTTATAGTCCTTAATAGGGACTCATAACAGGGTACTAAGTTTCTTGCAGGTCTTGTTTATAGTCTTTAAGTGGGACTCATAACAGGGTACTAAGTTTCTTGCAGGTCTTGTTTATAGTCCTTAACTAGGACTCATGACAGGGTTTACCAAATTTCTTGCAGGTGTTGTTTATAGTCCTTAACTGGGACTCATAACAGGGTTTACTAGATCTCTTGTAGGTTTTGTTTATAGTCCTTAATTGGGACTCATAACAAAGTATACTGAATTCCTTGCAGGGTCTGTTTATAGTCCTTAATTGGGACTCATAACATGGTTTACCTACATCACCCCATGCATAGCATGACATCATACCATTGCATACCATTGCATACATCCTAACCCATTTCAAGGATCTCAAGGGCTTGTGATGCAGGTCATGATAAATCAAACATCTAGCAAGGGGCAAAGAGGATTTATTTTCCTCTAGCTAAGGTTGTCAGGGGCTATGACCCACTGGATATGGTGAGCCTTTGACACTTGAAGAAGGACTCTCAACAAGTAGGGAGTACCTTCAATCAAGTTACCGGTTTTCAAATTCTAACAAATTTTTTTGTCTACCCCGCGAGGTCCTTGAAAACATTGCATGCATATCATACATATCATTGCATGACAGGTACCCTTGTTGCAGGTCACTTACCTTTCCCGCTGTTTATTTCAGCAATGGCTTCCCAACAAGACAACCAGGACTTTCTTGCTCAAGAGACTCGGTTCGGGGAAATCCTCCTGAATCTATCCAAGGGGGAGGAGGAGCTAAGGATACTTCTCACAGAGCCCTCCGCCAGGGGCAATGCTGAGGATGGAAAGTTGGAACACCTACAAGCTGAGATGGATGCTATGAAAGCCCAGATGCTGGGACAGAGGAATATCATTCACCGCCTAGTTCAAAGACAAGAGGAACTCTGGTTTCTCTTCAACCAACTGCTTCAGGGTAACCTACTGGGGCAAACATCTGAGGGTAAAAAGCCATTCATCATCCAATCATCCTCGAGACAAGAGGATAAGGGGAAAGCTCCTCAAATGACTCCAGTGCCACAAATTCAACACCAACCTCGCCGAGTTCAGCCAGACAAGCCCAGGAGGCAATTCACCCAGCTCAACATGTCGCTGTTTCAAGCTTTGCAACGCCTATTGAGGTTGAATCTGATCACATTAAAGGCTCATCCCCGGAACCCCAACACAGCATCTCCTGCCTATGACCCCAATAAGAGGTGTGCCTACCACTCTGCTAGCCCAGGACATGACACCAATGAATGTTGGGAGCTGAGGAACAAAATCCAGAACCTGATCGATGAAGGGACAGTGGAGTTCACACAAGATGGACAGGTCGAATTTTTCTACCATTCCTCCAAGGCTCATCAGTTGAAGTGACAAACTCCGAGACTAGGAAACTTTTTGTTCATTCGAATGTTCAAGCTGTGTTTCTTTCTTTTGACCGTTTAAACATTTATTCTTGTTAAAACATTGTTATTCCATTAATGCATCGCTTATGTCTATTTCTGAATCAATATATTCGCATCCACTATATGCAAACTGTTTTCATATTTTTTCTGATGTCAACTCTCAATTAATAATTCTAAGCCTCTTGAGGGAGGATGACGAAAACGATACCACAATCATTACAGTATGCTTTTGAACAGACCCCGCTGATGAGGTACAGGCATTGTTTCAATCCCTAAACACTGGAGTTATAAGGATGATAATCCCTCGTCAACCCATCAGAGCCAAAGAAGTAGGAGTTTTTATTTTCGAAAATCAAAACCCTTAATCATAACCCGGGGCAGGGTAGTCTCTCAGTTGATCCAAGTGCATAACGAATGGCACCAAAGAGATCTTTACAAAACGAACAAAGACAGTGATGGTTCAGAACAATCAAAAGGACAGGCAGTCATCATCAAAATTCATAAATGAAAAGCCCAAAAAGTCTAAACCTATGAAAAGAGACTTATGAAACTGGGGCATCCCGCTGACTGTAATTCCAAAAAGGAAACAGTTCAGGCAAAAAAGAAAGGGATAACAAAAATCAAGAAAGAGGTCTCACAAACCCTCAACCAAAGCAAAAAATGACTGCCTATTCAAAAGAAATCATCAATATCCGAACCATCACTGGAAAATCAGAGCAAAGACTCAAACAAGGTCTAACGCATGATCAACTGAGTGTAGGTTTGGAGAACATCACGAAGAGCGGGTGGGTACAAACAATTTGAGCCTTTATCCTTTGTTTCTTAAACCGTGAACCAGGCCACGTTATAACCCTCAAAAGTCCTAGCTGAAGCATGGGTTAGTTCGAAAGCATACTGTTACAAAGGTATCCTGACTCCTGAAGGCCTACGGTAAATACGGAGTTGACATCACGTGTTACAAACATTCATTTGTTTTATGAAAAGAATGCATTTTCAAAATATTCAAGACAGACATAGGCTTTGCATTTTTAACATAACTTTGTTTGCATATGACTTTTTGTTTGAACAGCAGGGAAATTCGCACGATGAATACCTAGTGAACAAAAGCACTTTCAATCAAGGGGCGGACATGACCATGGTCTATCATCTGGGGCAATCCAATCAAGATTCGGAGAATCTCTCAAAAGGCCAACCAGCCTGGGGCAAATCTCCACCTGAGTCACTTGGGGCACTCCAGCAACAAATCTTGCACGATCAGACATCTTCTGGTAATATGGCAACACAAGCAGCCAGGGGCACCTCCCTGCATTCTAAGAGCGTGGACATAGTCGAAAAATACTATGCATAATCAAAGACCCGCTAGGTTGACATACCTAGGCAAAAATAAGGGCTTCCCGACGAACCAAAAGGGTTCGGGCAAAAATAAGGGATGAAAATGAAAAATCTGTACACCCGGCAAGTCGAAAACCTGAAAAGGCGGCCTGGGCAAAAATGGGTATCCCGGTGGACTGAAAACCCGAAAGGGCGGTCCAGGCAAAAGTTAGGGATCAAAGCGTACGACTATGTCCTGTCATCTTCTCACCTGCCTACCAGAAGAAGGTTGGTCCATCAACAACTATCAGCGCCTCGCAGGTCTTCCTCTCCCACCTCAGAAACAGGGGCAATAAAGAGTTGTCTGAGCAGTCTAATTGTTCTATCCTCCAAAGTACCAAGGTAGGTTTAGCTAACAAACACGGCCAAGTGTATCTTAATTCCCCAGAGAGTGGTTCAACAAGTAAATACACTCTTCTCCAAGCAAAATCATCAAATATCAAGGAAATTGAGTGTCCTCCCGTAGATCTCAATACTTCCCCAGCAGCAACACACATATTCCTAACAAGCATCCCCGGCAGTCTTGATCTAAAGATTGTTCCCCGGCGGTATCTCAATATTCAAAGGAATCACTTCCCCAGCATATCAAGCTCCCCATGAGAGTCTAATCCAGTTTCCCCAGGAAAGTCGGAATTCATATCTCCCCAAGCAGCAAGCTTATCCCCAGTAGATTCTGGAAGCTTGTCCTCAGAGCACGAACGCGTCGTCCTGGCTTGATTTAAAGAGTTATGTCCGTAACAGGATATAACTGGGTTATCCTCAGCCAAAAGCCACGGAAAAAGTGTCCTCGGCAAAGTATCTTCCTACCCCCAGCGAAGTCTATCAATACTTCCGACAACAAGGATATCCCCAGCGGAGTTATCTTCATCAACTCAGCAAAGCATCGCTATCCCCACAGAGTAGCACTCCCCAGCATGATCGCTAGAGTATCTTTTCTCCCGCAGAATTATTTCGTTTGCCAAGTTTATTCCTTAACGGAGTTATCTTCTCCTACCGGTATCCTTGCAACAATCATCCACAGCGGAAGCAAAATCTCTTCCTCAACATCAGCCCAGGATACGACTTCCTGGCGCCTGTCAAGGATTTACTTCCCTAGACAAAAACATACATAAAACATTCACATACATCATCATAGCATGCATAACGCACTGCATCATACAAATCTCCTTTATGTTGAGAACATCATTGCTTGATCCATATCATGCATTGCATATGACTGACCTTTACCTTTCAGGAAAGATGCAGTTCAAATTCTCAATGATATTTCAAGACCTAGACCGGTTCAGTTAAGTCGTCCCCAAGACCTCCCTGATTCTTATCCCAGTAGAAGACACCAAGACTTTTCTCAACGAGCGTTGTTGAAGGATAAAGTCACCCAAGATTTCCTTAACGAGCGTTGTTGAGGTCACCAAGATTTTTCCTCAACGAGCGTTGTTGAAGTTAAAGTTTCTTATGGTCCCCTCTCCGACGGTGAGCGTGAGGTGGTAATTCCTTTTTCAAGATGTTTTCCTCTCCGACGATGAGCGTGAGGTGATAGTCTTTTGTGGTCCCCTCTCCGACGGTGAGCGTGAGGTGGTAATTCCTTTTTCAAGATGTTTTCCTCTCCGACGATGAGCGTGAGGTGATAGTCTTTTGTGGTCCCCTCTCCGACGGTGAGCGTGAGGTGGTAATTCCTTTTTCAAGATGTTTTCCTCTCCGACGATGAGCGTGAGGTGATAGTCTTTTGTGGTCCCCTCTCCGACGGTGAGCGTGAGGTGGTAATTCCTTTTTCAGATGTTTCCCTCTCCGACGATTAGCGTGAGGTGATAGTCTCTTATGGTCCCCTCTCCGACGGTGAGCGTGAGGTGGTAATTCCTTTTTCAAGATGTTTTCCTCTCCGACGATGAGCGTGAGGTGATAGTCTTTTGTGGTCCCCTCTCCAACGGCGTGTGAGGTGGTAATTCCTTCTTCAGATGTTCCCCTCTCCGGCATGAGCGTGAGGTGATATTCTCTTATGGTCCCCTCTCCAACGGCGTGTGAGGTGGTAATTCCTTTTTCAGATGTTCTCCTCTCCGGCATGAGCGTGAGGTGATATTCTCTTATGGTCCCCTCTCCAACGGCGTGTGAGGTAGTAATTCCTTTTTCAGATGTTCCCCTCTCCGGCATGAGCGTGAGGTGATATCTCCCTTCAGATTATAATGTCCTTTGGTGCTCTTCCTGACACTACGAAGATGGTAATCCTCACCAAGATTTTCTCAACGAGCGTTGTTGAAGTTTGAAATCATTCAGGATTCTCTTACCATTCATGCTAAGGCAGTAACCATCTCTGGTTCATTCATCAGCGTTTGAAGCTCCAGACTCAGCTCCTGTAATCAGTCAGGACATATCTATATCAAGCATCAAAAATCAGCTCCTGCAACATGTCAGGTACTCATTTTTCTTTTGCAGGTGTGCAGGTTCTCGCTAAGGAATCTCTTACGCGATCAACACCCAGATGGCATCTATAAGCCCATCCACCATCTTCCAGCATCTCTCAGCATGGCATCTATAAGCCCATCATCCTATCCATCAATCTCCAAATGGCATCTATAAGCCCATTCCCATCATCACACTGCTACTATGTGAGCGCAAATTTCTGGGCACTTTAGTGTTCAATCATCTTCTACCCTCGGATTACGAAAGGCACGTCAGCCAATCTGCATCCTCAGGTCTAAGAAGATTGAACAGGGGCAACTGTTGTACCCCAAAATTTGCCCTCCCATATTCATCAAGAATTGTCAAAGTCAAGGTCACAAAATGCCCCAAGGGTTGTGCAGCTCAACTGTCTCCTAGACAGTCAAAACTAGGGTTTGAGTTCTGATCAAGAAAATAAACTTTTCAAAGGCCCAATCAAGTCCCATATGCCTACAAAGAGGGTCAAGCATCCTCATGTCAAGTTTCAAGGCATTCAGCTCAAAATTGCACAGTCAAAACCCTAGATTGCACTACAGTCAACTGTAGGGGCAAAATGGTCATTTGGCAGTCAAAAGTTCAAATTTTTGGTCAACACATCATTTTGAAGCCACAAACATCATTTGATCAATGCTTGATCATGATTCTCAAAATTTGGCTCAGAAATCATCAAAGATGCAAAAGTTGCTATATTTGGACAGCTGAAAAAGTCAACTGAAATTGACCAGGGCATAACTTTCACATGGATTATCAGAAAAATTCCATCCAAAGCTCATTTTGAAGAGAAAGACATTTCCTACAAATCATCTTCATGTTCCAAGTCCAAGAAATGCTCTCACAAAAAGTTATCAATTTCAACATTATAGGTCATTTTCAAAAGTCAACAAAAAGTGACTTTAAGTCAAAGGCCATAACTTGAGATTGGTAAATAAAAATGACATGGGACCAAAGGCATTGGTTAAAGGACTCAAAGACCTTTTCAAAATGTCCAAGAACATGTGAAAAGCTTAAAAATTGACCAAGTTATGCCTTGTGGAAGTTGGGAAATTTTTGGAAATTTTTGAAAGTCAACATTGATGCAAAAGGCCTAAAAATGCAAATGGGCCCAATTATCTTCCAAATTTCTTCATGCCAAGCCTATGCACGACCACTAGGCCCAAAGGGAAGTATTCTCATATTTTTTAATTATTTATTTGAATTAATATTAATTTATATTCATTTAAATGATTTTAATTCATGAAAAATATAACCTTAACCTAAAAAAATCTTTTCATGCACATTATAAGCTCAATATTTCGTGTAAGTCTTAAATAGGCAAGTTTTGGTGTGATTGGATCATGATTGAACAAAAACAACATGAAAAAAGATTGAAAAAGATTTTCAAGAATCAAATATGTGAAATCATTATGGACATGGATTTTGTGCAAAGTTTTTAACCTAAAACATTCCATACAAGTACTACATCATAAACCTAATGCCTTAAGACTGCAGGCTGCGCTGAGAAACCTCATACAAACTTGCAAAAAAATTCTCAAAAAGCATAAAACTGTTTTCAAGGTTCTAGGTCGATTCAGGTCCCAATTTCTTTTTCAAAAGCTTGCCAAGGTTGCCCTGATCAATTTCCAATCCAGAATATCCATTAAAACGTCACGAATTGGTATCCACGATTCAGACTGTGAAGAGAAAAATGCCAAATCATATATCATAATTCATGCATCCTTTTATGTTTTTGTTGATGGATTCTTGTTCTTTGCACTGTTTTAAAACTAACTATCACCTTTAATTTGATTATTGCGCTATGCATAAAATTCTGCCATGGATGAAAGTTAGGGTTTGCAGGTTCATTAATTTGGGGTTTTTGAGATGAGGAAAAATTGAGGTTCCAGACTTAGGCCATTGCATTCAGCTCTACTGGACGAAGGAATCCCCGTAGTCGCGAACAATTTATATTCACCCATCATCTAATCGCTATTTTCTTGTAGGTGGCATACAGCAACGCGTGCAAAACCGTTCTCATAGGCCTATGTTTCAGAAAAAAGTGAGGACGATGATGTGTTGTCCCTCATTGATTCGTTGATTTTGAATTTACGCGCGTTTTGCCCATTATGCGTTGAGTTTGCTTTTTGTTATTTGTTTGATATTATTTGTTAAATAAAACATAATGGCTCAGTGGCCAGGGATACACGCATATGGCCTTCAAGACCTGGGTTCAAGTCCCAGGTCTTGCATATTTCGTTTATTATTTTGTGATAACCATTCCCATGCAGCGTAAGCATCACAATACACCATGTGCCTCCATCATCAAGCCAGCCACGTACATCCCAACGTTGGATCAAAGGCCAGAATTCAAAGCGTATCATACACTCCCAGTCAACGCGTCCTACTGGATTCAGAAAGTCAACAAATTCTGGATAGCATTGGGCCTAAAGTGCAGGCTTATACCTCCAAAATTGGGTTTACCCCCCCCCTGGTTTGCTTCCTCTCTTTCTATTTATTTATTTTATTATCTTATTTTGATTATTATTCTATTTGTTTCAATTAATTAATTATTTTACCAAATATCAAAATTCAAAAAAAAAGACTAAATATAAAACATATTAACTTAATTATTGTCATAAATAAAGGCTTGGAAATATTTAATTCAATTAGGTTTGTAACTTTAATTCTTTTTCATAATAAAAACATCAAAAATAGAATTTAGGTTTAATAACTTTTTATTTTCTTTTTAATTTTCCTTTTTTTTTTCAGAATAACAATAGTATTTATTTATTATTTTATTTTCATAAATTAAAAATTGTACAAATTAATTTAGAGTTTAATTTAGGTTATAATTTAATCCTTTCATAATAAACTTAAAAAAAAATAATAATAGAATTAGGATTTACCTTTTAATTTAATCTCAATTAACTTCTGTTTCTTTTAAATCTTAAAAAAATACAAAAAAATACCAAAAACACTAAATTTTTAACTTTAATTCTTATTAATTTAATTATTCTTGCAAAAAGGGTCCAACGCCCGTCACTGTTAATTATTTAATTTCGCGCACTTATTTTATTGCTTATTATAGTTTTGTAATTGCCCCGAAGCATTGTAATAATTTAACTTTCCGCACTTCTTTATATTGCTTTCTTTATCTTCCGCTAAATCGGGTCCTGGAAATTTTGGCGATGTGGACCCGCGCCATTTGTAATAGTTTAGAATTTACTTTTCCTCGCAAAATATTTAACTGTTAACCAAGCATGCAAGAATGAATGGACTCAAATTAAAACAAAGCGTAGAACACGACAAACATGACAAGACAAATAACTGAAACATGACACACAATTCGCACACACCACCCCTAGGGTACGCCTCACTGTTGCCTTTCGAAAGGTGATCGTCGAGTAGAGGATGTCTTAGTAAGTCCTCATGATCCGGGAACCTGGCATGAGGGTAGCTTCTAAGGTGTCTTCCCATTGCTCCGGTGATCACCACGTCCCTAAAACTCGAATTGACCCGAACACCTCCAACGGTGGTGCTACCTACCTCTCAATGGTAGGATGGCACTACTTTAAAGGACATTTACACAGACGAATTCCTTAGGGTAGGTAGGTTCTCAAGGATACTTGCTCTAATCTCAAAACAAACAAAACAAAATCTTTTCACACTGACACATTTTCAAAAGCTTTCAAAGCAAACTTTTCAAACACTCTGACGTACGAGTCGATCTGGAATTTTCAAAGAAACTTTTTTTTAAACCCACAATTGAAAAGCAAACAAACCATTTTTGAAAACACAAATGAGCAAGTATCTAAGAGCCCATGGATAACCATGGATAGAAAGGGTGCTAACACCTTCCCTTTCTATAACCTACCTCCCGAACCGAGAGCAATCTCTTTAAGGAATTTTTCTGTGCTTTTGTCCTTTCCATTTGGAGAAAATAAAAGACGGTGGCGACTCTTGCTTCCGCGATATTTCGCGAACTAGCGTTAAACAGTCAGTTCCAGATCCACCGATCACACCATGCATGTAATATTATTGGACAGTAAGGGAGGCGCCATCTCACTTGGCAAAATAGTACAAAAATGAATGTTGTCGCCACCCCATTTGGCGAATAAGAGGTGTCACGTTTTACAGCATTGTCTCAGGCTACGTGACAGCCTTTGGGATTCCTTTCTCTGTTGCATGCAAGGCTATTGGAGTAGACGGGTGGCAGGCTTAGACAAAACATTAATGTGTGTATTATAGGGCCAGGCTAGGTGGCAGCATAAGCCCATGCATGTAATATTATTGGACAGTAAGGGAGGCGCCATCTCACTTGGCGAAATAGTACAAAAATGAATGTTGTCGCCACCCCATTTGGCGAATAAGAGGTGTCACGTTTTACAGCATTGTCTCAGGCTACGTGACAACCTTTGGGATGCCTTTCTCTGTTGCATGCAAGGCCATTGGAGCTGATGGGTGGCAGGCTTAGACAAAACTTTTATGTGTGAAGAATAGGGCCAGGCTAGGTGGCAGCATAAGCCCATGCATGTAATATTATTGGCAGCCTTGGGGGGTTGCATCACTTACTTAATTGAAATATTTTGCCTTAGGTTGAACATAACATTCATTCACATAAACTGTAACATTTTCCAACCTTCGAATCAGTCATCTAACCTTCAAACATTCCAGCATTCATACCTTCATATAATCAATAAACCCAAAACATTCCCACCTTCATACCTAAAACAATTCTACACAATGGCCTCTTCACCGCAATTTGTTGTCAAAGCACATTTCAACGGTGAGACATACATGTGTCCCACAGTTGGGTTTTTGTTTAGAAACACCGACAATGTCCAATTTCTCTTAAACGGGAAAGCAAATTTCTCCTACTTTAAGAAAAGATTGGAGGCCAAACTTGAACGAGGCCCTATATCCCAGATATTTTATCAGAGTCCAGTCTTTTTTGGAAACAACCAAGTCATATTTTATAAGGTTGCAATTCAAGATGACGAGGATTTCCAGAACATGATTTCCAGCCATGTCTATTCTGGAAACGACTCTATTGAGTTGTACGTTCTGTTTCAAGAGCCTCCGGTGACACAGGAGGTAGAGCCTCCGGTGACACAGGAGGTTGATCCTTTGGAGAATGAGCAAGCCGAGGTGGATGCAGTTGATGATGAAGAAGAAGATAACGAGTTAGAGTTCGATGAAATGGTGAACGACGATTCTGACGATGATGGCATCCCAAGTATTCCTACCGACAAAATCTACACACCACCTACGCACATGACAAACTTCAACATGGGCGGAGATGAACCTTCTACGGACTTGTTTTTCCAACCGTATATGCAATCAGATGAAAATTTAAAAGAGAAGGACAAGTTTCGTAATAGAGAGGAATGCATAAGGGCCATCAAAAAATTTCACATGCTCAACTCGGTTGATTATAAGGTGGATCGTGTAAACCCGGAAAGGTACAAGATCAAGTGTGTCCACCCTGACTGCATGTTCAAGCTGACCGCTTCATACAGACTAAGGGGTGACTGCTGGGTCATAGGTTCCATGACAACCCATACTTGTGTAAGTTCCACTCAATCACAAGACCACCGAAAACTCAACCATGATCTAATATGTCAAGAAATCCTACCCCTGGTGAGCAACGACCCTTCTTTGAAGGTGAAAACAATCATCTCCCACATCACCACAGTTTTTAACTACACTCCGTCTTACCGTAAGGCGTGGTTAGCAAAGACTAAGGCGATTGAAAGGGTGTATGGAAACTGGGAGGAGTCATACCGAGAACTTCCCCGCTACCTAAATGCACTACAGACATATTCTCCAGGTAGTGTTTATGTTCTGGAAACATTGCCCGCTTACGCCCAAGATGGTAGTGTTCTACATGGCAACGGAATATTCAGTCGCGTCTTTTGGGCATTTCAACCATGCATCACAGGGTTTGCATCATGTAAACCAATTCTACAAATAGACGGGACTTGGTTGTATGGCAAGTACAAAGGCACTCTTTTGATGGCAGTTGCACAAGATGGCAACAATAACATTTTCCCCGTTGCGTTTGCCCTTGTCGAGGGGGAGACTGGTGGTGCTTGGAGCTTTTTCCTGAAAAATCTTCGTACACACGTGGCTCCTCAACCGGATCTATGTTTGATCTCGGACAGACATGCCTCTATTGAAAGTGCCTATAATAATCCGGCAAATGGTTGGCATGACCCTCCTTCTACGCATGTCTATTGCATCAGGCATATCGTCCAGAATTTCTCGAGGGAGGTCAAGGACAAAACATTGCGGAAAGCGGTGATGAATGCGGGATACGCACTGACACAGCCCACATTCAAATATTACCGCAACGAGATCCGTTTGTCTAACCCAGAAGCCGGTACGTGGATCGACAACATACCGGTCGAAAAGTGGACTAGGTCATACGACAATGGCCAAAGATGGGGGCATATGACAACAAATCTTATTGAATCAATGAATGGGGTATTCAAGGGCATACGAAACCTCCCCATCACTGCCTTGGTGAAATCCACGTATTTTAGGATGGCTGCGTTATTTGCCAAAAGAGGTGAAATGTGGTATTCGGTCTTGCAATCAGGACAACTATGGAGTGAAAGCTGTATGAAATACATTAAGGCTGAAAGTGCTAAAGCCAACACTCACATGGTTACACGGTTTGACCGCCATAGCCACAACTTCATTGTGAAAGAGACAATTGACCACAATGAAGGCCTGGCAAGACAGGAATACAGGGTCATTTTACCTTCTCAATGGTGCGATTGTGGCAGGTTCCAAGCTTTTCGTATGCCTTGCTCTCATGTCATTGCCGCTTGTGCGCATACCCATCAAGACGCGCTTCAACTGCTCTCAAACGTTTATAAATCTGAAACGTTGCTCACTGTTTACAACAACAACTTTCCTTTGGTGGCAAAACCAGACTATTGGCCTGAATACAGCGGTGATATAGTTTGGCACAATGACCAAATGCGAAGGAACAAGAAGGGTCGTCCCAAAAGCAGGCGCATAACAACAGAAATGGACGATCTTGACAGGTTGGAAAGAAAGTGTGGTTTATGCCGTCAGGTCGGACACAATCGCAAAAACTGTCCGAATCGGGCGTCTGGCTCGACCACATAAATTTTGTAATACAATAAATCTTTTCAATATTTGTGTTGTAAACATTATGGGTTTTCCGTTAATAAAACTGTTCACACAATTTAAGAAATTCAATATAGGAAATTACATTAGGGTTTTCGCGTACAACAATGATTAACGATAATCAATCTAGGAAATTAAATTAGGGTTTTCGCGTACAACAATGATTAACGATAATCAATCTAGGAAATTACAACTGTTAACACAATTTCATCTGACCCATGCATCATCAGCATTACATCACTGTCTGTTTTGACTTCCTCCAACCACACATTAGGTCTTCCTGTCGCATGCGAGGTTGTTGTTCGTTTTCGCTGGATCCTTCGAATTTTTTCCCCCTCGGCGATGTCTCCATCTAGCCACCGCATCAACTCCCGCTTCAGACGCTCCATGGAGTGAATGTGCCAGAATTTCATTTTCATCGCGGGTTTCGTGGCGGAGAATATAACGTAACCATCTCTGCTAAAAATCATAGGCGACGTCATTACGTAAATAAGGGAGTACAAAATAAAAATACAGTGCGAGAAAGTGTGAGAAATTTCAAAGAAACGGACGAATTATTTATAAAACGGCAAAAAAACCCTAGTTTTGCCCTAGGCGCCAAGTGAGATGGCGCCTCCTCTCCTTTTTAAGGAGCATGCGCCATCTCACTTGGCTAAAAGCCAATGGAGGCGCCAAGTGAGATGGCGCCTAGGGCAAAACCCTAGGTGCATGCGCCAAATGACTTGGCTCCTCCTTTGTGGAGCCATCTCAAACATGGTTATTTGCGTAATTTTTTCCGAAACCCGGTTATTTGCGAAATATTTTTTTAATACTTGGTTATTAATAAAAAAAATTCCCGCTTTGCTTGCTGACATTTATTACACTTTGAATATGATGTATGAAAAGAGAAGAGGCATGCTAAATTGTTTCATCCTGTTGTACCCCAAAATTTGCCCTCCCATATTCCTCAAGATATGTCAAGAATCATCTCCAAATGGTTCAAGATTGCTCAAGAGTTAGACAGTCAAACCATCTCCTAAGCAATAGACAGCTGAAATTAGGGTTTTGGTTCTTTCAAGGAATTTGGGGGTTTCAATGGTTCAATCAAGTCTCATAGGCCTATATACATTCTCAAGCACCTACATGGCAAGTTTCAAGACTCACAGTGCCAGTTTGCACAGTCAAAAGCCCCATTTGATCTACAGTCAACTGCAAGGGCAAAATAGTCATTTAGCAGTCAAAAGTCAGAATTCTTGGTCAACATCTTATTTTTAAGTTCACAATCATCATTTGATCAAGTCTTGATCATGATCCCACAAGAATAGCTCAAAAATCATCAAGATGCAAAAGTTACTATTTTTGGACAGTAGAAAAGTCAACTGTACTTTGACCAGGGCATAACTCTTTCATGTTTTATCAGAAAAATCCCATCCAAAGCTCATTTTGAAGAGGATGCAATTTCCTACAATCCATCTTCACACTCCAAGATCAAGGAATGCTCTCACAAAAAGTTACAAATTTTTACATTATAGGTCAATTTCAAAAGTCAACAAAAGTACACTTTGAGTCAAAGGCCATAACTTGAGATTGGTAAATCCAAATGACATGGGACCAAAAGAATTGGTTAGAGGACTTCAAGGGCTTTCCAAAATGTCCAATAACATGGTCATATGATCAAAATTGAGCAAGTTATGCATTGGAGAAGTTGGGCAATTTTCATGAACTTGCAAAAGTCAACTTTGCTCAAAACACCTTCTTTTTGCTAATGGGCCTCAAATCTCTTTTTGAAACTTCACCCATGACCTATGCACGACCCACCAAGTTAAATTGGATTTATTTTCTTAAATTTATTGATTAAATGGATTTTTAATACATATTAATTCATTTAATTAATTTAAATTATAAGAAAATAAAAGATTTGATTCTTAAATCTATTTGTGAACCAAATGTGATCCAAATATGCTGACCAATTCGTGCACAAGCTAAAAGATACAAAAATATCCAATTTTGGCAACTTGTTCAATCATGAAAAATCAAGAATATTTGATTTATCAATCAAAGATTCAATCTTCAATGCACATGGGTATGGGTCCAAATTTTGACCTAAATTGATTCCCTTATATGCAAGCAAGCCAAGCATAACCTAATTCACGACTGAAGGACTGCAGAACGGCCATACCGATTTCAAGAAATTTCAAGAAAACTCAAAACTTGTTCTTGCAATCTAGGCCAATTCAAGGTGCCTTGTCCATCCAAACACATTGCAGGAGGTACGAGGAGTGATTTGAAATCAAATTCAAGCACCAAAGCTCAAGGAATCACGAAATACCATCTCACAGTTTGCACTTCTAATTCAAAACGGTATCTCTTAATTCATATGTATTTGACATGTTTTTGTGATTGATTTGCGTTGCTAGAGATCATACAAAGCTAATGGAATGATTGAATTGAACCATAGTGCCCTAAACCGAGAGATGCCATGATTGAATTTCTAGGGTTTTCAAGCTTTCAAATAGGGCTTTCCAAACCAGGAAAAATTGGGACCAATGGGATACATGGTTGAATTCGTGAGGCCAAGACGATTCCAACACACACCTCGCGAAATATTTCTTTTTGCTCTGTGTCTATTCGCTATTTTTCGTGCAGGGAGGTAGTGGAGGTTAAAAACCCCCACTATCTGATTTTATTTATGCAGAACCAAGGTTGAAGATGATGACGTGTTGTCATCTAGTTGGTCTATTTGAATTACGCGCTTTTATTTTATTTTTTCCAAACATATTAATTCGCTTCATATATAATTATTGCCTCTTATTTCAATAACAATTGAAGCAGCTTGGTTGGGTGGTAAACGCGTTGGCCTGGAAGCATTGGGACCTGGGTTCGAATCCCAGATCCCCCAAATATTTGTTGGAATTTTTATCCAGGTGATTGCATGTGACTCAGCAGGCGTAGCATATCATGGATCTCCAGATCCCAAGCGCCAGATGGCCTTCAGACCAGATTTGATGGTCACAAGATGATGTCCACCGTGTGTCCAAGTCAACAAGTGCGTGGATGATTCTGAAAAGTCAAACAGGCTGAGCGCTAATGGGCCTGGGAATTGCAAAATACACCACAAAATTGGGCCCAACACCCCCTTCATGAGTTTATTTCTTTTCCTTTATTTTTTATTTTTTATTTTTTCTTTCATTTAATTATTTTTATTATTATTACTTTAATTAACCAATTAACAAATTAACCCCTTTTTTATGAAATAATTCAGAAAACATAAAAAATATAATATTTTATTTATTAAATTTAATTATTTTATTTTGTAAATAAATATTAACTTAAGTTGTGTAGTTTTAATTAGGCATAATATTAATATTTTTGCAATAAATTTAAATTAATTAGAATTAGGTTTTTAATATATTTAATATTTTTTTTTAAACATTCAAAAACCCAAAAATATTTCTTTTTATTAATTAATTAGTTTAGGTTTAATTTAATTAAATGCAAGAAATAACAAAAAGAAATCTCTTTCTTTCCTAAAAAGGGTCAAAACCCTAAAAACTCTCCGACTCAATTTTTCTCGCGCGTGTGATTTTTTTTATTCATATTTTGATCCATATAATTGTATCTGCTCCGAGGATGTAATAGCTTTAACTTAGGACTTTTTACCGCTTTCATTTAATTTTCCGTATTTACTTTTTTCAAGGGTTTGTTTTTGGCGATGTAAATACCCGACGTCTTGTAATAGCTTAGTTTTATTTTCCGCAACCATTAACTGCTAGATGTATGAATAATAGGCTATGCATGACAAGATCTATCTTAACTTAAAATCAACCGTAGCTCACCATAACATGTATAAAGATAACATAACTGAAAATTGACACATTTGCACATGCCACTCCTAGGGTACGCCTCACTTGGTTGCCTCGAACGTGGTCATTGAGTATAGGATGTTTTAGGGGTCGCCCTCCTGTCTAGAGATCAAAGTTGCCTTGAAACGGTTGCCTCAGATAAAAATGATCTAAAGACATTAGGGTTACCACTAAGGCGTCCTAACATTGCTTTAGTGACCACATGTCCCTTAAACCGAATTGACCCGAAAACTCCAACGCCAGGGCTACCTACTTCTCAATAGTGGGATAGCACTGTCTAAAGGACATTTACACAGTTTAATTCCTTTTGAGTAGGTAGAGGTTCTTAGATACTTGCTCTTTCAAAACAAAACAAATTTTTCGCACTTACACTTTTCAAACAAAGTTTTCAAAAACACTTCATACACTCTTGAGGACAGAAACAAGAGTTAAATCTAAGTTTTCAAACAAAACTCTTTTTCAAAACCCACAAACACAAGAAAAGCAAAACCTTTTGAAAACACAATGAGCAAGTACCTAAGAGCCTGTGGATAACCACGGATAGAAAGGGTGCTAACACCTTCCTTTCTATAATCTACCTCCCGAACCCGAGAAACATCTCGAAAAGGAATTTTTCGGTGCTTTTGTCCTTTCCTTGTTGGATAAAATAAAAGACGGTGGCGACTCTTGCTTACCGCGACATTTTGCGAAATGCAGACGCGAACCAGCATTCCAAAACAGTCAGTTTTATTCCCATCGATCACAGAACTGGAGACTCTGCTGGGGAAATTATATAAGTGAGGTGTACCTTAGGATTAGATCACTTGTGTTTTCAATTGTATGCTTTGTATGCTTTAAATTTTGTGGGCTTGTATCAGAGTTTTATAGATCCTAACTCGGATCTGGGGGTACCCTTTTTTAGGTAAGTAGCAATAAACTGTGAGGGATCTGTCCGGCGTAGACCGACACGGATGAAGAAGTAGCTACGTTGGTGTGACACCTTGGTCTGTACCGATATCCCTTGTGTTGGAACGAGGAGAATATGGGTCTTCTGAGGAGTCATTAAGCACCAACTGACCTTAGAACCTTAAATTGACCAACTTGGCCATAGAACAGTAGCAGTATGCTACACTCATTGAGACTAAACTCTCGTGATGGTTCCGGTCGCAAGAAAAGGTTGCCAAACTGGAATTATGACCGATTGAGGGTAGTCAGTGATATTGAGATCCTCTAGAACCCGGTTACTATTTTTAGGACAGGTCTTAACCAACTGAAACTGAAAGAGGGTAGTACCTAAACTCCATGCCAGCCTAAACTTAAGGCTATTTGTGTGACTCGTGTGCCTTCAAACTTGAACTACTTGCACATTCGTGTTATCTGACAGCATGAGTTCCTTGCAGGTTTTGCTTACAGTCCTTATCCAACAATTTGAATTTATTGCAGGTCTTACTTACAACACCTCACACTTTTGCTTAAATGCACATCATACGCATCATAACATCATACCTAAACATTTCCTTAACCATTTCAAGGATCTCAAAGGTTTGTGATGCAGGTCATGATGAATCAAATGTCTAGCAAGGGGCAAAGGGATTTATTTTCCTCTAGCCAAGGTTGTCTAGAAATCCAAGCACGATAACTTGAGTCAAGGGCTATGACCCACTCGATATGGTGAGCCTGACTCTTGAAGAAGGACTCTCAGCAACATGAAGTTCCTTCAATCAAGTTGCAAAAATTCAAATTCTAACAAGTTTCTTTGTTTACCCCACGAGATCCTTGAAAACATTGCATACATATATCATACATATCATTGCATTACAGGTACCATTACAGGTCTCTTATCTTCTTCGCTGTTTATTTTAGCAATCATCATGTCTACTGGACCTTCCACTGAGCAAGCTATCAAGGCCCTCCAGGCCCAGAATGCCCAGTTTCAAGAGTTGGTCATGAGCCTAGCTAAGGGTCAGTAGGACCTGAAGACCCTGATTCTGAAAGAGAGGAAGAAGAAGAAGAAGAGGACTGTCCTGTTCAACGCTGGACGCAGGTTTGGAAATGGACTGCAGAATGAGGTTGATCTGACCACCTCATCTGGAGGGAAAGACAGTCCACAAGAGAGAAGGGTTCCTATCCCCACAGTCTCCGACAACGAGACAGATTATGATGAAGGACAGTATCCTCCTGCTGAGGATAGGTACAAACAGTTGGAGGATCGCTTGAGCGCTATAGAGATACAGAACGTGCCCGAGTTGGACTTCGGAGACCTAAGTCTATCCTCTGGGGTGGTGATTCCCCATAAATTCAAGGAACCTGCCTTTGCCAAGTATGAAGGAGCTTCCTGTCCAAAGCTACACCTCCGGTCATATGTAAGGAAGATCCAACCTTACACTGCTGATAAGAATTTGTGGATCCATTTCTTTCAAGACAGTCTCTCAGGGACTCAGCTTGAGTGGTTCTATCAGCTGGATGGAGCCAGTATCCGTAACTGGGAAGATTTGGCTACTGCGTTCTATAGGTAGTACCAGTATAACTCCGACCTCGCTCCTACGCGTACCCAACTCCAGGGTATGTCAATAGGGACGGGTGAAGGATTTAAAGAGTATGCTAAAAAATGGAGAGACCTTGCCGGAAGGGTGCAGCCACCTTTAACTGATCGTGAACTTGTCGATATGTTTCTGGGGACCCTGTCTGGTCCATTCTTTAATCATCTGATTGGAAACTCTTCAGCCGGGTTTACAGACCTTATCTTGACTGGGGAGAGAATTGAAGCTGGCATCAAAAGTGGGAAGATTCAAGAAGCTACACCTTCTGATGCTCAGAAAAAGCCTTACAGTGGGAAGAAAGAGTCCAATGCTGTGTACAGTCAAAAGAGTCGTCGTGACCAACACGTAGGGGAAGTCTTGATCTTTGGTTCTACATCATACTGACAATAGCAAAAGGGAAATCAACGAAGGCCGGATGAGCCTAAAAGACAGTTCACCAACATCAACATGCCATTGTCACAAGCATTACAACACATGTTGAAGATGAATCTGATTAAGGTGATAAACCCTCCTCCGAACCCTAAGATTTCTTCTCCCAAAGTACAATCCCAACGCCCGCTGCGCTTATCACTCTGACAGCCCGAGGCATAATACGGATGATTGTTGGGCTTTGAAGAATAAGGTTCAAGACCTGATTGATGCAAAAGAGATTGAGTTTGAGGCGCCCGAGAGGCCTAACATTGTGACTGCTCCCATGCCCAAGCATGGGGTAAATGCTGTAGAGGAAGACTTGTTTATAGCCTCTGTGGATGATATTGTTACCCCGCTAAAGACCGTCAAGAGGAACCTGTTGCTAGCCGGTTTATTTCCGGGATGTAGTGAAGGGTGCCATTTATGTTCTGTTTCACCCACTGGTTGCCCATCTTTGAAGTCAGGCATCCAAAACTTGATGGATAATAAGGAAATCCTGTTTGAGAAAATTGTTGTTCCTTCCACCCCTACTGAAGAAGTTTCCATTATCACCATTTTCAACAATTCTCCCAAGGCTCCCTCGAGGAAGCCTGTCAGAATTACGCCTGTTCAGAAGATTGCACCCATAATCATCACTGTTCCGGGGCCTATTCCCTACACCTCTGACAAAGCTTTCCCTTGGCACTATGGGGCAGATGTTTATGTTCTTGGAGTTAAGCAAGAGTTTGATACTAATACCAGCGTCAGTAACATTATCGGGCCTGCTAAAGTCACTCGCAATGGTAGACTTTTCTCACCTGATATTACGCCACCAACTGTCCGAAGACCTATTGTCATCACACCTGCAAGTGTGCCTACTACCATTCCTGATCAAGTTCTTAGTTCTACCCCTGTCGCCGAGTCATCTGACGCTCGGGGCAAAGGGATCGCCACTGATATGCCTGCCCAGACGGAGGCGCCAAAGACAATCAATGTTGAAGCTTCCAAACAGGAGATGAAAGAGATTCTGAAGATCATTAAGAAGAGTGATTATAATATAGTTGAGCAACTGGGGCAAACCCCATCCAAGATTTCTATGTTATTACTGCTGTTGTGTTCAGAGGCCCATGCCAAGGCTCTGATTACCTTCCTGAAGACGGCCCACGTGCCACAAGAGACATCAGCTGATCAGTTTACCGATTGTGTGGCCAATTTAACTGCTGATAATGGTTTGGGTTTCTCCGACGTTGATCTGACTGCTAAAGGGAAGAACCATAAAGATGCCCTGCATGTCTCCATTGAATGCAGGGGCACTACTCTTGCACATGTGTTGGTTGACACTGGTTCCTCATTAAACATCTTGCCCAAGAAAGCTCTAGACAGGTTGGATTGCGAAGGTTTAGAGCTAAAGCCAAGTAACATTGTTGTCCGGGCCTTTGATGGATCTAAAAGGATGGTGCATGGTGAAGTCGATATTCCAATTAGAGTTGGTTCTCATGTCTTCGATTCTACATTCTACGTGATGGACATTCGGCCATCCTATTCTTGTTTACTGGGTCGTCCATGGATCCATAAAGCTGGAGCTGTGACCTCCACACTCCATCAGAAGCTGAAGCACCCGGTCAGAGGGAAAATTGTGACAGTACAGGGGGAGGAAGAGTACATGGTCAGCCACCTCAACTCGTTCCGGTACATAGAGATGGATGGGGAATTCATTGAGACCCCATTTCAACAATTTGAAGAGGTTCCTCAGACACTGGCATCAACTGAGACTGTGGTTGAAGATTCTCCTTTGAAGATGGCTTCCTTAAAGGATGTCTGGGATGTTATTGAGAAGGGTGAGTATGCAAACTGGGGCCGACTTCCTGATTTCACTCAGAAGACTAACAAGTTTGGTTTGGGTTTCACTGTAGAAGCTCAAAGGGCTGTTCGTAGTGCAAGGATTGGAAGACCTCCTGTGTTCATCAGCAACTCGGGAGCAAATGCCATCGAAGATGACGTGGAGGAATCTGAATTCAACAGCTGGATCCACCCTACGACCAACGGCGGACCAAGCAACTGGACGACAAAGTACTTCATCCCTATTACTTTTGTTACCCAGTAATGAACTCTTTGTTTTGAATTTGTAACAGACAATATTGTGAAACTTTATGGCCCGGTGTCTTACCCGGGGCACCGTGGCTTCATTTGTGAGGGCTTTTGTGTGCCATTTTCATATATCATTAATAAAAGCATTGGACGTTTTTTGCATTTCAAATCTTGAGCTCCTTGTCTTTCTTTATTATATATTGCAAAACAGCTATTTACACACACTCACATATACAGGTCCCAATCCACTCTAGATCTCACTGGTAACGACTCTGCTACTGCCAGTTATGACTTCGAAAATCCGATCAACTTAGCCGAAGACGAAGGTGAAGATGATTGCGAAGTGCCTGGCGAACTTGCAAGACTGTTACTCCAGGAAGAGAGGGCCATTCATCCACATGAAGACCCGGTGGAAACAGTGAATCTGGGTACTGAGACAGACAAAAAGGAAGTCAAGATCGGTGCAAATCTGGAGCTTAGTGTGAAACAACGGTTGATTCAGATGCTGCATGACTACATGGAAATCTTTGCCTGGTCTTACAAAGATATGCCTGGGTTGGATACTGACATTGTGGTTCATCGCCTGCCTACCAAGGAAGACTACCCTCCCGTAAAACAGAAGGTTCGCCGTATGCGCCCAGAGATGTTCGAGAAAATCAAGGCTGAGGTTATGAAACAATTTGATGCCGATTTTCTAGTAGTGACTTCTTACCCTCAGTGGGTTGCCAATGTGGTTCCGGTACCGAAGAAAGATGGTAAGGTCCAAATGTGTGTTGACTACAGGGATCTGAACAGGGCGAGCCCTAAGGACGACTTCCCTCTGCCTCACATCGATGTTCTAGTTGACAATACTTCTCAGCACAAGGTATTCTCCTTTATGGATGGTTTCTCCAGTTATAATCAGATAAAGATGGCTCCCGAAGACATGGAGAAGACCACTTTTGTTACTCAGTGGGGTACCTTTTGCTACAAGGTCATGCCTTTTGGGTTGAAAAATGCTGGGGCAACATATCAGCGTGCCATGGTTGCTTTGTTTCATGATATGATCCATCATGAGATTGAAGTATACGTCGACGATATGATTGCAAGGTCCCAAACTGAGGAGGAACACCTTGACCATCTACAGAAGCTGTTTGACCGGTTGAAGTTGTACAAGCTGAGATTAAACCCAAACAAGTGCACCTTCGGAGTGAGATCTGGCAAACTACTGGGTTTCGTCGTAAGCGAAAAAGGTATTCAAGTAGACCCTGCCAAAGTAAAAGCCATACAAGAGATGCCAGCTCCCAAGACAGAGAAAGAAGTCAGAGGCTTCCTAGGACGTCTGAACTACATTGCCCGATTCATCTCACATCTAACTGCTACTTGTGAGCCAATCTTCAAGCTGCTGAAGAAAGATCAAGTGGTACATTTGAACGATGAATGCAAGGCCGCTTTCGAAAGAATTAAAGAGTATCTCCAGGAGCCACCCATTCTGATGCCACCAGTTGAAGGGAGACCTCTAATCTTATACTTGACAGTACTTGACAACTCAATGGGATGTGTGTTGGGTCAGCATGACGAGTCTGGCCGAAAAGAGCATGCTATTTATTACCTTAGCAAAAAGTTTACCGACTGTGAGACCCGATACTCACTGCTTGAGAAAACTTGCTGCGCTTTGGCATGGGCTGCTCGCCGGCTGAGACAGTATATGCTGACTCACACTACTCTATTGATTTCAAAAATGGATCCAATCAAGTATATTTTCGAAAAGCCTGCCTTGTCCGGAAGAATAGCAAGATGGCAGATGATCTTGACTGAGTATGAAATCCAGTACACAACTCAAAAAGCAATCAAGGGAAGTGTATTGGCAGACCATTTGGCACATCAGGCAGTGGATGATTACCAGTCTATGAACTTCGAATTTTCAGACGAGAATATCATGGTGGTGACTGATTGCGAGATACCTGGACCGGATGAAGGACCTGAGGAAGGATCCCGATGGTCTATGCACTTTGATGGAGCTTCAAACGCTTTGGGTAACGGTATTGGCGCTGTGATCATATCTCCTAAGGGCTCTCATACTCTGCTCACTGCCCGACTGTGTTTCAACTGCACCAACAACATGGCGGAGTATGAAGCATGCATCATGGGTCTTCGAGCTGCAATTGACCTAAGGATTAAGTTTCTGAGTGTCTTCGGAGATTCCGCTCTCGTGATCAGTCAGATCAAAGGCGAGTGGGATACGAAACACCCAAATATTATTCCTTACAAGGAGTATGTGTTGACGTTGCTTCCCCATTTCTAGGAGATAACCTTTGAACATTTCCCAAGAGAGGAGAATCAGTCGGCGGACGCGTTAGCTACGATGTCTTCTATGTTCAAAGTCAAATGGGACAACGAGGCTCCCCGAATCATTATTTGGAAACTGTATGAACCTGCACATTGTTGTGACCTTGAGATCGAAGAGGTAATAGAAAAACCTTGGTATCATGAAGTGAAGAGGTACCTTGAAGCTCAAGAATACCCCGAGGGTGCATCCGTTAATGAAAAGAAGTTTCTGAGAAGGTTCGCGGCAAAGTTCTTCATCAGCAATGACATTCTTTACAAACGTAACCATGATTCAACCTTACTGCGTTGCATGGATAAGAATGAAGCAGAAAGGATCATGGCAGAGCTGCATGAAGGTACTTTCGGAACTCATTTCAGTGGACATACCATGGCAAAGAAAATCCTTCGGGCAGGATATTACTGGTCAACAATGGAAGCCGACTGTTATCAGCATTCTCGGACATGTCACAAGTTCCAGATCTATGCTGATAAGGTGCACATTCCTCCAGTTCCTTTGAACGTCTTGACAGCACCTTGGCCTTTTGTAATGTGGGGCATTGATATGATCGGCGAGATCAGACCTACGGCATCCAACGGGCATCGTTTCATCCTGGTAGCGATTGATTACTTTACGAAGTGGGTTGAAGCAGCTTCCTTTGCTACCGTAACCAAGAATGTTGTGGCACGGTTCATTCGACACAACCTGATCTATCGATACAGTGTACCAGAGAGGATCATTACGGATAATGGTACCAATCTTAACAACAAGATGATCACTGAGCTCTGCGAGCAATTCAAGATACAGCACCACAACTCTTCTCCCTACCAGCCGAAGATGAATGAGGCTGTAGAAGCAGCTAATAAGAACATTAAGAAGATTGTGCAGAAGATGACAGTGACCTACAAAGACTGGCACGAGATGTTACCATTTGCTCTTCATGGGTACCGTACCTCAACACGGACGTCAACAGGGGCAACACCCTATTCCTTGGTATATGGCATGGAGGCAGTCCTGCCCATTGAAGTTCAGATACCCTCTCTTCGGATCATGAAGGATGCGGGTTTAAGCGAAGACGACTGGATCCAGACTCGACTTGATCAATTGAACCTAATCGACGAAAAGAGACTCACGGCTATTTGTCATGGTCAGACGTACCAAAAACGGATGATCAAGGCATTTAACAAGAAAGTCAGACGACAAGAGTATCAAGTCGGGGACCTGGTAATCAAGCGCATCATTCTACCTCAAGGTGATCCCAGGGGCAAATGGTCCCCTACGTACGAAGGGCCATTTGTGGTTAAGAACATCTTCTCAGGAGGAGCGATGATTCTAACCACCATGGATGGTGACAACCTTCCTCACCCCGTCAATGCAGACATAGTGAAAAGATACTACGCATGATTAAAGACCCGCTAGGTTGACTGGCCTAGGCAAAAATAAGGGCTTCCTGGCGAACCAAAAGGGTTCGGGCAAAAATAAGGGATGAAAATAAAAAAATTTGTACACTCGGCAAGTCGAAAACCTGAAAAGGCGGCTTGGGCAAAAATGGGTATCCCGGTGGACTAAAAACCCGAAAGGGCGGTCCAGGAAAAAGTTAGGGATAAGCGTAACACTATGTCTCATTGGATCACCCCGCATCCAGACCTTGGTATCAACTATCAGGCTCAGACGACACCAGTCAATCAGATTCATCTTCGACTAAGCAGCAAAGTGATGAGATGCTTGAAGATATAAGGGAAATAGCAGAGCTGGAACCCAGTGGGATTATTCACATAGCTGTTTTGTTTTCTTTTTACAAATTGTATAAATCCTATTTGTTAGGCGGTGTTCTCTTACTAGGACGTCAACCTCTTGTACAAAAGCGCCTATTTACGGGAAAACTTCAAAATCAATACAAGTTCATTTTTCAGACAAATTGCAAATTGTTTTTTCCTTTATCTGTTTTGTTTTGCAAAGAACGTCCAATGTTCATTTTCGATATATGCATTTGACATTAATTGCTGCTCATAAATATTTGCATGCGAAACAAAGGACTAATTACGGGTGATATCAAAAGTAGGGGCAATAAGAATTGTCTAAGAGGTCTAGTTGCTTTGTCCACCAAGGTACCAAGGTAGGTTCAGCTGAAGAATATGACCAAGACACCTTCACTCCCCGCAGAGTAAGACAGTAGTGGAAGCTCTCCCCACTGAGACCTGCAACCATGGACGGATTAGCAATACTCTCCCCCAAGCAGAGTTAGTCAACCGTCAGTCCCGAAAAGGCACGGTATTCCCAGAAGGTCTTAATATTCCCCAGCGGAGTATAAAGATATTCCCCAGCAGAGTCGCCAGTTCTGTGATCGGTGGAAATAGAACTGACTGTTTTGGAATGTTGGTTCGTGTTTACGTTTCGCAAAATGTCGCGGTAAGCAAGAGTCGCCACCGTCTTTTATTTTATCCAACACGGAAAGGACAAAAGCACAGAAAAATTCCCTTTCGAGATGTTTCTCGGGTTCGGGAGGTAGATTATAGAAAGGGAAGGTGTTAGCACCCTTTCTATCCGTGGTTATCCACGGGCTCTTAGGTACTTGCTCATTGTGTTTTCAAAAGTTTTGCTTTTCTTGTGTTTGTGGGTTTGAAAAAGTTTTTGTTTGAAAACTTCGTTTAACTCTTGTTTCTGTC
Source organism: Vicia faba (assembly GCA_948472305.1). NCBI lineage: Eukaryota > Viridiplantae > Streptophyta > Magnoliopsida > Fabales > Fabaceae > Vicia > Vicia faba. Next base: position 497,703,722 of record OX451738.1, read on the forward strand.
CTCAAGAGTGTATGAAGTGTTGTTGAAAACTTTGTTCGAAAAGTGTAAGTGCGAAAAAATTTGTTTTGTTTTGAAAGAGCAAGTACCTAAGAACCTCTACCTACTCAAAAGGAATTAAACTGTGTAAATGTACCAACGACGATGCTACCTACTCCTTCATAGTGGGATAGCATTGTCAAAGGGACATTTACACAGTTTAATTCCTTTTGAGTAGGTAGAGGTTCTTAGGTACTTGCTCTTTCAAAACAAAACAAATTTTTTCGCACTTACACTTTTCGAACAAAGTTTTCAACAACACTTCATACACTCTTGAGGACAGAAACAAGAGTTAAATCGAAGTTTTCAAACAAAAACTTTTTCAAACCCACAAACACAAGAAAAGCAAAACTTTTGAAAACACAATGAGCAAGTACCTAAGAGCCCGTGGATAACCACAGATAGAAAGGGTGCTAACACCTTCCCTTTATATAATCTACCTCCCGAACCCGAGAAACATCTCGAAAGGGAATTTTTCTGTGCTTTTGTCCTTTCCGTGTTGGATAAAATAAAAGACGGTGGCGACTCTTGCTTACCGCGACATTTTGCGAAACGCAAACGCGAACCATCATTCCAAAACAGTCAATTCTATTTCCATCGATCACACATCCCGCTTCTATATACTTGGTTCATGACTCATCTTTATAAGGAAGACTATATGATCCCAGAATTGACCAGATGTGAGTGGCCACAAAAATTAAGATCTCTCACTGCAAACTCTGTATTACGGTATGCAAGGAAGTTGGATATTGGTGACATCACTATTAGCTGTGGGGACTTTCCTAATGTCCCTTTGATTGGATCGCGAGGGTGTATTATTTACAACCCTACTTTGGCCCTATGACAGTTAGGGTATCCTTTGGAAGACAAACCTTCAGACGAACAACTCCGACCATTTATCATCCATAATATGGGTATAGAAGACCAAGGGTTGCTCAACAAGGTTATTCGAGCCTGAAACAAGGTTAACAAGAGGAAGGCCGAAAGAAATAATGCCATAGCAAGAGAACCCTACACCAAATGGGTCCAAGATAGGGTGTGAATTATCAAGCTGCCATTTGAGAAAGATACAGAGTACAAGTCAGAGGTCCCGGAGATAACACCCATATTTTTGGAAGAAGTCGACAATCTGAAAAATGCCTTAAAGCAAGCTCAAAAGGAGAAAGAAGCGTTGGAACTCAATCTCCTCAATCTGACCAAAGAAAAGAAACAGATGCAGCTTATACTTGAGTCAAAGGACGAGAAAATTGATAAAAGTAAAAAGGAATTGGAGAAAGAAAGTCTCAAACGAAAGCGTACAATTGAAGGGCTATTGAGTGCAACGTTCAACCTAGATTCTCACAACCAAAGGCTAGAAGAGGCCACTGCTGAAATTGGAAGGTTAACTAGATGGTATAAAAAGGCAACACATGACAAGAAGGTGCTAGAGGAAAATCTAAGAGCCCATATCCAAAGTTTGGAAAAAGCTTCCCTAGATCAAGAAGAGCAAGTAAGGCACCTTGCCACTGAACTTCAAGACAACCAAGAATCAGAGGTCAAAGCATGCCTTGAAAGGGTAGAAGCAGAGAAACTCCTGACTCAGAACTCGAGAATATGAGCATCTATGTTTAGAGCTGCAGGGTCTTCAAAAAGATTTCCTCATCCAACGAAGGCTTTACACATAAATGAGGGGTGAAAAGATGTATTGGGAAGAGCAGTATACCAAGATCGCCCAAGATGGGAGAGATAACCATAAGATAATCCCACATCTTTATCAGGAATACAGGTACTACAAAGACAAACATGAAAAGCTCATCTTCTTAGCCAACAATCTCATCGAGGACATCCCTAGAAGTTTAAAAGATGCATAGAATGTAATGGTTCCTCTTTCGAAGGACGTTGAAGACTTTCTAAAGCTTTGCCGATCAATGGTTAATGGCTTCAGAGCACACATCCGCAGGCGCACCTAGAAAATTCAGTTCCTTTTATTTATGTTTATGCAAACAAGTTCTGATTTCAAGTTGTAATATTTTTCAGTATTCTGGATTATATTACTTTTAATAAAGGCATTTTGTTTCCCTATCTCGAAGGCGTGTCTATTTTAAAGCTAGTCACCAAATAAAATAATAAGTAAAAATACAAGCATGTACCCAAGTGAATAAGACAGTTAAAACAAGAAATCATTTCATGATCATGCACGTCCATTTGCACGCATGCATTTATAAAACACCTGCATGTCATATCAAAACTCATTTTATTTAAAAACATCTCCAGTTACGCCATTGGTAAAAGAAGACCTCCACCTCCTTGGCCTCCATATCAAACAAGGGCCCATCAACAAAAAGCAATGAAACAGATCGAGGAGACTCAAGCTGTGTTCAAAGAGGATCTTGACCAAGTGAAGGGTGACGTAAGCTCAATGAAAGGAGATTTTAGTCAAGTTCTTCTAGCTTTTAAGAACATTATTGACAAGCAGGATCAAATTCCCAGGGTAACTTTTGAAGAAGTAGCCCAAACCATTGGTGCATCGAGCGGTCACCAACTAAGGAAAGTGCCGGAAGCAGGACCCCAAAAGTCCGCTATAGCCCAACAAGAGGTTGAAACTGAAGGATTTATCCCACCACCATCAAAATTAGTGGCATTACATACCCTACAAATTCCAACCAATAATGCAGATAATTACATAGACTTGCAATACGAAGATCATGACCCAGAGGATGCTCACCAGGCACCCTTGAAGACAACTGGTACTCATGCTGCAGATAACCCACTGGTAATGAATCAATATAAAGCCCTGGAAGAAAGACTAAAAGCTGTGGAGGGCTTTGACGCTTTCGAAGTAGACGCTCTGGAAATGGGTCTGGTCCCTGATGTGGTGATATCGCCAAAATTCAAAGTACCCAACTTTGGAAAGTATAAAGGGCTCACTTGTCCAAGGAATCATCTTCGTATGTATTGCAGGAAGATGCATGCCCATGCCCATGATCAGAAACTAATGATTCACTGTTTCCAAGACAGTCTAAGCGGGGCATCTTTGGACTGGTACATGCAGTTGGAACAAATGCATATCTGAACCTGGGTGGATCTTGCTAATGCTTTCTTAAAGCATTACAAGTATAACTTGGAAATGGCGCCTACCCTCTTGCAACCAAATTTTTTCCCAAAAGAAGGAAGAGTCCTTCAAAGAATATGCTCAAAGATGGAGGGAGATGGCATCTCATGTACAACCATCACTGTTGGAAAAAGAACTCGTAGACATGTTCATGGGAACCTTACAAGGACTTTATTATGAGAAAATGGTATGAAGTGTCTCGTCAGGATTCTCAGACCTAGTGACTATTGGCGAAAGAATCGAAACTGGTTTGAAAAGTGGGAAGATATCAGGGGTCGTCAAATTCCCCTTACAATTCAAAAAGACCGACTTCAAATTTCCCAAGAAGAAAAGAGGGAGAAGTCAATGTTGTGGCCTCACAACCACTGGTGATCCCACAAGGACAAAGGCAAGACAGGTTTAAAAGGCCACCCAAAAATTTTGATCCACTTCCCATGCCACCAAGCCAGTTATTACAACACTTAGTTAAGGCATCCTTGGTGGAAATCAAGCCTTTAGCTCCTCTAGTCGGACCACTCTCGCAAAGATACAATGCCGACACCAGGTGTGAGTACCATGCTAATTCTCTAGGGCACACCATAGAAAAATGTTGGGCATTCAAGCATAAGGTTCTGGATTTGTTAGAGTCTCAAGACATCACCTTTGAGAAGCCTAACATCAAATCAAACCCTATGCCTCCGCACGATGGGCAAACAATAAATGTAATCGAGGTGGTCACTGACTTTGGGGCGAGCATAAAGGAAAAAACCCCTATCAACTTGTTGAAAGAATATCTTTTCGAATGCGGGTTCTTATTAGAGCATAATAAAGCTTTTGAAACAACGCTGCAAAAGCTGGTGGATCAGGGGATAGTCCAATTTGGACTGTACCCTGAGGAAAAATATGTAGCCACAATTGGAGTGAAAGAGCCACTGATAATCCCTTGCCAGGGCCCAAGTCTTGCCAAGAAAACTCTAGTCATCCCATGGGGAGAATCAACAGAGATTACAAGAAGGGCACCTAAGAAGACTCTCTTAATACCCACCACTCCAAAATCCACGATGGTAATTAAGGGACCGTCACCTATCCCTTATGAAAATAATAAGGTAGTACCATGGAGTTATAACTCAGCCGTGTACATCAATGGAGTGAAGCGGGAAAGCAGGCCATCCCCGAGTCAGGGACCTGTGTGATCGGTGGATCTGGAACTGACTGTTTAACGCTGGTTCGCGAAATATCGCGGAAGCAAGAGTCGCCACCGTCTTTTATTTTCTCCAAATGGAAAGGACAAAAGCACAGAAAAATTCCTTATAGAGATTGCTCTCGGTTCGGGAGGTAGGTTATAGAAAGGGAAGGTGTTAGCACCCTTTCTATCCATGGTTATCCATGGGCTCTTAGATACTTGCTCATTTGTGTTTTCAAAAATGGTTTGTTTGCTTTTCAATTGTGGGTTTTAAAAAAGTTTCTTTGAAAATTCCAGTTCGAATCTTGTATCGGTCCTCAAGAGTGTTTGAAAAATTGCTTTCGAAAGCTTTTTGAAAAGGTGTTGGTGTGAAAAGTATTTTTTTGAATTTGTTTTGAAATTAGAGCAAGTATCTAGAGTCGTCTACCTACCCTAAGGAATTCGTCTGTGTAGATGTCCTTTAAAGTAGTGCCATCCCACCATTGAGAGGTAGGTAGCACCACCGTTGGAGGTATTCGGGTCAATTCGAGGTTCGGGACATGGTGATCACCGGAGCAATGGGAAGACACCTTAGAAGCTACCCTCATGCCAGGTTCCCGGATCATGAGGACTTACTAAGACATCCTCTACTCGATGATCACCTTTCGAGGCAAGGCAACAGTGAGGCGTACCCTGGGGGTGGTGTGTGAATTGTGTGTCATTTTCAGTTTATTGTTTGTCTTGTCATGCATTGGTGATCTACGTTTTGATTTTATTTTTGGGCATTCATTCTTTCATGTTATTGTTTAACAGTTAAAGGTGCGGGAATTTAAAGTGCGGAAAAGATAAAGGTCCTACGCTATTACAAAGGCGCGGGTCTACATCGCCAAATTAATCCAGACCCGATTTAAAATAAAGTGCAGAAAATAAATGTCTAATTAACTATTACAGGGCTTTGGAACAAGTACATTATATTCACAAAAAAAAGAAATAAATAAAACGTGCGAACGAAAATGTAATCGAATGCGAGGGCGTTGAACCCTTTAAAGGAATTAAAATAAAATAATTAAAATAATTAAGTTAAATAAAAAAGAAAGAACTTATTTTTTCATGTTTTTGTATTTATGATATTAAAGAAAAATTAAATTGGAATTTAAAAGTTAAATAATTCTAGTTCTAATTGTTTTTTGATTTATTAAAGAAAATGCATTAAAGTTAAAACCTAGAATTAAAACTAAATTAATTATAAAATTTATTTACAAAATTAATGGTTAATGATAATTATAATAAAAATATTTAATAAAATAAAAAAAAAGTGCTAAAAGTCTATTTTTATTATTTTTGGTTATTGAGAAAAAAGAATTAAATTAACAACCTACAATTAAAACTAAATTAATTATGGGATTTATTTACAAAAATACTGAAATAAAAATATTTATTATTTTTTCATCTTTTCTGATTTTTATTGTTTTTTTTTTGTGTTTTTATGAAAATAATAAATTAATTAAGAAAACAATAACTAAAAGAAAATAGAAATAATGAAAAGAAAGAATGAAAAAAAAATGGCCAACCTAGGGGGTCTGCCCCTAATTGTGAGGGTGAAGCCTTGGTAATTTGAGGCCCAACTATTCATGGCCTGATTGACTTTCATTGGCCAGCGTGTGGGGTGTTGACTCAGGTCCACCATGTTCTTTAGATCTGAGCCCTTGGATGAACGAAATTGACCAAGTGGCGCGTTGGACGGAAGCGTGTATGGTACTCCTTTGGACTGAACCTGTACAGGATAACAATTGAAAAAAAATTATTGGAAAGGGGTGGGGACCTGGGATCGAACCCAGGTCCTGAATGTCACCACACACATGCCTTGCCACTGAAGCACTCAACACGTTCTGATTATAATATACCTAAGAAAAAATATAAAATAGAACAACGTTAGTGGGGCGCTTTTCGCGCGAAGTTTGAATCAACCAACCATTGCCTGCCACCGAGTCATCGTCCTCCTTGTTTATTTTTTTTCTCTGAAATATAAAGAACATAGGCCACGGTTTTTTAAACGTTCCCATAGGCACCCTATTGAAAAATAGCGATTAGCCCAGGGATGCTCATAAATTGAGCGCGAGGATGGCTTTGTGATCGTCTGAGTATGCTGAATTGAATGGCCTAAGTCTTATGCTCCAATTTTTCCATATTTTAAAACCCCCAATTCGGAGCTTCATGAACCCTAATATGCTCACATGGTGGAATCGTGTACAATGCTCAAAAACACAATTAAAGTAGATGGTTAGCTTCAGGACATATCAATTAGCATGAATCCATTAAAAATATGCAATGAAAATGTCTAAATCGTAAAACACGATTATGAAAAAAAGTGAGAAAAGCTTGACTTCTGTATACCGTTTCAAGGTGTTAGACTTGATGCTTTTGATCCAGGAAGGTTCTTTGATGTCCCAGGAATGTGATAGAATCGTTGTTTCACCTTGAAAAGCACTGCAATATAGTTTTCAGTTTTTGAGATTTTTAGCAAAAAGTGTGAGTTTTATCTGAGTGTTTTTGCGCAGCTTAGGTCTCTCTTTTGCTTCTGATCACTTGCCTAGGTCTTATGCAACATGTATGAAGAGGAATTATGGCCTCATAATGCATAGGATTCAATTTCAAGATTCTCCATAAACCTCCATAACCAAACTTCCATTTTTGGACCATTTTTGAATTCTTGCTCTATTTGGCCCCTTGCACGAATTTGGCATATGCTTAATGGTAATTCAAAGTCCATCAAAGTCAGATATACTCTTTAATTAGGCTTTTTGATTTTTCTTTGATTTTAAAAGATTTAAAATTAATTAAATCTAATAAAATCAATAAAAAATGAAAAAATTAATTAAAAAATCTGAAATAAAAGGTGGGACACGTGGGAAGCATGGCCAAGTTAATTCAAGTGGAAAAAGTGGGCCCCTTTTGTCAAAAATGAAATTTCAAGGATAAATGATTTTGGCCATTTCACAAAAATTTCCCAACTTCTCCAATGCATATCTTGCTCAATTTTTAAGCTTTGCTCATGTTCTTGGACATTTTGGAAAGCTCTTGAAGTCCTCTAACCAATGTCTTTAGTCCCATGTCATTTTGATTTACCAATATCAAGTTATGGCCTTTGACTTAAAGTCCCTTTTTGTTGACTTTTGAAAATGACCTATAATGTTGAAATTGATAACTTTTTGTGAGAGCATTTCTTGGACTTGGAGTGTGAAGATGAGTTGTAGGAAATGTCTTCCCCTTCAAAATGAGAATTGGATGGGATTTTTCTGATGAACCATGAAAAAGTTATGCCTTGGTCAAGTTACAGTTGACTTTTCAACTGTCCAAAAATAGAAACTTTTGCATCTTGATGATTTTTTGAGCCAAGCTTTGAGAATCATGATCAAGCATTGATCAAATGATTTTTGTGGCTTCAAAATGAGATGTTGACCAAAAATTTGAACTTTTGACTGTCAAATGACCATTTTGCCCCTACAGTTGACTGTAGTGCAATTAGGGTTTTTGACTGTGCAATTTTGTGCTGAAAGTCTTGAAACTTGACATGTAGGTGCTTGACAATGTTTGTAGGCATGTGAGACTTGATTGGACCCTTGGAAACTTCATTTTCTTGATCAGAACCAAAACCCTAATTTGACTGGCTTAGGAGGATAGTTGACTGTGTAGCCCTTGAGTAGACTTTGAACCATTTGCTTGTCATAACTTTGAAGATTATGGGAGGGCAAATTTTGGGGTACAACAACCTGCAATTTCAAACATAGCAGGAATAAGAGGTATGACCCGAAGTGGTCGAATTTTTGGGGCCGAACTATAAAAAAAATGAATGTGATTCCAACAAAGGACAAAGGAAAAGCAGTGGTTGATACAAATCAAGAAACAAAATCTCCGAACAAAGACTTTACCAATCAAGAGGCAGAAAAGTTTCTGAAAATAATCAAAAAGAGTGACTACAAAGTAGTGGATCAGCTCCACCAAAATCCAGCAAAAATCTCCATACTCTCGCTACTCATCAACTCTGAAGCACATCGGGATTCTTTGATGAAGGTGTTAAGTTCAGCTCATGTCGCAAAATAAATTTCAGTAAATCAATTTGACAATGTTGTAGCAAATCTCACGTCTGGATCCTACCTGGGTTTCAGCAACAGTGAATTACCGCCACAGAGTCGGGCCAATAATAAAGCACTCCACATTACTATGCAAATAGGTACTACCCATTTGTCCAGGGTTCTTACCGACACCGGTTCCGCTCTTAATATGTTGCCAAAGTCAAGTCTCATAAAGTTAACAGTAGATGATGTGATAATGAGACCAAGTTCTACGATAGTAAAGGTGTTTGACGGTTCTCGAAGCTCGGTGTTAGGAGAGGTGAACCTTCCAGTTAAGATTGGGCCGCATATCTTCAATATCACTTTCCAGATCATGGACATCGAACCAGCATACACTTGCTTGCTGGGGAGACCTTGGATCCATGAGGCAGGGGCAGTAACCTCAACCCTGCATCAAAAATTGAAGTTCCTAGTGGAAGGGAAGTTAATCATAATTGACAGCGAGGAAGACATTTTCGTAAGCCACATTGAATCGTATAGGTATATCAGTGCCGACGAAGACTGTATAGCTACCCCGTTCCAAGCCTTTGAAATTGCTTCCATGGTAACATTACTGGTTGAGAAGGGTAACAAGACTAAAGTGACCTCATGGAGAGATCTGCAAACGACTGTGGGAGGCGATGCCTCGAAATGGTGAGGAAAGCTTCCAGAAATTCCTGAGAAGAAGAATCGCTTCGGTTTGGGCTATGAATCGTCGATAGCCGCTCTATTGCACCCCAAAATTTTCCCTCTCATTTCTCAAAAAAATCATCCTGGACTCTCAGGCTTGCTTCTATCAAGTTTCAAGTTTTGAATTACAACTTTTCAAGAAAATCATCCACAAGGGCAAAATGGTCAAAAGCACATTAAAAAGTCAAACTTGGACTTTTAGATCAAAAATCAAGCTTCAACAATTATATTTCATCAAGACATGAAATTGGTTCATTAAAAAATCAGAAGTCAGAAGTTACTCTGAAAAAAAATCAAATTTCTAAATATTTAGGAAATTTTCTAAGTGTCAAGAGAATATGATACTTCAGAACTTCTGAGCCAGCCTCTACGCAAGTGTAGTCAGAAGTTGCAAACACGGTTCAGAACATGACGCTTCAATCAGAACATATGGAAGCAATGTTCTTCGGTCAGAACATGCCCCTTCAGCATATGGAGGTTACGTTTCTGATCTTTTGCGATTAGAACATCACCAAATCCCAAGACCTCGTTTAAACAACCTACTGCACTGCTACATCACAGTACTCTAACCAGCAGCTAATCTAGTCCACGCCTGCATTTTCCCAAATCCTGTATTTGCACCAAATACAAAAAGTTGTGATAAAAAAGTAATGGAACAGTGTGCCAAAAAGTTTAAATCCCATTTGTTCCCCCCCCCCCCCCAAAACCACAACAAATTCACCTATAAATAAGTTGCTCCATCACACTTTCAAGGGGCTAGATTTTTGAGAGAGAAAATTGTCAAAAGAGAGAAAAGAAAAGACTGTGAAACCTTCGTAGAAAAATCCATAATTCCTAAATAGGAAACAAAATCTTCGTTCTTCCCTTTTAAGCAAAGAACTTGGCATTTTCTCTCTCGTTGCTCTTGCTGACTCCAGAACATTTGAAGGCAGCAGTTCAGGTTCCAAGCACACGCTCCAGATTCAAGGTAAGTCTTTCTGACTTTGCATCTTCTCATTCAAAACATCATTAAATATGTAAATATCACAATATTAATTTTGTCCATATCATTGCATAAGTAGAAAAAACTGTGGATTAGAACTTCTTGATTACGCCTGGACTCAGATTTAGGATTAGAACTTCTATAAACTGTTGTGTTGTTATCCTTCTGATTTGTTGTTTATTAAGAACTGAATAAATTAATGATGTGTTGATTAAGATTTGAAATATGGCATAGAACTTCTGATGTTCACTCATAGTTTTAGCACAACACAGAACTTTTGAGTTCTCCTCACTGTTTTAACATACATAACTTCTATGATTTTCCCACTGTTTAAACACGTTGAACTTCTGATGTTCACTCGCTGTTAACGCACACTGAACTTTTGATGTTCACTCACTGTCTTAGAATATATTGAACCTATGAGTTCTCCTCACTGTTTTAACATACAAAACTTCTATGATTTTCCCACTATTTAAACACGTTGAAATTCTGATGTTCACTCGCTGTTAACGCACACTGAACTTCTGATGTTCATTCACTGTCTTAGCATATATTGAACCTCTGAGTTCTCTTCACTGTTTTAATATACATAACTTCTAAGATTTCCTTATTGTTCTAACATTCAGAAATTCAGCACATAGCAACCCAGAACTTCTGTGCTTTCCCTCTAACGTATCTTGTAGGACCTCAGAGTGTACCAATCCAGAACTTCTAATTCCACTGAAATTCCTTTCTGAATCACCACACACCCGGCTTCAGAACTTCTGATCCTTGATGTTATGCTTGCAGCAGCACGATGTTCCTATCTTTCATTTATTTTCCTTTTTATCATTTTTTATATTGACTTTTTTTTTACTATTAACATAAAAAAGACATAAAAATATTTTATTTTATTAATTAATTAATTTCTTTTTTTTAATTAATTAAGACCAAAAAAGAAACCCATTTTCTAAGCAAGTTCATTTCACATTTTCTTGTATATTCTTATCCATTCAATATGGTTGTAATAGTAACTCAGGATTTAATTTTATTTGCAATCCCCATTTGTAAATATGCACCCCCATCCCTAAAATATTGTAATAGCGTAGGATTTTACATTTCCGCAATTTATCGCTTTCAAATGTAAATGCTAGTAATTAAGGTGTGTATGGCAAGACATGAAAACAACAAAATAGACAACCTAAAAAGCAAGACTAAATGCATGCAATCAAACACACTTGCACACTAGCACCCTTAGGGTAATCTCACTTTGTGGCCTATCAAAAAATAGTCATGTCCCTCGAACATGGGCTTTTTAACAAAAGACCCTCGATAAAAGATCGTAGTCCCTCGATGACCCTCGATATTGCCTTCGGTAAATGATCTAGTCCCTAAAACAACATTGCTAAAATGCCCCATAGGTTGCCTTCTATGACTATATAAACGTCCCACACTTGTCCCTTAAACATCCAACGATGGGGCTTCTTACCAAATCAAATGGTAAGATAGCAACATCTAAAGGAGAAGGAAAATAACATCTAAGACCTTTTGAGTAGGTAGATTCGCTCCTAGTTGCTCGCTTGCTCACAACAAAACATTTTCCCACTAACACTCTCATTTGAAATATTTTCAAAAGAAAAACACCTTGTACGCGTTATTATAGAAACGAGAGCCATTACAAAGAAAACCCTTTTCAAAATCACTTTCAAAAACACATTTCACAAACATCTTTTTGAACTATTTTCAAAACAATATTTTGTACGCATTCTTATAGAGACGAGAATCATTACAAAGTCACATTTTCAAAATACTTTCAAAACCCACATCACAAAGCACATTTCAAAACAAAAGCAAGTGATCTAGAAAGTAGCTAAGAGCCCATGGAAAACAATGGATAAAAAGGGTGCTAATACCTTCCCTTTTCATAATCTACCCCCCGAACTCAAGAAAACATCTCTAAAGGTCTTTCCTGTGCTTTTTCACCTTTCCTTATTGGATAAAAGAAAAGTCGGTGGCGACTCTTGCTAACCGCAACATTGCGATCAAACGCAAAACAAAAAAGTCAGTTCTCCCGCCGCATCACACACTCCAAAAGGCAAAGTATGTTTCCCTCCGATCCAAGAGACTTTCATCAGCAAAGGAACAGAGTATGGCGGGCACATGGCAATGATATCAAGCAAAATCCATACCAAAAGGCCATCCGACTTCATCAAAGAGGGCACCCCGAGAGAAGAGCTCAAAGGATGGACTACTGTGGAGATTCTTGAGATATTTTTCTTTTCTAAGTAATATTTCTTATTTTGAAAGAACCTATGTCAAACCCGAGGCATAAGGGTTACTTGTAAGGGTTTTCCCTATTTATGGTTTCAGACAATAGTTACAATTAATGAAAGTTATATTCTGTTTTCAATTAAGATCCCTGTCTTTCTTTTGCATTTATCTATTAAATTTAAAAATGGCAATACTTTCTATGCATATGCATTTTCAAATCCCAAGCACTAAAATATGCACCAAAACATGATAAATGTGCAGATCCATGCCCAAAATTATCGATGACATTACTGCTACGACCCGATACAATTTTGATGTTCCTATCAACCAAGCCGAAGAGGAAGATGACGAAGATCTTGAACTCTCCGGGGAAATGGCCAGGGAAATAGAGAGAAAGGCTAACAACATATAACCATATCAAGATCCTATTGAGACCATTAACCTGGGCATAGAGGAAGATGCGAAAGAAATCAAGCTAGGGGAAATGTTGGAGCAGAGCGTCAAAGACAGGCTAATCAATTTATTACATGAGTATGTGGATATATTCACTTGGTCCTACAGGGACATGCCAGGGTTGGATACAGACACCGTGGTGCACAGACTACCTCTCAAATAAGGGTGTTCTCCAGTCAGACAAAAACTCAGAAGAACTCGTCCAGATATGTCCAGCAAGATTAGAGAAGAGGTTCTCAAACAATTTGACACAGGGTTCCTGGAAGTGGTAGATTATCCACCCTAGATAGCTAACATTGTACCGGTACCCAAGAAGGATGGAAAAGTACGCATGTGTGTGGATTATCAAGACCTAAACAAGGCAAGCCCCAAAGATGATTTCCCGTTACCCCACATAGATGTCCTAGTGGATAATACAGCTCAAGCCTCAGTATTCTCATTTATGGATGGTTTCTCAGGCTATAATCAAATCAAAATGGCGCCTGAGGACATGGAAAAGACTACCTTCATGACACCTTGGGGAATGTTCTGCTACAAAGTAATGTCATTCAGTCTTAAGAACGTAGGGGCAACCTATCAGAGGGCAATGGTCACGCTATTCCATGACATGATCCATAAGGAAGTTGAAGTATACGTAGATGATATGATTGCCAAATCCCATACAGAGGAGGAACACATCATACATCTGCAAAAGTTATTTGAGCGGCTGCGTAAGTTCAGACTGAGGTTAAACCCGAATAAATGCATATTTGGCATCAAATCAGGAAAATTGTTAGGTTCCATTGTAAGCCAACGGGTCATCGAGGTGGACTCCGACAAAGTAAAAGCTATACAAGAGATGCCCGCTCCAAGGACAGAAAAAGAAGTACATGGTTTCTTAGGGAGATTGAATTACATCTCAAGGTTCATATCTCATCTAACAGCTACGTGCGAGCCAATATTCAAGTTATTACAAAAATATCAGACGATAGTATGGAATGATGATTGTCAAACTGCCTTCGAGACGATAAAACAGTATCTGCAAGAGCCACCATTCTTAATGCCACCAGTCCCCAGAAGGCCACTCATCATGTACTTGACAGTGCTCGAAGGGTCAATGGGTTGTGTTTTGGGACAACATGATGAAATAGGTAGAAAGGAGCATGCGATCTATTACCTCAGCAAGAAATTCACTGACTACGAAACCAGGTACTGACTCCTCGAGAAAACTTGTTGGGCGTTGGCTTGGGCTACCAAGAGGTTGAGGCAATATATGTTAACCCATACTACGTGGTTAATAGCAAGAATGGATCCTCTAAAGTACGTGTTTTTGAAAAGCCAGCTCTTACCGGAAGAATCGCACGATGGCAGATGCTACTATCAGAATACGATATCCAATATGTCACACAGAAGGCCATCAAAGGTATTATACTAGCTGATCATCTGGCTCACCAACCACTATCAGAATATCAGCATATGAAGTTCGACTTTCCCGACGAGGATGTCATATTTATAGCTGACTACGAAATACCAGGACCTGACGAAGGGCCCGAGCCAGCGGCACGTTGGACACTCATGTTCGACGGGGCTTTAAACGCACTAGGTCACGGTGTAGGGGAAGTATTATCATATCCAAAGAATTATCACAAACCATATGCTGCAAGGTTATGTTTTGATTGCACCAATAACATCGCTGAATACGAAGCCTATATACTAGGACTGGAAGCAACCATCGATTTGAGAATAAAGCACCTAGAAGTATTTGGGGATTCTGCATTAGTCATATACCAGGTTAATGGAGAACGGGATACTAAACACCCTAAATTGATTCCATATCGGGATCATGTTTTAAAGTTAGCCGTAAAATTTACAGAAATCACTTTGGGTCATATCCCACGAGAAGCAAATCGAATGGCAGACACCCTGGCAACCCTATCAGCTATGTTCAAAGTGACTTGGCCGAATCACGAACCACGTATTACGATAAGACATTTCGAAGATCCTGCACACTGCCTTGCTATTGAAGAAGGACCTGACAACAAACCTTGGGTTTACGACATCAAGAAGTACCCGGAAAGGCAGGAATATCCAGAAAATGCCTCTATCATTGACAAGCGAACTTTGCGAAAGTTAGCTTCAAAATTCTTTATGAGTAATGGAGTGGTATACAAAAGAAAATATGACATGGTACTACTCATATGTGTGGAAAAGAAAGAAGCAGACACGTTCATGAGAGAAATCCATAAAGGCACTTTCGGAACCCATACAAACGGGCACGCCATGGCTAGAAAGATTCTGCGAGCAGGGTATTACTGATTAACAATGGAAGCTGATTGTTATCATTACACAAAGACGTGTCATAAATGTCAGATCTACGTTGACAAGATAAATGTACCACCAACTCCTCTGAACGTTATGAGCTCCCCTTGGCCATTCTCAATGTGGGGAATTGATATGATTGGCATGATCAAGCCAAAAGCGTCCAATGGACACCGCTTTATATTGGTAGCCATCGACTACTTTACCAAGTGGGTAGAAGCAGCTTCCTACGCCAACGTAACAAGTCAAGTGGTTACACGCTTCATCAAACAGAACATCATATGCAGGTACGGTGTCCCTAGCCGAATAATCACAGATAATGGGTCTAATTTAAACAACAAGATAATGAAGGAACTGTGCGACGACTTCAAAATCGAGCATCATAATTCCTCAACGAACAGACTAAAGATGAACGGGGCCGTCGAAGAATCCAACAAAAATATCAAGAAGATCATCCAGAAAATGGTAAAGTCATACAAAGATTGGCACGAAATGCTTCCCTTCGCCATGCATGGCTATCGCACCTTTGTACGCACATCGACAGGCGCGACTCCTTTCTCACTAGTATATGGCATGGAGGCAGTACTCCCGGTGGAAGTTGAGATACCATCACTTCGAGTCCTGAGGGAAACAAAGTTGGAAGAAGCATAGTGGGTGCAGACACGACTTGACCAACTCAACCTTATTGAAGAAAAGTGATTGACAGCTTTGTGTCATGGCCAGCTGCATCAAAAGAGAATGAAGAGAGCCTTCGAAAAGGAAGTACACCCTCAAATATTCAAGGAAGGGGATCTAGTGCTCAAGAAGATTCTACTACCTCCCCTCAATTCATGTGGTAAATAGACACCCAACTACGAAGGTCCATATGTAGTCAAAACAACATTCTATGGAGGTGGTCTCATCCTCACAACAATTGATGGAGAATAAGTACCGCATCCTGCCAATTCAGACGCAGTCAAAAGATACTATGTATAAAAAGCTCGCTAAGCTCGAACCTAGAAAAAGAAACTTAGGAAAAAAGGAGCATCCCGGTGGATCAAAAACCCTAAAGGGAGATCCAGGCAAAAATTAGGGGCATATAACAAGAAAATCATCCCGGTGGATTGAAAACCCGAAAGGGCAATCCAGGAAAAAGTTAGGGATTTCCTACAAAGAAATAAAGAACAAAAAGGCCGTGATCTAAAGAGCTATGACTACGAACCACGAATGGGAGGATGGATTGGAATCGTATAACTCATAAGTGAAGGAGATAAGATCATCAAAAGATATGGGGGAACAGTAGTAGCGATTATCATTTTTCATTGCCATTTACTATCTAAAACTTTCTGTAATTACCTCTTTCTAGGAATTGCATCTTGTATTCTCGCCTACTCTGAGGCATATCAATAAAACATTTTTTCTTTATATATTTTGAATTATGTTTTTCTTTTCTCAGATTTGTTTACAAAATACTATGATTATTACTTATGAATATTGTCTTGAAATCATTTTGGGGAATTAACAGAATAAAAGCATTTGACAAAACATCGAAAGAATATTTTGGTTAGAAAAAAATCAAAAGAAAATCCATGGCTACGTCCACGACCATGGCTACTCCCACGTCTTGCAACACAAAAATCTATACACATGTCTATGCCTGTACCTATGCATTATCTACGCGTCCGTACACGAAGTCTACATCCACGCACATGTCTGCGCCTATGCTTGCACTCAACGATACAAAGTCTATACATATATCTACGCGTCCCTATGCAAAATCTACGTTTATGTCAACACCTATGCCTAACTTACAACACAAGGTCTACGCTTACGCCCGCTCCTACAGAGGCCACACATATGCCGATACATACATCTACGCCCACGCCTACAACATTTAAATTTACGCATAGGCCATTGCCTACGTCTACGTCTATGTCCACGCTCTCACAATATGAAATCAACATTCAAACTTTGCTAACATTGTCCCCTGTATCAACAGTGCTACGACAATACACAACGCCAAGGATCAGTAACTCTGAGCCAATGGTTTAAAGAAGAGAATGACAAAAATAGTCTTCATAACGTTTCAAGGCATACGTGCATCTTACGCATATTTCATACATACACACATATGGCATATCCAAACATACATACACATCGTATTCTTGCATACAATATGCATATATTCAGGGTTCTACATCGATGTCAAACATCATAAGTTTCGCATACATCCAAACATCTCGATATCAGACATCATACGCATGTATCATGCAGCAAACAAACAAGGTTACCCTAGATTCATTCATCCAAGGGTCCATTAACCAAATACTTCTCATGCGATCCAACCCGTCACCTAAGTCTCCATGCCGTGACGCGTTCAGCCCATTACCTAAGTCTTCATCACCAAGAACTCAGTATATTGCCTCTAAGCCGTAATATATCATCCTACTCAAACACATTACCTCTAAGCCTTAATGTATTTGCAAAACTCAATATATTTCCTCTAAGCCGCAATATATTATCCAACTCAAACACACTGCCTCTAAGCCGCAATGTATTTGCAAAACTCAAACTCATTGCCTCTAAGCCGCAATGTATTTGTAAAATTCAGTATATTGCCTCTAAGCCGCAATATATTATACAACTCAAACACATTTCCTCTAAGCCGCAATGTATTTGCAAAACTCAAACACATTGCCTCTAAGTCGCAATGTATTTGCAAAACTCAAACAAATTGCCTCTAAGCCGCAATGTATTTGCAAAACTCAGTATATTGCCTCTAAGCCGCAATATATTATCCAACTCAAACACATTGCCTCTAAGCCATAATGTATTTGCAAAACTCAAATGCATTGCCTCTAAGCCGCAGTGCATCCTCAAAACTCAACATATTGCCTCTAAGCCACAATATATTATCCAACTCAAACACATTGCCTTTAAGCCGCAATGTATTTGCAAAACTCAAACACATTGCCTCTAAGCCGCAATGTATTATCCAAAAACAGAACATTGCCTCTGAGCCGCAATGTATTACCCAGACTGAACACATTTCCTCTAAGCCGCAATGTATTATCCAAACCAGCACATTGCCTCTAAGCCGCAATGCATTCTCCAAACTCAAACACATAGCGTCTGAGCCGCAAAGTATTCACGCTCGACACATCGCCTCAGACATCATGCAGTGATTCACAAATGTAACCCATGGCCTCAGTCTTCAAGCAGCCATGACTAATCAAGTATCGTTAATTCTCCAAATAGGTGAACAAAGCAAGACATGTGAAACTGCATTTTAAGATTAAAGACTATCTGTTACCTCATTATCAAACCCGAGTAAGCGATATATCATCAGCTTTGCCTACTTCCTTGAGACTCGTAAGGGCATGCTATATCAATGTAACCTTACGTTTGTAGGAAATTTTTTGGGATACTTCAAGTATTTAATAAACCTCTAATCAAAATGCACAAGACTCGAGTTTTCTCACGCTACTCGATTGAAAGATAATTGAATAGGGGCACCTGTCGTACCCCAAATTTGTCCTGCCTCGATGACTTTATTTTTCAAAATTAAGAAAGAAAAAATATTTAATTAAGGATGGTACACAATATCTGATGGCCCATTCTTAAAATTTAAGTCAACCAGGGGGTGTATTTTAATTCAGGAAAATGGGGTTTTCTAAATTAGAAAGGCTCGTTTATCCGTAGGCCCATTTGCGAAGCATGTTAGCCAATGGCCCATTCGATCCGAGTATGGAAATTTATTTTACAAATAATTATTAAGTTATAAAGTCCATTTAAGTTTTGTTGTCGTTAGTAAAAGAGGAGGTGAAAACTTCGAATCAAAGGCCCATTTCATGTTGGCCCATTTTTATTTTAGGAATAACAAATAATAGGGGGTACAATAACGGGCCCATTATGTTTTTAAGCCCATTATGTGTTGTGTTGTTGTTTGTTTAGAAAAGAAAAGAAACATTATTAATAAAATTGTTTGTAATTATTGTGTTAATTTTTAAAAAATATATGATAAATTATATACTTCTTTAAGAAAACGTACACATGTGGTTCTACTCCTGATAAGCTTGATTATTATAAATGTTGTTTGTTTTATTTATTAAAGATTTTTTGTTTGTTTTGGAAAAGAGGCCAATTGGGCCTGGTTATGTTAAAGAATATTTTGCTGTAACAAAAAAATATATAATCTGAATCAAAATAATTACTGCTGGGCCCAAATCTTTAGTAAAAAAATAATAATAATATTTTCATTTACTATAGTTGTTGGATCTTTTAAAAAAAAAATGCAAAGTCCAAATGATTACTAACGCATGCATAAATTCGTTGAGCTGAGGAAGCCCAAGTCATTAATTGTTACTGTGTAAATCAAGGAAGAGGTTTGCACATGTTTTTTTTGCAGTAAACGTATACTGTTTAGATTGAGCCAAATTAAATAAAACTAAAACAAATATTTTACTAATTAAATCCAGAAAATACGCAGAACTAAAACCAATTCAGATCTTCATCAAATCTCTTAAACAACAAATCTCCAATAAATCAAAACCAGAATCAAATATTTGTTACAACAGAATATTACTACATAATCAAATCCAATTATACAGAAAACTGAATCTCACAATATATATTTTGCAATTACAGCGAATCAAGTACATAATCAATTTACAACTAAAATCCAATCCCTAATTGAAGCTAAATCTAAGCAGTAACTGAAACAAATCGAAACCCTAAAGTTCCTAAAACCTATAAGTACCAGAGGCCAAGACAGAAGAGAGGGACGGAAAAATTGAAAGAGATTCGGAGACGGAGATTTTGAAAGAAGAACAAGATTTGGGAATCAGAAAGAACGACAGGCAAACCATTGTTGTTGTTGAAAGGAGGAAGCGATTAGAGTTTCTGAATCAGAAACCCTAATCGCGTGCTTGAACCATCGTCGTCCACTTCAAGCTTTTCCGCTACTTCAGAACTTGTGAAATCAAAGAAGGAGGAGGGGATTAGCACCCAAATCGGACCAGAAATTAAAAATCAAAGCACGAAAATCACGAGAAGGGTAAAAACACTTAGCTCCCTATTTTTTGTTGTTTGATTTTCGGTTGTTGTTTTTTGTATTGGGGCTTGAGGTGGATAAATGTTAGGAAAAGGGGTGAGTCGCCACCGCCGGTAGCGGTGCTAGGGTTTGCAGGGCGAGGGTTTCGTGTACTGAGAGAGAAAGAAGGAGATGTACGCTGTCAAATGAAAACGAAAATGGAAAAAACAAATTTTGTATTATGTCAAACAATCCAGTGCGTGCAGGCCCATGATAAATAAGTTGTACTCGCATCTTCGTCCGTTAGATCATCAGTGGACGATTGATAGGCCAAGTCCATGGTAATTCACCTACACCCTCACATACGCGATTAGTCAGGCCATTCTAAAAAACGTGTTTGGGCCTAGCCCATTCTTCACGCACCCTCTTGCCTTTGTTTACTAAACACAACAACAACATACCCCCCCCCCCCCCCCCTTGCCTGGACTCGTGATGGGTCTGGCCAAGTGTTCTAACAGCACCCCTCCTTGTCACTTGTTAGTATAAAAACGCACCCCCTGTAGTCTAACCAAATTAACTTATTTTTCTTTTTTTTAGCAATTCATATATTTTTATTATTTACAATAATAATTGTTATTAATTTTTTTTTTACATTTTCTATATAATTATTATTTTCATATTATTATTATGTTATAATATTATATTTTTAGTTATTATTTTTATTATTAGGTATAATTATTATTAGTAATAATAATAATTTTTATGTATAGTATTATTAT
Organism: Vicia faba; assembly: GCA_948472305.1. Taxonomy (NCBI): domain Eukaryota; kingdom Viridiplantae; phylum Streptophyta; class Magnoliopsida; order Fabales; family Fabaceae; genus Vicia; species Vicia faba. The sequence goes on from OX451738.1 coordinate 497,724,565, forward strand.
TTATTATATGTAAATATTGCCTATTATCATAAATAAATTATGTTTATTTAAAAAACTCATGAACATATTTTTATACATATTTGCATTAAATATTTTTATCATGCATTAATCAAGAGACTTTCGCAATTAATACAATTAAAAAACACTCAACAAACGACAAACTATTTTCGCAATAAACTAAACTAATTAATTGTCTTTTTGTAAATGGGTTTCAAGCTAGTTTTGGCTTACTACGCACTCAGTCAAAATCTCCGCAATCACCACTCCCGACCGAGTGTGAAGTGATTCAAAATATGTTTGCAAACCCCTAAAAAACACCAACCCATACGAACTACAAATTGGGACTCTGATTCCTCTTAAGAGGATACGTAGGCATGCGATCAAAAATCGTAGGGAGTTCTCCTATTAAAAATTAAAACTCTTTCCCCTATAAAAATATTTAAACCCTTTCCCCTAATTAAAATTTAAAACCCTATTTTACCCGAACTTAAACCTAAAACCTAGTATCCTTGTGAACAAGGTAGATGAAAGGTGCCTAACACCTTCCTTTCGTCTTATTGAGTCTGAAACCTAGAATCTCTGTCTGCGAATTAGAGTTTCCTATTAGATGCCCTTCCCTAGGATAAAAACTAATAGTGGCGACTCTTGATTTAAAAACCAGTCGCAACAAACGCTACAAAAGCTAGTGGACCAGGGGATAGTCCAATTCGGACCATACACTGACGAAAAATATAAAGCTACTCTGAAGGGTGAAGCACGTTTTCCTCCGATCCAAGAGACCTTTATAGAGCATGGCAGGCATGTGGCAATGATATCCAACAAATTCAACACCAAGAAGGCAACTGACTTCATCCGAGAAAGCTCCCCAGGAGAAGAGCTCAAAAGATGGACTGCTGTGGAGATTCCCTATATCTTTTTCTTTCCTAAGTAATTTTGCTTGTTTTTGAAAGAACCTGTGTCAAGCCCGAGGCATAGGGGTTACTTATAAGGGTCCCCGTTTTGTTTCAGACAATATTTATAATTAATAAAAGTTACATTTTGTTTTTAATTAAGATCCTTGTCTTTCTCTTGCATTTATTCCTTAAATTTAAAAACGACAATACTTTCTATGCATATGCATTTTCAAAAAGCTCATATACTAAAATCTGCACCAAAACATGATAAAGGTGCAGATCCATGCCAAAAAACCACCGATAATGTTACTGCTACGACCCGATATAATTTTGATGCTCCTGTCAACCAAGCTAAAGAGGAAGATGATAAAGATCTTGAACACTCCGAGGAAAGAGAGAGGGAAATATAACGAAAGGCTGATAATATACAACCATATCAAGAGGCTATCCATCTGGGCACATGGGAAGATCCTAAATAAATCAAGCTAGGGACTATGTTATAGTAGAGCGTCAAAGAAACCCTTTTGGGGAAATAAACCCTACTGACAGAGAAATACTCTGTTGAGGAAACACCCTGGATGAGGAAATAAGCTCTGCTGGAGAAAAGAAACCTATAGGTTTTTTTTTACAGTTTTGGAGGAATAAACTCAGCCGGGGAAGAGAATTTCCATAAACTGTACTGATGAGACTGGGATTCCGTAGGTGGGCGATATTGTCGGGGAAAAGATCATATTCCCTTATCTTCTAGAGCGATCGGCTGGTGAGTATGATTAGTGCATCCTATTTTGTGGGGGATATATCTTTGTTAAAGATGATCTTGTGCAGATAGCTCTATAGGGATAATTCTGTGGAAACTGCTCTGTGGGGCTTTATGGATGAATTGAACATTATCTCAACTTCTAGAGCCCTCGGTAAATGCTGATCAAGGTGATGAGTCTTCTACTAATAGACAAGAGATAACGGGACATAGTCGTACACTTTAATCCCTAACTTTTTCCTGGATTGTCTTTTCAAATTTTCAGTCCACCGGGATACCCTTTTTTTCCTAAGCCACCTTTTCAGGTTTTCGACTTGCCGGGTGTACAATTTTATTTATATATCCCTAATTTTTTCCCGAACTCTTTGGTTCCCCGGGATGCCTTTATTTTTGCCTAGGACAATCAATCTAACAGGTCTTTTTTTCATGCGTAGTATTTTCCGACTATGTCCATATTCACACGGTGCGAAGAATTGTCAATATCCATAGTAGTAAGTGTTGTAGCACTTCCAAAAAATGTTTTCTTGATCGTATGTGATCCTTTGCTGGAATTCATGTTTAATGCCCCGAGTGATTCAGATGGAGATTTTCCTTTGGCTATTCAACACTTTTGAGAGATTCTTTGAATCTTGACTCGACTGCCACATATGAGTTAGATAATAACATGTCATGCCCCATGATTATGGAAGGATTGTTATTGGAAGTGTCTTTCCATTTGAAGTGATTTTGTTCATTGAGAGGATTTCCGTTCATTGAATATTCATCGTGTGAATTTCTCTGTTGTCGAACAATTAGTTATATGCAAATAGTGGTATTAAAAATGCAAAGCTTATGTCTGTCTTGATGTTTTGAAAATGCATTTTTAGTAAACAAATAGAATTTTGTAAGAAAATGAATTCAACTCGGGATTTATAGTAAGCCTTACAGAAGTCAGGATACTTTTTGTAACAGTATGCTTTTGAACTAACCTATACTTCAGTTGAGACATTTAAGGGTTGTAATGTGGCCTGGTTCACGGTTTAAGAGATAAAGGATAAAGGCTCAAACATTTTTTGTACCCAATCTGTTCTCTGTGATGTTCTTCAGCCCTATACTCAGTTAACTGTGCGCTTAGACTCCAATTGAGTTTGGATAGACATTTTGGTGATGGTTCGGATACTGGAAGTTTATTTGAGAAGGAAATCATTTTTTTAAACATTTTTATGTTGTCGAGTATTTGTAGCGACCTTTTTTTTGCTTTTATCATACCTACCTTTTTTCTGGACTGCTTCTTCTGTGATTACAGTCAGCGGGATGACCTAGTTTTTTTTTCCTAAGTCTCCTTCATAGGTTTTGACTTAGAAGGCTTTTCTTTTGAGAGATAATGATTGCTTATTTTACGGGGAGCCATCACCGTCTTTTTATTTGGAAGGATGTCTCTGATACTATTTGTTGTGTACGAAGTAAAAGCCTGTGACAACATGTGCATTTGAATTAATTAAGAAACAACCCTGCCCTAGGTTATGATTAAAGGTTTCAATTTGTGTGAAAAGAAAACTCATACTTCTTAGGCTCAAAGGGGCTGATTAGGAATTATCTTCATTATAACTCCACTATTTAGGATTTGAAACAACACATGTACATCATCAGCAAAGTCTGTTCAAAAGCATACTGTAGAGATTATGGTATTGTTTTCATCATCCTCCTTCTAAAGGCTCATAGATTTTTAATCGAGAGTTGAATATCACAAAAAGGAAGTAAAATCATAGTTTAAGTATAGTGAAAACGAATGGATTAATTCAAGACAAACATATGCAATGTAGTAATGGGGACAACCAAAGTTTGCCATAAAGATAAGTGTTTGAACAAACAAAGAAATTACAAATGAAAATTCGAATGAACAGAAAGCTTCTCCGCCTGAATTTGTCACTTCAGATGGTGTGCCTTTGAATGATGACAAAAAAACTCAATTTGAACCTCTTGTATGAATTCCAATACTCCTTCATCAATCAAGTCTTGAATCTTATATTTCAACATCCAACAACTATCAGTATCATGCCCCAGACTGTTGGAGTGATATGCACACCTTGCATCAGGATTGTAGCTAGGAGCAGAAGTATTAGGATTCCGAGGAGGATCCTTCAACGTGACCAAATTCATCTTCAACATGTGTTACAAGTCTTGCAACATCGGCATGTTGAGTTTGGTATATTGCCTCTTGGATGTATCCTGCTTACACTGACTACCATATCATTGTTGGCAAAGTCGTTGTCGGGCTTGCGATGTAGTAGCAATTCAGAAAGGCCTACTTTCAACCAAGCCAACTTCCTGTCTTATCGGAGGTTGATTGATGATTTGATCCCCAATTCTAGCCGTTCGTCCCATACAGTTGTATTCATCCTAATGAAGTTTGCTAATGAGAATTCTCAACTCTTTTTGTCCCCGAGCTAAGTTTTGGATAAAAGCCAGATGACCCATCAACTGGACTCTCATATTTTCCATCTCAGCTAAAAATTGTTCTAAGTGATCATCTTTGTTGTCTTCAGGATTTTTCTTGGTCATGTTCTCAGTGAGAAGTGCTTTCAATTCTTCTTTCCCCTTGGCTAAGCTTAGGAACATCTCTTGGAATTGTGCATTTGGAGTTTAGAGATCTCTGACGATCTCTTTGAGAGCTATTTTTCTGCTGAAATAAACAGCGAGAAAATGAGAAACCTGTCTTGAGAACTACCTGTTATGTAATGACATGCATGATATGTAAATTCAATGTTTTCAAGGATCTCACGGGATAAACAGAAGAAAATTTTAGAATCCGACTGCAGTTTTGATTGAAGAACTTCGTATCGTTGAATGTCCTTCTACGAGAATCAAGCTTACCATGTCGAGTGGGTCCTAGCCTTTGACTCAAGATAATGTACTTCATTCTTTGATGGCATTTGGTTAGAGGAAAATAAATCCTCTTGCCCCTTGCTAGATGTCTGGTTCGTGCTACTTCAACAACATTCAGTTAGAGGAAAATAAATCCTCCTGCCCCTTGCTAGACGTCTGGTTCATAATAAGCCTGCACCATAGACCCTTGAGGTCCTTGAAATGGTTAATGAAAATGCTATCGCATGATGTCATGATGTGTATTTTATGCACCAAGCAAAAGTTTAAGGTGGTGAAAACAAGTAAGTCTTTTAAGAAGTCCAAATTATTGAATAATGAATACAAACAAGTCCTACAAGGAATTCAAGTTGTTATATAATGAATGCAAACAAATCACACAAGTAGCCTTAGATTCAGGCTTGCATGGAGTTTGTAGGTAAGTACCCTCTTGAGTTTTAGTTGGTTCGACCTGTCCTAAGAAAAGTAACCTGATTTGTGACCAAAATATCATGAGAGTCTGATCTCAATGAGTGTAGATTCGAGTATCAACCAACTTCAGTCTACACCAAAGCCGACTATCTCACTACTTTCTAATGGCTAAGTTGTGTCAACTAAGGTTCTACGGTCAATTAGTGCTTTATGACACCACACGACAGCCCAACATTCTCCTTGATTTAACTCAAGGGACACCGACACCAACCAATGTGTCACACTAATGTAGCCATCGCTTCAACTGTATCAGTATACGCCGTACATTTTTCACGATCTATTACTACTTACCTAAAATGCCTCCAAATTCGGGTATAGGATCTATACAAGAAATAAACCCAAGCATATCCAGAAATATAAAGCATACAAGACAAACAAGTAAATAAATAAAGGTGATCTAGCTCTTAAGGTAACCCCACTTTTAGTGTTCCCCAATAGAGTCGGCAGTTCTGTAATACTGTGGGAGAATTGACTTTTGGTTTTACGTTTTATCGCAAATATTATGAATAGCAAGAGTCTCCATCGAATTTTCTTTTATCCAATAAAGGAAAGGGTGAAAAGAACAGCAAAGACGCTTGAGAATTTTCTGAGTAAGGGAGTAGGTTATGAAAAGGGAAGGTGTTAACACCCTTTTCACCCATAGTTATCTATGGGCTCTTAATCGCTAACTCACTTTTGAAAATGCTTTATGAATGTGTGTTTAAAAATATTTTGAAAATGCCAAAGTGCGGAAAACTTTATAATGATTCTTGTATCGTTGAGAATGCATACAAAGTGTTTGTTTTGAAAATATTTCAGAAAAAAGTGTTTGTAGTAAAAGAGATGTTTTTGTTTGTGAGCAAGCAATTATGAGCTATCTACCTACTCAAAAGTCTTTCGCGTTATTTTCCTCCTTCTTAGATAGTGCTACCCTACCATTAGTTAGTTGGAAGCCCTATCATTGGATGTTTGAGGGACAGGCGCAGGTCATCGTACAGTCATAAAGGCAACTCATAGGATGCATTATCAATTTGTAGTAAGGGACTAAGATCGTTTACTAAAGGCAGCATCGAAGGGTCATCGAGGGACTACAATCTTTTAACCGAGGGTCTTTGCTAAAGCGTCCCACGTTCGAGGGACATGACTGTTTTTTATCCGAAGGCAACAAGTGAAATCACCCTAGAGGTGTGAGTGTGCGAAGTGTATTGTGATTTAGTTATTTTAATCTTCGAGATTAGGGTTAACTATCATTTGATTTTGATCTTGCCATACAAGCCTATTACTAACAGTTAAATATATACAAACATGCAAACATAGTATAGGTGCGGAAAGTAAAAGTGCGGGAAATAAAACCTACTCTATTACAATGCTTCGGGGATGAATTTTACAAACCATAAAAATAAGGGCAAAACAGTAAACCCCAGTTTAAGCTTATTACAAACACATCTCTTATTCCATCATAGTGCGATTCACGGTGGACGGTCGGTTCGGTGACAGGCAGAGAAGGCGGCCGGAGGTGCCGTTGTCATCGTCAATAGATTCGAGATTGAAGGCGGCGATTTGACGTTGAAATAGAGGCGATAACTTGCAAATTTGCTTTGCCTCAATTTCATGTTTGTTATGCAAAAAGATATAACACAGTAAACAAAAAAAAACAAAAAATGGTGGGTTAGAGTTTTGATTTATGACAAGTGATGATTGATATTGTTTTTTGATCGGAGAGGATGGAAGAAAGCGAGCGTCAATCAGAACTGAAGGAGAAGTTTGAGTCGCGATCTTCGGCCGCAAGAGGGAAGAAGAAGTGTCGTTTTGGGTTTTTGGATGAAGAAGAAAAGCAAGCTCTCCCGTGGAAATTATATCTTCAGCCTTAATCCCTTTTCAATTTTTAATATCTTCTTTCCTTTTCTTTTCCTACATGCAGTCAATAACAACAACAATAATAATTTAAACTTGATTCATTTTTTTTCTTTTTGTTTTTCCCGCTTTTTGGTTTGGTGTAATGTTGTGTGGAATTGTTTATTTTTTACATGAATGAAGATTTTGACTTCTTACTGTTAGACATGAAAAGAGATGGGATTAATGGATGAAAAAAGAAATTGAAAAGTCAAATTGAAAAATCAAATTGAAAAAGACTATATATATTTTTAACGTAAAACAAAGAAAAGTGTAAAATAAAATGTATGATTTTAGTACTTTACAATGATTTGTGAGTGTATGTTAGAAAGTGAAAAATATGCATAGTTTCTACGTGAGAAAAAGTGGAAAAGAATAGGTTTGTATGTCGAATTTTGTGTATATAAAATTATAGAAATTATATATAAAAAGTGGTGTTTGTGATAGTGTTGGAGATCGTCCTTGATGGTCTGACTTGCCTGTATATATAGAGGGAAGGATCAGGATTAACAAATATCGAAGAAGACTAATGCATTCATGGTTTATGAGACAAAAATCAAACACGCTTAAAACCTTTCTTTTTAAGAGAATTATTGCCCTTTTCATGCTCACACGGTTTTGGCAAGATTAATAGGTTGTCATGAGTTGTCTTGGGCCTGAATTTATCCAAGAAGTGACTCCACATGCATTGTCTCATTTTTTTTTTTTTTTAAATTTCACTTAAATGAATAAAAATTCAAATAAAGGAAATAAAAATCATAAAAAATATGTGCATAGATTTATAGGTCTTCTAATATATTGTGAACATGTTTGAACATTCAAAATTAGGCCCACTAGTTCAAAATCTCAAGTTTGCTCACTTTGCATTTCATGCATTTCCTCAAAATTTCCCAACTTGCACTATTCACAACTCTCTCAATTTTCATCTTTTGAAGGTGATCTATGAATTTTTGGAAATCTAAAGATGTCTTCTACAATTTCTATTTTGATAATTCTTGCATTTGAAGACTTTATCTTGATGTAAGTTGCCTTTACAAAAAGTGTCTTTTTGTTGACTTTTGAAACAACCTATAATGTATGGGCTCATATCTTTCAAATGAATCACTTTTTGGACTTGAGCATAAATACAAAGTCGTAGAGAACTGAATTTCCTTTAAAATGGGCTTTGGTTGAGGAAAATTTGATGAAGCACGTGAAAGTTATGCTTGATCAAAGTTCAGTTGACTTCTACTAAGGAAACCCTAATTTGACAACTTTTGACTTTTAATGATTTTGAGAGTTTACTTGAGGAATCATGATCAACCATTGTTAAAATGATTAATATCTCTTCAAAATGTTGATGTTTACCAAAAATCTTGAAGTTTTACTGTATGCTGACCATAATTGACTTTTTACCCAATACAGTTGACTTTCAATCATCTGAGTCATTGATTGAGCAAACTTGTGATGCAAGACTTGAAACTTGACATGAGCATTGTTGAAGACCTATGAAGAACCATGCAAACCATTGTAGACCTTTGAAACCCAAACTTCCTTGAAAAGCATAAAACCCTAGTTGTGGACCCATTACTTAGAAGGAGGTTTGACTGATCAGCCCTTGAGTAGCCTTGAGTACTTGGGACCATTAGAGGAATGTCCATGAAGAAAATAGAAAGACAAATTTTAGGATACAAGAGAAGGTGTTAGTAACCCTTCATCTCCCTTGTTCTCAAGGGCATCCTAATTTAGGTTTAAGGGTAAATCGGGAGTTTATATTTAGTTGTATGTTAATGTTAATGTATTTGAGAAAATGTTTAGTTTTTTAGTTGAGGGACTCGCCTTGATTTTAACTGCGTGCCTACGTATCTCCTTGCAGAGAATCAAAGTCCGATTTGATAGTTCATTTTATTTGGTTGGTATTTTTTATAGGATTGCGTAAAATTGCTTTCGAGTTATCCTTGAACCTTGTCTGGATTTGAAAAAGAGTGATTGTAGACGCAGTTCGTAGTTAAGTTTGAAGGCAATACTATTTAATCCTTTTTTAAAAATATCTTGAGGTTTTTATTAAGTTAGTGGAAAAATGATTTAAGATTGGTTAGATGTTTTAATATTTTATTGGTTGAAGAAGAATTGATCTTCATCAAAATTAAACCACTCTAGGCGAAGTAATTAATTCAATTGATAAGGAGTTGTTTGAATTAAGTCTTGATAAAGAGTTGATAATTATCAGAATTAATTCGCTCGAGGCAAAGAAATTGACTTGGTCGATAAGGAGTTAATCCTTAATTTAATTCGATCGCTCTAGGCAAAAAAATTTAACCCTGATTTGTTTGTAAATTTTAATTATTTTGGTCTTTTGTATTTTCATGTTATTTGCCAATTAAAAGCAAAATCTAAATATTTTTATATTTCTTAAGGATAATTAAAAGGGGAATGATCAACTAAAAAATAAATTAAATTATGTTATGGAAATAATAATAATTATTATTAAAAAGAAGTTAGTGTATATAAAATAAATAGAGGTTGCCATTAGATTAACCGGGAAATAATAATATGTATAATTTTATTTATCAAAGAAATTAATTCTAAGTAATAAAAATTAATTACAAGAAAATATTTTAAATTAAATGAGTTAAATCAATTTCTTTTAGCTTTTCTGTGTTTTATTGTTTTTTTATGATTATTATGCATGTAATATGTGAGAAAGAATATAAATAGTGCTTTATAGAAAAATCATTAAAGAGCTTGTGTCGTTGTTATTTCCGTGAAGAAGGTACAAAAGTTAGAACACTTACTTGGCTGATGAAAGTTACAATTAAAATAATGTTTGTTGTAAAATTCTTTTTATAAAATGATAATAAACAACAAATTAAAAATTAAGCAGAAAAACTAAGTGAAATAAGAATTAGATTAATTACAGGAAAAATATTAATCAAGTAATCTGGTTATAAATTATATCATCCACAAATCAATCACAATTTTTATCATCTATCAATCAAAGACAAAAACATAAATGATTCACCACAACAAAAATCGTATGCAAACTGTCAAACAAAAACATAAAACAATTTAAAACACACACAAACTATAATTAAAGTAGTAGAAAAAAACAAACCTACGAGAGTGAGATTTCTCTTGGTGAATAAGGAATAAAAAAAATCCTTTCTTTAGAGATTATTTTTTCCTTCGTGCCTTCTTTTCGACATTTTGCAATTACTCTTCTTCTTGTCTGCTTTTGCTACGAGAATTTTTTTGTTGATAGAATGGATGCTTAGGATTTTAGTTGTCATTGTTCGTCAAGAACAACAACTTTGGGAGAGTGATTTGGGAATTATGGAAATTTTGGATGATTATTGATTCATAGATAATTATTGTTGTGTGAATAATGCATGTGAAAAGTTGTAGAATTGTTGATCTATTTATAGATTGAAAAATTAGGTTAAATTGCTAAAAAAAGAAATTACCCAAATAATAAAAAGCCCAAATTTATCTTGGTCACCAAGCTGACCCATCAGAAGTTGAATATTACACATACAGACCAATAAGAAACAACTGACTAGAAAAAGAAATATTTTTTATATTTATTATAATTTTTGCACTCAATTTTGATGAAAAGTGCATAAAATCAAACAAATAATTATTTTAAAAAATGAATTGATTAAAAATACAAAAATAATATTTAAATAATTAAAAAAAATGATTTTTTTTTTGTGATTTTGAAAATAATTAAAAATGGAAATAGTTAGTAACAAATAAAAAGAAAAAAATATCCAAAGTGCACCAAGTGAGATTCAAACTCATGATCTTATACTTGCAAGCTTTATTCCTTACCAATTGTTCTATATCATTCTATTCGAGTTAAAAAGTCATATAGAAGCACATAAAGACGAGAAAAATATTTTTCTATTTTAAAAATACAAATAATTTAAAGTAAATTATTATATATTTTAAATAAGAAAAATATTTTACTGTTAAAACCAAATGTTAGTAATACCAAAAAAATTTATGAAACCAAGTTTAAAAATAACTTGAATGTTTTAAAAATGCGACGAGCAAATTTGGGGTACGATAATGAGAAGAACATAACAAACAATCAGCATGATAAAGATTTAACATGATGAATAATGTGAAAGAGAAGATAAGATAACATTCAACATAGTAAAAGATGCAACCACTTAAAAATTCAAAGAATGTACTCAAGCAGTCAAAGATGTAAGCCATGGGGTTGATATAGGATTGACAAAGTCTCAATTAAAGAACTGACAAAGTTTCAAAACAGAACAAAGCTTCAAACAAAGGAAAACAAATACATTACATCACAAGCCTCAAAAGAAGATATCAAGCAAGAGTGTCAATACAATGAATACTTCAGACACATGCCTAGGGAAATTACCCAAATTTAGTAAGAATGAATTTTTTGTAAGAAAAAGTTCTTTCTTTATAGAGGTAGTTGGCTATGAGCGCGCACACACACACACACACTTAAAAATTTTATATAAAAAATGTTTTTGAAAATTGTCAATCGATAAGATTCGCACTTTCTTGAGAAACCAGGTAATTTGAATGTACCCAAACGATCAACAACGACTATATATCAATTGTTACCTATTTTAGAAAATAGACCCGTTACTTTTAAATGAGTTAATCAATTGGTATAGTCGATTGATAATAGTCAAATTTGATTTAATGTTGTTTCCTCTTTTGGAGTATTTCAAGCCTAAAAATAGAGGTATGATTCCTCGATTCAAATAATCCAGAAGAAGAAACATGTATTTACACTCTCTATAAGATTTCATTATCACTTTCTCTCACTAGTTCTTATAGTCATATGCTTTTATGAAGAAAGTTCTTTTGTAAGTGAGGTGTCTATGTAATTCTGGATAGGTAGATATGTATATAGTTCTTCAAGGTTGTTATTCATACACCTTGGATGAACACAATTCGTTTAGGGATAAAAATATGAGGTTGGAAGTTAAACCCGTTAAAAGCTTTGGTTGGAGATTGTGTGATCAATTCTTAATATTTAGTTAAGTTGAAGATCATCAATATGGTTGAACTTCCCTGAAAGCTATTATAAAGCCTTGTTAATTCAAAGGAAGAAGTTCTTCAATATTGATGAACTTACCATTAGGTTCATGGTTAGCACATATAAAACCATAGGTTAGAAGATTAATCCATTAAAATTTCTAGAGGTTAATAGTTATCATGTTAAACTATATTGAACTCATATATTTTTTGGAGAGAAGTCTTACCGCTTCAATCTACCATTGGGAAAGAAGCTTGACCACTACAGTCTCAAAATTTCGATAGAGAAGACGCAATCGATCATATCCCCCGTCTTGTATAAACATGGTTGTAAGTCAACCACTATTTCCTTATATAAGGGGGTTCGTGAGCTTCACCGACTAAAATATCTCAAGTACATAATGGAATCTCTCAAGACCAACTCTTGGAGACAGGAATAGGTTTTTTATTTATGATTGAACCTCTATACATCATGGTGTTCTTATTTTCCTTTAAATTTTTTATTTTCCGCACTCTACTTTTCAAAATGTTTTTAGATTTTGCTGCCAAGTCTTAGAAAAACTTTTTAAACTCTGATAGATCTAGTCAGAGTCTAACTCATGTTTAATGGACTAATAGTCTCAGGAAGAAGATGACTTCCGACACAAGACTCTTTTTCAAAACTCACCACCATTTTTTCTTCTTTAAAAATTTCAATCTTTTTCAAATGGTTCATTTTAGCCTACTCATCAAATAAATGATGAAGGAGTGTAAAAACTTCTTAACCAAAAACATATTATAAAATTTATATTTTATTATACTGCCATGAAAATATAGGATACTTTTAAAAATATATATGGAGTCTCTTTGAGTATCAAACCAAAGAATATGAACACATGAGGCGAAGAAACTTCTTTCCTAAAACTTTTATATGTTTGCTACTAACTTTTATCTAAAGAATTAAGAATTGGAAATTTTTTCCAACTTCTAACTCTATAGATAGAAACCTTTGTGAATTCAGGAAAAATCAAAAGATAAGTAAATCATAGAAGTTAACAAAATCCAAAGATTAAAACCACCTATTGATGCTTTAAGACAAATGGAGAACTATGAGATCATCTTAAGCTTGAAAAATCAGTTAAATCATGCCACTAATCAAAAACCCTAGTTTGCATCACAAAAGATAGAAGATGTTAACCATAGCTCAAAACTCTAATCCAAATGAGATACCTTGAAGAAATCTTGAACTCATATATCTTGTGACTTGAGATGGCGTTTATGCTGGAGAGGCTTCAGATGTTCAACCCTTGAAGATAGATTTCCTTCTCTTGAGAAATATACACTCATCCAGCCAAAACCCTTAATCCCATGTCATTGAGCATAAGCTATTTTGTTTACAAGTAAGAGGGAAAATTTTGGGGTATAACAATTTCCCCTATTCAATCTTCTTTAACCAGAGGGTGAGATTGGTGGTAACCTTTCGAACAATCACGGTAATAGAGGGTTGAATACTCAATAGATCCATAAAATTTTCACTCTGGAGCCAGCCGAGCGAAGGTAGATCTAAGATGGAAAGACCTCGGGCGAAGGTGAACTTACCAGAAGAAGAGAGAACGTAGGTCAAAGAAGAACCTTAGCCAACAACAAATAAAGAGATACCAGACGAAAGTGAATTTTTCGGAGAAAAGAGAACATTGGGCGAAGACGAACCTTAACCAGCAAAAAAGGGACACCTGGCGAAGGTGAACCTAAGAAGGAAAGACACCGGGCGAAGGTGATCTCTGGAGAAGAGAGAACGTCGGGTGAAGATGAACCCCAACCAACAAAAACGGACACCGGATGACGGTGAACTTAAGACGAAAAGACTGCGGGAGAAGGTGAATTCCGGAGAAGAGAACGTCAGGCGAAGACGAACCCCAACCAACAAAAAGGGACATCGGGCGAAGATGAACCTAAGACAGAAAGACACCGAGCGAAGGTGAATTCTAGAGAAGAGAGAACTTCGGGCAAAGACTAACCCCAACCAACAAAAATAGACATCGGGCAAAGGTGAACCTAAGACGGAAAGATACCGGGCGAAGGTGAATTCCGAAGAAGAGAGAACATCGAACGAATACGAATCCCAACCAATAAAAAAGGGACACCAGGTGAAGGTGAACCTAAGATGGAAAGACATCGGGCGAAGGTGAATTTCGAAGAAGAGAGAACGTCGGGCGAACACGAACCCCAACCAACAAAAAAGGGACATCGGACGAAGGTGAACCTAAGACGGAAAGACACTGGGAGAAGGTGAATTCCGGAGAAGAGAGAACGTCGGGCGAAGACGAACCCCAACCAACAAAAAAGAGGCACCGGGAGAAGGTAAACCTAAGACGGAAAGACATCGGGCGAAGGTGAATTCTGGAGAAGAGATAACATCGGGCGAAGACGAACCCCAACCAACAAAAAGGGACACCGGGCGAAGGTGAACCTAAGACGGAAAGATATCGGGCGAAGATTATCTGACCAGATCGGAGAAAGAATGTCGGACAAAGGTGAACCTAAGACGGAAATACACTGGGAGAAGGTGAATTTCGGAGAAGAGAGAACGCTGGGCGAAGACGAACCCCAACCAACAAAAAAGAGGCACCGGGCGAAGGTAAACCTAAGACGGAAAGACACCAGGCGAAGGTGAATTCTAGAGAAGAGATAACGTCGGGCGAAGACGAACCCCAACCAACAAAAAGGGACACCGGGAGAAGGTGAACCTAAGACAGAAAGATATCGGGCGAAGATTATCTGACCAGATCAGAGAAAGAATGTCGGGCGAAGATGAACCTTAACAAGCAAAAAGGGGACACCGGGTGAAGGTGAACCTAAGACGGAAAAGATAGTGGGGGAAGGTGATCTGACCAGATCGGAGAAAGAACATCGTGCAAAGACAAACCTTAACCAGCAAAAAAGGGACACTGGGCGAAGGTGAATCGAGGGGTAAAATATACGTGTCTTGTCAGAGTTAAAACACATATAAGAAAGAGACCGCCCGAAGTAGACTCTTAAAAAGGATGTCTGCACAAAGGCGAATAAACAAGGAAGCTAAGCCAAAGGTAGTTTCCTAAGAAATTAACGTCGATCAAAGGCGAACTCCATAATGAGAAGAAGACTAACCGAATGTAGACTTTTGACGAAATACCGCCAATCCAAAATGGGCTTACTGGGGATAAAGATACGTATGTCTGGTCAACATTAGACACACACAGTAAAGAGATATACCATAGCAGACTCTCACAGGGGATATTAGCTCAGCTAAAGAAAGAAAACCAGATCAACACGGATAAACCAAAGACAAAGAACCGACTAAACAGAAACCCCTAAAGGACACCGATACAAGGTGAACTCGACAAGAGAAAGAGACCAGCCAAATGTGACTCTAACAAGAATTGCCAACACAGTTCGAGGTTTAAAAAGGTAGGGAAAGCGCAAGAACCACAATATCCTTTAAACCAGAAATGGGACATGACTCTTCAAGAGTGGAATTTATCTAGATTACCATACACTAAGTATAGATGCTCAAATAATTTGAACAAAAAGAAAGTTTATACACCGAATCTTACTCGTACTCTGATGACGAGGTAAACACGGATAAAATAATCGAATACTTGCAAGGGCAAGAAGAAACCATAATTTACTAGGGAAATGGAGAATACCAAAGACCCGACTGGTGGTAAATCAAACAGACTCCGCTGGGGAAACCTAACAAGATCACCCTAGGCTTACTGCAGAGACAATTCAAATTTGAGCGCATAACAATACGGTTACCAAAGGTGAACACAATTAGCTTATACTTATGCATGGTTAAATCTTTTTTAGCGTAATGTTCCATATAATGGAAATGACACGCATTTTGGTAGATGCAATACAATGATGCATGTTTTAGTGATGCCTTGGGGAAAGCACATCAATAATCGGTTGATGAGAAGACAATGAACTCCCGAATGATTATCTTCGCACATATGATCTTCTACAAAGAGAAATTAACCCGAATTTTAATGGGGAATCACAATTCAGACCCAACAGCTTCTGAAGATGGCTATCACTGGGAAAATAACTTCCCGGGGAGAAAACAACAAACATAAATCGCAGTTCTAAAAGAATCTTGAACTCTGATCAAACTCTCAACTCCCTGGGGAACAAATCCAATCCCCCCCAATGAGGAAAACTTCGTTGGGAATAGAAACTTTTACTAGGGATCATAAAATTTCTTGAACAAAAAGAATTCTATTAAGACCATACTGAGAATAACAACTAAAGGTGATAAAATCCATTTGGGGAAGAAGCGAAAACCTCTGAACCACAACTTGAAATTTGGAACTCCATCAGGGAACTTTCCAACAATACACTCCTACTGAGGATAAGAGACCCTTAAATGACACACGTCAATGCATATTGCTTCAGAAAAAAGCAAGGGAATTGACCCACTGGGGAATAAGTAGGCCTGATGATCAATCATCTCTTCAAGACACTTGATAAGGAAAAATTCCCTAGTGAAAAACAAACTTCACAGGGAGTCAAACATCAACTTCACCGGGAATAACACCACTAGGATGAAAATCTTCAATTAAGAAGAAACAAATATCTTGAGATAGAATCTCCTCTAGGGATATCTCAAACACCTTTTGTTGTACCCCAAAATTTTCCCTCTCTTTTCTCAAGACATTTCTCACAAGATCTTCAATGGCCCAAGTTTGCACAAGTGTTGACTAGGTCAAACCACCTCCTAAACACATATGCCTCAAATTAGGTTTTGATTTTCACAAGGACAATTGGACTTCTAATTCATAAAATTACCTTCATGGATCGTTATAGGCCTCCAAGAATACTCATGTCAAGTTTCAAGTCTTGAATCATAATTTTGCCCAGTCAATTAACCAGATGATTGAAAATCACCTATATTGGGTAAAAAGTCAACTATGGTCAACTTACAGTCAAACCTCAGGATTTTTTGACCAATATCAAAATTTTGAAGTCATATTCACCAATTGATCAAGTTTGGACCATAATTCCCCAAGAAAAATGTTCAAATCATCAAAAGGGCAAAATGGTCAAAATTAGGGTTTTTGATTAGAATGATTGGTTCTTGACTTTTGACCTAACGCATGACTTATTGATTTGAAACATGATCTCAAGGATTCAAGTGCATAATTTTGACCTAATTGCATGACTCAATTCATCCCTCAAAATCAATTGATTGATAGTTGAAATTTAGTCAACTGAGGAAAAAGTCAACTGATACACCAAAAGTCAAACTTTGACTTTTTGATCAAAACTGAGTTTCAAAAGTCAAGATTCATTAAGACATTCAAAAATATGAAGCTTGACCATCAAGAAATCAAGAAAGTCAAAAGTCAATTTTAAAAGTCAAACTTTTCAAGACTTAGAAATTCTTCTAAGTGTTTTTTTTCCATGATAATTTCATTATTTCATGCCAATTTTTCACCAAGATGCAAGATGATTCAAAGAAAACTTTCAACATGAAAATTGTAGATCTTGATGAAATATACAAATTTTTATTTGAGGGCTCATGTCCAAAAAATGCTTATATTTTGAGTTATAGGCCCATGAAGTCATGCACTTTTTCTTGAACACTTAGTGAAATTTTGACCTAGTTTAGGCAGATTTTTTGTCCCAACTTCATGGCCATTTTTCACATAGCTCCAATTTGATTTAGCAAAAGTGGAAAATATAAAAGTTGTAGAGAATGTTTCAAGCTTTCCAAAATATCTAAGAACTTGAAGAGATTATTTTTGAGCTAAGAAAATGGAAGAGAAGAAGTTGGGCATCCATTCTTGAATTACAAGTCATTTTCATGAAGAACACTTAACCAAATCTCTAACCATGCTGCATAATATCACTTTGCAGGCCTTCTAACTTGTGTATTTATCTCTAATCAGAATATTACACAAGCTTTTGAGCTATGAACCACTTGATTTAAGCATTGTCCAATACATCTTGCCATTTAAGGAAGAAAGTTCATATTTCCATTTTGGAAAAGTGACTTTAATCAGAAAGCCAACTTGTATGGAGCCTCTAACTTGTTCCCTCTGTACACACTCAACACACAAGGTCATAAGTAACATGTTTAAAGCTCTTATCCACCCTAAAAGCCTTGTGCTATGCATTGGAACAATGTTTGTCAAGGTTACTTCAAAAACTAGTCAAAATCCATAAACATGTGATCTTGTGATTCTGACCACCTCAAGCCTCCAAACCTTCTCTTATAAATTGAGACACTATTATGAAACTTAGGACATGAAATGAGAATCCCTCAAACACCCTGAAACTCTCTCAAACTCAGAATTGCATTCAAACCTCCATAACTTGTCATTTCTGCCCAATAATTTCCATCTCATAAACCACTCGCGCGTTTCTTCTCCAAATCAATCCTAAAGTTTCCTTACTTCAAATATAACTCATCCCCTCCCTGTTTCACAACAGTAACACCTCCATCACCATTTTCCAAACCTCACTTTTCACCTCTGCAACTTGACTTCTCCAGAACAATCTAGGCATTCTCAGCTCCAGTTAAGCATTGCATTAGTTTCCTAGAGGTTCACTGAAGCTATTCTGATCATTACAACACCTTGAAAGGTGCTCTAACTCAAAACACGATCTCCATTTGCAAGGTAAATTTTTTGAACTTTCAACTCTTCATACAAGCATCATTTGATTCTGATTTGTGAAGATAAAATATAGATATCATAGCCATGAAACTAACCACGTCCTTAGAATTCATTTATATTGCCTGAGTAATGTGAATTTTGAGTTTGAACTTCCTGAGAAATTAGGTCAGAATTTGGTACCATTTAAAATTCGTGCTCATCTTTGATCAATTTCTTAAGTTATTTACATATTTGAAATCATAGTGAAATTTCTAACAAGTTTGATGTTTATAATTTCTGAAATGGTTGAGAGATGAGAAATTTACAAAGCTCTGGTTATGGCGCGAGGAAGAAGATGAAGTTGTCACTAGAACTTGTTTTTATAATATAATGTGTTGGTTTTGTATAAATAAATTGTTGTATAGCCACCCCAGTGGTAGAGAGCACGCGCGTAAGGCATTATTATAGGAGGTCCTGGGTTCGAGCCCCAGCGAGACCTTTTATTATTTTTATATTTTCCTTGTTTCACTTTTTTTGTTTGCAGCGCGCGCTGGGCTTCTTCATCATGGACCTGCTCTTTTTACTTTCCCTCACCCCCTGAATGCTTCATGATACGCAGACCCTTTTAGAATTTTTAATTTTTTGTTTTATTTTCTGACTACACAAAAATAATTTGGGCCTTACACAAAAAAAGACTATTTTACTTTCAAACCTCTCAATTCATTTTAAAACCCCCTGACTTCTAATTTATATTTTTATGTTATTTCATTTTCTCTTCTTCATTTTTATTTTGTTTTATTGTTTTTATAATAAAAAAATACCAAAAATATTTTATTAAATAATTAGAACAAAAATATTTATTTTTAATTTATCTCTATTTTATTTATAAATAATAAAAAACCCTAAAAACATTTTTATTTCTTAAATTAATTAAATTAATTTAGACTTAGTTTTTATTTTAAATTTCTTTGTCTAATTAAATTAACTTAGAATTTAGGAATTTAACTAATTAAATTTTTTTATTTAATTAATTAGGTTAAACCTTTTCATACAAAAATCATAAAAACTAACTTTCTTTTCTTTTACATTATCTTAATATTCTTGTATATTTTTATTTTTGCATTATTTACTTTAGTTGTAATAGTAATTAGGTTTTAATTACTTTCATCCTCATTTGTAATTTATATCCCCATCTCCTAAAATGATGTAATAGCGTAGAACTTTTAAATTCCACAATTTATCACTTTCCACATTATTGCTAGTAATTAGGATTCGTATGGCAAAACTTAAAATCAATACTAGATAACCCTAATTCAATAATAAATAAATGTTGCACCTCTAGGGTTAACCCACACTTATTGCCTTAGAATTAAAACAATCATGTCCCTCGAACGTGAGATACTTTAGAAAATATCATCGATTACAAGATCATAGTCCCTCGATGACCATTCGATGTTGCCTTCAGCAAACGATCTTAGACCCTTACGACAAATTGCTAAGGTATCCTACAATGTTTCCTTCTATGATTGTACGATGACCCACGCATGTCCCTTTACATCCAATGATAGGGCGTCTTACCAACCAATGGTAAGATAGCAATATCTAAAGGAGGAGGAAAAGAACAAAGACTTTTTTAGTAGGTAGAACGCTCGTAATTGCTTTCTCACATACTAAAACCATTTCCACACTCACACTTTCAAGACATCTTTCCAAAAACAAACATCTCTTTAAACTATTTTCAAAAATCAACACTTTGTATACATTCTCGCTGAAAAGAGAATCATTACAAAGTTTGTCGAAAAAAAGGCGTTTTAAAAATAATTTGAAACTTACACAAAACACAAAAACATTTACAAAAGCATTTTCAAAGTGAGTTAGCAACTAAGAGCCCGTAGATAACTACATATGAAAAGGGTGCTAACACCTTCCCTTTTCATAACCTACCCCTCGAACTCAAGAAAATTCTCAAAAGGTATTTCCTGTTCGTTTCACCCTTTCCTTTATTGGATAAAAGAAAAGTCGGTGGAGACTCTTGCTTTTCACAACAATTGCGATCAAACACAAAACACTC
The DNA here is from genome assembly GCA_948472305.1 of Vicia faba. Taxonomy (NCBI): domain Eukaryota; kingdom Viridiplantae; phylum Streptophyta; class Magnoliopsida; order Fabales; family Fabaceae; genus Vicia; species Vicia faba. Next base: position 497,745,112 of record OX451738.1, read on the forward strand.
AAGTCAGTTCTCCCACCATATTACAGAAATGGCGACTCTGTTGGGGAATATAACTTAAAAGTGGGGTTACCTTAGAGACTAGATAACCTTTAAATGCTTTCATTTGTTTGACTTGTTTGCTTTACATTTTTTGGTCCATGTTTGGGTTTTGCATAGATCCTCTACCCGAATCTAGGAACATCATTAGGTAAGTAGCAACAGATTATGGAGACTACACGACATAGACCGATATGGTTGAAACAATAGCTATATTAGTGTGACACATTTATGGGTACCGGTATCCCTTATGGAGAATTAAGGAGAATACGAGGCCACTGTGTGGTGTCATGAAGCATTAACTGACCATAGAACCTTTAGCTGAACAACTTTGCCATTAGGAAGTAGTGAGATAGCCAGATTTGGTGCAGTCTAAAGTTTGTTGATACTCAATCCTACACTCACTGAGATCGGAATTTTGGGATATTTCGGTCGCCAAAACAAAGGCTTGCGCTGAAACAATGTATGATGAAGAAAGATCAATGATATTGAGATTCCTTAGAACCCGATTACTTTCTAGGACAAGTTGAACCAACTAAACTTCAAGAGGGTACTTACCTATGGACTCCATGCAAGCCTAAACCTAAGGACTTATTTGTATATGATTATTTGTACATAACATCATGACATCATACCATAGCATTTGCACTAACAGTTTCAAGGACCTAGAGATTTATCTTTGTTCTGTTTTGTAGGATATGGCTTCCACTCGTCGAAATACCATCCAAATCAACCTTGTAAAGGTTCCTCCTCAACTGAAAGAGTTAGCATCAAGGGTCCCCGAAAATTCTCAATTCACCAAGAAGTATGGTCGACTCCTCAACTTGGTTACCTCAAGCTTTGAAGAAGACATGGTACACACGCTCTTTCAATTCTTTGATCATAAACATCATTGTTTCACATTCCCTGTTATCAATTGGTGCCCACCATGGAAGAGTTCTCTCAACTATTGGGAGTACCTATTCTTGATCAAATACCATTTACCGGTATTGAGAAATACCCAAGACCTAAGGAGATTTCTCTAGCCTTACATTTGCAACGGTATGACATCGTAGCTAATTGGGAAACAAGAAGTGGTGTTAAGGGTTTTCTAGCCAAATTTTTGTTTGATAAGGCTCAACTGTTTTGGGATGCTCTGGATTTGCAAGCTTTTGAAGAAGTGTTGGCTCTCCTAATTTATGGGATGGTACTGTTCCCTAACCCATACCAACTTATAGATGTGAATACGGTCAAAATCTTCCTATCTCGTAACCCGGTGCCTACCTTATTCAGAGACATTTTGCATTCTCTTCACGCCCGTACCATGAAGAGAATAATGATTCTTATGTGTTGCACTCCATTGCTATCTAGGTGGTTTATTTCACATCTTCCTCTATCAGTTTTGAAGAATGAACAAGGTGTGAGATTGTCTCAAAGGTTGATGTCACTCTCGCATTCAGATATTCATTGGTGTTCTCTATCTTTGGAGGATGTTACCATTATTGATCGCTACGGATAATTCCATAATGTACCACTCCTTGGCATTATGGGAGGTATCACTTATAATCCTTGCTTGGCTCTACGAATATTTGGGTATGCTCGAAGGGATGGTCCTCATGATGCACTTATCCAAAGTATTGTATTTGACTATGAGAACGATGTCCAAGGTTATCGTCAAAGATTTATACGATCCCGGGGCATGGTAAACAAGGTTAATAGCAAAACTTTGGGAAATAAGAACTCCATTCCTTTGGAACCTTATCTCAAGTGGGTGCGAGCTCGTGCTCAAAACCTCATGATGCCGTATGTGGCCATCTTACCAATAATTATGGAGCTTATCACCAAGGGGGATGTTCCTTACAATGTTCTTCTTCTTGACATGCCTACTACTCTCGAGGAATTTCAAAGATCGTGGATTCAACTCAAAGGAGAACGAGACACCTTTGAGGCCAAAATCTATGCAAGCGAGAGGAAGGTGTTAGAGCTCACAAGGAAACTTCACGAGGAGCGAAGCCTGAATGCTTACATTGCACCAAAGAGGATGCGCTAGTGGGAGACCCGAGCCTTTTGTTTTAGGAGTTTATTTTGTCTTTTTATTTTTTCCATTGTAATCCCAAAAGGCATTTGTAACCTTTGAATTTATTAATACAATTGATGTTTTGTTTCCTCTTTGTTTAAGAAAATTTAAATCTCTTAAAAGTCCTTGAAAACACCGCATCCGCATGACATGCATCATATCATAAGCAGGTTTTCCGACACTAGTTTCCTCATCTTACTACTGTTTATTTTAGTATAAGATGGATCTCAAGAAAACTGTCAAGGACTTGCAGACACAAAACTCTCAGTTTCAAGAGACTCTGCTCAACTTAGCAAAGGGTCAGCAATAAATGATGACACTTCTTGTCACAAAGAAGAAGACCAAGAAGAAAGATGTAATCAACAAGGGGAAGAGATTCAAAGGCCCCGTCCAACAAGTTCAAGTGGAAGAAGACTCCTCCGAGGAGGATGAGAATCAAGTTGAAGATGCTAGGAGCACCCATGCTGGGGATGGAAATAATCAAATCTCTGAAGACGAGGATTATTTTGACGAGCAATATCCACCGGCCAATGACAAATATAAGCAACTAGAAGACTGATTGAAGGCTGTAGAAATCTAAGTTGTGCCTGGCTTGGACTTCGGTGACTTGGGTTTGGTTTCTAGGATAGTCATTCCCCACAAATTCAAGATCCCTGTGTTTTCCAAGCACGATGGTGTTTCATGCCCAAAACTCCATCTAAGATCATACGTCTGCAAAATCCATCCACATACCACTGATAAGAAATTGTGGGTGCACTTTTTTCAAGAAAGTATATCTGGGACGCAATTGGAGTTGTTTTACCATTTGAAAGAGGCTAACATCCATACTTGAGAAGATTTCTCCACTGCCTTTTACCACCAATATCAATATAATGCTAGTCTTGCACCAACTAGGGTGCAGTTGCAAGGAATGACCATGGGTTCCAACAAGGGCTTCAAAGAATACGCTCAAAAATGGAGAGACCTGGCTGGCAGGGTGCAGCCATCTTTAATTGATAGAGAGTTGGTAGACATGTTTATGGGAACATTGAGTGGACCATTTTTTAACTTGCTGATTGGTAGTTCATCATTCGAATTTACTGAGTTGATGTTAACTAGTGAAAGGGTTGAAAGCGGGATTAAAAGCGGAAAGATACTGAATTCCTCCACCTATGATGTTGTGAAAAAACCATTTGCTGGAAAAAAAGAGACTAATGCAGTATATAGATCAAGGAGCCGTGCTAAGAATGACCTTCATCATTCAGTAGGGGCAGTATTAATTTTCAATCCTACACCTACTCAACAACAACAAGGGAATAAGCGTAGAACGAAGTTTCAAGAAAGGCAGTATACTAAGATCAACATGTCACTATCTCAAGCATTACAACATTTACTAAAAGAGGAGCTGGATACATTGAGGGATCCTCCTTAAAACCCCGATACCTTCTTGAAGAATGGAAAAACACAAGAAGGGGGATTGAATTGGAATCTTAAAACTTAATGAAAAGAACACGTTGATTTTTATCCTGGTTTGTTTGAACTCAAACTACTCCAGTCCACCCGCCAAGGTGATTTCGCCTCTCTCCAACGAGGTCTTAATCCACTAATCAATCTTGATTACAAATCTACTTTGACAACTGCCAAAGTCTTCTTGAGTATAACCACAACCCGATCTTTCTCAAGGAAATTCACTAAAAAAATATATGAATAAACAATGTACAACATTGTTTCTTATAAAACAATATCACAATATAGTGATGTTTTACACAGTTTGAAAATATTGAATGTTTGAGGATGAGAGATGATTGCAGCATTGTTGAGTATGTGTGAAATCGTAAACGATTTATCCTCAAGGCTTGTTTAAATAGGCTAAGCATAGATGATCATTTTGAAACTTAATTAATGACAATTAAGGTGCTTTCCAAAAATAAAGATCCTTGTTCCCTTCGAGTCGTTACTCTTGAAATGGAAATATTTGATTTGTAACACTTCAGAATATTGAAGTACCTTTTGCTGCTTGCTTCAGAACTTTTGGAGATCAGATCCATGAGATCCTGTTTGCAGCATTAGAAATTCTTTCAAAGAGTTTTATAATCAGAGTTGAAAGCATCCTTTTAGACCATCTTCGGAGCTTCTTTCATCAGAGCTTTTTGAGAGATGTTTACAATCACAACAGAAACAACTTTATAACTTATCTTTTGATCTTCTTCCATCAAAACTTCTCTACAAAACAAAATATAATTTTAGAGTGCATAATTGTTCTTTGTGTTTGTTATCATCAAAACTCTTACAAGGATTGTAGAATCAAACTATGTTCTAAGAATATCTCCCTTTTTGATGATGACAAAAACTAGGATATTTCAATCAAAATAAACAGAACATAAAGCATTATAGGGTCTCCCCCTGAGTTGATTACTCAGATAGAGATGAATTACTTCCCTGAAGTTCATTCTGATCAGAGCTTTTGATGTATCTACTTATGTCTTCATCAGAGTTTTGTTCCTATTTTTCTTTCAGAAAAAGAAACGAGAAGTTATGATATTTAAAATGTTTGAGACTATGTCTCGATACTGTTATTAGAAATATCTTACGTTCTCCCCATTTTTGTCAAGAATCAAAAAGCAATATAAACACTAATATTCAAAAGCAAAAGTTGAGTTGTATTAAAATGATTTCAATAACATGTTCAGAGGCAAACAACACAAATAATTGAATACAATAAAGAAAACAATTTTTAAAAAACTAAGATTAAGGTGGAGGAAGTCGTGTGAACAGGGCTTCCAGCAAGCTCTTAATCGAAGTGTTCGTTTCCTCTTGTTTTCCCAGCATTCATTTGATTTCTTTGAATGTGTCATCTTGGTTTTCTAATCTCTCCTTGATCACTGCATTTTCTTTCTTCAACTCCTCCAGAGTTTGCATAACAGAGATGAAGAAGGTATATCCACAAAAGGTGCAAGCTTCTCAGAACAGGATGCAGCAGATTCTAACTCAATATATTCTTCAGTCTCTTTGCCTTTGTCTTGAACAACAACCAGAGGAAGATTATCAGAGCATGGTTCATCAACTTCTGAAGGCTGGAAATCTTCCCAAGTAGCATTATCCAGTAGAAGAATAGGTTTCTTTTCCCAGTGACGCAGAACTTGATCCTTGAAGACATTCAGCTGATCACATAAGTTATGTTGGGCCATTTCATAGCTTAACTCCTTGAGTTTCTGGGATTCATAGTTGAAACATTTTCTGAACTGGTTCCAGTGAGAATCAGAAGCAGCAGGATTCATATTTTATAAGCATGCCATCTTCAAATAGTTAACCCATTTAATTATCTCTGTTTCAAAAATCAGTAAATTTCTACCGACATATGCCTTGGTGATAGTTGGTTTTGGTTTTGGGATAACAATTTTGTGAGAGTTAGAGGCAAAGTTATCCATCGCTTCTAAGCCTATTACAATTCTTAGGTGATATTTTGGGGGATTGATAGGAGATGGAGAGGGAGAATTATAAATGATAATGGGTGATGGAGGTGTGTTTGGTGGAGTGGAATGGTAAGGAGATGGAATTTCTGGAATGTCGTGGATTGAGAAAGGTTGTCGAACCATGAGAGGTTATGTTATTCCAGAAATTGGTGTGGTGGTATCAGAGTCAATATTTGGATTTTCTAGTTGGGAAGCGTGAGCGTTTGGATATTCAGAGTGGGGAGCTTGGAAGTTTAGATTTTCTATGTGGGGAGCTTGAAATTCTGGATCAAATTGATCAATATCAGAAAGAACTTGAGCAAGTTCTGGCTGATTTTAGTCAAGATGTGCATTAGGAGAGTGTGGTTTGTTCATAATGTTTTCTAGTGTTACTTAAGGGTCAAATTCTATATCAAAATCATCAAAGGTTTGTGGTGAGGGGCCTTCTATTGGTTTTGGAGAGGAGGGTGTTTCAGATGTTGATAAAATCACTAATTCTACAACAGATATAAAAGAAGGATTACCTTTCTTCTTAGCAGCTTTTGGTACCTTCTGAGAAGATCCTTCTCCTACATATTTCCTTTTTTTGTATTTCTTGAGAACAACTTCTGGAGCCCGTTGACGCAGATTGCGAATGTTTAACTCTAGATTAGTCCCATCCATCTTGCATGCTTCCAGATATCTGATAATTATTTCTGGTGAAGCATATATTTGAGAGAACATGGGGAAATCCTTCAGAGGAACTCTTCTTGATGTGATGACTTCTTTGGTTGCAATAGTTGGATCCTTCTTAATGCTGTCAATGATTTTCATCTTCTTCATATTCTTCGCATTGAGAGGTTTTCCAGCACATGCTTCCAGAGTGCTTATATGCCGAGCTTCAGTCAGATATTCTACCAATTTGTTTTCAGTTAGAATATCTGATATCAGCCTACCCAGAGGTATCCAATCCCTCTTAGTTCTTTCTTCTTCTCTGGTTTCCTTCACACTTGTCTTCAGATGATTGAATAGCAGATGAGGAAGATTTATCTTTGCCTTTGTAGCAATGAAGTACAATAAATATTGTTGGTCAATGTTGATATAATCAGGAGCGCTTGTGGGCTTCCTATGGTTGATACAGCCCAAAATAATTTTTTCCCGAATCTGAAGTAGTCCTTCAGATCTTTAATTTTGTTTGATGGCTGCTCAGAAGTAAAACTCTCTCTTGAGATTATTGTTAGATCAGAACATTTTTCTTCCATATCGCTGCAACGGATGCCTCCGCCGTTATGACCAATCAAACTTGCAATAAGATCTTCAGAAATTGCATTCTTCTTCCCCATCACGTACTAAGTTACTTGATGGTTTGATGTAGATGCCTGAATCCAGAATTCCTTGACCAATTTTGGGAAAACTGGACCTAGAAGACGATCAAAATATCTGGTCCATCCTTGAAATTCCACATCAGGTGTAAGATCATAGCCGTTTTGCTTCATGCTTTCAAAATCAATAATGAGTTTGCAGAGAACCTATAGTGAATCAATGGGGGTCAGTAGAGTTCTTGACGGTTCTTCATATCTTTTTGCTGTTGACGAAGATGAACCAAGAACACATTGAGAGTTTAGAACGCTTGAAGATGAAGCCATTATTCACACAAACTGTTGAGGGTTTTTGAAAGAAAATTTTACATACGAAAAGTAGAGAGAAAATAGTATCGAGAAGTTGTGAGAGTGAAAGTGAATTGTGTATTTATAAGCAAATTGAAAACTTAATTAGCAAGAAAAGTGTGAAAAATAATAATGATTACATAGCATTAATGATTCCTGAAAATAGAGAGATGGCGTGGAGATATAGAACAGTTACCAATATAACACGAGTCTCAATGCATCCAATCAAAGCTTTAATCCCTTCAGAGTTTGAACGCGTGTTTAGCCTTAGAAGAACGCTTGTGAGAGGTTGACAAATGTTGATGATGTGAACTGCATAGTTTTATCGTTGAAATGAACCGTGTGGAAACTGTTCAGATCTTCTTAGATAATTCCTGATGAAACTGTCCTTCTAACTTTTGAAGAATTATTGATCAGATGTTCACAAGAAAAGCATAAAATTTTGAGGGTTAAAGAATATATAAATAAAACTCTTATTCTGGACATAATTTCATGTTGAGATGTTTCAGAATGGAATTAAACCTGTCTTCAGAAAGTGGTTTAGTGAAGACATCAACCCATTGATGGTCTGTGTCAATAAATTTTAAGGAAAGAATTCCTTTTTGAATATAGTCCCTAATAAAGTGATGTTTTATTTCTATATGCTTAGCCCTATAATGTAAAATGGGATTTCGAGATAAGCAAATTACAAAAGTGTTATCACATAATATAGGAATGTTACTCTCAAATATATTGAAGTCTTCAAGCTGACTTTTTATCTAGAGAATTTGTGTGCTGCATCCAGCTGCTGCTATGTATTCAGCTTCAATAGTTGATAATGCAATTGTGGATTGCCTCTTGCTGGTCCATGAGATCATATTTTCTCCCAGAAACTGGTAGCTTCCATAAGTGCTTTTTCTTTCTACTCTATCTCTAGCGAAGTCAGCATCACAATACCCTACTAATTTATATTCATTGGTTTTTCTATAAAATAGACCAAGATTAGTAGTACCTTTCAAATACTTGAAAATTCGCTTAACAGCTGTTAAGTGAGATTCTCTAGGATCTGATCGAAATCTGGAACATACATATACACTATACAGAATATCAGATCTTGAAGCTGTAAGATATAAGAGAGAACCAATCATACTTCTGTAGATATTCTGTTCTACCTTTTTACTTACCTCTTCCTTTTCCAGAATGCATGTAGGATGCATTGGAGTCTTGGTTGGCTTACATTCTGATAAGTCGAATTTCTTCAGAAGTTCTTTGACGTATTTGCTCATGTGTATGTAAGTTCCTTCTGGAGTTTGATTGATCTGAATGCCCAGAAAAAATTTGAGTTCTCCCATCAAGCTCATTTCAAACTCTGCCTACATAGACTTAGCAAATTCTCTTCCTAGAGAGGCTTTAGTAGATCCAAAAATAATATCATCTACATAAATTTTACAAACTAGAATGTCATTTTTAAATGGCTTACAGAGTAAGGTTGTATCCACTTTCCCTCTGGTGAAGTCATTTTCTAACAGAAAACTACTTAGTCTTTCATACCAAGCTCTGGGAGCTTGTTTCAGACCATATAGTGATTTCTTTAGTTTAAAAAAATATTCTGGATGTTTGGAATTTTCAAAACCAGGGGGTTGGTGCACATAAACTTCTTCATCAATGTATCCATTTAAGAATTCACTTTTGACATCCATCTGACAGAGAGTGATGCCATTATTTATAGCGAAGGAAATTAAAAGTCTAATAGATTTTAACCTGGCAACTGGGGCAAAGGTTTCTGTATAGTCTATCCCCTCTTGCTGACTATAACCTTATGCAACCAGCCGTGCTTTGTTTCTGATGACTTCCCCTTGTTCATTCAACTTGTTTCTGAATACCCATTTGGTTCTAATAATGTTAAACCGTTTTGGTTTGGGAACCAGATCCAACAAATCATTTCTGATGAATTGGTTTAATTCCTCCTGCATAGCCAGTACCTAATCATTGTCTAGAAGAGCTTCATCAATGGAAGTTGGCTTAATCAGAGACACTAATCCCATTAGATTCTTTAGAGTTTATGGATGTGGATCTTGTTTTGATTGGATCTTCCTTCTTTCCCAGGATTTTGTCTTCAGGATGAGCTAAGCTTCTTCTGGTGTTATTTGTGATTCTTTGTGAGGAACTTCTGATGTAGTGTCTTCAGTACCTGTAAATTGGACTTCTATATCTGTAAAAGATTTATCTTGCTTTGACTTTTAAGAGCCAAGCTTTCATCAAATCTAACACATATTGAATCTTCTACAATCTGTGCTTATGTGTTATACACTCTGTAGCCTCTTGAGCGTTCAGAGTATCCTAACATAATACACTTTTGTGCTTTAGAGTCAAACTTATTCAGGTGTTCTTTGGTGTTAAGAGTAAAACAAATACATCCAAAAGGATGGAAATACGAGATGTTGGGCTTTCTGTTCTTCCATAGTTCATACAGAGTCTTATCCATAATAGGTCTTATGGAGATTCTATTCTGAATGTAACACGTTGTGTTAATTGCTTCTGCCCAGAAGTTCTTAACAATGTTAGTCTCGTTGATCATTGTGATATGGTGGCAGAATCGACTGATTTTTAGTTACTACTGGTTTTGCGTTTTTTGTTCGCAAATGTACGGTAAGCAAGAGTCGCCACCGTCTTTTATTTTATCCAACAAAGGAAAAGGGAAAAATAATAGAAAAAACGTTTTTCGAGGTGTTTCTAAGTACGAAGGGTAGATTATAGAAAGGGAAGGTATTAGCACCCTTTCTATATGTGGTTTTCCACGGGCTCTTAGGTACTTGCTCATTCTTAAATTGCTTTTGTGTGTTTGTGTGCTTTAAAATGCCTTAGTGCGGCGTTTCACTTTATGGTAACCCTTGTATCAGTCCCCAAGGGTGTGATAAAGTGTTTTTTTGAAAAATTTGTTTGAAAAGTTTGTTTGAAAGTGTATAGTGTAAAAATTTGTTTGAGCAAGTACTTAAGAGTTTCTACCTACTCGAAAAAGACTGTTCGTTTTTATTATTTCCTTTAGACAACGCTATCCTACTATTAAGGAGTAGGTAGCTCCATTGTTGGAGTTTGAGGGACAATCGAAAGGGACGATTACAGTCACTTAAGGCAACAGGGAAAGACCTGTTAGTAATTGTCCTAAAGTTCTAAGATCACTTTTTTACCGAGGCAGCATCAAAAGGGTCATCGAGGGACCAGTGATCTTTCGAATTAGAGGACAACCACTAAAAATTCTCACGTTTCGAGAATAGTGACCGTTTTCCAAAGGCAAACGAAGTGGGGAATAACCCTAGGAGTGAGCATGTGCAAGTGTTTGATTTCAGTTTATTTAATCTTTGCATATTTAGGGTTTTCTATTGTTTTAAATTATTGATTTATCTTTCGCATACAATCCTATTATCAATCATCTAATAGTTTATAATGACGGAAAGTAAAAGCGCGAGAAGTTTAAACCTAGCTATTACAAGGCTTTGGGGAGGGGGATTACATAATCAAAAACTTGGGGAAAACAGTAAATGAAAATAGTAATAAACCTAAGTTAAAAGCTATTACAAACCTCGGAGCAATTACATTAATTGGAAAAATAAATAAATGCGCGCGAGAATAAATTAAACGAGGAATTAAAGTTAAATTCAAAGTCATTTAATTAGTGAATAAAAGAAAAATATTTTTGGGGTTTTTGAGAAAGTAATTAATTTTGCAAATGAACTTAATTTCTAATAAATTTTAATAATGAAAAAGGAATTTAAATCATCCTAATTAACCTAATTAATTAATGAGATTAAATATTCTATGGAAAAAAACCTAATTCTAATGTTTTTGTGATTTTTTGATTTAATAAAAAAACAATGATTTTTTTTGTAAAATAATTAAAACCAATAATTAAATAAAGAAAATTAAAACAAAAAATTGAAATGGGCCTGATGGTGGAAGTAATTTTGGGGGTGCATAATTGAATTTTTTAGGCCTATAATAGCTGGCCCATCTGCCTGGTGCATGATTCAGTGAAGATCACCTTTGGAGGGTTCACCATGTGGATTGGTTGATTGGGCGCTGGATCTGATCTTGGGAAGATCCAATGGCTGGATCTGTAGGCGCATGATGGATTCCTGGTTGATGAGGCACATGGAATCTGCAATAAACAACTTAGAAAATAGAAAATGTCTGGACCTGGGATCGAACCCAGGTCCTTCCTCTCAAAGGGCCACGCCTGGACCAACTGAGCTGGAATGCTTGTTTATTAATATAATAAACAAATAAAATATAAGCCAAACAAAGCAATATTCCCCAAAAAATGCGCGTGATTCAAATCTCCCAATAGGAGTCTACCACCTAATTGTCTTCTTCCCAGAACTGTGGTCTTAAGGACTGGGCTTTTACCTACAGAAAGATTTGTCACTATAGGATATAGTGACAGTTCTTGTGCGTGGCTACAAACCTGTAAAAATAAAAAAACACAGCACAAACAACATAAATCCCAACCAAGGTCATGGATCGATTGGAAATAACCCCCTGAGCACGAATAGACCCTTAATTTGGCCTAATTTTGCCCCTAACTAGGGTTCCCCAAATTGGAGCTCCGGAACCCTAGCCATGGTAGATGCCTATACCTGCACTCAAACTCCAATCAAAGTATTCCAACACGTTGTAAGCATGATAACAAGCATATATATATATAATCAAAATATGTTTATGATACCAGAATCAAAGAAATCGAAACTAAGAATATGTGGAAACCGTGATGAAGGGTGGGTGGCATTATGTAGGTTTCAGGCCGTGGGAATGCTTGCAAAAGCTTCAGTGAGTGTCCATGGATGTGATTTGATCCTTGGAAAGGATTGAAACGACATGGGGAGAAGAATCCGATCTGCACTTTTTTGACAAAAATTGATACTTGTTCTTGCTCTTAGGGAGGCAGGTTGTGCATAAAAACTTGTGTTCTAGGGTTGCAATGCATTGGCATATGTAGTGAATCAGACTAGGGCAATAGAATTGGAAAGAATCAAAAGATATTATGATCTTGAATTTTGATTCCAATCTTTCCAAACATGGATATTTCTTCCCATTCTCAAGCTTTCACGATTTTCTCTTGGCTATAAACAGCTTGCATGATCTATAATTCAATGCAAAACATATCTCATTCCGTTGATTTTATTTATTTTGATTTAATTTTATTTTATTTGAATTTTAAATAAGTAAAATCAAAATAAATTAAATAAATAAGTGAATAAGGCATGGAGGGTCCCATAGGTCGTGGACCATTCTAGGTCTGAGATTTAATCTTGAAAAGATGGGCCCATGTGGAAAAAATGCAATTTTGAGCATTGTTGACTTTGGGCAAATTTCCAAAAATGGCCAACTTTGACAATGCATCTCTCTCTTAATTTTGACCCTAAGAGGATGTTCTTGGACTTTTTAGAAAGCTTAGGACGTCCTCTAAACAACCCTTATGGTTTCATTTCCATTGGATCTTCCATGTTCATGTAAGAAGCTTTGACCCAAAAGGTGTTTTTGTTGACTTTCAAAAGGGACCTATAATGTCTGAATTTATATCTTTTCATGAGTCTATTCTTGAACTTGAGGGCTGAAGATGAGTTGTATGGAATTGGATTCTCTTCAAAATGATCCTTGGATGAGGAATTTCTGATAAAGTATGAGAAAGGTATGCCTGGTTAAAGTTTGGTTGACTTTTCCTATATAAACCCTAATTTAGCAACTTTTGAGTTTTGATGAATTTGGGGCATTCCTTGAGGAATCATGATTAACCCTTGATAAAATGATGGATATCACTTCAAAATGTTGATGTTGACAAAAAATCTTGAAGTTTGACTGTATGTGGGTCCCAGTTGACTTTTGACCTAATACAGTTGATTTTCAGGCATTTGAGCAGTTGACTGAGCAAACTTCTTGTGTAAGGCATGTAACTTGACATGGATGATCTTGAGGAAATATTAGGGCACTAGAAACCATTTAGGACCATTGGAACTCAAACATCTTGATGAGGAGTGAAACCCTAGTTTGAGGCTCATTGTCTTAGGAGGAGGATTTGTCTGGTCAATCCTTAGTCAACTTGAGCAATTTAGGACCTCTAGGAGTATGTTTTATGTGATAATAGGAAGGAAAATTTTGGGGTACAACAGCTCCCCCTGTTCAATCTTCTTAAACCTGAGGATGTAGATTGGCTGGTCTGCCTTTCGTGTTCTGAAGGTGGAAGATGATTGAACACTAGAGTGCCCAGAAATTTGCACTCATCAGGAGTGAGTGTTGATCAATAATATCCGGAATAGGTTGCATAAGAGATTCCTTTGCGAGAATTCCTATACCTTCCATTGGGGAGGACTTCGCCGGTGAATGCTGATTTATGTCCTGGGAAATAGAGTCTAGGAGCTTCGGTTGTCCATTACTCTACTGGGAAATTAACTCTTGATTGATGAGACAAAAGTGCATTGCTATCTGGTCGAGTCTGGGTTTCACGGCGACTTATTAGGGAATATGAAATCGACCGTATCTGGTCAGGTCCAGGTTTTACAGTGTTGTAAACTGTTGTCCTGGGATAAAAGAGAAAGAACCTGTATAGGGTTTTCGTGGGATAAGTCCATGCAAGACTGCGTCAAGTGATTCATGAAAAGGATCCTGGATAGTAGGGCTATGAGAAGGAACCTGGGTAGTAGGGTTACTTCGAAATTAAATCCTGGATAGTAGGGCAATGAGAAGGAACCTGGATAGTAGGGTTACTTCGAAATAAAAGCCGGGATAGTAGGGCTATGAGAAGGAACCTAGATAGTAGGGTTACTTCGAAATGAAGGTCCGGATAGTAGGGCTATGAGAAGGAACCTGGGTAGTAAGGTTACTTAAAAAATAAAGCCTGGGTAGTAGGGCTGTGAGAAGGAACCTAGGTAGTAGGGTTACTTCGAAAATAAAGCCTGGGTAGTAGGGCTGTGAGAAGGAACCTGGGTAGTAGGGTTTCTTCGAAAATAAAGCCTGGATAGTAGGGCTGTAAGAAGGAACCTGGGTAGTAGGGTTACTTCAAAAATAAAGCCTGGATAGTAGGGCTATGAGAAGGAACCTGGGTAGTAGGGTTACTTCGAAATAAAAGTCGAGATAGTAGGGCTATGAGAAGGAACCTGGGTAGTAGGGTTACTTCGAAATAAAAGCCTGGATGGTAGGGCTATGAGAAGGAACCTGGATAGTAGGGTTACTTTGAAATGAAAGCCTGGATAGTAGGGTTATGAGAAGGAACATGGGTAGTAGGGTTACTTCGAAATTAAAGCTTGGATAGTAGGGCTACCTCATTGGATCACGTAGATTAGTTGACCCGTTTGGTTTTGGGAACTGATTTTCCATTAGTTGTTTGCAGATATGACATGTATAGCTTCATGGATTTAATCTTGAACTGTTGGAATTGTTGATGATAACCATCTTTCCTGAAAAAGTACATGATTAATTATATGCGATGCATGAAATGTATTGTGTGATGATGTTCTCAAAATAAATAAGATTATGCTGTATGCAATATGTATGCGCATGTCATGCTCTATGAACATGAAATGCTATTGTGACATATCCGATTCTGGGAAAATAAATCCCTGACTGCTGCTGGAGAGTACTGGAAATTGAATTCCTGACCGTTGTAGAAAAAAATGGTTCTTCTACTTCCGCTGGGGATGGTGAACGAAGATGACTATGGCGTGGATTTACTCCTTTTTGTTTGTGAATATTCAGCCGGGGAGAGACTCTGCTTAAGAATAACTCTGCGAGGGAATAACTCTATTTGAGAGAGGAGATGCTTTGCTGGAAGGTTTTGGCGATTCAGAGAGATAAACTCCGCTGGGGGGTGAACTTCCATAGCTGGAGGAATAAACTCTGTTGGAGATTGAGCTTTTGCAGTCAGAGAAATAAACTTTGCTTGGGAGAAAACTTTATGAACCGCTTGGGATTATAAAAATCGGCTGGGGAATATAGATATCAGCTCTCTGAAGGAGGCTTGCTAGGGAAAGTAGCTCATGTTTGGGGAAGCCGATGTCAAAGCTTTGGTTTCCTCTACTCTGTGGGGAGTGTGGATGTCACGAGGACGTATGCTGAGGATACAACGATGACTTCGTATCAGGACGTTTATGCCCTTGTACCTGCTGGAGGGAGTAACTGTCGGGCTTGACATGGTTTTTTAGACTTTGCCCCGTTCCTTAAGTCATGAGCAACTGTCTTTCTGTTTCATATGCAAATATTTGTCAATAGCAATTATATTCAAATGCATATGTGAAGAATAAATCATTGGAAGTTTTTGCAAAACAAAACAGAAAAAGAAAAAGAAAATGGTTTTGTAAAAATGACTTGTATTAATTTTTGAAGTTGGCCTATAACAGGCTGTGATCGGTGGATCTGGAACTGACTGTTTAACGCTGGTTCGCGAAATGTCGCGGAAGCAAGAGTCGCCACCGTCTTTTATTTTCTCCAAATGGAAAGGACAAACGCACAAAAAAATTCCTTTAAAGAGATTGCTCTCGGTTCGGGAGGTAGGTTATAGAAAGGGAAGGTGTTAGCACCCTTTCTATCCATGGTTATCCATGGGCTCTTAGATACTTGCTCAATGTGTTTTCAAAATTGTTTGCTTGCTTTCCAATGTGGGTTTAAAAAAAGTTTCTTTGAAAAATTTCAGATCGACTCATACGTCAGAGTGTTTGAAAAGTTTGTTTTGAAAGCTTTTGAAAATGTGTTGGTGAAAAGATTTTTGTTTGTTTTTGAAATTAGAGCAAGTATCCTTGAGAACCTAACTACCCTAAGGAATTCGTCTGTGTAAGAGTCCTTTAAAGTAGTGCCATCCCACCATTGAGAGGTAGGTAGCACCACCGTTGGAGGTGTTCGGGTCAATTCGAGTTTTAGGGACGTGGTGATCACCGGAGCAATGGGAAGACACCTTAGAAGCTACCCTCATGCCAGGTTCCCGGATCATGAGGACTTACTAAGACGTTTTCTACTCGACGATCACCTTTCGAAAGGCAACAGCGAGGCGTACCCTAGGGGTGGTGTGTGCGAATTGTGTGTCATGTTTCAGTTATTTGTCTTGTCATGTTTGTTGTGATCTACGCTTGATTTTAATTAGGACATTCATTCTTGCATGCATATTTAACAGTTATAAGTTTGCGGAAAAATAAATCTAAGGCTATTACAAATGGCGCGGGTCCACATCGCCAAAATTAAACCGGACCCGATTTGACGGAAAAGTAGATAATGCGAAATAAATAAAAGTGCGAAAAGTAAAGTTACATGGCTTTGGGAGATTTACATAATTATAATGAACGACATAAAGTAAATATGCGCAATTAAATTAAAACAATGGGCGTTGGACCCTTTTACAAAAATATTTAAAGTTAATGAATTAATTAAGGAGGAATTAAAATTAAAGATTTAAAAGGAATGTTTTTTGGTATTTTTGTATTTTTTGGATTAAATAAGAAAAAGGATTAATTATAATTAAAGTAAAATGTCCAAACCCTAATTCTAATGTTTTCTTTATTTATTATGAAAGAGTTAAATTAAAACCTAAATTAAACCCTAAATTATTTATGTACAAAATTCAATTTATGGAAATAAACAAAATAATAATATTATGATAAAAAAATAAAAAGAATTAACAATTAAAACCTAAATTCTACATTTTTTATATTTTTTAGGAAAAGAGTTAAAGTTAAGACCTATTTTACTAAATTTATTTACATGTTAATTATTTACAAGAAAATAAATAAAATAAATATTTTTATTGTTTTTTATCCTTTTTCTGAATTTTAGTGTTTTTTATGTTTTTGTGAAAATAAATTAATTAAATTAAACAAAGAAAATAAATGAAATAGCAAAAATAAAATATAAGGAGAAAAATAGAAAAATGCAAACCAGGGGGGGGGGGGTAGCCCCAAATTAGGAGGTTCAGGCCTTAGAATTCTGGCCCATTTGATTTTGAATTCGTTTGACTTTTCTAATCATGTGTGATGCAGTTGACCTGATGTATGATGCACCTTGAATCTTGGCCATGGATCTGATGCCCTTTGGACGCGTGGAGATTGGATGAGGATGGAACATGGTGCACCTGGACGTTAGCAAAGCATAGAATTTCATATTGAAAAATAGCATTGAAATTTGCCAGACCTGGGACTTGAACCCAGGTCTTTGATGTCATATGCACAACGTGTTACCACTGAGCCACTGAAGGTTAATTTAATATATTATGGTTAATAAACAACAAAAATCAAAACCAATGCGTAATGGTTAAAACGTGCGCAAATTTGAATTGGCCAGTCAGTACGTGCCACGATTCCACCTTCTTCTTCGTCCCTGTAAAACAAACACAAGAGCAACGGTTTTTATAGCGTTGCATTAGGGGGGCTAGCAGAAAATAGCGAATAGCTCTCCTTGATACATAAATTCATCGCGAGTATGGGGTTATCCTCGTCCAGACCTACTGAATACAACCATGGTAGTCTTGAGTCCTAATTTTTCCCCTATGCAAAAGCCCTAATTTAGAAAACCTGCAACTCTAGAATTCTCGCATGGCAGATTCGCCCACAACGCATAATAATCAAATT
This sequence comes from Vicia faba, assembly GCA_948472305.1. NCBI lineage: Eukaryota > Viridiplantae > Streptophyta > Magnoliopsida > Fabales > Fabaceae > Vicia > Vicia faba. Next base: position 497,762,861 of record OX451738.1, read on the forward strand.
AATGTTATGGGTTAGCTTCGAAATCATGTCAGGAATGCAAATCAAGTCTCAAAAATCATGGAAAATGTATGAATCAATGTGCAAGAACATCAAATATTTTCGGTACAGGGTATGCCCGTTTTACCAATTCTTGATGCTAGAACGAATGGTTTTGATTGGTATGTGATCCTTGAAGCTTCAGGAATATGATGGACTCAGTCTTATGGCTTGAAACGATCTCTAAGGTACTTTTCAGTTCTTGAGTTTTATGAAAAAATTTCACTTGGCAAACTGTTCTTGGGGCGCAGCTTAGAGTCCTCAGGCATTAGGGTTCTGATCTAGTACTTGTATGGAATGATTTAGGTCAAGAAAACTAGACAAAATCCATTGCATTGATGATTTCACATATTTGATTTCTTCATATCTTTTCCAAATCTTTTTCTCATGGTTTTTGGTTCAATCATGCTCAAATCTCATCAAAACTTGCCTAATTGGGATATGCACGTGATATTGAGAATAAACATGCATGAAAAGATTTTTTTAGGTCAAGTTTGATATTTTTCATGTATTTAATTAATTTAAATGAATTAATATTAATATAAATTCAAATAAATAATTAAAAAATGAGAAAATACTTCCCTTTGGGCCTAATGGTCGTGCATAGGCTTGGCATGAATAAACTTGGAAGAAAAATGGGCCCATTTGCATTTTTAGGTCATTTGAACCATTGTGGACTTTTCAAAATTCCCAAAAATTTCCCAACTTCCACAAGGCATAACTTGGTCAATATTTAAGATTTTCACATGTTCTTGGACATTTTGGAAAGGTCTTTGAGTCCTTTAACCAATGTATTTGGTCCCATGTCATTTTGATTTACCAATCTCAAGTTATGGTCTTTGACTTAAAGTCCCTTTTTGTTGACTTTTGAAAATGACCTATAATGTTGAAATTGATAACTTTTTGTGAGAGCATTTCTTGGACTTGGAATATGAATATGAATTGTAGGAAATGTCTTTCTCTTCAAAATGAGCTTTGGATGGAAATTTTCTGATAATCCATGTGAAAGTTATGCCCTGGTCAATTTCAGTTGACTTTTTCAGCTGTCCAAATATAGCAACTTTTGCATCTTTGATGATTTCTGAGCCAAATTTTGAGAATCATGATCAAGCATTGATCAAATGATGTTTGTGGCTTCAAAATGATATGTTGACCAAAAATTTGAACCTTTGACTGTCAAATGACCATTTTGCCCCTACAGTTGACTGTAGTGCAATCTAGGGTTTTGACTGTGCAATTTTGAGCTGAATGCCTTGAAACTTGACATGAGGATGCTTGACCATCTTTGTAGGCATGTGAGACTTGATTGGGCCTTTGAAAACTTCATTTTCTTGATCAGGACTCAAACCCTAGTTTTGACTGTATGGGAAGCTGTTGAGCTGCACAACCCTTGGGGAATTTTGTGACCTTGACTTGACAAATCTTTGATGAATATGGGAGGGCAAATTTTGGGGTACAACAGTTGCCCCTGTTCAATCTTCTTAGACCTGAGGATGCAGATTGGCTGACGTGCCTTTCGTAATCCGAGGGTAGAAGATGATTGGACACTAGAGTGCCCAGAAATTTGCGCTCACACAGTGGCAGTGTGATGGGAATGGGCTTATAGATGCCATTTGGAGATTGCCGGATAGGATGATGGGCTTATAGATGCCATCTGGATGTTGATCGGGTAGGAGATTCCTTAGCGAGAACCTGCATACCTGCAAAAGAAAAAATGAGTACCTGACACGTTGCAGGAGCTGATTTCAGATGCTTGGTATAGATGTGTCCTGACTGGTTACAGGAGTTGAGTCTGGAGCTTCAAACGCTGATGAATGAACCAGGGATGGTTACTACCTTAGCATGAATGGTAAGAGAACCTCGGGCGACTTTAACTTCAACAACGCTTGTTGAGAAAAATCTTGGGTGTCTTTAACTTCAACAACGCTTGTTGAGCAAAATCTTGGGTGTCTTTAACTTCAACAACGCTTGTTGAGCAAAATCTTGGGTGTCTTCTACTGGAATAAGAATCAAGGAGATCTTAGGGTCGATCTGACTGAACCAGAGGAGGCCTTTGACTGGGTAAGAATCAGGAAAATCTTAGGATCGATTTAACTGAACCGGACAAGGTCTTGGAATATCTTCAACTGGATAAGCATCAGGGAGATCTTAGGGTCGATATGACTGAACCAGAGAAGGCCTTTGACTGGATAAGCATCAGGAAAATCTTAGGGTCGATTTAACTGAACCGGACAAGGTCTTGGAATATCTTCAATTGGATAAGCATCAGGGAGATCTTAGGGTCGATCTGACTGAACCAGAGAAGGCCTTTGACTGGATAAGCATCAGGAAAATCTTAGGGTCGATTTAACTGAACCGGACAAGGTCTTGGAATATCTTCAACTGGATAAGCATCGGGGAGATCTTAGGGTCGATCTGACTGAACCAAGAGAAGGTTTTGAAATGTGATTGAGACTTTAAACTGCATCTTTCCTGAAAGGTAAAAGTCAGTCATATGCAATGCATGATATGGATCAAGCAATGATGTTCTCAACATAAAGGAGACTTGTATGATGCAGTGCGTTATGCATGCTATGATGATGTATGTGAAGTTTTATGTATGTCTTCGTCTAGGAAAGTGAATCCTTGACGGGTGCCGGGAAGTTGTATCCTGGGCTGACGTTGAAGAATAGATTTTGCTTCCGCTGGGGATGATAACTGCAAGAATACCGGTAGGAGAAGATGACTCCGTTGCGGAATAAACTTGGCAAATGGAAGATTTTGCGGGGAGAAAAGATACTCTAGTGACCATGCTGGGAAGCAATACTCTGTGGGGATAGAGATGCTTTGCTGATTGTTGACAGTTGCTTGCTGAGGATACCCTTGTTGTATAGGAAGTGTTGAAGGACTTCGCTGGGGTAAGAAGACTTTGTCGACGACACTCTTTCCATGGCTTTTGGCTGAGGATAACCCAGTTATATCCTGTTAAGGAAATAACTCTTTGAATAAAGCCGGACGACGTGTTCGTGCTCTGCGAGGGGATAAGCTTCCAGAATCTACTGGGGATAAGCTTACTGCTTGGGGAGGTATGAATTCCACCTTTCCTGGGGAACTGGATTGGACTGGACTCTTCCGGGGAAGTTTTGAATTGCAGGGAGAAGTGATTCCTTTGAATGTTGGTATGCCGCCGGGGAACAATCTTTAGACCAAGACTGCCGGGGATGCTTGTTAAGAATATATGTATTGCTGCTGGGGAAGTATTGAGATCTACGGAGGATACTCAATTTCCTTGAGATTTGCTTGGAGAAGAGTGTATTGTTTTGCTGAACCACTCTCTGGGGAATTAAGATGTACTTGGTCATGTTCTTTAGCTGAACCTACCTTGGTACCTTGGAGGATAGAACAATTGGATTGTTTAGACAACTCTTTATTGCCCCTGTTTCTAGTGTCACCTGCAATTAATTCCTTTGTTTCGTATGCAAATATTTATGAGTTAGCAAATTATTGTCAATGCATACATCACAAATTGAACCTTGGACGTTCTTCGCAAAACAAAACAGAAAAAAGAAAAATACTTGGCACGTTTAACTGAAGATATATTTTTATTGATTTTTGAATGGCCTGAATAGGCGTTTTGTATACAAGAGGCTGACATCCTAGTAAGAGGTACGTCGCCGAACAAAAGAGTTTATACAAGTTTTGTGCAAAAGAAAATAAAACAGCTGTGTGAAAGATGAATGATCCACTGGGTTTCAACTCTGCTACTGCCTTTATAATCCCGAGCGTCTCATCACTTGATGACCTTGGTTGAAAATGAAGCTGACTGATCGATGCCGTCTGAACTTGATGTAGATGCCGGATTCTGGATGCAAAGTGATCAATGAGACATAGTTTTACGCTTTTATCCCTAATTTTTGCCTGGACCGCCCTTTCGGGTTTTCAGTCCACCGGGATACCCATTTTTGCCCAAGCCGCCTTTTCAGGTTTTCGACTTGCCGGGTGTACAGATTTTTTTCATTTTCATCCCTTCATTTTGCCCGAACCCTTTTGGTTCGACGGGAAGCCCTAATTTTTGCCTAGGCATGTCAGCCTAGCGGGTCTTTTTCATGCGTAGTATTTTTTAACTATGTCTGCATTGGCGGGGTGAGGAAGGTCGTCACCATCCATGTTGGTTAATATCATTGCTCCTCCTGAGAACACATGCTTAACCACAAATGGCCCTTCGTACGTGGGGGTCCATTTGCCCCTTGGATCACTCTGAGGAAGGACGATTCTCTTGATTACCAGATCCCCAACTTGATATTCCTGTGGTCTGACCTTTTTGTTAAATGCCCTGATCATTCGTTTCTGATACGTCTGACCATGACAGATAGCAGCAAGTCTCTTTTCGTCAATGAGGTTGAGTTGGTCAAGTCGTGTCTGGATCCAATCATCTTCGTTCAGATTTGCATCCTTCATTATCCGGAGAGAGGGAATTTGCACTTCGATCGGCAAGACTGCCTCCATGCCATAAACCAGGGAGAAAGGAGTTGCCCCGGTTGACGTCCTAGCTGAGGTACGGTACCCATGCAGAGCGAACGGCAACATCTCGTGCCAATCTTTGTAAGTTACTGTCATTTTCTGCACGATCTTCTTAATGTTTTTGTTAGCTGCTTCTACAGCCCCATTCATCTTCGGTCTGTAAGGAGAAGAATTGTGGTGCTGTATCTTGAACTGTTCGCAAAGTTCAGTAATCATCTTATTGTTCAGATTGGTACCGTTGTCTGTAATAATCCGCTCAGGGACGCCGTACCGACAGATCAGGTTGTGCCGAATGAACCGTGCCACAACAGTCTTGGTTACTGTAGCATAGGATGCTGCCTCAACCCACTTTGTGAAATAATCAATCGCCACTAGGATGAAGCGATTTCCATTGGATGCCGTAGGTTTTATCTCGCCAATCATGTCTATGCCCCACATGGCAAACGGCCAAGGCGCAGTCAGAACATTCAGGGGAACCGGAGGAATATGCACCTTATCTGCATAGATCTGGCACTTGTGGCACGTCCTAGAATGTTGGTAGCAATCAGCTTCCATTGTGGACCAATAATATCCTGCCCGTAGGATTTTCTTAGCCATGGTATGCCCACTGGAATGCGTACCAAAGGTCCCTTCATGTAGCTCTTCCATGATTCTTTCCGCTTCAGTCTTATCCACACAACGCAGTAAGGTTGAATCATGGTTTCGCTTATACAAGATGCCGTTGCTTAGGAAGAACTTTGCTGCGAACCTCCTCAGGAATTTCTTATCGTTGATGGATGCACCTTCAGGGTATTCCTGAGCTTCCAGATATCTCTTTACTTCATGGTACCAAGGCTTCTCAGTCACCAATTCAGTTTCAAGATCACAACAGTATGCCGGTTCGTCCAGTTTCCAGATGATGATCTGGGGAGCCTCGTTGTCCCATTTGACCTTAAACATTGAAGACATTGTAGCTAACGCGTCCGCTAACTGATTCTCTTCTCTCGGAAAGTGCTCAAAGGTTATCTCTGTGAAGTGGGGAATCAGGGTCAACACACATTCTCTGTAAGGGATCAAGTTTGGATGTTTCGTATCCCACTCTCCTTTAATCTGATTGATCACAAGAGCGGAATCTCCGAAGACACTTAGAAATTTGATCCTTAGGTCAATCGCAGCCTGAAGACCCATGATACACGCCTCATACTCCGCCATGTTGTTGGTACAGTTGAAACACAGCCGGGCAGTGAGTGGAGTATGAGTACCTTGAGGAGATATGATTATGGCGCCGATACCATTTCCCAAAGCATTGGAAGCTCCGTCAAAGTGCATAGACCATCGGGATCCTGGTTCAGGCCCTTCATCCGGTCCAGGTACTTCGCAATCTGTCACAATCATGATGCTTTCATCCGGAAACTCGAAGTTCATTGACTGATAATCATCTACAGCTTGATGAGCTAAGTGGTCTGCCAGTACACTTCCCTTGATGGCTTTCTGGGTTGTGTACTGAATGTCGTATTCCGTCAAGATCATTTGCCATCTTGCAATTCTCCCAGACAGAGCAGGCTTTTCGAATATGTACTTAATAGGATCCATCTTTGAGATCAACAAGGTGGTGTGAGTCAGCATATACTGTCTCAGCCGGCGAGCAGCCCATACCAAAGCGCAGCAAGTTTTCTCAAGCAGTGAGTATCGGGTCTCACAGTCGGTAAACTTTTTGCTAAGGTAATAAATGGCATGCTCTTTTCGGCCAGGCTCGTCATGCTGCCCCAGCACACACCCCATTGAATTGTCAAGCACTGTCAGGTATAATATCAGAGGTCTCCCTTCAACCGGTGGCATAAGGATGGGTGGTTCTTGGAGATACTCTTTGATTTTGTCGAAGGCAGCCTGACATTCATCGTTCCAACGTACTACCTGATCTTTCTTCAGCAGCTTGAAGATTGGCTCACAGGTAGCAGTTAGATGAGAGATGAATCGAGCGATGTAATTCAGGCGCCCTAAAAAGCCTCTGACTTCCTTCTCTGTCTTAGGAACTGGCATCTCTTGAATAGCTTTGACCTTAGCAGGGTCCACTTGAATACCTTTATCACTGACCACGAAGCCTAGTAACTTCCCGGATCTTACCCCGAAGGTGCACTTGTTCGGGTTCAATCTCAGCTTGTACAGTTTCAATCGATCGAACAACTTCTGCAGATGATCTAGATGCTCTTCCTCAGTCTGGGACCTAGCGATCATGTCGTCCACATACACTTCGATCTCATGATGGATCATATCATGAAATAAGGCAACCATGGCACGTTGGTAGGTTGCCCCAGCATTCTTTAATCCGAACGGCATGACCTTGTAACAGAAGGTGCCCCACTGAGTAACAAATGTAGTCTTTTCCATGTCTTCAGGTGCCATCTTGATTTGATTGTAGCCTGAAAAGCCATCCATGAAAGAGAACACTTTGTGCTGAGCAGTATTATCAACAAGGACATCAATGTGAGGCAAGGGGAAGTCATCCTTGGGGCTGGCCCTATTCAGATCCCTGTAATCAACACACATTCTGACCTTACCATCCTTTTTAGGTACCGGCACCACATTAGCAACCCACTGAGGGTAAGACGTTACTGCAAGAAACCCGGCATCAAACTGTTTCATGACCTCGGCCTTAATCTTCTCGGACATCTCTGGACGCATCCGACGAACCTTTTGTTTAACTGGAGGGCAATCTTCCCTAGTCGGCAAATGATGGACGACAATATCGGTATCTAACCCTGGCATGTCTTCGTAGGACCAGGCAAAGATCTCCATGTAGTCATGTAACATCTTGGTTAACCGTTGCTTCACGCTGAGCTCTAGGTTGGCACCAATCTGTACCTCTTTTCTGTCTGCCTCCGTACCCAGGTTTATGGTTTCCACTGGCTCTTCATGGGGTTGGATTGCCCTCTCTTCCTGAAGCAACAGTCTAGCAAGCTCACCAGGCACTTCGCAATCATCTTCACCTTCGTCTTCGGCTAAGTTGATCGGATTTTCGAAGTCATAATTGGCATTAGCAGAGCTGTTATCAGTGAGATCCAGAGTGGATTGGAACCTGTATGAGTGAGTGTGTGTGTAAATACAGCTGTTTTTGAAAATTATGTAAAGGAAAAGAAAGACAGAAAAGGAACACAACATTTGCGATGCGAAAAGTACGTCCAAGATTTTCATTCATGATGTATAAAATGACAGTTTGTATGCCCTCACAAATAGAACCACGGTGCCTCGGGTAAAACACCGGGCCATAGAGTTTATCATTGTTTATTACAAAATAACAAAACAAAGAAATTTATTACTTAGTAACAAAAGACACAGGGAGATTGTCCTTTGCGCTCCAATTGTTGAGTCCACCATCAGTTGCCGGGTAGATCCAGCTATCAAACTCAGATTCATCAACTTCCTCTTCATCCCCAATAGCATTAACTCCATGAGCAGGCAGGGGAGCTGTCACCACATTAGGCTTGTCAGATGCCTCAAACTGTACCTCCTTAGCGTCAATGAGGTCCTGCAGCTTGTTCTTTAGTGCCTAACAGTCATCGGTAGAGTGCCCCGGGCTTTCTGAGTGGTAAGCACAACGAGCATTCGGATTGTACTTGGGAGATGCTGTATTTGGGAACTTTGGAGCCTCCCTGATCGTCACCAAATTGGTTGCGAGCAACTGCGGCAGGATCTGCGACAAAGTCATGCCTAAGCGGGTGAATTCCCTCCGGGGTCTTTCAGCTTTCTGAGAATTGTTTGGCCGGGGAGCGGCAGCAGGCTTAGCAATCATGACCGCACTGACAGATTGGCGGTGTTCATTTCTTTCTGATCTCCTAGAACCATACACGGCACTAGACTCCTTCTTAAATGGTTTCTTGTCCGAACTAGATGATGTAGCCTTTGCAATCTTCCCAGACTTCAACCCCGCTTCAATCCTCTCTCTAGTCAAGATTAAATCAGTGAAACCAGCAGAAGAATTCCCAATGAGGTGGTTGAAGAATGGCCCAGATAGGGTCCCCAAGAACATGTCAACCAACTCCCGATCAGTCAATGGTGGCTGCACCCTGCCAGCCAGGTCTCTCCATTTCTGAGCGTACTCCTTAAAACCTTCGCTTGCACCTAACGCCATACCCTGGAGTTGGGTACGTGTGGGGGCAAGGTCGGCATTATACTGATACTGCTTGTAGAAAGCAGTAGCCAGCTCCTCCCAGTTACGAACTTTGGTCCCATCCAGCTGATAGAACCATTCGAGATGAGTCCCTGAAAGACTCTCCTGGAAGAAGTGGATCCATAGATTCTTGTCCGCAGAGTACGGCTGAATTTTCCGAACATAGGACCTCAAATGCAGCTTGGGACAAGACGCCCCGTCATACTTTGAGAAGGTGGGTGCTTTGAATTTGTGCGGGATAATCACACCAGTCGACAAACCCAGATCTCCGAAATCCAGCCCAGGTGCCTGTTGCACCTCCATAGCCTTCAACCTGTCCTCCAGTTGTTTATACCTGTCATCTGTAGGAGGGTACTGCTCCTCATCAAAATCCGTCTCGTTGTCGGAGACCACTGGAGTAGGAACCTTGACTTCTGCCTGAGAAGGACTCCTGCCAACAGAAGAACCAGCCTCTTCATGCTGCAGAGTATTGCCCAACCTTCGGCCCGAGTTGAATAGAATAGTTCTTCTCTTCTTCTTCTTCTCCTTCTTCAGGAGCATAGTCTTCAGTTCTTCTTGGCCTTTAGCTAGACCCATGATTAGTTCTTGAAACTGCGCATTCTGCGCCTGGAGAGCCTTAATTGATGTCTCTGTTGATTCAGATCCGGGATTCATGATGCTGAAATAAACAGCGAAGAACTGTAAGCAACCTGAAAAGAGGAGAAACCTGCTATGCACATGATGTATGAAATGCGTATGCAATGCATTCAAGGGTTCGAAAGTTCAAATTTGTTGTAGACAAAAAGGAACACACGTTATCATTAAAGAAATCATCTTTTAATACATCAAGGCCTCGTGGGCAAAAGTACAAAAAATCAAGTCAATCCCAAAATACACTGCGCATCCTCTTCGGAGCTATGTAGGTGTTGAGGTTCCTCTCCTCATGCAACAGGCGAGTGAGCTCCAAGACTTTCTTTTCACTGGCATGCAGACTGGTTTCAAGAGAATTCCTTTCCTCCTTAAGCTGGATCCAGCTCTTTTGCATCTCTTCCCAGGATGTGGGCATATCCGGGTGCTGAATAACATGAGACACTTCCCCTTCCAAGACAGGCTCTTTGATTACTGGAAGCATGTGAGGATAAGGCATGACTAACTTCTGAGAGCGGGCGCGTACCCACTTGAGATAAGGCTCCAAAGGGATGGAATTCCTATGCCCTAGTGTCTTGCTGTCTATCCTACTAGGCATCCTCCAGGCTCTGATAAATTTCTGACGAAGTCCTTGAGTATCATTGTCGAAGTCAAAAACTATGTCAGGAATTAGCATGTCATGAGGACCGTCCCTCCGAGCATAACCAAACTGTCTCCAAGCCAGGCATGGGCTATAAGTAATACCTCCTCTGATTCCAAGTAAAGGAACATTAGGGTACTCCCCACAACGATCAATGATAGTGACATCTCCTCTGGACCTAGGACACCAAAATATATCTGCATGCGTAAGAGTCATCAACCGTTGTGACCATCTCAAACCCCGCTCATTCTTCAGGACTGATTGGGGAAGGTGCGAAATAAACCACCTTCCCAGGAGAGGAGTGCAACACATAAGGACACCTCTTTTTCTCATGGTTCGAGTGTAACACGAGTGAAGGATGTCCCCCAGCAATGTAGGTATGGGATTCCTGGACATAAAGATCTGAACGGCACTGATATCAATGAGCTGATCTGGGTTAGGGAACAACACCAAACCATAAACAAGGAGGGCCACAACCTCTTCAAAAGCTTGCAAGTCAAGGGAGTTCCAACATTCATGGGCCTTCTCAAACAGAAACCTGGCTAAGAACCCTTTGATACCACTTCTGACTTCCCAATGTCCCTTGAGGTCAGATGACTGTAGGTGCAAGGCTTTAGCAATCTCTTCAAGCTTAGGTTCCTTTTCTGTACCGTTGAAGGGTAGCTGATCAAGGATAGGGATCTTCAGGAGCCGGGAGAACTCCTCCAATGTAGGTACCAACTGATAATCCAAGAAGGTAAAACAGTGATGCAGAGGGTCAAAGAATTGGAACAAGACCTTTATCATATCTTCCTCAATGTTGGTATTGACCAAGCTGATGAGGCTTCCATGCCTTTCACTGAATGAAGAGTTCTCGGGAATCCTGGATATAAGCTCCTTAAGCTGAGGAGGGATCCTTACAAGATTGACCTGAATTGTCTTTCTACGAACAGTTTCCATGTCCTACAAAACAAGAACAAAGATGAAAATTCGAACCCCTGAAATGGTTAGTCAATGCATATGATGCTGGATGATGTCATGATGCTATGATTAAACACACCACAGATATTTACAAAGACAAACATGTAAGGCACACAAGGCACACAAGACAAGCCCTTAAGGTTTAAGGCCAACATGGGGTCTGGGTAGTACCCTCTTGAAGTTGGTGGGTTCAACCTGTCCTAATCAAAGTAACCGGGTTCTAAGGTTCCCAATATCACGGGATTGCTTTCATTGTTCATCGTTTCGATTTAGCCACTGAACTGGCGACCGAAATATTCCAGGAAAGCAACCCTCCATTGAGCGTAGTATCGAGTATCAACCAACCTCGGACTGCACCAAAGTCAGTTATCTCACTACCCTAAAGAGGCCAAGATAGTTCAATTAAGGTTCCTAAGGTCTGTTGATGCTTCACGACACCACGCGGAGGCCCCGTACTCTCCTTGACTGAACTCAAGGGTTACCGGTACACACCAAAGTGCCACATCAACGTAGCAGACTGTTTCAACCATGTCGGTATACCCCGCACAGTTCCCTCACAGCCTTGTTGCTACTTTCTAAGAAAGGTATTCCCCAGATCCGGGTTTAGGATCTATAGAACTCCCAAGCAACCCACAATTTAAAGCACACAAGGAAAACAATTGAAAACATAGTTATAAGCTAGCCCTAAGGTACACCTCACTTTAAAAGATTTGTCCCCAGCAGAGTCGCCAGTTCTGTGATCGGTGGATCTGGAACTGACTGTTTAACGCTGGTTCGCGAAATGTCGCGGAAGCAAGAGTCGCCACCGTCTTTTATTTTCTCCAAATGGAAAGGACAAAAGCACAGAAAAATTCCTTTAAAGAGATTGCTCTCGGTTCGGGAGGTAGGTTATAGAAAGGGAAGGTGTTAGCACCCTTTCTATCCATGGTTATCCATGGGCTCTTAGATACTTGCTCAATGTGTTTTCAAAATTGTTTGCTTGCTTTCCAATGTGGGTTTAAAAAAAGTTTCTTTGAAAAATTTCAGATCGACTCATACGTCAGAGTGTTTGAAAAGTTTGTTTTGAAAGCTTTTGAAAATGTGTTGGTGAAAAGATTTTTGTTTGTTTTTGAAATTAGAGCAAGTATCCTTGAGAACCTAACTACCCTAAGGAATTCGTCTGTGTAAGAGTCCTTTAAAGTAGTGCCATCCCACCATTAAGAGGTAGGTAGCACCACCGTTGGAGGTGTTCGGGTCAATTCGAGTTTTAGGGACGTGGTGATCACCGGAGCAATGGGAAGACACCTTAGAAGCTACCCTCATGCCAGGTTCCCGGATCATGAGGACTTACTAAGACGTTTTCTACTCGACGATCACCTTTCGAAAGGCAACAGCGAGGCGTACCCTAGGGGTGGTGTGTGCGAATTGTGTGTCATGTTTCAGTTATTTGTCTTGTCATGTTTGTTGTGATCTACGCTTGATTTTAATTAGGACATTCATTCTTGCATGCATATTTAACAGTTATAAGTTTGCGGAAAAATAAATCTAAGGCTATTACAAATGGCGCGGGTCCACATCGCCAAAATTAAACCGGACCCGATTTGACGGAAAAGTAGATAATGCGAAATAAATAAAAGTGCGAAAAGTAAAGTTACATGGCTTTGGGAGATTTACATAATTATAATGAACGACATAAAGTAAATATGCGCAATTAAATTAAAACAATGGGCGTTGGACCCTTTTACAAAAATATTTAAAGTTAATGAATTAATTAAGGAGGAATTAAAATTAAAGATTTAAAAGGAATGTTTTTTGGTATTTTTGTATTTTTTGGATTAAATAAGAAAAAGGATTAATTATAATTAAAGTAAAATGTCCAAACCCTAATTCTAATGTTTTCTTTATTTATTATGAAAGAGTTAAATTAAAACCTAAATTAAACCCTAAATTATTTATGTACAAAATTCAATTTATGGAAATAAACAAAATAATAATATTATGATAAAAAAATAAAAAGAATTAACAATTAAAACCTAAATTCTACATTTTTTATATTTTTTAGGAAAAGAGTTAAAGTTAAGACCTATTTTACTAAATTTATTTACATGTTAATTATTTACAAGAAAATAAATAAAATAAATATTTTTATTGTTTTTTATCCTTTTTCTGAATTTTAGTGTTTTTTATGTTTTTGTGAAAATTAATTAATTAAATTAAACAAAGAAAATAAATGAAATAGCAAAAATAAAATATAAGGAGAAAAATAGAAAAATGCAAACCAGGGGGGGGGGGGGGGGTAGCCCCAAATTAGGAGGTTCAGGCCTTAGAATTCTGGCCCATTTGATTTTGAATTCGTTTGACTTTTCTAATCATGTGTGATGCAGTTGACCTGATGTATGATGCACCTTGAATCTTGGCCATGGATCTGATGCCCTTTGGACGCGTGGAGATTGGATGAGGATGGAACATGGTGCACCTGGACGTTAGCAAAGCATAGAATTTCATATTGAAAAATAGCATTGAAATTTGCCAGACCTGGGACTTGAACCCAGGTCTTTGATGTCATATGCACAACGTGTTACCACTGAGCCACTGAAGGTTAATTTAATATATTATGGTTAATAAACAACAAAAATCAAAACCAATGCGTAATGGTTAAAACGTGCGCAAATTTGAATTGGCCAGTCAGTACGTGCCACGATTCCACCTTCTTCTTCGTCCCTGTAAAACAAACACAAGAGCAACGGTTTTTATAGCGTTGCATTAGGGGGGCTAGCAGAAAATAGCGAATAGCTCTCCTTGATACATAAATTCATCGCGAGTATGGGGTTATCCTCGTCCAGACCTACTGAATACAACCATGGTAGTCTTGAGTCCTAATTTTTCCCCTATGCAAAAGCCCTAATTTAGAAAACCTGCAACTCTAGAATTCTCGCATGGCAGATTCGCCCACAACGCATAATAATCAAATTAATGTTATGGGTTAGCTTCGAAATCATGTCAGGAATGCAAATCAAGTCTCAAAAATCATGGAAAATGTATGAATCAATGTGCAAGAACATCAAATATTTTCGGTACAGGGTATGCCCGTTTTACCAATTCTTGATGCTAGAACGAATGGTTTTGATTGGTATGTGATCCTTGAAGCTTCAGGAATATGATGGACTCAGTCTTATGGCTTGAAACGATCTCTAAGGCACTTTTCAGTTCTTGAGTTTTATGAAAAAATTTCACTTGGCAAACTGTTCTTGGGGCGCAGCTTAGAGTCCTCAGGCATTAGGGTTCTGATCTAGTACTTGTATGGAATGATTTAGGTCAAGAAAACTAGACAAAATCCATTGCATTGATGATTTCACATATTTGATTTCTTCATATCTTTTCCAAATCTTTTTCTCATGGTTTTTGGTTCAATCATGCTCAAATCTCATCAAAACTTGCCTAATTGGGATATGCACGTGATATTGAGAATAAACATGCATGAAAAGATTTTTTTAGGTCAAGTTTGATATTTTTCATGTATTTAATTAATTTAAATGAATTAATATTAATATAAATTCAAATAAATAATTAAAAAATGAGAAAATACTTCCCTTTGGGCCTAATGGTCGTGCATAGGCTTGGCATGAATAAACTTGGAAGAAAAATGGGCCCATTTGCATTTTTAGGTCATTTGAACCATTGTGGACTTTTCAAAATTCCCAAAAATTTCCCAACTTCCACAAGGCATAACTTGGTCAATATTTAAGATTTTCACATGTTCTTGGACATTTTGGAAAGGTCTTTGAGTCCTTTAACCAATGTATTTGGTCCCATGTCATTTTGATTTACCAATCTCAAGTTATGGTCTTTGACTTAAAGTCCCTTTTTGTTGACTTTTGAAAATGACCTATAATGTTGAAATTGATAACTTTTTGTGAGAGCATTTCTTGGACTTGGAATATGAAGATGAATTGTAGGAAATGTCTTTCTCTTCAAAATGAGCTTTGGATGGAAATTTTCTGATAATCCATGTGAAAGTTATGCCCTGGTCAATTTCAGTTGACTTTTTCAGCTGTCCAAATATAGCAACTTTTGCATCTTTGATGATTTCTGAGCCAAATTTTGAGAATCATGATCAAGCATTGATCAAATGATGTTTGTGGCTTCAAAATGATATGTTGACCAAAAATTTGAACCTTTGACTGTCAAATGACCATTTTGCCCCTACAGTTGACTGTAGTGCAATCTAGGGTTTTGACTGTGCAATTTTGAGCTGAATGCCTTGAAACTTGACATGAGGATGCTTGACCATCTTTGTAGGCATGTGAGACTTGATTGGGCCTTTGAAAACTTCATTTTCTTGATCAGGACTCAAACCCTAGTTTTGACTGTATGGGAAGCTGTTGAGCTGCACAACCCTTGGGGAATTTTGTGACCTTGACTTGACAAATCTTTGATGAATATGGGAGGGCAAATTTTGGGGTACAACACAGGCGTTTTTGTACAAGGAGGCTGACGCTCTAGTAAGAGAACGCCACCGTGAAAATGAAAGCTTATACAATAATGTGTACAAAGAGAAGAAAACAACTATGTGTAATAATCTCATTGAGTTTCAATTCTGCTATTGTCGCTATGTCTTCGAGTGTCTCATCACTTTGCTGCTTGTCCGAAGCTGACTAGATTGATTGGTGTCGTTCGAGCTTGATAGTTGATACTGAGGTCTGGTTGCAAGGTGGTCCAATGGGACATAGTGATAGGCTTTACATCCCTAACTTTTCCTGGACCTCCCTTTTGGGTTTTCAGTCCATCGGGATACCCTTTTTTGCCCAAGTTGCCTTTTCAGGTTTTCGACTTGCCGGGTGTACATATTTTTCATTTTCATCCCTAATTTTTGCCCGAACCCTTTTGGTTCACCGGGAAGCCCTTATTTTTTCCTAGGCTAATCAACCTAGCGGGTCTTTAATCATGCGTAGTATCTTTTCACTATGTCCGTATTGACACGGTGAGGAAGGTCGTCACCGTCCATGGTGGTCAGAATCATGGCTCCACCCGAGAAAATGTTTTTGATTACAAATGGCCCTTCATACATGGGAGTCCATTTTCCCCTAGGATCACCTTGCAGAAGTATGATGCGCTTGATCACTAGATCCCCGACTTGATATTCTTGGCATCTAACTTTTTTGTTGAAAGCCTTGATCATTCATTTTTGATACATTTGACCATGACAGACAGCAGTAAGTCTCTTTTCATCGATCAGATTTAGTTGATCAAGTCGAGTCTGGATCCAGTCATCTTCGTTCAAACCCGCATCTTTCATAATTTTCAGAGAAGGGATCTGGACCCAAATAGGTAGGACAACCTCCATACCATATACCAGAGAATAAGGTGTTTCCCCCATTGATGTACATGCTGAGGTGTGATACCCATGAAGAGCAAATGGTAACATCTCGTTCCAGTATTTGTATGTCACCATCATCTTCTGTATTATCTTTTTGATGTTCTTGTTAGCAGCCTCAACATCGCCATTCATCTTCGGTCGGTAGGGGAAGAATTATGGTGCTGGATCTTGAACTATTTACAGAGTTCGGTGATTATCGTGTTATTGAGATTCGTACCATTGTCCGTGATGATTCTTTCAGGGACACCGTAATGACAAACCAGGTTATGCTTGATAAACCGCGCCACAACATTCTTGGTAACGGTAGCAAAAGAGGCATCTTCAACCCACTTCGTGAAGTAATCAATGGCCACCAGGATGAAGCGATGCCCATTGGACGCGGTAGGTATAATCTCTCCGATCATGTCGATGCCCCACATTACAAAGGGCCAGGGAGCCATCAAGATGTTCAAGGGAACCAAAGGCACATGTACTTTATCAGCATAGATTTGGCACTCGTGGCAAGTTCGGGAGTGCTGATAACAATATGCTTCCATAGTGGACCAATGGTATCCTTCCCGTAGGATCTTTTTAGCCATGGTATGTCCACTTGAATGGGTTCTAAAGGTACCTTTGTATAGATCTGTCATAATCCTCTCTTCTTCGTTCTTGTCTACACACCATAGTAAGGTAGAGTCATGGTTGTGCTTGTAGAGGACTTTATTACTGAGGAAGAATTTCGCGGCGAACCTTCTCAGAAACTTATTATCACTGAAAGATGCCCCCTTGGGATACTCTTGAGCCTCAAGATACCTTTTTACTTCATGAAACCAAGGTTTATCTACTACCTCTTCAGTATCAATTTCACAGCAGTACGCTGGTTCATCCAACCTCTCAATGGTGATTCGGGGAGCTTCATTGTGCCACTTGACCTTGAACATAGAAGACATGGTAGCTAGCGCGTACACTAACTGATTCTCCTCTTGTGGGAAATGTTCAAAGGTTACCTCCTCAAAGTGTTAGAGCAATGTCAGCACATGCTCTTTGTACGGGATGATATTCGGGTGCTTCGTGTCCCACTCCCCTTTGATCTAACTTATTACCAAGGCTGAATCCCCGAAAACATTTAAGAACTTGATCCTCAGGTCAATAGCAGCTTTGAGACCCATGATGCATGCTTCATACTCCACCAAGTTATTGGTACAGTTAAAGCATAGTCGGGCGGTGAAAGGAGTATGACATTCCTCAGGAGATATGATTACAGCGCCAATGCCATTACCGAGTGCGTTCGAAGCTTCGTCAAAAACCATAGTCCATCGGGATCCTTCTTCAGTCCTTCATCCGGTCCAGGTTCTTCATAGTCAGTCACTAGCATAATATTCTCGTCCAAGAACTCAAAATTCATGGACTGGTAGTCATCCACGGCCTGGTGATCCAAATAATCAGCTAATACACTTCCCTTGATTGCTTTCTGAGTTGCATATTAGATATCATATTCGGTTAAGATCATCTGCCATCTTTATATTCTTTCGGAGAGAGCGGGCTTCTCGAAGATGTACTTGATTTGATCCATCTTAGATATCAACAAAGTAGTGTGGGTCAACATATACTGTCTTAGTCGGCGAGCAGCCCATGCCAAAGCGCAGTAAGTTTTCTCGAGTAGTGAGTATCGTGTTTCACTGTCGGTAAACTTTTTTCTAAGGTAGTATATTGCGTTCTATTTTTGACCAAACTTGTTATGCTGCCCAAGCACACACCCCATTGAATTATCTAACACTGTTAAGTACATTACCAAAGGTCTTCCTTCAATTAGAGGCATCCGAATAGGTGGTTCTTGAAGGTATTCTTTGATTCTTTCAAAAGCAGTTTGGCATTCGTCATTTCATTTTACTACTTGATCTTTCTTCAGGAGTTTGAAGATTGGCTCACAAGTAGCAGTCAGATGGGAAATGAACCTTGCGATATAATTTAGGTGTCCCAAGAAACCTCTAACTTCCTTCTCAGTACGGGGAGACGACATCTCTCGTATGGCCTTCACTTTTGCAGGGTCTACCTGAATACCTTTGTCACTGACGATGAACCCCAGAAGTTTACCAGACCTTACCCCGAAGGTGCACTTATTCGGATTTAACCTCAACTTATATGTCTTTAACCTGTCAAACAACTTTTGTAGATGATCAATGTGTTCTTCCTTGGTTTGAGACCTGGCTATCATGTCATCCACATAAAATTCTATCTCATGGTGAATCATGTCGTGGAACAAAGCTACCATGGCTTGCTGATAAGTTGCCCCATCATTCTTCAACCCAAAAGGCATCACCTTGTAACAGAAAGTGCTCCACTGTGTGATGAAGGTTGTCATCTCCATGTCTTTGGGTGCCATCTTGATCTGGTTGTAGCCAGAGAAGCCATCCATGAAGGAGAATATTTTGTGTTGTACGGTGTTGTCAACCAGAAGATCGATGTGGGGAAGCGGGAAGTCATCCTTGGGGCTTTCCCTGTTCAGGTCTCTGTAATCCACACATATTCATACTTTACTGTCCTTCTTAGGTACCGGAACGACGTTAGCAACCCACTACATATAGGAGGTGACAACTAAGAACCCATCGTTGAACTGTTTCATAACCTCTGTTTTGATCTTCTCCGACATTTCAGGGTGTATATGGCGGACCTTTTGCTTTACCAGAGGGTAATCTTCTTTAGTCGGTAGACAATGTACCACA
The DNA here is from genome assembly GCA_948472305.1 of Vicia faba. Lineage (NCBI taxonomy): Eukaryota > Viridiplantae > Streptophyta > Magnoliopsida > Fabales > Fabaceae > Vicia > Vicia faba. The sequence goes on from OX451738.1 coordinate 497,781,829, forward strand.
CTATCAGTGTCTAAACCAAGCTGTCTTCATATGACCAGGAGAAGATCTCGACATTGTCATGCAACATCTGTACCAATTGATGTTTGACACTAAGCTCCAGACTTGTGCTGATCTTGACTTCTTTTTTGTCTACCTATGTGCCCAAGTTTATCGTCACAACTGGCTCTTCATGAGGCTGTATAGCCCTCTCTTCCCGCTGCAACAGTCTAACAAGTTCTCCAGGCACCTCACCTTTGTCCTCGGCTTGGTTGATCGAACTTTCAAAGTTATAACTGGAAATAGCATAACTGTTATCAATGGGATCCAGAGTGGATATGTGTTGTACCCCAAAATTTTCCCTCCCATATTCTTCAAGATTTGCCAAGATCAAGGTTCAAAATCTCCCAAGGGTTGCACAGTCTAATTGCCTCCTAACACAGTCAAAATTAGGGTTTTGGTTCTTGCAAAGAAGTTGAGGTTTCCAAGGGTCCAATCAAGTCCCACATGCCTATATACATTGTCAAGCATCCATATGTCAAGTTTCAAGACTCACAACATCAAATTGCACAGTCAAAAACCCTAAATGCTCCACAGTCAACTGCAGGGGCAAAATGGTCATTTGACAGTCAAAAGTCAAACTTTTTGGTCAACATATTATTTTGAAGCCACAAACATCATTTGATCAAGTCTTGATCAGGATTCTCAAAGCATGGCTAAAAAAGTCTCAAGATGCAAAAGTTTCTATTTTTGGACAGTTGAAAAAGTCAACTGCAAATTGACCAAGAAATAACTTCCTCATGGTTTATCAGAAAAATTCCATCCAAAGCTCATTTTGAAGAGAATGACATTTCCTACAACTCATCTTCACACTTCAAGTCCAAGAAATGCTCTCACAAAAAGTTATCAATTTCAACATTATAGGTCATTTTCAAAAGTCAACAAAAAGGCACTTTAAGTCAAAGACCATAAATTGAGATTGGTAAATCAAAATGACATGGGACCAAAGACATTGGTTAGAGGACTTCAAGACCTTTCCAAAATGTCCAAGAACATGATCATAGCTTCAAAATTGAGCAAGCTATGCCTTGGAGAAGTTGGGAAATTTTTGGGAATTTTGAAAAGTCAACTTTGCTTCAAAAGCTTCAAAAATGCTAATGGGCCACAAGTTCTTCCATGAATCATTACCCAAAGGCTATGCACGACCCATTAAGCTCAAAGGGATTTATTTTCTTATTTTTAATTAATTAATTGAATTTTTATTCATATTAATTCATTTAATTAGATTTAAATATGAAAAAATATCAAATAATACTTTTCAAATCTTTTTGTGCAGCAAATTCACTCATTATGAGATAAATATTTCGTGCATCAATTAACAAGGCAATATCTTCCACAATTGGCAAGAGTTTCATGGCAAAAAGATTGAAAAAAGATTGGATTTACATGATTGGAAATCAAATATCAAAATCATTAATTCATGGACTATGGGCTTGGTTTTTTGACCTAATTCCATTCAGATACAAAGGCACAACTCAACCCTATTCAAGCACACACGAAAAATTGCTCAGGAGGCCATAACCAAATTGCCAAATTTTCACCAAAACTTGAAAACTGAAATCTTAGTTGCAGGGTGATTCAAGGTTTCCAAACACTTCCATTGCCTTCCTGACATTGCTAGGAGTCGATTGCAACCATTTTCCAGTCCCCATACTCCAAGAATTGGTAGAACAGAATCACTCTTTTCGTGAATATATCCATAATCGTTTTTCAATTTCCATGCATTATTCATGTATTTTATTTGTTGCTTTACACTAACAATGATGTTCTGAAGCGAATGGTACCATTTAATTGAAGCAACAATGCTTGAACCAAGATCTGCCATGGATGAAACCTAGGGTTTCAGAAGCTTCGAATTAGGGGTTTCCTCATATGGAAAAATTAGACCTTAAAACCTATGCCATTGAATTCGTGGCAATAAGACGAACTGAATGATGACCTCGCGCCCTTTTTATATTGAGGCATATGCTAATCGCTATTTTCATGAATTGCAGTTAGTGGGGGTTTAAAACCCCCGCTATTTGGTTATATTACAGGTACAAAGATGAAGAAGAAGGCTAGCGTGTCATTGAGTGGTTGGACAATTCAAACCTTGGCGCGGTTTTTCAACGTTCCAGCATAATGTTCCTTTTTCATATATATTATTTGTTATCTATTACATATACAAACGCGCTTCACAGCTCACTTGGCAAGGCATTCGCTTGGTAAACGCTGGGACCTGGGTTCGATTCCCAGGTCCCCCCACATATTTCATATTTTTCCTCCTAATGTGTTTCCATGCAGTGCATGCCCCCAAAGTCCACCATGCGTCCTAACGCTTAGGCTTGCCAAGTGTCCCTGATGCTCCATCCAGTGGCCAGATGACGCCGTCCCATGGTGTACCTCAGTCAACCACACGCACTCAAACATGGAAAGTCAAAAAAGGCTTTGATTCAGTGGGCCAAATTACTTCACAAAAACCTCCAAAATGGGCCAGACACCCCCCAATGTTTGTATTATATTTTTTAACTTCCTTTTCTTTTCTTTTTTGTTTTAATTTGTTTTAATTGCCTTAATTGTTTTATTTAATTCCATAAAATATTTCTTCCATAAAAAAATCAGAAACTAAAAAATGTTTAATATTTAATTCTTATTAATTTCACTATTAGAATATTTTTGTGAATAAACTCTAACAATTAATTAGATTAATTTAGGTTTCAATTTTAATACTTTTTTTTATATAAATAAAATAAGTAGAATTAGGGTTTTTAACCTTTTCATCTTTTTTTTAATAAATAAACTTCTCTTATTATTATTATTAATTTTGTAAATAAACATGTAATTTAATTAATTAGTGTAAATTAGGTTAACTTGTATATTTTCATTAATAATTAAAAATAACTTAGAATTAGGGTTTCTCTTGATTTTTTTAATTTTCTTTATTTTCATAAATACAAAAACCTAAAAAACAATTCCTTTCCTTAATTAAATAATCAATTAGCTTTTAATTCAATTTAATTTCAAAAGGGTCAAAACCCTCGGACATTCAATTTCAAGTTCTTTTCGCACATTTATTTTCTTTTCGAATATTATGTAGCTGCTCAAGACTTGTAATAGTAATTAGGTCTTTTTGCTTTCCGCATTTTTATTAAAACGGGTCTTTGTAATTGGGCGATGTATAGACATGCGCCTTGTAATAGCGTAGGATTTTATCTTTCCGCATTTAAATTTTCGCACTCTTAACTGCTAAACTTTGCATGAAAGAATGTATGCCTAATTAAAAACAAGCGTAGCTCACAATGCCCTAATCAAAGATAAATATTAATATGAAAATAACACACAAATTCACACACCATTTCAAGGGTACGCCTCACTGTTGCTTTACCTTCGAAACGTGGTCGTCGAGTATAGGACGTTTTAGTAAGTCCTTATGTCCATGATCCTGTTGCCTCGAAACGGTTGCCTCGGATTAAAAAAGGATCAATGGCATAAGGGTAGCTTCTAAGGTGTCCTACCGTTGCTCTGGTGATCACATTGTCCCTACAAACGAATTGACCCGAACACCTCCAACGGTGGTGCTACCTACCTCTCAATGGTGGGATGGCACTACCTTAAGGACATTTACACATCCTAATTCCTTAGGGTAGGTAGATGACTCATAGATACTTGCTCTATTCAAAAACAAATCAAAAACTCTTTTCACACCGACACTTTCAAAACAATTTTTCAAACACTCTTGAGGACTGATACAAGAGTTATTCAGAAAACTTTGATGAAACTTTTTCAAACCCACTCACACTTTGAAAAGCAAACACTTTTGAAAACACAATGAGCAAGTATCTAAGAGCCCATGGATAACCATGGATAGAAAGGGTGATAACACCTTCCCTTTCTATAAATCTACCTCCCGAACCGAGAAACTATCTCATAAGGAATTTTGTTGTGCTTTTGTCCTGTCCTTGTTGGAGAAAATAAAAGACGGTGGCGACTCTTGCTTCCGCGACATTTCGCGAAACCAACGTTAAACAGTCAGTTCTAAATCCACCGATCACAGAACTGGCGACTCTGCTGGGGATATACTTTAAAGTGAGGTGTACCTTAGGACTAAGATCACTTGTGTTTTCAATTGTCTGAATTGTTTGCTTTAAATTGTGGGCCTGTTTTGGGAGTTATATAGATCCTAACCCGGATATGGGGGATACCTTCTTAGAAAGTAGCAACAAGGCTGTGAGGGAACTGTGTGGGGCATACCGACATGGTTGAAGCAGTCTGCTACGTTGATGTGGCACTTTGGTGAGTACCGGTAACCCTTGAGTCCAGTCAAGGAGAGTACGGGGCCGCCGCGTGGTGTCGTGAAGCATCAACTGACCTTAGGAACCTTAATTGAACCATCTTGGCCTCTTTAGGGTAGTGAGATAACTGACTTTGGTGCAGTCCGATGTTGGTTGATACTCGATACTACACTCAATTGAGGGTTGTTTTCTTGGAATATTTCGGTCGCCAGTTCAGTGGCTAAATCGAAACGATGAACAATGAAAGCAATCTAATGATATTGGGACCCTTAGAACCCGGTTACTTTTGATAGGACAGGTTGAACCCACCAACTTGAAGAGGGTAATACCCAGACCCCATGCTGGCCTAAACTCTAAGGGCTATGGTGTGACTTGTGTGCCTTACCATGTTTGCTTTTTGTGAATACTTGTGGTGTGTTTAATCATAGCATCATGACATCATACTGCATCATATGCATTGACTAACCATTTCAGGGGTTCGAATCTTCATCTTTGTTCTTGTTTTGTAGGACATGGAAACTGTTCGCAGAAAGACAATTCAGATCAGCCTTTTAAGGATCCCTCCTCAGCTTAAGGAACTTATATCCAGGATTCCCGAGAGCTCTTCTTTCAGTGAGAGGCATGGAAGACTCATCAGCTTGGTCAACACCAACATTGAGGAAGATATGATAAAGGTCCTTTTCCAGTTCTTTGATCCTCTGCACCACTGTTTTACTTTCCTGGATTATCAACTGGTGCCTACATTGGAAGAATTCTCCCGGCTTCTGAAGATCCCCATCCTTAGTCAACTACCCTACAACGGTACGGAAAAGGAGCCCAAACTTGAAGAGATTGCTAAAGCATTACGCCTACAACCATCTGACATCAAGGGACATTGGGAGGTTAGAAGTGGTATCAAAGGGTTCTTGGCCAGGTTTCTGTTTGAGAAAGCCCAAGAATGTTGGAATTCCCTTGACCTACAAGCCTTTGAAGAAGTTGCGGCTCTCCTTGTCTATGGATTGGTTTTGTTCCCGAATCCCGATCAGCTTATAGACATCAGTGCTGTCCAGATCTTCATGTCCAAGAATCCTATACCTACGTTGCTTGGAGACATCCTTCACTCATGTTACACTAGAACCATGAGAAAAAGAGGTGTTCTTATGTGCTGCACTCCTCTCCTGGGAAGGTGGTTTATTTCGCACCTTCCACAATCAGTTATGAAGAATGAGCGGGGTCTGAGATGGTCACAACGATTGATGACTCTTACACATGCTGATATACGTTGGTGTTCTCGGTCCAGAGAAGACGTCACTATCATTGATCGTTGCGGGGAGTTTCCTAATGTTCCTTTACTTGAAATCAGAGGAGGTATTACCTACAACCCGTGTCTGGCTTGGAGACAGTTTGGTTATGCTCGGAGGGATGGCCCTCATGACATGTTAATTCCTGACATAGTTTTTGACTTCGACAACGATGCACAAGGACTTCGCCAGAGATTTATCAGAGCTTGGAGGATGCCCAACAAGATAGACAGCAAGACATTGGGGCACAGGAATTCCATCCCGTTGGAGCCTTATCTCAAGTGGGTACGAGCCCGCTCCCAGAAGCTAGTGATGCCATATCCTCATGTTCTCCCTGTGATCAAAGAGCCAGTTTTGGAAGGAGAGGTGTCCTACACCATTCAACATCCTGACATGCCTACATCCTGGGAAGAAATACAGAGGAGCTGGATCCAGCTTAAGGAAGAACGGAATTCTCTTGAGTCCAGTCTACATACTAGTAAGAAGAAGGTCTTGGAGTTAACCCGCCTACTGCACGAGGAAAAGACTCTCAACACCTACATTGCTCCAAAGAGGATGCACAGTGTCTTTTGGGATTGATTCACTTTTGTAATGGTTTGCCCATGAGGCTTTGATGTACTGAACAATTATTTCTTAATGATAACGTGTGTTCCTTTTTGTCTACAACAAATTTGAACTTTTGAACCCTTGAATGCATTGCATAAACACATATCATGCATCATGTGCATCACAAGTACTCTTCTTTTCAGGTTGCTTAATGTTCTTCGCTGTTTATTTCAGCATCATAAACCCCGAATCATCTACCGAGAAGTTCATCAAGGCCCTTCAGGCTCAGAACGCCCAATTCCAAGAGCTGATTATGAGTTTGGCCCAAGGACAGGAGGAATTGAAGGCTCTGCTGGTCAAGAAGAAGAAGAAGAGAACTGTTCTATTCAACACTGGCCGAAGGTTGGGTAACACACTGCAGAATGAGGTTGATCAAGCTGGTTCTTCTGTAGGGAAAGGCAGTCCCCAAGGGGGAAGGGTTCCTAGTCCGGTGGTCTCTGACAATGAGACTGATTTTAATGAGGAGCAGTATCCTCCAGCTGAAGATAAGTACAAGCAGTTAGAGGATCGTCTGAATGCCATGGAAATTCAACAAGTGCCTGGTTTGGATTTCGGAGACTTGGGTCTATCTTCTGGTGTGGTCATCCCACACAAGTTCAAAGCACCATCTTTTGCAAAGTATGACGGGGCGTCCTTCCCTAAGCTACATCTCAGATCTTATGTGCGGAAGATCCAGCCGTACACTGTGGACAAGAACTTGTGGATCCACTTCTTCCAGGAGAGTCTTTCAGGGACTCATCTCGAATGGTTCTATCAGCTGGATGGAACCAAGGTTCGTAACTAGGAGGAGTTGGCTACTGCTTTTTACAAGCAGTATCAGTATAATGCCGACCTCGCTCCTACACGTACCCAACTCCAGGGTATGTCGCTAGGATCGGGAGAAGGTTTTAAAGAGTATGCGCAGAAGTGGAGGGACCTGGCTGGTAGGGTGCAGCCACCATTAACCGACCGTGAACTTGTAGACATGTTCTTGGGGACCCTATCTGGGCCTTTCTTCAATCATCTTATTGGAAATTCGTCTGCAGGGTTTACAGATCTCATTCTGACTGGGGAAAGGATAGAGGCCGGTATGAAATCAGGGAAGATTTAGAAGGGTGCGTCCTCAAGTTCTGAGAAGAAACCTTTTAAAAAGGAAGCCAGTGCTGTGTATGGGCCTAGAAGGAAAAATAAACCAGAACTCCGCCAAGCTGTCAACGCGGTGGTAATTGCAAAGCCTGATGCCGCTCCTCGGCAACCCAACCAACCAAGGGCTGAGAGACCCAGAAGAGAATACACTCGGTTGAGTATGACCTTGTCACAGATCTTGCCGCAGCTGCTATCGACCAACTTAGTAACCGTCAGAGAGGCTCCGAAGGTGGTGAACACGACCTCCCCAAAGTATAATCCAAACGCCCGCTGTGCTTATCATTCTGATAGCCCGGGGCATTCTACTGATGATTGTTGGGCCCTAAGAAATAAGGTTCAGGACCTTATTGATGCGAAGGAAATACAATTTGAGGCACCTGAAAGGCCCAACATTGTGACCGCTCCTATGCCCCAGCATGGAGTAAATGCCATTGAGGAAGACTTGTATGCAGTTTATGTGGATGATGTTGCTACCCCTCTGTTGACTGTTAAGAGGAACCTGTTGCTAGCCGGTTTATTTCCGGGTTGTAGCAAGGGTTGCCTTCTGTGTGCTGTTTCCCCTGCTGGTTGCCTGTTGCTGAAGTCAGGCATCCAAAGCCTGATGGATAGCAAAGAAATTTTGTTCAAAAAGACCGTTGTTCCTTTTGTTCCTGTTGAAGAAGTATCTGTCGTCACAATCTTCAACAATCCTACCAAGGCTCCCCCGAGGAAGCCAGTCAAAATCATGTCTGTTGCACCCATCATTATTACTGTTCCGGGGCCCCTCCCCTATGAATCTGACAAGGCTGTCCCATGGCACTATGGGGCAGATGTGTATGTACTTGGAGTAAAGCAGGAGTTCAACATCGGTACCGATATCAGTAACATCACCGGTCCAGCTAAAGTAACTCACAGTGGCAGGCTCTTCTCGCCTGACATTGCGCCACCAGTTATCCGAAGACCTCTTATAATCACGCCTGCAAATGTGCATGTTCCCCCTTCTGATCAAGTTTCTACCCCTGCTACCGAGTCATCTGACACTCGGGGCAAAGGGACTGCTGATGTGCCTGCCCGGATGGAGGCACCGAAGACTGTGAATGTTGAAGCCTCCCAGCAAGAGATGGAGGAAATCCTTAAAATCATTAAGAAGAGTGACTTTAACATCGTTGAACAGTTGGGGCATACCCCCTCCAAGATCTCTTTGCTATCATTGCTGCTGGGCTCAGAGGCCCATGCCAAGGCCCTGATTTCATTTCTGAAGATGGCTCATGTGCCACAAGAGACATCTGCGGACCAATTTACTGACTGTGTGGCTAATCTGACCGCCGACAATGGTTTGGGTTTCTCGGATGCTGATCTTACCGCTAAGGGAAAAAACCACAATGATGCCCTGCATGTCTCCATAGAATGCAGGGGCACTACTCTCGCACACGTGTTGGTGGACACTGGTTCTTCGCTGAATGTATTGCCCAAGAAGGCCTTGGACAGGTTGGATTGTGAGGGCCTGGAGTTGAAGCCTAGCAACATCATTGTCCGAGCCTTTGACGGGTCGAAAAGGATGGTTCATGGTGAGGTAGATATTCCGATTCGTGTTGGTTCTCAAGTCTTCGATTCAACATTCTATGTGATGGACATTTGTCCATCTTATTCCTGTTTGCTGGGTTGACCTTGGATTCACAAGGCTGGGGTAGTGACCTCCACTCTACATCAGAAGCTCAAGTACCCTATCAGAGGGAAGATTGTTACAGTACAGGGGGAGGAAGAATACATGGTTAGTCATCTGAACTCATTTCGGTATATTGAGATGGATGGGGAGTTTATTGAAACCCCCTTTCAACATTTTGAAGAGGTACCTCAAACTTTGGCGTCAGCAGAAACAGTGGTTGAAGAAGACTTTCCTTTGAAGATGGCCTCCTTAAAGGACGCCCGGGCTGTAATTGAGAAAGGTGAATGTGCTAACTGGGGCAGGCTCCCTGATTTTACTCCTAAGACTGACAAGTTTGGGCTGGGTTTTACTGCAGAGGCTCAGAGGGCTGTATGCAAAGCAAGGATCGGAAGACCTCCCGTGATCATCACCAACCCGGGAGTGAATGCTATTGAAGGCGATACGGAGGAATCAGAGTTTGATAGCTGGATTTACCCGACGACTGACGGTGGACTGACCAATTGGACTGCAAAAGACCATATACCTGTTACTTTTGTTACGCAGTAATGAATTCCTTTGTTTTTTAATTTGTAATAAACAATAAATTGAAACTTTATGGCCCGGTGTCTTACCCGGGGCACCGTGGCTTCATTTGTGAGGGCATTACTTGTCATTTCCATATATCATGAATAAAGACATTAGACATTTTTCACATCTCAAATCTTGTGCTCCCTTTCTTTCTTTCTTTCTTTCTTTATATATTACAAAACAACTGTATTTACACACACTCACTCATACAGGTTTCAATCCACTCTGGATCTCACTAGTAACGACTCTGCTACTGCCAGTTATGACTTCGAAAATCCGATCAACTTAGCCGAAGACGAAGGTGAAGATGATTGCAAAGTGCCTGGCGAGCTTGCAAGACTGTTACTCCAGGAAGAGAGGGCCATTCAGCCACATGAAGAGCCAATGGAAACGATAAATCTGGGTACTGAGACAGACAGAAAGGAAGTTAAGATTGGTGCCAATCTAGAGCTCAGCGTGAAACAACGGTTGGTTCAGATGTTGCATGATTATGTGGAAATCTTCGCCTGGTCCTACGAAGACATGCCTGGGTTGGATACTGACATTGTGGTCCATCACTTGCCTACTAAGGAAGAATGCCCTCCCGTTATACAAAAGGTCCGCCGTATGCGTCCAGAGATGTCCGAAAAGATCAAAGCTGAGGTTATGAAGCAATTCGATGTCGGGTTTCTTGCAGTGACTTCTTACCCTCAGTGGGTTGCCAACGTGGTTCCAGTGCCGAAGAAAGATGGTAAGGTCAGAATGTGTGTTGATTACAGGGACTTGAACAGGGCCAGCCCCAAGGATGACTTCCCTCAGCCTCACATTGACGTTCTGGTTGACAATACTGCTCAGCATAAGGTGTTCTCCTTCATGGACGGTTTTTCAGGTTATAATCAGATTAAAATGGCTCCGGAAGATATGGAAAAGACTACCTTTGTTACTCAGTGGGGCACCTTCTGCTACAAGGTCATGCCATTCGGGTTGAAAAATGCTGGGGCAACCTACCAACGTGCCATGGTTGCTTTATTTCATGACATGATCCATCATGAGATTGAAGTGTATGTCGACGATATGATCGCAAGGTCCCAAACTGAGGAGGAACACCTTGACCATCTACAGAAGCTGTTTGACCGACTGAAATTGTACAAGCTGAGGTTGAACCCAAACAAGTGCACATTCGGGGTAAGATCTGGAAAGTTGCTAGGCTTCATCGTTAGTGACAAGGGTATTCAAGTGGACCCTGCCAAGGTTAAAGCCATACAAGAGATGCCAGTTCCCAAGACAGAGAAAGAAGTCAGAGGCTTTCTAGGACGTCTGAATTACATTGCCCGATTCATCTCGCATCTAACTGCTACCTGTGAACCAATCTTCAAACTACTGAAGAAAGATCAAGTAGTACGTTGGAATGATGAATGTCAGGCCGCTTTCGACAGAATCAAAGAGTATCTCCAAGAACCACCCATCCTTATGCCACCGGTTGAAGGGAGACCTCTAATACTATACTTAATGGTACTCGACAGCTCAATGGGGTGTGTTCTGGGACAGCATGACGAGTCTGGCCAAAAAGAGCATGCCATTTATTACCTTAGCAAAAAGTTTACCGACTGTGAGACCCGATACTCACTGCTCGAGAAAACTTGCTGCGCTTTGGTATGGGCTGCTCGCCGGCTGAGACAGTATATGTTGACTCACACTACTCTTTTGATTTCAAAGATGGATCCAATAAAGTACATATTCGAAAAGCCTGCTCTGTCTGGAAGAATAGCAAGATGGCAGATGATCTTGACAGAATACGACATCCAGTACACGACTCAGAAAGCCATCAAAGGAAGTGTATTGGCAGACCACTTGGCACATCAGGCAGTGGACGACTACCAGTCAATGAACTTTGAGTTTCCAGACGAGAGCATCATGGTAGTGACTGATTGTGAAGTACCTGGGCCGGATGAAGGACCTGAGGAAGGATCCCGACGGTCTATGCACTTTGACGGAGCCTCCAACGCTTTGGGTAACGGTATCGGCGCTGTGATCATATCCCCTCAAGGCACTCATACTCCACTTACTGCCCGGCTATGTTTCAACTGCACCAACAACATGGCGGAGTATGATGCATGTATCATGGGTCTTCAAGCTGCGATTGACTTAAGGATCAAGTTTCTGAGTGTCTTCGGAGATTCCGCTCTCGTGATCAATCAGATCAAAGGCGAGTGGGATACGAAACATCCGAATCTTATTCCGTACAAAGAGTGTGTGTTGACATTGATCCCCCATTTCACAGAGATAACTTTTGAACATTTTCCAAGAGAGGAGAATCAGTTGGCGGACGCGTTGGCTACGATGTCTTCCATGTTCAAAGTCAAATGGGACAATGAGGCTCCCCGGATCATCATCTGGAAACTGGACGAACCTGCATACTGTTGTGATCTTGAGACTGAGGTAGTAACTGAGAAACCTTGGTATCATGAGGTGAAAAGATACTTGGAAGCTCAAGAATACCCTGAAGGTGCATCTGCCAACGACAAAAAGTTTATGAGAAGGTTCGGAGCAAAGTTCTTCCTCAGCAACGACATTCTATACAAGCGAAACCATGATTCGACCTTACTGCATTGTGTGGATAAAGCTGAAGCAGAAAAGATCATGGCAGAACTGCATGAAGGTACCTTCGGAACACATTCCAGTGGACACACCATGGCAAAGAAAATCCTCCGGGCAGGATATTTCTGGTCCACAATGGAAGCCGACTGTTATCAGCATTCTCGGACATGTCATAAGTGCCAGATTTATGCAGATAAGGTGCACGTTCCTCCAGTTCCTCTGAATATCTTGACAGCACCTTGGCCTTTTGCAATGTGGGGTATTGACATGATCGGCGAGATTAAACCTACGACATCCAACGGGCATCACTTCATCCTAGTAGCGATTGATTACTTCACAAAGTGGGTTGAAGCAGCTTTCTACGCCACGGTAACCAAGAATGTCGTGGCACGGTTCATTCGGCATAACCTGATCTGTCGATACGGTGTCCCGGAAAGGATCATTACAGACAACGGTACCAATCTTAATAACAAGATGATCACTGAGCTCTGCGAGCAATTCAAGATACAGCACCACAACTCTTCTCCTTACCGACCGAAGATGAATGGGGCTGTAGAAGCGGCAAATAAGAACATCAAGAAGATTGTGCAGAAGATGACAGTGACTTATAAAGATTGGCACGAGATGTTACCGTTCGCTCTTCATGGGTACCGTACCTCAGCAAGGACGTCAACCGGGGCAACTCCTTTTTCCTTGGTCTATGGCATGGAGGCAGTCTTGCCGATTGAAGTCCAGATACCCTCTCTCCGGATAATGAAGGATGCAGATCTGAGCGAAGATGACTGGATCCAGACTCGACTTGATCAGTTGAATATAATTGACGAAAAGAGACTCACTGCTTTTTGTCATGGTCAAACATACCAAAAACGAATGATCAGGGCATTTAACAAGAAAGTCAGACCACAAGAGTATCAAGTTGGGGAACTGGTAATCAAGCGCATCATCCTTCCTCAGAGTGATCCCAGGGGAAAATGGACCCCTACGTACGAAGGGCCATTTGTGGTTAAGCATGTGTTCTCAGGAGGAGCCATGATTCTAACCACCATGGATGGTGACGACCTTCCTCACCCCGCCAATGCAGACATAGTAAAAAGATACTACGCATGATAAAAGACCCGCTAGGTTGACATACCTAGGCAAAAATTAGGGCTTCCCGGCGAACCAAAAGGGTTCGGGCAAAATGAGGGATGAAATGAAAAATTTGTACACCCGGCAAGTCGAAAACCTGAAAGGGCGGCTTGGGCAAAAATGGGTATCCCGGTGGACTGAAAACCCAAAAGGGCGGTCCAGGCAAAAGTTAGGGATTAAAGCGTAATACTATGTCTCATTGGATCACTTTGCATCCAGAATCCGGTATCAACTGTCAAGTTCAGACGGCATGGATCAATCAGCTTCATCTTCAACCGAGCAGCCAAGTGATGAGACGCTCGAAGATATAAAGGCGATAGCAGAGTTGGAACCCGGTGGGATTATTCTTTGCACACAGCTGTTTTGTTTTCCTTGTACAAATTGTATAAACTCTATTGTTCGGCGGCGTTCTCTTACTAGGACGTCAGCCTCTTGTACATAAACGCCTATTTTACAGGCAAATTCAAAAATCAATACAAATTCACGTTTCAGCTAAATTGCCAACTGTTTCTTCCTTTTTCTGTTTTGTCTTGCGAAGAACGTCCAATGTTCAAATTTTTGATATATGCATTTGACAATAATTGCTAACTAATAAATATTTGCATGCGAAACAAAGGATTAATTACGGGTAACGTAGAAACAGGGGCAATAATGAGTTGTCTAAGCAATCTAATTGCTCTGTCCACCAAGGTACCAAGGTAAGTTCGGCTGAAGAATGCAACCAAGATACCTTAATTCCCCAGAGAGTGAGCCAAGATTCAACAATTCTCCCCAAGCAGTTGGTCTCCAATCAGCTATAACAAGGCACAGTGTCTCCTAGCAAGTCAAGCGATACTCTCCCCAAGCAGAGTTAGCCTACTAAGTCAGCCTTATGGAAGTTGGATTATCCCCAGCAGATCTCAACATTCCTCAGCGGAGTATACCAACATTCCTAACAAGCATCCCCAGAAATCTTGATCTAAGATTGTTCCCCGGCGGAATACCAGACATCCGTGGAGCCACTTCCCCAGCACATCTCAAAAAATTTCCCCAGGAGAATCCAGTCCAAAAGTTTCCCCCAGGAAAGTGGAATCCATCTCCCCAGCAGGAAGCTTATCCCCAGTAGATCCTGGAAGCTTGTCCCCGCATAGCACGAACGCGTCTCCCGGTTTCATTTAAAGGTTATTTCCCCACCAGGATATAATTGGGTTATCCTCAGCCAATAACCATGGAAAGATCGTCCCCGACGGAGTCTTCCTATTCCCCAGCGGAGTTCATCAATTCCTTCAACATAATACATCAACGATATCCCCAGCGGAGTTATCATCAAAACCTCAGCGAAGTATCTCTTCCCACTGAGTAATTCCCCGCAGAGTTATCTCTCCAACAAGTTTATTCCTCAACGGAGTCATCTTCTCCTACCGGTATTCTTGCAACAATCATCCCCAGCGGAAACAAAAGCTCTTCTCCTCAAACATCAGCCCAGGATCCAACTTCCCGGCACTCGTCAAGGATTTATTCTCCTAGACGAGAATAAGATTCATAAACATATCTTCATACACTATAGCATACATATACGCATCATGAACATACAATCTCATTTATTCTGAGAACATCTCGCATGTCATACATCATAACATCGCATACAACTAACGTTTTGTCTTTTCAGGACAAAGGTCAGTACAAAGATGATTACTATCAATAGTCGTGATTCCAGATCCGATTCATGTATTTTGCCAGGGTGTATCTGTTGACGAATAATTCCAGACTCGATTCCTGTATCTTGCCAGGGCACGTCTGAAGAGTTCGAAGATCCGATTCCTGTATCTTGCCAGGGTGTATCTGTTGACGACTAATTCCAGACTCGATTCCTGTATCTTGCCAGGGCACGTCTGAAGAGTTTGAAGATCCAATTCCTATATCTTGCCAGGGTGTATCTGTTGACGACTAATTCCAGACTCGATTCATGTATCTTGCCAAGGCACGTCTGAAGAGTTTGAAGATCCGATTCCTGTATCTTGCCAGGGTGTATCTGTTGACGACTACATTACCAGACTCGATTCCTGTATCTTGCCAGGGCACGTCTGAAGAGTTCGAAGATCCGATTCCTGTATCTTGCCAGGGTGTATCTGTTGACGACTACAGACTCGATTCCTGTATCCGGCCAGGGCACGTCTGAAGAGTTTGAAGATCCGATTCCTGTATCTTGCCAGGGTGTATCTGTTGACGACTACATTACCAGACTCGATTCCTGTATCTTGCCAGGGCACGTCTGAAGAATTCGAAGATCCGATTCCTGTATCTTGCCAGGGTGTATCTGTTGACGACTACATACTCGATTCCTGTATCCTGCCAGGGCACGTCTGAAGAGTTCGAAGATCCGATTCTTGTATCTTGCCAGGGTGTATCTGTTGACGACTATATTCTCCGGACTCGATTCCTGTATCTTGCCAGGGCACGTCTGAAGAGTTTAAAGATTCAATTCCTGCATCCAGCCAGGGCACATCTACATAAAGAGTTTGAAGATTAATCCCGGTAACAGGCCAGGTGATCATCTTCCTTTCTCAGGTACGCAAATTCTCGTTAAGGAATCTCTTACGTGATCGACACCTAGATGGCATCTATAAGCCCATCCACATACCATTACAATCCCAAATGGCATCCATAAGCCCATTCCCGACAAGATTCTGTTACATCTCCAGATGGCATCTATAAGCCCATCCTCCTATCCACCAGTCTCCAAATGGCATTTGTAAGCCCATTCCCGCCATCATACTGCTGATACTCTACTATGTGAGTGCAAATTTCTGGGCACTCTAGTGTTCAATCATCTTCCACCTTCGGATTACGAAAGGCACGCCAGCCAATCTACATCCTCAGGTCTAAGAAGATTTGAACAGGGGCAACTGTTGTACCCCAAAATTTGCCCTCCCATATTCTTCAAGATTTGCCAAGATCAAGGTTCAAAATCTCCCAAGGGTTGCACAGTCCAATTGCCTCCTAACACAGTCAAAATTAGGGTTTTGGTTCTTGCAAAGAAGTTGAGGTTTCCAAGGGTCCAATCAAGTCCCACATGCCTATATACATTGTCAAGCATCCATATGTCAAGTTTCAAGACTCACAGCATCAAATTGCACAGTCAAAAACCCTAAATGCTCCACAGTCAACTGTAGGGGCAAAATGGTCATTTGACAGTCAAAAGTCAAAAATTTTGGTCAACATCTTATTTTGAAGCCACAAACATCATTTGATCAAGTCTTGATCAGGATTCTCAAAGCATGGCTCAAAAAGTCTCAAGATGCAAAAGTTTCTATTTTTGGACAGTTGAAAAAGTCAACTGCAAATTGACCAAGGCATAACTTCCTCAAGGTTTATCAGAAAAATTACATCAAATGCTCATTTTGAAGAGAATGACATTTCCTACAACTCATCTTCACACTTCAAGTCCAAGAAATGCTCTCACAAAAAGTTATCAATTTCAACATTATAGGTCATTTTCAAAAGTCAACAAAAAGGCACTTTAAGTCAAAGACCATAAATTGAGATTGGTAAATCAAAATGACATGGGACCAAAGACATTGGTTAGAGGACTTCAAGACCTTTCCAAAATGTCCAAGAACATGATCATAGCTTCAAAATTGAGCAAGCTATGCCTTGGAGAAGTTGGGAAATTTTTGGGAATTTTGAAAAGTCAACTTTGCTTCAAAAGCTTCAAAAATGCTAATGGGCCACAAGTTCTTCCATGAATCATTACCCAAAGGCTATGCACGACCCATTAAGCTCAAAGGGATTTATTTTCTTATTTTTAATTAATTAATTGAATTTTTATTCATATTAATTCATTTAATTAGATTTAAATATGAAAAAATATCAAATAATACTTTTCAAATCTTTTTGTGCAGCAAATTCACTCATTATGAGATAAATATTTCGTGCATCAATTAACAAGGCAATATCTTCCACAATTGGCAAGAGTTTCATGGCAAAAAGATTGAAAAAAGATTGGATTTACATGATTGGAAATCAAATATCAAAATCATTAATTCATGGACTATGGGCTTGGTTTTTTGACCTAATTCCATTCAGATACAAAGGCACAACTCAACCCTATTCAAGCACACACGAAAAATTGCTCAGGAGGCCATAACCAAATTGCCAAATTTTCACCAAAACTTGAAAACTGAAATCTTAGTTGCAGGGTGATTCAAGGTTTCCAAACACTTCCATTGCCTTCCTGACATTGCTAGGAGTCGATTGCAACCATTTTCCAGTCCCCATACTCCAAGAATTGGTAGAACAGAATCACTCTTTTCGTGAATATATCCATAATCGTTTTTCAATTTCCATGCATTATTCATGTATTTTATTTGTTGCTTTACACTAACAATGATGTTCTGAAGCGAATGGTACCATTTAATTGAAGCAACAATGCTTGAACCAAGATCTGCCATGGATGAAACCTAGGGTTTCAGAAGCTTCGAATTAGGGGTTTCCTCATATGGAAAAATTAGACCTTAAAACCTATGCCATTGAATTCGTGGCAATAAGACGAACTGAATGATGACCTCGCGCCCTTTTTATATTGAGGCATATGCTAATCGCTATTTTCATGAATTGCAGTTAGTGGGGGTTTAAAACCCCCGCTATTTGGTTATATTACAGGTACAAAGATGAAGAAGAAGGCTAGCGTGTCATTGAGTGGTTGGACAATTCAAACCTTGGCGCGGTTTTTCAACGTTCCAGCATAATGTTCCTTTTTCATATATATTATTTGTTATCTATTACATATACAAACGCGCTTCACAGCTCACTTGGCAAGGCATTCGCTTGGTAAACGCTGGGACCTGGGTTCGATTCCCAGGTCCCCCCACATATTTCATATTTTTCCTCCTAATGTGTTTCCATGCAGTGCATGCCCCCAAAGTCCACCATGCGTCCTAACGCTTAGGCTTGCCAAGTGTCCCTGATGCTCCATCCAGTGGCCAGATGACGCCGTCCCATGGTGTACCTCAGTCAACCACACGCACTCAAACATGGAAAGTCAAAAAAGGCTTTGATTCAGTGGGCCAAATTACTTCACAAAAACCTCCAAAATGGGCCAGACACCCCCCAATGTTTGTATTATATTTTTTAACTTCCTTTTCTTTTCTTTTTTGTTTTAATTTGTTTTAATTGCCTTAATTGTTTTATTTAATTCCATAAAATATTTCTTCCATAAAAAAATCAGAAACTAAAAAATGTTTAATATTTAATTCTTATTAATTTCACTATTAGAATATTTTTGTGAATAAACTCTAACAATTAATTAGATTAATTTAGGTTTCAATTTTAATACTTTTTTTTATATAAATAAAATAAGTAGAATTAGGGTTTTTAACCTTTTCATCTTTTTTTTAATAAATAAACTTCTCTTATTATTATTATTAATTTTGTAAATAAACATGTAATTTAATTAATTAGTGTAAATTAGGTTAACTTGTATATTTTCATTAATAATTAAAAATAACTTAGAATTAGGGTTTCTCTTGATTTTTTTAATTTTCTTTATTTTCATAAATACAAAAACCTAAAAAACAATTCCTTTCCTTAATTAAATAATCAATTAGCTTTTAATTCAATTTAATTTCAAAAGGGTCAAAACCCTCGGACATTCAATTTCAAGTTCTTTTCGCACATTTATTTTCTTTTCGAATATTATGTAGCTGCTCAAGACTTGTAATAGTAATTAGGTCTTTTTGCTTTCCGCATTTTTATTAAAACGGGTCTTTGTAATTGGGCGATGTATAGACCTGCGCCTTGTAATAGCGTAGGATTTTATCTTTCCGCATTTAAATTTCCGCACTCTTAACTGCTAAACTTTGCATGAAAGAATGTATGCCTAATTAAAAACAAGCGTAGCTCACAATGCCCTAATCAAAGATAAATATTAATATGAAAATAACACACAAATTCACACACCATTTCAAGGGTACGCCTCACTGTTGCTTTACCTTCGAAACGTGGTCGTCGAGTATAGGATGTTTTAGTAAGTCCTTATGTCCATGATCCTGTTGCCTCGAAACGGTTGCCTCGGATTAAAAAAGGATCAATGGCATAAGGGTAGCTTCTAAGGTGTCCTACCGTTGCTCTGGTGATCACATTGTCCCTACAAACGAATTGACCCGAACACCTCCAACGGTGGTGCTACCTACCTCTCAATGGTGGGATGGCACTACCTTAAGGACATTTACACATCCTAATTCCTTAGGGTAGGTAGATGACTCATAGATACTTGCTCTATTCAAAAACAAATCAAAAACTCTTTTCACACCGACACTTTCAAAACAATTTTTCAAACACTCTTGAGGACTGATACAAGAGTTATTCAGAAAACTTTGATGAAACTTTTTCAAACCCACTCACACTTTGAAAAGCAAACACTTTTGAAAACACAATGAGCAAGTATCTAAGAGCCCATGGATAACCATGGATAGAAAGGGTGCTAACACCTTCCCTTTCTATAAATCTACCTCCCGAACCGAGAAACTATCTCATAAGGAATTTTGTTGTGCTTTTGTCCTGTCCTTGTTGGAGAAAATAAAAGACGGTGGCGACTCTTGCTTCCGCGACATTTCGCGAAACCAACGTTAAACAGTCAGTTCTAAATCCACCGATCACAATATGGATCTACAATTTGATATGTGAGTGTGTGTAAGAGCATAGCTGTATTGAAAAGCAGAAAAGAAAAACATAGAGCGCAAAATTTATATGCAAGAACGTCCAATGTTTTATTGATGACATATGATAATGACATATAATAACCCTCACAAATAAACCATTGTGCCTTGGGTAAGACACATGGCCATAGAGTTTATATTGTTTATTACAAATCCGAAAAACAAGTAAGACAATTACTGTTGAACAAAAGTAATCGGCACAAAAGCTTTGGCCGTCCAATTACTAGGTCCACAGTTAGTAGTAGGGTAGATCCAGTTGTAAATATCAGAATCCTCATCATTGTCTTCTATAGCATTGACCCCATGATTGTTGATGTGTAGGGGAGGTCCTCCAGCCCGAGCACGTCGAACATCCCTTTGAGCTCCTGAAGTAAAGCCCAAACCAAATTTGTCAGTTTTATGAGGAAAATCAGGGAGCTGTCCCCAAACGGTACACCCACCTTCTTCAACTACTGCTCTGGCGTCCTTGAGAGAAGCCATTTTAAAGGAGGTCTGGTGATCTTTGGCACACTGATGATAGTCTCGGTTGATCTTATAGTCTGGGGAACCTCTTCAAAATTTTGACAAGGGGTCTCTATGAACTCGCCGTCTATTTCCACATACCTGAAAGAGTTCAGGTGACTTACCATGTACTCTTCTTCACCATGCACGGTGACAATCTTCCCCTTCACTAGATACTTCAACATTTGGTGCAACGTAGAAGTAACAACTCCAGCTTCATGGATCCAAGGACGACCCAACAAACAAGAATAAGACGGCCTGATATCCATCACACAGAAGGTGGATTCAAAGGTCTGGGAACCCACTTTGACAAGGATTTCCACCTCCTCGTGCACCATTTTTTTGAACCGTCGAAAGCCCTCACCACAATGTTACTTGGCTTTAAGGTCAAACCTTCACAGTCTAGCCTATCAAGATCCTTCTTGGGCAGTACATTCAGTGATGATCCAGTGTCCTCTAGAACATGGGCCATAGTAGAGCCCGTGCATTCGATCGAGACATGCAAAGCATCATTATGCTTTCTCCCCTTTGGTGTCAAATCAGCATCTGAAAAACCCAACCCATTATCAGCAGTCAAACTGGCCATACAATCCTTGAATTGGTTAGCAGAGGTTTCTTGCGGCACATGCACAGTCTTGATAAATGTAATCATAGCCTTTGCATGGGCCTCAGAACACAAAAGTAGAGACAACATTGATATCTTCGAAGGGGTCTGCCCCAGTTATTCGACCATATTGTAGTCGCTCTTCTTGATTATTTTTAAAATTTCCTCCATTTCTTGTTTAGATATTTCCAAAATAATTTCTCTAGGTGCCTCCGTCCGGGCAGGCTTACCTACAACTTATTTGCCCCGAGTCCCAGATAACTCATCGGCAGGGGTAATAATTGGAGTAAGTATAGGTGTAGTAGCAGTAGTACTAGCCAGAATAACAGATGGGATAACAACAGGCTTAGCAATAGTCCTCGGGGAGATCTCGGGAGAGAAAACCCTTCCACTTCGAGTAATTTTGATGGTCCCGACAATGTTACTGATATCGGGATCAACCTCTTCAGCTTTTTCGTCTTTACTGGTTAACAGGTCCTGCTTGACACCATGGTAGTAAACGTCAGCATCGTAATTCCAAGGAACAACTTTGTTCGAGGAGTATGGTACATGGCCATGAAAAGTGATTATTAATGGAGCAATTCTTGGAGCAGGTGTAATCCTAATAGGTCTTTTGGTGGAGACCTTGGAAGGATTGGCGGAAATGGTTATGATAGCAACATCTTCATGTAGAACAGTTGGAAACAGAGTCTTTTCGAACAAAATCTCTTTGTTATCCATCAGGCATTGAACACCTACTTTCAGAAAATAACAACTAGAAGGAAGAGATAAACACATGTGGCAATCTTTACCACAACCCGGAAATAAACCGACTAGCAACAAATTCTTCTTGACAGTCATGAGAGGAGTAGAAACTTCATCAACAGAAGTAACAAATGTATCAGTATCAACGACATTAACACCACGGTTGTGCTTGGGCATCAGAGCAGTTATGACATTAGGCATCTCAGGAGCATCAAACTCAATCTCCTTTGCTTCGATCAGATCTCGTATCTTATTCTTCAGAGCCCAACAGTCGTTTGTATCGTGGCATGGACTCTCAGAATGGTAAGCACACCGAGCGTTTGGATTGTAACGAGGAGATATGGTGTGGGGGTTCTTGGGAGACTCCTTTAAGGTTTCCAAGTTAGATTTTAACAGATGGGGTAAAACCTCAGACAACGTCATATTGATCCGGGTGAACTGCCTTTGAGGTCTTTCTACCCTTGGCTGATTGTTTCGTTGTTGAGTAGCCACATACCTAGGTATCATCGCAGATCCTACCATTGAATGGTGCTCGGTTCTGCTCTGACCTTTTGGATTGTAAATAGATTTGACCTCCTTCTTACCCATGAATGGCTTCTTCACTGTACTTGAAGAGGTGTCTTTCTGGATCTTTCCACTTTGGATCCCAGCTTCTACCCTTTCTCCAGTCAATATCAGCTCAGTAAAACCAGCTGAGGAGCTACCGATCAGGTGATTCAAGAATGGACCATATAGCGTACCAAGAAACATGTCCACCAACTCCCTATCAGACAAAGGGGGGGGGGGGGGGTGGACTCTCCCTGCCAACTCTCTCCACTTCTGAGCGTAGTCCTTAAAACCTTCGCTTGCACGCATGGACATACTCTGGAGTTGAGTACGGGTAGGAGCAAGGTTAGTGTTATATTGATACTGCTTATAAAAAGCAGCATCCAGATTTTCCCAGTTGCGGACATTGATTCCCTCCAGCTGATAGAACCACTCAAGCTGAGTCATGGACATACTGTCTTGAAAGAAATGGACCCACAAGTTCCTATCAGTAGTGTGAGGCTGGATCTTCCTCACATAAGAATGAAGATGAAGTTTGGGACAAGAAACCCCATCATATTTTGAAAATACCCGAGCCTTGAACTTCTGTGGGATGACAACCCCAGATACCAAACCCAGCTCTTCAAAATCCAGCCTCAGTATTCTTTGGATCTCCATTGCATTCAGACGATCCTCTAACTGTTTATACTTGTCCTCAGTGGAAGGATAATGTTCATCATTTTAATCAGATTCATCCTCATAAACCTTTGGACTAGGGCCCTCCTCCCTTGTCTCTCCCTCTTGATTCTCCCCTTCTTTGGATGAAGAGGTCAGATCAATCGGTTGCTTCAACGGTCCCTTGAATCTTCTGCCCAGATCCAGGATACCAGCGGTCTTCTTTGTCTTTTTCTTTCTATCTTTCAGAATAAGGGCCTTAAGATCTTCCTGCCCTTTAGACAAAGCTACGAACATTTGCTGAAATTGGGAATTTTGTGCCTGGAGATCCTTGATACTTTGTTCAGAAGTCATTACTATCGAAATAAACAGCGAAGAAGATGAGAAACTTGTTATGAAACATGTTTATGCATTGATATGTATGGCATGTGTATGCAATGATTTCAAGGACTTTAGGAAATTTAAATTTGCGAACCAAAATGAAACAAATATTTTATTATTAGAATTCAAAATACAGTTGCCTTTTAGGCGTTACAATTGAAAATTCTAAAAAATAAAAAAAAATCAAGTTTCCCATGGATGTTTCCTTTTCGTGCCAAGATAGACATTAAGGCTTCTTTCCTCATGAATCTGCTTTGTGAGCTCTAAAACTTTCTTCTCCTGGGCATAGAAATGGTCCCTGTAAGTATCCCACTCCTTCTTCAACTGAATCTAGGACCTATGTAATTATTCAAGATCAGTGGGCATATCAGGATGAAGAACCATGTAGGGAATATCCCCTTCAGTAATGGGCTCCACAATCACTGGTAAGATAGCTATGTATGGCATCATAAGTTTCTGAGCACGAGCTCGTACCCATTGGAGATAAGGTTCCATAGGAATGGAAGTATTCGGCCCCAAAGTCTTGACATCAGATCTGTTTACCATGCCCCAAGCTCGTATGAACCTCTGGCGATACCCTTGAACATCATCCTCATAGTTAAACATAATTCCCTGAATAAGCATCCCATGAGGACCATCCCTTCGAGCATAACCAAATTTTCGCAGAGCCAAAGAAGGATTATAAGTTATGCCTCCCCTAATGCCAAGTAGTGGGACATTAGGGAATTCCCTTCAGCGGTCAATAATAGAAAAATCTCCCACAGACCGGGAATACTAGAGAATATCCGTGTGAGAAAGTGACATTATCCTTTGCGACAAACCCAAACCTTCTTTAATCTTCAGCACTGACTTAGGGAGGAGAGAAATAAACCACCTCGACAGTAATGACATGCAGCACATAAGAACCCCTCTTCTCTTCATGGTACGAGTGTGGAGAGCATGCAAGATATCATCGAGCAAAGTAGGCACAGGGTTGCGAGAGAGGAAGATCTTGATAGCATTCACATCTATGAGTAAATCTAGATTAGGGAACAATATTAACCCATAAATTAGAAGAGCCAAAACCTCCTCAAAAGCCTGAAAGTCCAAATCATCCCACAACAGCTGGGCCTTCTATATTAGGAACTTGGTTAGAAAACCTTTGACTCCGCTTCTTGTTTCCTAATTGGATACCACGTCAGCCCATTTCAGATGTAAAGCTAAGGCAATGACTTCTGGCTTGGGAACCTCTTCTAAACCTGTGAAAGGCATCTGGTCAAGAATAGGTATATCCAATAACTGAGAGAACTCTTACATGGTAGGCACCAACTGATAGTCTGGAAAGGTGAAGCAGTGGTGCTTGGGGTCAAAGAACTGAAAAAGTACACCCATCATCTTTTCATTAAAGCTCGAAGTAACCAGTTTGAGAAGTCGACCATATCTCTTAGTGAACGAAGAAGTTTCAGGAACCCTTGATACTAGCTCCTTGAGTTGGAGAGGTATTCTCACAAAGCTGATTCGGATAGTGTTTCTACGAGCGAAAGCCATGATCTTCAAAATAGAACAAAGATAAATTCCCTCGGTCCTTGAAATGGTTAGTGTAATAAGAACGGAAGCTATGTTATGATGCATGATGTTATGTTCAAACAGAGTAAATCACATACAAGCAAAACACATAATAGACCTTAGGTTCAAAGTCTTGCATGAGGTTAAAGGTAAGTACCCTCTTGAAGTTTAGTTGGATTTAACCTGTCTTAGAAAAGTATTCGGGTTCTAAGGATTCTCAATGTCACTGATCATCCTTTATCGGACATTGTTTCAGCTCAGACAATCTTTTCTTGCGGTCAAAATATCCCGAAAGTCTGATATAAATGAGTGTAGCATCGAGTATCAACCAATCCTCAGCTTTATACCAAGGATGGCTATCTCACTACTTTCTAATGGCCATGTTTGTTCAACTAAGGTTCTAAGGTCTGTTAGTGCTTCATGACACCACGCGGCGGCCCCGTATTCTCCTCGTTTCAACACGAAGGATACCAGTACCAACCAAAGTGTCACACCAACACAACCATCGCTTAAGCCATATCGGTCTACGTTGTACAATCTCCATGATCTATTGTTGTTTACCTAAAAAGTGTCTCCGGATCCGGGTGTAGGATCTTCAACAATACCCAAGCAAAAACCCTTAAGGATAAAGCAGGCAAAGCAAACAAGAAAGCAATTTAAAAAATGATCTAGATCCTAAGGTAAACCCCACTTTATTAAAATCCCCAGCAGACTCTCCAATTCTGTGATACGGTGGCAAAACCGATTGTTTTTTAGTTACTACTGGTTTTGTGTTTTTTGTTCGCAAATGTACGATAAGCAAGAGTCTCCACCATATTTTATTTTATCCAATAAAGGAAAAGGGAAAAAGAACAGAAACAAACTTTTTCGAGATGTTTCTGAGTACGGGGGGTAGATTATAGAAAGGGAAGGTATTAGCACCCTTTTTATCTGTGGTTTTCCACGGGCTCTTAGGTACTTGCTCATTCTTAAATTGCTTTTGTGTGTTTGTGTGCTTTAAAATCCCTTAGTGCGACATTTCACTTTATGGTAACCCTTGTATCAGTCCTCAAGGGTGTGATAAAGTGTTTTTTTGAAAACTTTATTTGAAAAGTTTGTTTGAAAATGTATAGTGTAAAAATTTGTTTGAGCAAGTACTTAAGAGTTTCTACCTACTCGAAAAAGACTGTTCGTTTTTCTTATTTCCATTAGACAATGTTATCCTACTATTAAGGAATAGGTAGCTCCATCGTTGGAGTTTGAAGGGACAATCGAAAGGGACGATTAAGGTCACTTAAGGAAACATGGCAAGATCTCTTAGTAACTGTCCTAAAGTTCTAAGATTACTTTTTTACCGAGGCAACATCGAAAGGGTCATCGAGGGACTAGTGATCTTTCGAATTAGAGGACAACCACTAAAAATTCTCACGTTTCAATAATAGTGACCATTTTCCGAAGGCAACCGAAGTGGGGAATAACCCTAGGAGTGAGCATGTGCAAGTGTTTGATTTTAGTTTATTTAATCTTTGTATATTTACGGTTTTCTACTGTTTTAAATTATTGATTTATCTTTCGCATACAATCCTATTATCAATCATCTAACAGTTTATAATGACGGAAAGTAAAAGCGCGAGAAGTTTAAACCTAGCTATTACAAGGCTTTGGGGAGGTGGATTACATAATCAAAAACTTGGGGAAAACAGTAAATGAAAATAGTAATAAACCTAAGTTAAAAGCTATTACAAACCTCGGAGCAATTACATTAATTGGAAAAATAAATAAATGTGCGCGAGAATAAATTAAATGAGGAATTAAAGTTAAATTCAAAGTCATTTAATTAGTGAATAAAAGAAAAATATTTTTGGGATTTTTGAGAAAGTAATTAATTTTGAAAATTAACCTAATTTCTAATTTTAATTTTAATTATGAAAAAGGAATTTAAATCATCCTAATTAACCTAATTAATTAATGAAATAAAATATTTTATGAAAAAAACCTAATTCTAATGTTTTTGTGATTTTTGGATTTAATAAAAAAACAATGATTTTTTTATATAAAATAATTAAAACCAATAATTAAATAAAGAAAATTAAAACAAAAAAATTGAAATGGGCCTGATGCTGGAAGTAATTTTGGGGGTGCAGAATTGAATTTGTTAGGCCCAGAATAGCTGGCCCATCTGCCTGGCGCGTGATCCAGTGAAGATCACCTTTGGAGGGTTCACCATGGGGATTGGTTGATTGGGCGCTGGATCTGATCTTAGGAAGATCCAATGGTTGGATCTGGAGGCGCATGATGGATGCCTGGTTGATTAGGCACATGGAATCTGCAATAAACAACTTAGAAAATAGAAAATGTCTGGACCTGGGATCGAACCCAGGTCCTTCCTCTCAAAGGGCCACGCCTGGACCAACTGAGCTGGAACGCTTGTTTGTTAATATAATAAACAAATAAAATATAAGCCAAACAAAGTAGTATGCCCCAAAAAATGCACGTGATTCAAATCTCCCAATAGGAGTCTGCCACCTAATTGTCTTCTTCCCAGAACTGTGGTCTTAGGGACTGGGCTTTTACCTATAGATAGATTCATCACTATAGGATATAGTGACAATTCTTGTGCGTGGCTACAAACCTGTATAAATAAAAAACGTAGCACACGCAACATAAATCCCAACCAAGGTCAAGGATCGATTGGAAATAACCCCCTGAGCACGAATAGACCCTTAATTTGGCCTAATTTTTCCCCTAACTAGGGTTCCCCAAATTGGAGCTCTGGAACCGTAGCCATGGCATATGCATATACCTTCACTCAAACTCCAATCAAAGTATTCCAGCATATTGTAAGCATGATAACAAGCATAGATATATAATCAAAATAAGTTTATGATGCCAGAATCAAAGAAATCGAAACTGAGAATATGTGCAAACTGTGATGAAGGGTGAGCGGGATTATGCAGGTTTCAGGCCGTGGGAATGCTTGCAAAAGCTTCAGTGAGTGTCCAGGGATGTGATTTGATCCTTAGAATGGCTTGAAACGGCCTAGGGAGAAGAATCCGATCTGCACTTTTTTGACAAAAATTGACACTTGTTCTTTCTCTTAGGGAGGAAGGCTGCGCATAAAAACTTGTGTTCTAGGGTTGCAATGCATTGGCATATGTAGTGAATCAGATTAGGGCAATAGAATTTGAAAGAAACAAAAGATATTATGGTCTTGAATTTTGATTCCAATCTTTCCAAACATTGATATTTCTTCCCATTCTCAAGCTTGCACGATTTTCTCTTGGCTATAGACAGCTTGCATGATCTATAATTCAATGCAAAACAAATCTCATTCCATTGATTTTATTTATTTTGATTTTATTTTATTTTATTTGAATTTTAAATAAATAAAATAAAAATAAATTAAATAAATAAGTGAATAAGGCATGGAGGGTCCCATAGGTCGTGGACCATTCTAGGACTGAGATTCAATCTTGAAAAGATGGGCCCATGTGGAAAAAAATGCAATTTTGAGCATTGTTGACTTTGGGAAAATTTCCAAAAATGGCCAACTTTGACAATGCATATCTCTCTCAATTTTGACCCTAAGAAGATGTTCTTGGACTTTTTAGAAAGCTTAGGACGTCCTCTAAACAACCCTTTTGGTTTTGTTCCAATTGGATATTCCATGTTCATGCAAGAAGCTTTGACCCAAAAGGTGTTTTTGTTGACTTTCCAAAGGGACCTATAATGTCTGAATTTATATCTTTTCATGAGTATTTCTTGAACTTGAGGGATGAAGATGAGTTGTAGGGAATTGGATTCTATTCAAAATGAGCCTAGTATGAGGAATTTTTTATAAAGTATGAGAAAGTTATGCCTGGTCAAAGTTTGGTTGAATTTTCCTATAGAAACCCTAATTTAGCAACTTTTGAGTTTTGATGAATTTGGGGCATTCCTTGAGGAATCATGATCAACCCTTGATCAAATGATGGATATCACTTCAAAATGTTGATTTTGACCAAAAATCTTGAAGTTTGACTGTATGTGGGTCCCAGTTGAATTTTGACCTAGTACAGTTGATTTTCAGG
This sequence comes from Vicia faba, assembly GCA_948472305.1. Taxonomy (NCBI): domain Eukaryota; kingdom Viridiplantae; phylum Streptophyta; class Magnoliopsida; order Fabales; family Fabaceae; genus Vicia; species Vicia faba. The sequence goes on from OX451738.1 coordinate 497,810,783, forward strand.
CATTTGAGCAGTTGACTGAGAAAACTTCTTGTGCAAGGCATGAAACTTGACATGGATGATCTTGATGACATATTAGGGTACTATAAACCATTTAGGACCCTTGGAACTCAAACATCTTGATGATGAGTGAAACCATAGTTTAAGGCTCATTGTCTTAGGAGGAGGATTTTTCTGGTCAATCCTTAGTCAACTTGAGCAATTGAGGACCTCTAGGAGTATGTTTTGTGTGAAAATGGGAGGGAAAATTTTGGGGTACAACAATCATTGTTCTGGCCATTTCTTGTAAAGTTCTGTTCTTTCATTCTACAACTCCATTTTGTTGGGGTGTTCTAGGACAAGAGAAATCATGAGAGATGCCATTCTCATTAAAAAATATTTCAAATATTTTGTTTTAAAACTCTCCACCATGATCACTTCTGACTTTAACAATTCTAAGATCTTTTTCGTTTTGGACTTGGTTACAGAAAGCAAAGAACACAGAGTGTGACTCGTCCTTGTGTCTTAAGAAATTTACCCATGCCCATCTGCTATAGTCATCTACGATCACTAAGCCATACTTATTGCCACTAATGGATGTAGTTTTCACTGGTCCAAATAGATCTATGTGCAGAAGTTCTAACGGTCTAGAGGTAAAAACAACATTTTTTTCTTTAAAATTGGGTTTTTCAAACTTGCCTTTTTGACATGCTTCACACAGAGCATCTGAGCCGAACTTCAGGTTAGGAAGTCCTCTGACCAGATTGAGTTTGTTAATCTGAGATATTATTCTCATACTAACATGCCCCAATCTTATGTGTCATACTCATTGCTCATCGTTAACAGGCAATAGAAATTTTACGTTCTAACTTTTTAGTTTAGAAAGTTTTATTTTGTAAATGTTGTTCTTTCTCTTTCCATTAAAGAGGATAGATCCATCTTTCTGACTAACTTCTTTACATTACTTTTGATTAAATATTATATCATAACCGTTATCACTTAATTGACTTATGGATAATAATTTATGAATTAATCTATCTACTAACAGAAGATTAGTAATATAAGGAAGATTATGATTACCAAATGTTCCAGAGCCAATGATCTTCCCCTTCCGATTGCCTCCAAAACCTACGTAGCCTCCAGATTTAAGCTCTAGGCTTTGGAACATATGCTTTCTTCCCGTCATGTGTCGAGAGCATCCAGAGTCCAGGTACCAGGATTGGTGTTTCAGTCTTGCTGTCAAAGATATCTGCTACGCATACAATTTTATCCTTAGGTACCTATATCTTTTTGGGTCCTTGTTTGTTAGAGTTACCAAAATTCTGTTTGAATTTTGGTTTAGCAGAGAAATCATTACTGGTATATTTTAAATCATGTGTGTGCCCATAGGTAAAGTGATATTTCAGAAGAGTGCGTCGAGTAACCAAATCCTTGACTTTCTTAGGTTAGGATACTTTACCTTTGTATCCTATACCTTTTCTGCCATTTATGCTAACTCCATAGATCATTGAATCCATCTTGCTTCTATCTATGTTTTTAGCGAGGAACTTCTGAAAGCTGTGATCGTATTCCTTTATGATTTTATCAGGGTTACTAGGAACTTTCGAGACAGTTTCCGTCTGAGTATTTTTTAAATCATTTTCAAGTTTTAAAATTTTTTCTTTCTGCTCAGAGTTTTCCAGTCTCAGATTCTTAGTTTCTTCAGAGTCAGAAACTAGATCCTTTTTCAGGTTCATGTTTATGACTCGAAACTTCTGATTCCTTTCTAGAATTTATGATAGTCTCTCTTCTAATTGAGATCTAGAAAAGTTAGAAAATACATATTCTGCCTCTGAGTCTGATTCTGCTCCAGATGATTCAGTATCTTCTGATATGTTGGCCATCAGGGCAATGTTGGCTCTTTCATCTTCTGATGTAGTGTCTGCTTATGAAGAGTCTGAGTCATACCATGTTGCCATGGAATTTTCTTCTTATCCTTAATGAACTTCTTTTTAGTTTTCTCCTTCTGAAGCCTTGGACAGTTGCTTTTATAGCGCCCTTGTTCATTACACTCATAGCAGACAATGTCTCTGTTTCTTGATTTTCTGTATTTAGAAGATGGTTCAGATATTCTGTATCCAGACGATAATTTAGACTGATTCCTTGTTCTTCTGGAATTTCTGAACTTCCTTTTCCTGTGCTTCCACAAATGATTTACTCTTCTGGAGAGAAGAGATAATTCGTCTTCTTCTGATGAGGAACCACCAGAGTTTTCTTCTATTGCCTGCAAAACTTTAGAATGATATTTTTTGTTAGATTTAAGGGCTAAAGGCTTAGCTTGATTCTGGGGCACATCATCTTCTAACTCTATCTCATGAATTCTAAGAGAGCTGACAAGTTCTTCTAAAGATATTTTGTTCAGATCTTTTGCCAGTTTGAGAGCAGTGACCATGGGTCTCCATTTCTTTGGTAAACTTCTGATGATCTTCTTTACATGATCAACAATTGAGTATCCTTTGTCCAGAACTTTCAACCCAACAACCAGAATTTGAAATCTTGAGAACATTGCTTCAATGGTTTCATCTTCTTCTATTTTGAAGGCTTCATACTTCTAAATGAGTGTAAGGGCTTGGGTTTCTTTGACTTGTGTGTTGCCTTCATGCGTCACTCTCAAGGAGTCAAACATGTGTTTTGCTGATTCTCTGTTTTTATCTTCTCATACTCTGTGTATGAGATAGCACTCAAGAGAATAGTTATGGCCTTGTGATGATTTCTGAAGTCTCACTTTTGATGACCAGACATTCTTTTTCTGTCAATCTTTTGACCACTTTCATCAACAGGATGTATGTACCCATCAGTCACCATGTCCCAGAGATCAGCATCATGAGCCAGAAAGAAGCTTTCAATTATGTCTTTCCAGTAATCAAAGTTCTCTCCATCAAAGATTAGAGGTTTGCCTCTGATTCTATCTTTCTCGTCATAGTAGTCATTGCTGATGTTCTGACTTGGTCCCACCATAGTGTGTTTCTTAGCTTGGATCTTTTACTGACACGGTTAAGTGCTTGAACTCATAACCAGGCGCTCTGATACCAATTGAAGAATGGAAAAACACAAGAAGGGGGGGGGGGTGAATTGGAATCTTAAAACTTAATAAAAAGAACACGTTGGTTTTTATCCTAGTTCGTTTGAACTCAAACTACTCCAGTCCACCCGCCAAGGTGATTTTGCCTCTCTCAACGAGGTCTTAATCCACTAATAAAACTTGATTACATAGCTACTATGGCAACCGTCAATGGCTTCTTGAGTTTAAACCACAATCCGGTTTTCTCAAGGAAATACACTAAACAATATTTAAGAGAGTGTACAAAAAGTGTTTTCTAATAAAACAGTATCACACAAGTGATGTTTTACACAATTGAGATTTAGTACATTTGAAGATGATGAAGATGACTTCTATGTTGTGCGTGAAAATCGTAAACTATTTCTCCTTCAAGCTTTGTTTAAATAGGAAATGCATGTAGGAGCTTTTGGAATGTTGATCAATGATGATTAAAGAGCTTTCCAAAAATAGAGATCCTTGTTCCCTTTCAGCTGTTAATTTTGAATATCAATAATTGAATTGTAACACTTCAAAACATGCTTGCTTCAGAAGATGAAATTTACCGTTGCTTCTTTCCAGAACTTTATGGATCAGAAACACGGAGTCCTATTTGCAGTGTTATAACTTCTTTAAGAGATGTATAGACTCAGAGTTGAAACAACTATTTAACTCATCTTTTATGCTTCTTCCATCAGAACTTCTCTATAAAACAAAATACAAATTTAGGGAGCATAATTGGTCTTTGAGTGTTTGTTATCATCAAAACTCTTACAAGGGTTGTAAATTCAAACTATGTTCTAACACTGTACAAATTAATGGTTGTGACTGGCTTAAGAAAGGTGTCAAACACCTGATGAATAGGCATGAGATTCTATTTGAAAAAGCTCAATATGTGAAAAGTTTGACCCAAAGTGTATCTCAAGAATTTGAAGACGTGTCCATCATTACTATCTCAAACAAACCTATTAGGATCACCTCCAAAGGTCCTATTAGGATTCCCATTGAACTAAGAATAGCTCTACTAATTATCACCACACTGGGGCCAGTTACCTACTCTTCTGATAAGGCTGGGCCCTGGAATTATGGGGTGGAAACGTATTACCATGGTATCAAACAAGATTCCTGGGTCGATGAAGATGAAACTGCTGACATTACAAACATTGCTGGATCAAGTAAAGTTACTAGGACGGGGAGGATTTTCTCTCTAGAGGTTTTACCTCCGACAACCACTGCTACACCCATTTGCATAACTGCTGTTAAACCCGTTGCTGATATTAGAGGAAAGGAAAAAATGACTGAGCCTGCCCTGACGGAGGTGCCCACAAAAGATATTACCACTGAGGAACCATCTACCCAAGATACGGAGGAGATTTTAAAAATCATCAGAAAAAGTGATTACAAGATAGTGGAATAATTGGGGCAAACACCCTTAAATATTTCTATGATGTCTTTGTTGCTATGCTCCAAAGCACATGCACAAGAACTGATAAAATTCCTAAAAAATGCACATGTCCCTCAAGAAACTATGGCTGACCAATTTGAAAATTGTGTAGCAAGCCTGATGGCTGACAATAGTTTGGGATTTTCGGATGCAGACCTGACTCCGATAGGGAAAAATAACAACAAAGCTCTACATGTTTCCATCGAGTGTAAAGGCACCACTATATCCCATGTGTTGGTGAATACTGGATCCTCCCAGAATTTCTTACCCAAGGGTGCTCTAGATAGGTTGGACTGTGAAGGTTTAGTGCTGAAACCCAATGACATCGTAGTGAGAGCTTTTGAAAAATCAAAGAGAATGGTCCATGGAGAGGTTGAACTCCCTATCAAAGTTGGGTCTCAAATCTTCAACTCAACATTCTATGTGATGGATATCCGTCCTACTTATTCTTACCTGCTTGGACGCCCATAGATACATGGAGCAGATGTAGTGACCTCTACACTACATCAAAAGTTGAAATACCCGGTCAAAGGGAAAATTGTCACTGTATACAGAGAGGAGGAGTTTATGATCATTCACTTGAACTCATTTAAATATATTGAAATGGATGTCGATTTTATTGAAACTCCCTGTCAATCCTTTAAAGTGGTTCCCCCCATGATTGTTGTTGCCAAAGTCGTTCCTGACACTCCCAAAGCTGCTAAAGATACACCAAGGATGGCTTCTCTCAAAGATGCCCGTGCTGTTGTTGAAGACGGAGGTTGCACCATTTGGGGACAAATCCCAGATATCCCATACAAGTCAGACAAATTTGGGTTGTGCTTCACTTCCAAAGCTCAAAAGGAGGTGTAACGTGCTCGGGCAGTGAAACCACCTCTCCGCATTAGTAACCACGAGGTTAATGCTCTTGAAGACTCTGATGTTGATTGTGACTTTAACGACTTGATCTACCCGACTATTGGTGGAGGAATCAACAACTGGCAGACCAAGGACTTCATTCCAATCTCCTACAACCAGGAGTAATTGCCATTTCCCGTTTTTATTACTTTGAGAACTTTGTCTGTAATTTCCATTAAAATAATGACTTTAAGCCATGTGCCTTGCCCGGGGCACAGTGGTCCATTTGTTAAGGTTTTGTCATTTTCCTATGCCATATGCATTTTCAAAATAGCCATGTGACCTTACATACACACACATATTTGCAAATCCACATCCACCCCGGATCTCATTGACAACGATTCTGCTATTGCCACCTATGACTTTGAAAATCCAATCTATCAAGCCGAAGAAGAAGGTGAAGAAGATTGTGAAATACCTGGGGAACTTTCCAGACTCCTAATACAAGAGGAAAAGTCCATTTAACTGCACGAAGAACCAGTTGAAGTGATCAACTTAGGTACTGAAGCAGACAAGAAAGAAGTCAAGATCGGCACCAACTTGGAAGATGATGTTAAGAGAAGTTTGGTCCAGATGTTACACGACTATATTAAAGTGCTCGCTTGGTCATACGAAGATAGGTTGGGGCTCGATACTGATATCGTAGTTCATCATCTGCCAATGAAGGAAGGTTGTCCTTCGGTCAAGCAAAAGGTTTGTTGCATGCGGCTAAATATGTCCGAGAAAATAAAGGATGAAGTAATGAAACAGTTCAATGCAGGTTTCCAGGCAGTGACGTCATATCCCCAATGGGTTGCAAATGTGGTCCCAGTGCCGAGGAAAGATGGAAAAGTCTGTATGTGCATAGACTACAGGGATTTGAATAGGGAAAGCCTCAAGGATGATTTCCCACTACCATATATCGATGTCTTGGTTGACAACACTGCTCAACACAAAGTGTTCTCCTTCATGGATGGCTTCTCTGAATACAATCAAATCAAAGTGGAACCCAAATACATGGAGAAAACCACTTTTGTTACACAGTAGGGCACCTTCTGTTATAAGGTCATGCCTTTCGGTTTGAAGAATGCAGGCGCAACCTATCAACGGGCTATGGTGGCTCTATTTCATGACATGATCCATCATGAGATAGAAGTGTACATTGATGATATGATTGCAAGGTTGCAAACCGAGGAAGAACACCTTGATCATTTACACAAGCTATTTTAAAGGTTGAACAAATAGAACTTGAGGCTGAATCCCAACAAGTTCACCTTCAGAGTGAGGTCTGGAAAACTCTTAGTCTTTATCGTCAGTGGAAAAGGTATTGAAGTCGACCCTGCAAAAGTCAAAGCCATACAAGAAATGCCAGCTCCATGTACTGAGAAGGAGGTAAGGGGTTTCTTAGTTCGACTCAAATACATCGCCCGATTCATCTCTCACTTAATTGCTACCTGGAGCCAATCTTCAAACTGTTGAAGAAAGATCAAGTTGTTAGATGGAATGATGACTCCCAAGCAGCTTTTGACAATATCAAAGAATACTTACAAGAACCTCTAATCCTGATGCCTCCAGTTGAAGGAAGACCTCTAATTATGTACTTGACTGTATTAGAGAATTCAATGGGGTGTGTGCTAGACCAACATGACAAGTATGGCCGAAAATAGCATGCAATATACTACCTTAGCAAAAAGTTTACCGACTGTGAAATCAGATATTCACTGCTCGAGAAAACTTGCTGTGCTTTGGCATGGGCTGCTCGCCGGATAAGAGTATATGTTGACTCATACTACCTTATTTATTTCTAAGATGGACCCCATCAAGTATATCTTCGAGAAACCATCCCTCTCTAGACGAATATCTAGATAGCAAATGATCTTGACTGAATATGACATCCAATACACTACATAAAAAGCAATCAAGGGAAGTGTGTTGGTAGATAATTTGGCCCATCAAGCTATTGATGACTACCAATCCATGAACTTTTAATTTCCGGACAAGAATATCATGTTGATAACTGATTGCGAAAAGCCTGGACCATATGAAGGACCTGAACAAGGATCCTGATGGAATATGGTTTTTTATGGAGTGTACAATGCTCTGGGTAACGAAATCGGTGTTGTGATCATTTCTCCTGAAGTTTTCCATACACCTTTCACCGCTAGACTTTGCTTCGACTGTACCGACAACATGGCTGAGTATGAAGCATGCATCTTGGGTCTTAAGTCTGCCATCAACCTAAGAATCAAAATCCTAAGCGTATAAGGAGATTCGGCCCTAGTGATCAGTCAAGTTAAAGGAGAGTGGGATACCAAACATCCAAACCTGATCCCTTACAAAGAGCTTGTGCTAACCTTGATCCCGTACTTTGAAAAGGTCACCTTTGAACATATCCCAGGTGAAGAAAATCAGTTGGCAGATGCTTTAGAAACTATGTCATCTATGTTCAAGGTCAATTGGGACAACAAAGCTCCCATAATTACTATCGAAAGATTTGATGAACTAGCACACTGTTGTGAGATTGACACTGATGAGGAGAAACCTTGGTATCATGAAGTGATGAGGTACCTTGAAGCACAAGAGTATCCTGAGGGAGCCTCAATCAATGACAAAAAATTCCTACGAAGGTTCTCAACCAAATTCTTCCTAAGCAATGGGATTCTGTACAAGCGCAACCACGATTCTACTCTACTCCGTTGTATGGACAAGAAGGAAGCATAAAAGATCATGGAAGACATGCATGGAGGTATCTTCGGAACTCACTATAGAGGTCACACTATGGCCAAGAAGATTCTGAGGGCTGGTTACTATTGGTTGACTATGGAAACTGATTGTCACCATCACTTAAGGACTTGTTACAAGTGTCAAATCTATGCCGACAAGGTTTATGTGCCTCCCATACCCTTAAACGTCATGACTGCTCCGTGGCCATTTGCAATGTGGGGCATTGACATGATTGGAGAAATCAAGCCCACTTCCTCCAATGGACATCATTTTATCCTTGTCGCCATTGACTACTTCACCAAATGGGTCGAAGCTGCTTCATTCGCCTCAGTTACCAAGAATGTTGTAGCCTGGTTTATCAAGCATAACCTCATATGTCGGTACGGCATCCCCGAAAGGATTATCACTGGCAATGGAACCAACCTCAACAATACCATGATTACTGAACTCTACACGCAGTTCAAAATCAAACACCATAATTCTTCTCCATATAGGCTTAAGATGAATGGCACGGTGGAACCTGCCAATAAAAACATAAAGAAGATTATGCAAAAGATGGTGGTGACCTATAAAGACTGACATGAGATGCTACCATTTACTCTTCATGGATACTGTACCTCGGCACGAACATCAACGGGGGCAACCCCATTCTCCTTAGTCTATGGCATGGAAGCCTTCCTGCATGTCGAAGTTCAGATACCTTCCTTAAGGATTATGAAAGAAGAAGACTTAGGCGAAAACGAATAGATGTAGACTAGGTTGGATCAGTTGAACTTGATTGATGAAAAGAGACTGGTTGATGTATGTCATGGTCAAATGTATCAAAATCGTATAATCAAGGCATTCAATAAGAAGATCAAAACTCGAGTATACTAGGCTGGCGACTTGGAAATAAAGTGCATCATTTTTCCACAAGGCGATCCTAGGGGAAAATGGACTCCCACTTATGAAGGGCCATTTGTTGTCAAGAAAGTATTCTCTGGCGGTGCTATGATGATAACTACTATGGGCAACAAAAATTTCCTGCATCCTGTAAACGCGGACATAGTAAAAAAATACTACGCATAGAGAACAACTCGCTAGGTTGACATACCTAGGAAAAAATAAGGGCATCCCGGCGAACCAAAAAGGTCCGAGCAAAAATTAAGGATATATATAATAAATTTTACACCCAACAAGTCGAAAACCTAAAAGAGCGACTTAGGCAAAAAAGGGTATCCTGGTGGACTGAAAACCCGAAAAGGTTGTCCAGGAAAAAGTTAAGGATTAAAGTGTACGACTATGTCTCGTTGAATCATTACATCTAGCTTTATTACCAAGGTCAAAAGTTCAAAGGGTACAAGATCAATTCAATCAACTTCTTTCAATGGAAAGGGATGATGTTCAAAGACATAAGGGCAATAGCAGAGTTGGAACCCAGTGAAATCACTTCCACATGGCTATACAATTTTTGTTCATTTTTTCGACGACTTCCTCTTACTAGGATTTGTCTCCTTGTACAAAAATGCCTGTTTTAGGCAAATTATCAATACAAATATACTTTGGAGTGCAAACTTTTGGTTTTTTTTTTCTTTCTGTTTTGAGTGAAAAAATATCCAATGACAAAAATTGAATGAGCATATGCATATGAACATGATTAACTGTAAACAAATGTATGCACAAGAACAATAATAAGCATTTACTTAAGGATTTGGATATCCCCACAGAGTTACTTCAATAAGATTACCCCCACATCCAGAGTTCCAATCGGAATATCTCTTGGAAATTCTCTTCCCCAGTCGAGTTTTCCAAAACCAGAAAATAAACTTTGCAAAAGTGCTTCCCCAGAAGAGTTCACTTCCTCAGTAAGGTCGCCAAAATACTCTCCTCGATAGGGTTTATTTCCACAATAGACCACAGTCTCCCTAACCTAAGTCTATTCCTCAGACTACTACAAATCAACTGATAGAACTCCTATTCTTCAATAGAATTGATACTATCCCCATAAAGTTGTTATGAAGCCTGGAATCTAACCAGATAACAGCTAACTTCATCCTCCCCAGACAAATCGGAAGTTTAATCATCTTTTTTATCCCTAGTTAGGGTATATAAGAATCAAATTCCCCAGTAGAGTAATGGTCAACTAAGGTTCCTGAATTCTACTCCCTAAGAAGAAACTAACATTCCTTGCGAAATTTCCTCAAACAGCAAACAAGAATTCCCAGCAAAAGCACTCTAAACAAGCTTGAAGATACACATACTCTTCGTCTCAAGTAGTAGTCCTGTAACTCCTCAGCAGTAGTCAGGGATTTATTTTTCCAGACAAGGATATATTTCAATAACATTCATGCATCATGACATATGCATACGAAACATATAGCATAAATGAAAGCCACATTTTCCTTTTGTAATAAGGACTAAGAGTAGCTCAACGATTCATTGGATATAGGGAGAAAATTTAGATTTAAGGTGATGCAATGATGAGAGAAGAAGAAGGTTCGATTATGGTGTTCTTGAGAGAGCGAAGAGTATATATGATATTGAAGATGAGAGGATGAGATGGTTATGGTGATGGTCGTGGATGGAAAAAAAGAGAGGTTGAAGAGAAGAGAGGCTTTTCCTGTTATGCTGCACGTGTGAGAGAAGAGATTTTGTTAAAAGAGGTTGTTGAATGGAAGAGTGAGAGCGAAAATCCATTACATGGAAGCAAGGGTTTTGTTTGAGAGAGTTTGTTACAATTATTATGCGATGAAAGGGAGAGAGAGAGAGAGAGAGAGAGAGAGAGAGAGAGAGAGAGAGAGAGAGAGAGAGAGAGAGAGAGAGAGAGAGAGAGAGAGAGAGAGAGAGAGAGAGAGAGTTTGTTCTTTCTTCTTTCTGGATAAGAGAGAGGGTGTGAGGGTGTTGCGTTTAGAGAGAGAGAGAGAGAGAGAATCTTTTATAGTTGAGGAGAGAGAGGGAATCTATTACGATTTTGTAACTGACTCCTAAAGAATTTTTTTCATGAAGAATATCAGCATGAGGTGTATTGTTGTCAAGTAAAGGAGCATAGTAGCATGTGGTATGCAACCCCCTTAATTAATAAGCTTACTAAAAGCTTAATTAGGTTTTTTAGTCCCGCTACGTCACTCTTGACAAAACGATGATGTTGATGTTCATGGCCATGCATCAACCTTTATGATCATGTATCTTGAACCATACCCTTCATCACGACACAATCTTGGTATCGCTGAAAAGAGGATGCATCATGGAGTATCTTCTATGTTGGAATCAAGGGAATACAAAGACTGAGACACTCATTAAAAGGACTGTGAAGTAACGTCGTTAAAGTTGAGAGAGGTAGAAGAAGTTTATAAAGTTAAATGCCGAACTACCGACTTCATGCGCGTCACTTCATAACTCTAACTCAGAATGCAAGCATTCTCATGATAAGATTCCAAGACCAAAGTTGAAGAGTAATGATTGATGAACAAGTTTCGTGTTGAACATTACTTTAAATAAGGTCTGCAACCTCATCAAAAACGACCCTGAATTCATGGTGTCAACTCTGATTTCACTACCAGAAAAAATCACTAAGTGTCCAAATTCGTAAGCATAATGAGTTCGCATATTCCCATCTTTGTATATTTTGATCCACACATATTTTGGACATGATTCCTTCTATAAAAGTGTAGATGGTTAAGAGATGAACAACAATGATGTTAATGAAATTCAGAAACAAGGGTCGTAACTCCCACCAAAGTGATCATAAATTCTTGTCATCGTAACTAATAAACAACCTTTGAGATTCTAGAAAACCAAATTTCAAATTATTCATTTTATATTCAATACTTTGTGAACCTCTAACTTCTTCAATAACCAACCAAATTAGCCGAACTCGATACCGTTGGAAAGAGGACGAATGATAGAACAAGTTTGTAGTTCATCCCTAATCCAAATATGTCTTTAATCATGGAGAAAATTTTTCATGAATATATGCCCTGCAGCTGTTCAACAAAATTACAGGCCTGGACGGGAAAGCCTTGCATGTGACACCCTGCATCTTGGCCACTTCAACCTGCCTACTTTGAACTTCAAAATCTCTCTCCATAATGCATGAAATGAAACACACGTTAAACTAAAACTGAAGATGACACAACAAACTCCCACTTTTATGTTCAACATTTTTCAAAATGAAAACTAAATTAATAAGAAAAACCACCATGAACATATGCACGCCACCTGTTCGATAAAATGTTGGCCTGGCTGGGCAAGTCTTGGCAGAATTTTGCCTTTCGAGCCCTCAAAACGTAAACATCATAACTCTCTCCATAAGCAACCAAATGAAATGATTCTTGAATCAAAATTGGAGAGGAGACTCTGATCTCCAACTTTTATGTTCAGAGATTTTTTATTTGACTCCAAATGAGACCCTAAAAATAGCCATGAAACATGCAACATTTTGGAACATATATTGAAAATTACTAAGTGTCCAAAAACTTATAAGCCCCATAACTCCCAAAATAATCACTTTTTGGACTTGAGGTGTCAAGGACAAAGTTGAATAACTTTTCCTCCTCTTTCCAACCATATAAAGTTTGCACATTTCGAATGATTATTGAGAAAGTTATAACAATCCAAATCCAGTACCATGAACACTTAAGCAAAATTCAAATCTCCAAATAACTTCTTTGACAAGTTATCTCTAATTACCCATTTCCCTTGGAATTTATACCACCATAGCTCATGGAACATAGAAATAGGAGCATTTAGTTGATGATTGACCAAAAATCCCTTTAGTTAAATGTTGAATTTAGGTGACTTTTCAGTTCACACATACTCAAATCTCTTATTCGATCAACCATGATTTTCTGATAAGGTGTGAAGATTAATAAACCACATATGGATGCTTTAAGACAAATGGAGAACTATGAGATCATCTTAAGCTTGAAAAATCAGTTAAATCATGCCACTGATTAAAAACCCTAGTTTACATCACAAAAGATAGGAGATGTTGACCATAGCTCAAAACTCTAATCCAAATGAGATATCTTAAAGAACTCTTGAACTCATATATATTGTGACTTGAGATGGAGTTTATGCTGGAGAGGCTCCAGTTGTTCAACCCATGAAGATAAATTTCCTTATCTTGAGCAATATACACTCATCCAGCCAAAACCCTTAATCCCATGTCATTGAGCATAAGCTATTTTGCTTACAAGTAGGAGGGAAAATTTTTGGGTACAACAACTGCCCCTATTCAATCTTCTTTAACCAGAGGGTGAGATTGGCGGTATCCTTTCGAACAATCATGGTAATAGAGGGTTAAATACTCAATAGAACCATAAAATTTACACTCTAGAGCCATCAGGGCGAAGGTAGACCTAAGATGGAAAGACCCCGTGCGAAGGTGAACTTACCGGAAGAAGAGAGAATGTCGGGCGTAGATAAACCTTAGCTAACAACAAAAAAGAGACACCAGACGAAAGTGAATTTTCCGGAGAAAAAAGAATGTCGGGAAAAGATGAACCTTAACCAGTAAAAAAGGGACACCTGGCGAAGGTGAACCTAAGAAGGAAAGACACCGGGCAAAGGTGAACTCTGGAGAAGAGAGAACGCCGGGCGAAGACGAACCCAACCAACAAAAATGGACAACGGGCGAAGGTGAACTTAAGACGGAAAGATAATGGGAGAAGATGAATTCCGGAGAAGAGAGAACGTTGGGTGAAGACGGACCCCAACCAACAAAAAGGGACATCAGACGAAGGTGAACCTAAGACGGGAAGACACTGGGCGAAGGTGAATTCCAGAGAAGAGAGAATATCAGGAAAAGACGAACCCCAATAAACAAAAATAAACATGGGGCGAAGGTGAACCTAAGAAGGAAAGACACCGAGAGAAGGTGAATTCCGAATAAGAGAGAACGTCGGGCAAATACGAACCCTAACCAACAAAAAAGGGACACCAGGCGAAGGTGAACCTAAGACGGAAAGACAATGGGTGAAGCTGAATTTCGGACAAGAGAGAATGTCGGGCGAAGACGAACCCCAACCAACAAAAAAGGGACACCGGGTGAAGGTTAACCTAAGACTGAAAGACATCGGGTGAAGGTGAATTCCCTAGAAAAGAGAACATCAAGCGAAGATGAACCCCAACCAACAAAAAAGGGGCACCGGGGAAGGTGAACATAAGATGGAAAGACACCGGGCGAAGGTGAATTCCAGAGAAGATAGAACATCGGGAAAAGACGAAACCCAACTAACAAAAAGGGACACCGGGCGAAGGTGAACCTAAGACGAAAAGACATCCGGCGAAGGAGATCTGACCGGATCGAAGAAAGAACATCGGTCGAAGACGAACCTTAACAAGCAAAAAAGGGACACTGGGCGAAGGTGAACCTAAGATGGAAAAGATAGTGGGTGAAGGTGATCTGACCGGATCGGAGAAAGAACATCGGGTGAAGACAAACCTTAACCAGAAAAAAAGGGACACCGGACGAAGGTGAACCGGAGGGTAAAATATACGTGTCTTGTGAGAGTTAAAACACATATCAGAAAGAGACCGCCCGAAGTAGACTCTTAAAAAGGATACCTGCACAAAGGCGAATCTATAAGGAAGCTAAGCCAAAGGTAGACTCCTAAGAAATTAACATCGATCAAAGGTGAACTCCATAATGAGAAGAAGACTAACTGAAGGTAGACTTTTAATGAAATAGCACCAATCCAAAATGGACTTACTGGGGATAAAGATACATATGTTTGGTCAATATTAGACACACACAATAAAGAGATCTACCATAGCAGACTCTCACAGGGGATATTAGCTCAGCTAAAGAAAGAAAACCGATCAACGCGGATAAACCAAAGACAAAGAACCGACTAAACAGAAACCCTTAAAGGACACCGATCAAAGGTGAACTCGATAAGAGAAAGATACCATCCAAAGGGGACTCTAACAAGAATTGCCAACACAGGTCGAGCATTAAAAAGGTTGGGAATGCGCAAGAACCACAATATCCTTTAATCCAAAAATGGGACATGACTCTTCAAGAGTGGAATTTATCTAGATTACCACATACCAAGTATAGATGCTCAAATACTTTGAACAAAAAGAAAGGTTATACACCGACTTTTACTCGTACTCTGACGACGAGGTAGACACGGATAAAATAACCAAAGACTTGGAAGGGCAAGAAGAAACCACAATTTAATGGGGAAATTGAGAATACCAAAGACCTGACTGGTGGTAAATCAAACAGACACCGTTGGGGAAACCTAACAGGATCACCCTAGGCTTGATGTGGAGACAATTCAAATCTGAGTGCATAACAATTCGGTTACCAAAGGTGAACACAATTAGCTTATACTTATGCATGATTGAATATTTTTTAGCGTAATGTTCCATACAATGGAAATGCTACGCATTTTGGTAGATTCAATGCAATGATGCATGTTTTAGCGATGCCTTGGGGAAACCACATCAATAATCGATTTATGAGAAGATAATGAACTCCCGAATGATTATCTTTGCACATATGATCTTCTACAAATAGAAATCAACCCAAACTTCAATGGGGAATCACAATTCAGACCCAACAGCTTTTGAAGATGGATATCATTGGGAAAATAACTTCCTGGGGAGAAAACAACAAACATAAATCGCATTTTTGATAGAATCTTGAACTCTGATCAAACTCTCAACTCCCCGGGGAACAAACCCAATCCCCCCGATGAGGAAAACTTCGCTGGGAATAAAAACTTTTACTGGGGATCATAGAAATTATTGAACGAAAATAATTCTATTAAGACCATATTGAGAATAACAACTAGAGGTGATAAACTCCACTTTGGGAAGAAGCGAAAACCTCTGAACGACAACTTGAAATTTGGAACTCCACCGGGGAACTTTCCAGCAATACACTCCTATGGAGGATAAGAGACCCTTAAACGACACACATCAATGCATATTGCTTCAGAAAATGCAAGGGACTTGACCCACTTTGGAATAAGTAAGCCTGATGATCAATAATCTCTTCAAGAAACTTGATAATAAAAAATTCCCTAGGGAAAAACAAACTTCATAGGGAGTCAAACATCAACCTCACCGGGAATAACACCACCAGGATGGAAATCTTTAATTGAGAAGAAAAAAACATCTTGGGATAGAAGCTCCTCTAAGGATATCTCAAACACCTTCTGTTGTACCCCAAAATTTTCCCTCTCTTTTCTCAAGACATTTCTCACAAGATCTTCAATGGCTCAAGTTCGCACAAGTGTTGACTAGGTCAAACCACCTCTTAAACACTGATACCTCAAATTAGGGTTTTGATTTTCACAAGGACATTTAGACTTATAATGCCTCAAATGACCTTCATGGATTATTATAGACCTCCAAAAATACTCATGCCAAGTTTCAAGTCTTGAATCATAATTTTGCTTAGTCAATTGACCAGATGATTGAAAATCAGCTGTATTGAGTAAAAAGTCAATTGTGGTCAACTTACAGTCAAACCTCAGGATTTTTTTGACCAATATCAACATTTTGAAGTTATATTCACCAATTGATAAAATTTGGACCACAATTCCCCAAGAAAAACGTTCAAATCATCAAAAGGGCAAAATGGTCAAAATTAAGATTTTGATTAGAATGATCGATTCTTGACTTTTAACCTAATGCATGACTTATTGAATTGAAACATGATCTCAAGGATTCAAGTACAGAATTTTGACCTAGTGGCATGACTCAATTCATCCCTCAAGATCAATTGATTGATAGTTGAAGTTTGGTCAACTGAGGAAAAAGTCAAGTGATACACAAAAGTCAAACTTTGACTTTTTGATCAAAATTGAGTTCCAAAAGTCAAGATTCATAAAGACATTAAAAAATATGAAGCTTGATCATCAATAAATCAAGAAAGTCAAAAGTAAATTTAAAAGTTCAAACTTTTCAAGACTTAGAAATTCTTCTAAGTGTTTTTTATACATTACAATTTCACTACTTCATGTCAATTTTTCACCAAGATGCAAGATGATTCAAAGAAAAGTTTCCACATGAAAGTTGTAGATCTTGATGAAATCTACAAATTTGTATTTGAGGTCTCATGTCCAAATAATGCTTAGATTTTAAGTTAAAGCCCCATGAAGTCATCCACTTTTTCTTAAACACTTAGTGAAATTTTGACCTAGTTTAGGCAGATTTTTCGTCCCAACTTCTTGGCCATTTTTCACATAGCTCCAATTTGATTTAGAAAAATTGGAAAACATAAACATTGTAGAGGATGTTACAAGCTTTCCAAAATGTTAAAGAACTTTTAGATATTATATTTGAGCTAAGAGAATCGAAGAGAAGAAGTTGGGCATCCATTATTGAATTACAAGTCATTTTCATGAAGAACACTTGACCAAATCTCTAACCATGCTGCATAATATTACTTTGAAGGCCTTCGAACTTGTGTGTCTATCTATAATCAGAAGATTACACAAGCTTTTGAGCTATGAACCACTTGATTTAAGCATTGTCCAATACATCTTGCCATTTAAGGAAGAAAGTTCACATTTCCATTTTGGAAAAGTGACTTTAATCACAAAGTCAACTTGTATGGAGCCTCTAACTTGTTCCCTCTGTACACACTCAACACACAAGGCCATAAGTTACATGTTTAAATCTCTTAGCCACCCTTCAAGCCTTGTATTATGCATTGGAACAATGTTTGTCAAGGTTACTTCAAAAATAAGTCAAAATCCATAAACATGTGATCTTGTGATTCTGACCACTTCAAGCCTCCAAACCTTCTAGTATAAATTGAGGCACTATTATGCAACTTAGGAAACGAAATGAGAAGCCCTTAAACACCCTGAAATCCTCTCAAACTCATAATTACATTCAAACATCCATAACTTGTCATTTCTGCCCAAGAATTTCCATCTCATAAACCACTCGTGTGTTTCTTCTCCAAATTAATCCTAAAGTTTCCTTACATCAAACATAACTCATCCCCCTCCCTGTTTCACAGCTGTAACACCTCCATCACCATTTTTCAAACCTCACTTTGCACCTCTACAACTTGACTTCTCCAGAACAATCTAGGCATTCTCAGCTCCAGTTAAGCATTACATTAGTTTCCTAGAGGTTCACTGAAGCTATTCTGATCATTACAACACCTTGAAAGGTGCTCTAACTCAAAACACGATCTCCACTTGCAAGGTAAATTTTCTGAACTTTCAACTCTTCATACAAGCATCATTTGATTCTGATTTGTGAAGATCAAATGTAGACATCATAGCCCTGAAACTAACCATATCCTTAGAATTCATTTATGTTGCCTGAGTAGTGTGAATTTTGAGTTTGAACTTCCTGAGAAATTAGGTCAGAATTTGATACCATTTAAAATTCGTGCTCATCTTTGATCCATTGCTTAAATTATTTACATATTTGAAATTGTGGTGAAAATTCTAACAATTTTGATGTTTATAACTTCTGAAATGGTTGAGAGATGGGAAAGTTACAGAGCTCTGGTTATGGCGCGAGGAAGAAGATGAAGTTGTCAATAGAATTTGTTTTATAATATAATGTGTTGGTTTTGTATAAATAAACGGATGTATAGCCACTCCATTGGTAGAGAGCGTGCGCGTAAGGCATTGTTAGAGGAGGTCCCGAGTTCGAGCCCCAGTGAGATCTTTTGTTTTTTTTTCTTCATATTTTCCTTGTTTCACTTTTTTTGTTTGCAGCGCGCGCTGGGCTTCTTCATCATGTGCCTTCTCGTTTTACTTTCCCTCACCCCTTGAATGCTTCATGATGCGCAAGCCCTTTTACATTATTTTTATTTTTTGTTTTCTTTTCTGACTATACAAAAACAGTTTGGGCCTTACACAAAAAAAAAGACTATTTTACTTTCAAACCTCCCAATTCATTTTAAAACCCCCCTGGCTTCTAATTTTTATTTTTATTTTATTTCATTTTCTCTTCTTCATTTTTATTTTGTTTTATTGTTTTTCTAATAAAAAATACCAAAAATAATTAGACCAAAAATCTTTATTTTTACTTTATCTCTACTTTATTTATAAATAATAAAAAACCCTAAAAACATTTTTCTTTCTTAAATTAATTAAAATAATTTAGACTTAGTTTTTATTTTTATTTTCTTTGTCTAATTAAATTAACTTAGAATTTAGGAATTTAACTAATTAACTTTTTTTATTTAATTAATTAGGTTAAACCTTTTCATACAAAAAATCAAATCAAATAATTTTCTTTTCTTTTGCATTATTTTTATATTCTTGTATATTTTTATTTTTGCATTATTCAATTTGGTTGTAATAGTAATTAGGTTTTAATTGCTTTCATCACCATTTGTAATTTATATCCCCATCCTCTAAAATGATGTAATAGCGTAGAACTTTTAAATTCCGCAATTTATCACTTTCCATATTATTGCTAGTAATTAGGGTTCGTATGACAAGACTTAAAATCAATACTAGATAACCCTAATTCAAGAATAAATAAATGAAAACAATACACTTCGCACACTTGCACCTCTAGGGTTAACCCACACTTGTTTCCTTAGAATTAAAACAATCATGTCCCTCGAATGTGGGATGCTTTAGCAAATATCCTCGATTACAAGATCATAATCCCTCGATGACCATTCGATGTTGCCTTCGGTAAACAGTCTTAGACCCTTACGAAAAATTGCTAAGGTATCCTACAATGTTACCTTTTATGATTGTACGATAACCCGCGCATGTCCCTTCACATCCAATGATAGGGCTTCTTACCAATCAATGGTAAGATAGCAATATCTAAGGGAGGAGGAAAAGAACAAACACTTCTTTAGTAGGTAGAACGCTCATAATTTCTTGATCACAAACTAAAACCATTTCCACACTCACACTTTCAAGTCATCTTTCCAAAAACAAACATCTCTTTTAACTTTTTTCAAAAACCAACACTTTGTATACATTCTCTCCAAAACGAGAATCATTACAAAGTTTGCCGAAACAAAGACATTTTCAAAATATTTTCAAACTTACATAAAACACAACAACATTTACAAAAGCATTTTCAAAGTGAGCTAGCAACTAAGAGCCCGTAGATAACTACAGATGAAAAGGTTGCTAACACCTTCCCTTTTCATAACCTACCCCCCGAACTCAAGAAACTTCTCAAAAGGTCTTTCCTGTTCTTTTCATCCTTTCCTTTATTGGATAAAAGAAAAGTCGGTGGAGACTCTTGCTATCTGCAACAATTGCGATCAAACACAAAACACCCAAGTCAGTTCTCCTACTGTATTACACCTTCTACTACCGGGGATGGAAGAGTTATGAATGGCACCATCATGCACACCACACTGGGGAGAGAAAGCTTCATTAGGGGATAGAGGAAAATTAATCTAGAATATCCCTGAAATTCGGCTTCGATTGGGGGAAAAATACCTCTTCCACTGAATAACAGAGAAGCTTTGGATGGTGGCATCAACAACACCAACCATACTCGAGATAGCCATTTCTGCAAAATCCACACTATCAAAGACTTCCACTGGGGAAAAGAGTGCAAACTTCACTGAATAGTAGCATGCATACTTCACGGGGAAGACAAGGGCTAATATCACTGGGGAAGCTGTAACATGTCGACTTCAAGGGGAGGATATCAATAATCCTTCATGTCGCGGTAAGCAAGAGTCGCCACCGTCTTTTATTTTATCCAACAAAGAAAGGAAAAAAGCACAGAAAAATTCCTTTTTCGAGATGTTTCTCGGGTCTGGGGGGTAGATTATAGAAAGGGAAGGTGTTAGCACCCTTTCTATCTGTGGTTATCCATGGGCTCTTAGGTACTTGCTCAAAGTGTTTTCAAAATTTTGTTTTTCTTTGTGTTTGTGGGTTTGAAAAAAGTTTTTGTTTGAAAGGTGTAAGTGCGAAAAGTTTTGTTTTGTTTTAGAAGGAGCAAGTACTTAAGAACCATCTACCTACTCGAAAAAGGAATCAATTTGCGCTAATGTCCTTTAGACAATGCTATCCCACTATTGAATGAGTAGGTAGCACCGTCGTTGGAGTTTGAAGGGTCAATTCGATTAAGGTACGTGTGGTCACTAAAGCAATGTTAGGACGCCTTAGCGGTAACCTTAATGTCTTAGATCATTTTTTTGAGGCAACCGTTTCGAGGCAACTATGATCTTTGGACAAGAGGGCGACCTCTAAAACTTCCTATACTCAATGACCACATTCGAAGGCAACCAAGTGAGGTATACCCTAAGAATGCACATGTGCGAGTGTGTTGTTTTTCAGTTATTTATCTTTATACATGTCAATGGTTATCTATGTTGATTTTAGGTCCAAACATTCGATCTTGTCATGCATTCCCTATTATCAAACATCTAACAGTTTATAAGTTGCGGAAATTAAATCTAACTATTACAAGGCGTCGGGTATTTACATCGCCAAAAGCAACCCTTGAAATTAAAATGCGGAAAATAAATAAAGCGATAAAATAAAGTCCTATTTAAACTATTACATTCCGAGAAACAGATACAATATTGAAACAAAATAGATCGTGGGCGAGAAAATTAAATCGGGCGCATTCTAGGGTTTTGACCCTTTAATTATTAAATAAAAGATTTCTTTTGTTATTTTTTGAATTAAAAGGAAATAAACTAAGTTAATTAAATAAATAAATAAATAAATTAAAAAAATATATTTTTGGATTTTTGGTATTTAAAGAAATAAAAATAGATTAATCAAAGTTAATAAAAACCTAATTGTCTAAATTAATTTTATTTATTGCAAAAGATATTAAAGTTATTTCCTAATTAAACTAAATTAATTAAATTAATATTTATTGACAAAAATAAATTACTGAAATTAATTTAATAAATAAAATATATTTTTGGTTTTTGATTTTATGAGGAAAATTTTTAATTGGTTAGTGATTAAATAACAAACAAAAACAATTAAATAAAATAAGAAGAAAAAAAGAGTGAAATAGAAAACAAAACTCAGGGGGGGTTTGGGCCCAAATTAGAGGTCTGATTAGCAAGTTCAAGGCCCATTTGAGTTGGTATGCGTTGACTTTCCCAGACTCTCTATGGCATGTTGACTTGGGAGTATGATGCACCTCTCATCTGGACCACCAGATCTGGCCTGGGGCCATCTGGTGCTTTGAGATTTGAGGGAGTATGATGGACCATGCGTTTGGAATAGCACTGAATCACCTGGAGAAAAATAATACAAAGCATTTGGGGGACCTGGGATTCGAACCCAGGTCCTGTTAGTCACTAAACACACGCCACTACCACTGCACCAATACGCTTTGTTTGTTATTATAATGGACCATAATTAATATAAGGAAAAAACAATTAATATGCCAAAATTAAAAACAAAAACGCGCGAAGTTCGAATCAACGAATGGGAGGGGGACGCGTCATCGTCTTCCTCGTTGGACCTGGTTATTTACCTGCAGATTTATATCCGCAGCTAAATTTGTATGCGTCTCCTAAAATCAATTTCAGGCCATGGAAATTAATTCGAAGCACATGGTTGTGCTCGTCTCCTTCCACTGATCATGCCTATGTCCATTAATGGCATCAATTTTTCCTGCAAATAAAATGCCCAAAAACAAGAACCAAGAACCCTAGAATCGGCTAGGGGGTTACAGGCTATATAAATGCAATCAAATAATGCAAAAAGCTTCTAAATTGAACGATAAGCATGAATATGCAAAGATTTTGTCAAAAAAGCACAAGAATAATGATATATGAATTCGACTGAAAGGTGGTTTTTAGAAACACTTACAAAGCTCCTGGACGCGTATGGAGACTGGTTCTGGATTGATTTCGCTTCAAGGATGGTCCAACAATTGATTAGTGATGAGATTTGACCTTGAAACCACCTCTATGCACGATTTCAGTTTCAAGCTTTTTGGCAATTTTTTCAAGTTTGGTTCTTGTGATTTTGCAGCCTCTAACCCTCTGATCTCGTATGCTTTGGCTTGTATATGTATGCAGCATTGGATTAGGTTAAGTTTTGGGTCTTGAATCTTTGTGCATTGATGTTTGGAGATATGATTTGATTCACCATTGATAACCTTCCAATTTGGTCCAAAATCCAATATTTTTGTACATGAAAAGCTTGATACGGATTTGATCATGATCATGATGATATTTAAGACCTATAACAACCAAAAAGATCCTAAATAAT
Source organism: Vicia faba (assembly GCA_948472305.1). Classification (NCBI taxonomy): domain Eukaryota; kingdom Viridiplantae; phylum Streptophyta; class Magnoliopsida; order Fabales; family Fabaceae; genus Vicia; species Vicia faba. The sequence continues at coordinate 497,834,022 of OX451738.1, forward strand.
CAATATTTGGATTTTATTTGATTTAAATTGATTTAAAATGAATTAATTCAATAAAAAATCAAATAAAATAGAAAAATTTATAAATGGACACAAGGCTGAAGCTAGGACACGTATGTAGTGTGACAAGATCAAATCAAGTGGAAAGGAATGGGCCCATTTGCCAAATTTTGAAGTTTTGGGGATAGTTGACTTTTGGCAATTTTGCAAAAATGCCCAACTTCAACAATGCATAACTTCTTCAATTTTAAACTTTTGGAAGTTTTCTTGGACTTTTTAGAAACCTTGAGATATCCTCTAACCAACCCTTTTCGTATAATATAATTTTGATATTCCATGCTCAAGTTATAAGCTTTGTAAAAAAAGGTGTTTTTGTTGACTTTCAAAAATGACCTACAATGTCAAAATTTGTAACTTTTTGTGAGTGAATTTCTTGATCTTGGGGTGTGAACATGGATTGTGGGAAATTGAATCCTCTTCAAAATGAGCTTTGGATGGGTCATTTATCATAAAGTATGATAAAGTTATGCTTGATCAAAGTTGAGTTGACTTTTTCTGCAAAACCCTAATTTAGCAACTTTTGAGTCTTGATGAATTTGTAGCAATCCTTGATGAATCATGATCAAACCTTGATCAAATGATGAAATATACTTCAAAATTATAATGTTGACAAAAAATCTTGAAGTTTGACTGTTAATAGGTCACAGTTGACTTTTGCCCTAGCATAGTCGATTTTTGGACCCCTTGAGCAATTGACTGACCAAACTTCCTCTGCAAGGATTAAAATTTGACATGGATGACCTTAAGAACATATTAGGACATTTGGAAGCACTTGAGGTCATTTGGATGCAAGGACCTTGATGCAACACAAAACCCTAATTTGAGGTTGACTGCCTTAGGAGATAGCTTGACTTTCCAACTCTTGAGCACTCTTGATTCATTTGGAGATTTTTCTTGCAATGTCTTGGGAAATATGAGAGGGAAATTTTTGGGGTACAACAGCTGCCCCTGTTAAATTTTCTTAAACCTGAGGATATAGATTGGCTTTCGGGCCTTTCGTGATTCGAAGGTGGAAGATGATTGAACACTATAGTGCCCAGAAATTTGCACTCGCATGAAGTGGTATCAACCTGGTGATGTCGGGAATGGGCTTACAGATGCCATTTGGAGACTGTTGATAGGTGGTCTGATCTTCGACTAGAATACGAATCAGGGAGATCTTACCGACGATCTAACTAAACCAGAGAAGGTGTTGGATTAACTTTGACTGGATCGACATCAGAAAAATCTTTAGGAATCGATTTAACTGGACCAGACAAGGTCTTGGAATAACTTTGACTGGATCGACATCAGAAAAATCTTTAGGAATCGATTTAACTGGACCAGACAAGGTCTTGGAATAACTTTGAATGGATCAGCATCAGAAAAATCTTTAGGAATCGATTTAACTGGACCAGACAAGGTCTTGGAATAACTTTGACTTGATCGGCATTAGAAAAATCTTTAGGAATCGATTTAACTGGACCAGACAAGGTCTTGGAATAACTTTGACTGGATCGGCATCAGAAAAATCTTTAGGAATCGATTTAACTGGACCAGACAAGGTCTTGGAATAACTTTGACTGGATCGGCATCAGAAAAATCTTTAGGAATCGATTTAACTGGACCAGACAAGGTCTTTGGAATAACTTCAACTGGAATTCAAATCAGGGAGATCTTATCAGCGATCTGACTGAACCAGAGGAGGTCTTCCACATAGTTGAGAATTTAACTGCATCTTTCCTGAAAAGTAAAGGTCAGTCATATGCTATGCATGATATGGATCAAGCAATGATGCTCTCAAAATAAATGAGATTGTGTTATATGATGTGTATATGCATGTATCATGATGTATGGAAATGTGATGTTTTAGCTGGGGGAAATAAATCCCGGATAGCTGCTGGAGAATAGAGTTGGATTATTCGTTTCCGCTGGGGATGATGAACGAAGATGATAAACCTGCAGGAGAGGATAACTCCGTTGGGGAATAACTGGTGAGGAGATTACTCTGTGGGGAAGAGATATTCTGCTGAAGATTCCACTGATAAACTCCACTGGGGATGGATTACCGTTGCTGGTGATATTGAATCTTGAGGATTGAATTCCTGTTTGTGAAAGGAAAGAATTCCGCTGGGAATGATCTTTCAGTTGAAACTTGCTAGGGGTAACCCTTTAGACTCTTATGGGGATAACCCTCTGAGTTCTGCTGGGAATGATCTTTTGAACTTGGCTGGGGAGATTTATTTTTGTACTCCGCTGGGGATAAACTTCCAGAGTCTACTGGGGGTGATGCTTCAACTCCGTTGGGGAAGCTTTTTCAGACCGTGATGGGGAAATATTGACTCCACTGGGGTGTATCTTGCATTCTGTCGGGGAACGTTCTTATACTTTACTGGGGAATATTCTTATACTCCGCTGGGGAATATTAAGACTGCCGGGGGTATCAAGCCTTTTTAGTGCTGAGGGTAGATAAACTCTTCTTGGGGAGAGCATTGTTGATTTGTTCATAGTTGCAAGTCTCAGCTGGGGAGAGCTACCATTACTGCCTTACTCTGCGGGGAGTGAAGGTATTTTGGTCATATTCTTCAGCTGAATTTACCTTTGTACCTGGTGGACAAAGCAACTATACAGTTCAGACAATTCTTACTTGCCCATGTTTCTGCTATTACCAGTAATTTGTTTTTTTGTTTCGCATGTAAATATTTATGAGCAGCAATTAATTTCAAACACATATATCAAAAATGAACATTGGACGTTCTTTGCAAAACAAAACAGATAAAGGAAAAACAGTTTGAAAATGAATTTGTATTGATTTTGAAGTTTGGCCTGTAAATAGGCGCTTTTGTACAAGAGGCTGACGTCCTAGTAAGAGAACGCCGCCGAACAAATAGAATTTATACAATTTGTGAACAGAAAACAAAATAGCTATGTGAACAATCCCACTGGGTTCCAACTCTGCTATTGCCCTTATGTCCTCAAGCATCTCATCGCTTTGCTACTAGTTAAAGATGGATCAGATTGATTAGTGTCGTCCGAGCTTGATAGTCGATACCGAAGTCTGGATGCAAGGTGATCCAATGAGACATAGTGTTACGCATTGATCCCTAATTTTTTCCTGGACTGCCCTTTCGGGTTTTCAGTCCACCGGGATACCCTTTTTTGTCCAAGCCGCCTTTTCAGGTTTTCGACTTGCCGGGTGTACAGATTTTTTCATTTTCATCCCTTATTTTTTCCCGAACCCTTTTGGTTCGCCGGGAAGCCCTTACTTTTGCCTAGGCCAGTCAACTTAGAGGATCTTTGATTATGTGTAGTATCTTTTCACTATGTCTGCATTGACGGGGTGAAGAAGGTCGTCACCATCCATGGTGGTTAGAATCATAGCTCCTCTTGAGAAAATGTTCTTAACCACAAATGGGCCTTCATAAGTAGGGGTCCATTTGCCCATGGGATCACCTTGAGGTAAGATAATACGTTTGATAACCAGGTCCCTAACTTGATACTCTTGTCATCTGACTTTCTTGTTAAATGCCTTGATCATCCATTTTTGATACGTCTGACCATGACAAATAGCAGTAAGTATCTTTTCGTCGATTAGGTTCAGCTGATCAAGCCGGGTCTAAATCCAGTCATCTTTGCTCAAACCTGCATCCTTCATAATTTGAAGAGAGGGTATCTGAACTTCAATGGGCAAGACTGCTTCCATGCCATATACCAAGGAATAGGGTGTTTCCCCTGTTGACGTCCGCGCTGAGGTGCGGTATCCATGAAGAGAAAATGGTAACATTTTGTTCCAGTCTTTGTATGTCACCGTCATCTTCTGCACAATCTTCTTAATGTTCTTATTAGCCGCTTCAACAGCCCCATTCATCTTCGGCCGGTAAGGAGAAGAGTTGTGATATTGTATCTTGAATTGCTCGCAGAGCTCGGTGATCATCTTGTTGTTGAGGTTAGTACCATTGTCCGTAATGATCCTCTCTGGTACACCATATCGACAAATCAGATTATGCCGAATGAACCGTGCCACGACGTTCTTAGTTACAGTAGCAAAGGAAGCTGCTTCAACCCACTTCGTAAAGTAATCAATCGCTACCAGGATGAAACGATGCCCGTTGGACGTTGTAGGTCTGATCTCGCCGATCATATCAATGCCTCACATTGCAAAAGGCTAAGGTGCCGTCAAGACATTCTCATCTTTGATAGGGTAGTGTGAGTCAGCATATACTGTCTTAGCCAGCGAGTTGCCCGTGCCAAAGCGTAGCAAGTTCTCTCGAGCAGTGAGTATTGGGTCTCACAGTCGGTAAACTTTTTGCTAAAGCAGTAAATAACATGCTCTTTTCGGCCAGACTCGTCATGCTGTCCCAGCACGCCTCTTTGTATTATCCAGCACTTTTAAGTATAAGATCAATGGTCCTCCTGCAATTGGAGGTATCAGAATTGGTGGCTTGGAGGTAGTATGGCCCTCTCTTTTTGAAGTAGCAGTCTAGCAAGTTCAACAGGCACTTCACAATCATCTTCACCTTCGTCTTCGGTTAAGTTGATCGGACTTTCAAAGTCATAACTGGCAGTAGCAAGGTCGTTATCAGTGGGATCCAGAGTAGATGTAGATCATGATACGTGAGTGTTTGTAAAATAGTTGTTTTGTAATATATAATAAAAGAAAGACAAGGAGCGCAAAATTTGAAATGCAAGAACGTCCAATGCTTTTATAAATGATATATGAAAATGACACACATAAAGCCCTCACAAATGAAGCCACGGTGCCCCGGATAAGACACCGAGCCGTAAAGTTTAAAACATTGTCTGTTAGAAATTCAAAACAAAAAGTTTCATTACTGAGTAACAAAAGAAATAGGGATGAAATCCTTTGCTGTCCAGTTGCTTGGTCCACCATCGGCAGTTGGGTAGATCCAGCCGTCAATGTCAAACTCTTCGTCATTGTCATCCCTGATAGCATTCACCCCTGCATCTTGTTTAGGCTTTTCTGGTGCTCCAAACTCGATCTCCTTTACATCAATTAAGTCCTGTATCTTGTTCTTTAAAACCCAACAATCATTTGTATCATGCCCTGGGCTATCAGAGTGAAAAGTACAGCGGGCATTAGGGTTGTACTTTGGTGATGTAATGTTTCGATTCTTCGGGGCCTCCCTTGGAATCACCATATTGGTTTTCAGTAACTGTGGCAAAATCTGAGACAAAGTCATGCTGAGACGGGTGAATTTCCTTCGAGGTTTCTCGTCCTTTTGTTGATTATTGTGCTGAGAAGCACCAGCAGGTCTTGAAATAACAACCGCATTAACAGCTTGGCGGTGTTCAGGTCTATTCTGTCTTTTCGAACTGTAGATAGCACTGGACTCTTTCTTAAAAGGCTTTTTCTCGATGCTCGATGAAGCACTCTTTTGCATCTTACCAGCCTTAATACCAGCCTCAATCCTCTCATCGGTCATGATAAGCTCTATAAACCCAGTTGAAGAGCTTCCAATCAGATGATTGAAAAATGGACCAGACAGGGTCCCCAGAAACATATCCACAAGCTCCCGATCAACCAAGGGTGGTTGTACTCTTCCGGCGAGGTCCCTCCACTTCTGAGCATAATCTTTGAAACCTTCGCCCGTTCCCATTGACATACCCTGGAGTTGGGTACGCGTGGGAGCGAGGTCGGAATTGTATTGGTACTGCCTGTAGAAAGCAGTAGCCAAATCCTCCCAACTGCGGATACTGGCTCCGTCCAACTGGTAAAACCATTCAAGCTGAGTCCCTGAGAGACTGTCTTGAAAGAAGTGGATCCATAAGTTCTTATCAGCGGTGTACGGCTGAATCTTCCTCACATATGACCGGAGGTGCAGCTTCGGACAAGAAACTCTGTCATACTTAGCAAAAGTTGGTGCTTTGAATATGTGGGGAATCACCACCCCAGATGATAGACCAAGATCACCAAAGTCCAGACCATGCACTTTCTGAACTTCCATCACAGTCAAACGGTCTTCCAGTTGTTTATATCTATCCTCGGCCGGAGGATACTGGTCTTCATTGAAATCCGTCTCATTGTCGGAGACCACAGGGCTAGGAGCCCTCTGTTGTACCCCAAAATTTGCCCTCCCATATTTTTCAAGAGTTGGCAAAGATCAAGCTTCAAAATCCCTCAAGGGTTGCACAGTCCAATTGCCTCCTAATACAATCAAAATTAGGGTTTTGGTTATGGCAAAGAAATTGAGGTTTTAAAGGGTCCAATCAAGTCCCACATGCCCATATACATTGTCAAGCATTCATATGTCAAGTTTCAGGACTCACAGCATCAAATTGCACAGTCAAAAACCCTAAATGCTCCACAGTCAACTGCAGGGGCAAAATGGTCATTTGACAGTCAAAAGTCAAAAATTTTGGTCAACATCTTATTTTGAAGCCACAAACATCATTTGATCAATTCTTGATCATGATTCTCAAAGAATGGCTCAAAAAGTCTCAATATGCAAAAGTTTCTATTTTGGGACAGTTGAAAAAGTTAACTGCAAATTGACCAGGGCATAAATTCCTCTTGGTTTATCAGAAAAATTCCATCCAAAGCTCATTTTGAAGAGAATTACATTTCCTACAACTCATCTTCACACTTCAAGTCCAAGAAATGCTCTCACAAAAAGTTATCAATTTCAACATTATAGGTCATTTTCAAAAGTCAACAAAAAGGAACTTTAAGTCAAAGACCATAACTTGAGATTGGTAAATCAAAATGACATGGGACCTAAGACATTGGTTAGAGGACTTCAAGACCTTTCCAAAATGTCCAAGAACATGATCATAGCTTCAAAATTGAGCAAGATATGCCTTGGAGAAATTGGGAAATTTTTGGGAATTTTGAAAAGTCAACTTTGCTTCAAAAGCTTCAAAATTGCTAATGGGCCACAAATTCTTCCATGAATCATTACCCAAAGGCTATGCACGACCCATTAAGCTCAAAGGGATTTATTTTCTTATTTTTAATTAATTAATTGAATTTTTATTCATAATAATTCATTTAATTAGATTTAAATATGAAAAAATATCAAATAGTACTTTTCAAATCTTTTTGTGCAGCAAATTCACTCATTATGTGCTAAGGATTTCGTGCATCAATTAACAAGGCAATATCTTCCACAATTGGAAAGAGTTTCATGGCAAAAAGATTGAAAAAGATTGGATTTACATGATTGGAAATCAAATATCAAAATCATTAATTCATGGACTATGGGCTTGGTTTTTTTATCTAATTTCATTCAGATACTTATACACAAGCTAACCCTATTCCAATGGACACGAAAGACTGCTCAGGAGGCCATAACCAAATTGCATTTTTTCCATAAAAACTTGAAATCTGAAATCATAGTAAGAGGGCGTTTCAAAGCACAGTAAGCATTCCAATACATTCCTGCCATTGCTAGGAATCGATTGCAACCACTTTCCAGTCTCCATACTCCAAGAATTGGTAGAACAGAGTCACACTTTTCATGAATATGTCCACAATCGTTTTCTAATTTTCATGCATTATTCACATGTTTTATTTGTTGCTTTACACTAACAATGATGTTCTGAAGCTATTGGTAATATTTAATTGTCCTAATGTTGCCTAAAACGAAATCTGCCATGGTTGAAGCTTAGGGTTTCAGAAGCTCTAAATTGGGGCTTTCCTCATATGGAAAAATTAGACCACCAAACCTATGCCACTGAATTCGTGACAACAGGACGAATCCATTGATGACCTCGCGCCTTTTTTATATCACAGCATGTTCTAATCGCTATTTTTTCAGGCTTCATTTAGTGGGGGTTTAAAACCCCCGCTATTTACTTTCTATTTACAGGAAAGATGAGGAAGAAGATGGACGTGTCTTCATGTGATAGGGAGGTTCAAATAATTGGCGCGGTTTTTCTTTTGTTTCAGAATAATTGCTTTTTTCACATATAATAATCACGCTCCATTATGTTAACAAATAAACGCAATGGTTCAGTTGGTGGATGAGTTGGCTTGCAGGTACTGGGACCTGGGTTCGATTCCCAGGTCCCCCACTTAATTCATAAATTTTGTCTCAACGTATTCCCATGCAGCATTCAACCAAAGGTTCACCATGCACGCCTACGCCTGTGCCTGCCAAGTGGACGTAAGGATCAATCTGAAGGCTACAAAAGGAGTCCTACCATGTACCTCAGTCAATGAACACGCACTCAAGCTGGAAAAGTCAAGCCAGGCCTTGTCTTTTGGGCCAAAATTGCTTCCAAAAAACCTCCCAAATGGGCCAGACACCCCCAATGTTTGTATTATATTTTTAACTTCCTTTTCTTTTCTTTTTTGTTTTAATTTGTTTTAATTGTTTTATTTAATTCACCAATAATTAATTTTCATAATAAGAAAATCAGAAACTAAAATATGTTTAATTAATATTTAATTTCACCATTAAAATGTTTTTGTAAATAAATTCTAACAATTAATTAGATTAATTTAGGTTTCAATTTTAATACTTTTTTTATAAATAAAATAAGTAGAATTAGGGTTTTTAACCTTTTCATCTTTTTTAATAAATAATTTTCTCATCATTATTATTATTATTAATTACTAAATATTTTGTAAATAAACATATACATTAATTATTTAGTAAATTAGGTTAAACTTTAATATTTTTTCATTAATAATTAAAAACAACTTAGAATTAGGGTTTCTCTTGATTTTCAATTTTCTTTATTTTCGTAAAACAAAAACACAAAAACAATTTCTTTTCTTTAATTAAATAATTAATTAGTTTTTAATTTCATTTAATTTCAAAAGGGTCAAAACCCTCGGACGTCCTAATTTTTATTCTTTTCGCACATTTATTTTCTTTTCGAATATTATGTAACTGCCCAAAGTTTGTAATAGTAATTAGGTCTTTTACTTTCCGCATTTTTTACAAAACGGGTCTTTGTAATTTGGCGATGTATAGACCCGCGCCTTGTAATAGCGTAGGATTTTACTTTCCGCATTTAAATTTCCGCACTTTTAAATTCTAAACTTTGCATGAAAGAATGTATGGCTAAATTAAAAACAAACGTAGCTCACGATACAATGATCAAAGACAAATATTAACATGAAAACAACACACAAATCCACACACCACTTCTAGGGTACGCCTCACTTGTTGCCTTACCTTCGAAACGTGGTCGTCGAGTATAGGACGTTTTAGTAAGTCCTTATGTCCATGATCCAGTTGCCTCGAAACAGTTGCCTCGGACTAAAAAAGGATCAAGGGAATAAGGGTAGCTTCTAAGGTGTCCTACTGTTGCTCTGGTGACCACACTGTCCCTAAAAACGAATTGACCCGAACACCTCCAACGATGGTGCTACCTATCTCTCAATGGTGGGATGGCACTACCTTAAGTGTTCGTCGAGTATAGGACGTTTTAGTAAGTCCTTATGTCCATGATCCAGTTGCCTCGAAACGGTTTCCTCGGATTAAAAAAGGATCAAGGGCATAAGGGTAGCTTCTAAGGTGTCCTACTGTTGCTCTGGTGACCACACTGTCCCTAAAAACGAATTGACCCGAACACCTCCAACGGTGGTGCTACCTAGCTCTCAATGGTGGGATGGCACTACCTTAAGGACATTTACACAGCCTAATTCCTTAGGGTAGGTAGATGACTCATAGATACTTGCTCTATTCAAAAACAAATCAAAACTCTTTTCACACCGACACTTTTCAAAAAGCTTTCAAAACAATTTTTCAAACACTCTTGAGGACTGATACAAGAGTCATTCTGAAATCTTTAAACAAAACTTTTTCAAACCCACTCACACTTTGAGAAGCAAACACTTTTGAAAATACAATGAGCAAGTATCTAAGAGCCCATGGATAACCATGGATAGAAAGGGTGCTAACACCTTCCCTTTCTATAAATATACCTCCCGAACCGAGAAACTATCTCATAAGGAATTTTGCTGTGCTTTTGTCCTGTCCATGTTGGAGAAAATAAAAGACGGTGGCGACTCTTGCTTCCGCGACATTTCGCGAACCAGCGTTAAACAATCAGTTCTAAATCCACCGATCACACCCTCCTTTCTTCCTGACTATCTTTCCCTCCAGATGAGGTGGTCAAATCAACTTCATCCCGTAGCTTGTTACCAAACCTGTGCCCTGTGTTAAACAGGACTGTCATCTTCTTCTTCTTCTTCTTCTTCTCTTTCAAAATCAGGGTCTTCAGGTCTTGCTGACCCTTAGCTAGATTCATGAACAACTCTTGGAATTGGGCATTCTGGGCCTGTAGGGCCTTGATTGCTTGCTCAGTTGAACGTTCAGCAGACATGATGAGTGCTGAAATAAACAGCGAAGAAGATAAGAGACCTGTAATGGGTACCTGTTATGAAGTGCATGGTATGAAATGCGTATGATATGATTTCAAAGACAATCGAGAGATTCAAATTTGTAAACCAGAAAGGACACACACTTTATAAGATAAACTTTGAAATTCAAATTGTTCAACTGATGCCCTTAAGGTGTTACAAGAATGGAAATACTGAAAAGTAAATAAAAACTGGAAAGGAAATAATCAAAGGACGATCAGTGCTCCCATGGTCTCTTCTTATCGGTGCGGACATAGTCATTGAGAATTCGCTCATTTTCCAGCTGTCTAGTCAACTTCTGGATCTTCTGCTCTTGCTCGTTAAACTTTTCTCGGTAAGCATCCCGTTCTTCTCTCAGTTGCATCCAAGACCTTTTCAGCGCCCCAATGTCAGTGGGCATATGAGGATGGAGGATGGTCGGGAGAACCCCTTCTTCATTAGCAACTTCAACAATGATAGGCAGGACTGCTTCATAGGGCATACCCAGCTTTTGGGCACGGATACAAACCCATCTGAGATATGGCTCCATCCAAAGTGAAGTCTTTGGGCCCAGCTCGTGTGGGTCAGATCTGTGAACTCTATCCCAAGCCCTTATGAATCTGCGGCGTTGCTCGTCGCTATCCCCTTGAAAATCAAAGATGATACTAGGCATTAGCAGCTCATGAGGTTCTTCTCTTCTGGCTCACCCAAACTGACGTAAGGCCAAGCATGGATTGTAAGAAATTCCCTCGTTGGTTCCTATCAGGGGAACATTGGGGTACTCCCCACATCGATCAATAATGGCCACCTCGTCCATACCCTTGAGAGTCTAGATGATGTCATTATACGAGAGAGACATAACCCTATAGGCCCAGCCCATGCCTTCTTTGTTCTTCAGCACTGACTTGGGAAGGTGCGAAATAAACCACCTCGCCAATAATGGAGCACATCACATCAAGGTTCCCCGCTTTCGGGCGGTACAGGCATAAAGCTGATGAAGAATGTCACCCAAGAGAGTGGGTACAGGTTTACGAGAGATGAAGATTTTCACCGCATTTACATCAACAAAGGAGTCATAGTTCGGAAACAGTACCAAGCCATATATCAGAAGGGCCAGAATATCTTCGAATGCCTTGAAGTCTAGACTATCCCATAAATAGTTAGCCTTACCAACCAAGAAATTAGTTAGAAAGCCCTTTTCTCCACTTCTAGTCTCCCAATTAGCCATTACCTCATCCTTTGTCATATGAAGGGCTGCAGCAATCTCTTCCGGCCTAAGAATCTTCTCCCAACCAGTAAACGGGGTCTGCTCCAGAATAGAGATATCGAGCAGCTCAGAGAACTCTTCTAAGGTGGGGACTGTTGTACCCCAAAATTTGCCCTCTCATTCTTCAAAGGTCTCTCTCACAATGATTCTCAAAGTTCAAACTTGAACAAGTGCATTGGGATTTTCCAGTACCAAAGTTAAAAGGAAACTGTCAAAAAGGGAGAAAACAGATAAAAATATTATTTTGACAAAAATTGGAGAAATACAAGTGCTCTTCGTTTCAGCTCTTTCGACTGGCCTTTAGGCCTCTTTCGATCAGCATCCTTCGATTGACTCTTGGCTTCCTTCGATTGCTCAAAGTGGCTGCTAGCGTGCCTATTTCGCTTGGGCATGTGACTTCTTGTTGCAGGTTTCGCTGCCTGCATGCTTGCAATCGAAGGCCATGACCTACTGGTCACATATACCCCCTGCAAGGCAAGACTTCGTTTGGGCAGTCACCTTCTGTGTGCCTGGATGAAAACTTCAGTGGAGCAAGAGCCTCTTTCGAATGCAATTTGGACATATCCTTCATGTTGAACTCTAAGCCTCCTTCGAACATGGACTTTCGATTGGGAAATATGCTTCCTTCGAGCATGAGCTTTCGATTGGGCAGTATGCTTCCTTCGAGCGTGAACTTTCGATTGGGCAATAACTTCCTTCGAGTTAGCTGGTTTCGACCACAAGCTTCGACTGAGGCAAAGGTTTCCTTCAAACAGATGTGCTTTGATCTCACTCTTGTACAAGACCAAGTCACATGCACTGCCAGGATCTGGCCACAAAACTCCAAAACTGCTGCACAACAGTCCTGCATAGCCGCCCAGCTCCTTGCACCAGAATGGCAATAAAGCTCTGTCCCTCAAAGACTGCAAAGAGCAGTTTACCCCTTTTGTTCAAAACATTTTTGTTTTCCCTCCAAAGGGTTTCATCCAAAGCCACGCCTTTGTTTTAATTCCCAAACCCTTTCTCTATAAATAGAGGAGCCATTAACAAAGAAAGGGTCCAGATTTTGCTAAGAGAAAAAAATCATAAAAATTCTGAAGCACTCAAACTTTCCCATATTTTCAAACTCCTATATTCCAAAACTCTCTAACATTCTCAAACAAAAAAAAACTCTAAGATCTTTTTTTCTTTCATAAGAAGTCTCAGTAGTATACCTTTCACGTTACTGCCCCTAAACTGAAGCAACCTTCAATTTACCTTCCACCATCATATACTCTTTTTCGGTTCAGGGACTGTCCAAACCAAGCAGTAACAGAACTAGTTCCAGGAAAACCCCAGCGAAGCTCCCTCCACAATAAAAAAGGGGTCATCCACAACCTTTTCGAGTAAGCACTTCAAGAGGTAAGTTCTCTCCAAACTTGGAACTCTTTCATTTAAGCATCATGTGTACATGCCAATAAAGAAAAATGTAGATATTTTTGGACCATATTTTAACATTCGACCCTGAGTGCCCATATGCTGAAAACTCAACCTTAATTAGTTACTTTGGACTTTGAGACCCATTGTTTTGTTTTTGTGCTAACCCCTGGACTGTAGTTATGTTTGGATGTTGTATTTTAAGAACTTAAGACAGGTTTGTTATGCCCTTCGATTGGCTAGCTGCATAAGCCTTTCGAATCACAATCTGAGGGTCTGAGATGCTTACAGTGAGTCAGCAAGGAGCCTATGGAAAATCCAGAACCTTACTGACTCTAACCCCCATTCGAAGGAGACAAAGGCAAATCGAAGGGCATGACTGATTCCAGACTCCCAGTCGAAAGACACAACATGACTGATTCCAGACTCCCAGTCGAAAGACACAACATGCTGTCCCACTGTTCCCAATCGAAAGACACAACATGGTGTCCCACTGTTCCCAATCGAAAGGCACAACATGCTGACCGTGAGGCCTCAGTCGAAAGCCATGCCTTCACCCTGTTCAGGCCAGATCGAAGAAAGCCAGAAAGTGCAGAATCGAAGGATTTTCTGCCTCAATCGAAAGACTCTCATTTTTTTTGCTTTTATTTTATTTTTGCCTTTATATTTTATGCCTTTCGATACGCTTGTAATAGCGTAGGATTTTATCTTCCTGCATTTTATTTACTATGTACAAATGCTAGTAATTAGGCGTGTATGGCAAGATAAAAAATCAACAAATAGACAACCCAAAAAAATCAAAGACAAATGCATGCAATAAAACACACTTTGCACACATGCACCCTTAGGGTAACCTCGCTTGTTGCCTCGGAAAATGCAATCATGTCCCTCGAGTATGAGACACTCTAGCAAATGTCCCTTCGATAAATAAATATCGTAGCCCCTCAATGATCTTCGATGTCGCCTTCGATAAAACGATCTCGTCCCTTACGAAATTGCTAGAGCGTCTCACAAGTTGCCTTTAATGATTGCATACGATGACCCGCGCCCGTCCCGTTTAAACGTCCTAACACAAGGTTGTTCACCAAATACAATGGTGAAACAACATTGTTAAAAGGGTTAAAAACATAAGAAAGATCCTTTGAGTAAAATTAGGGTAGATAGCTCTTAGTTACTTGATCAAACTTGCAAAACCTCCTTGCCATTTTTCAAACACACATCACAACTTCAAAAACAATTTCAAAACAAACTTTTAAAAACATTTGAAACATCTTTTCAAAAAGACAAACACCTTTGTATAACATTCAAATACGAATTGTTACAAAGGTTGCCTAGACAAGGCATCTTTTTCAAAACATTTTCAAAACCACACACACAAAACACCATTTCAAGCAATTGAAAAACAAAGGCAAGTGATCTAAAACAAGTAACTAAGAGCCCATGGATAACCATGGATGAAAAGGGTGCTAGCACGTTCCCTTTTCATAATCTACCCCCCGAACCCACGAAAACATCTCAAAGGTCTTTCCTGTGCTTTTTGACCTTTCCTTAGGATAAAATAAAAAGTCGGTGGCGACTCTTGCTAAACCGAACATTTGCGAACACAAACGCAAAAACCTCAAGTCAGTTCTCCCACCGTATCACAGAACTGGCGACTCTGCTGGGGATCTTTTAAAAGTGGGGTTACCTTAGGTTTTTAGATCACCTTTACTTGCTTACCTTGATTGCTTTGTTTGCTTTACTTTTTCGGTTCCTTGTTTGGGTTTGTTTAAATCCTACACCCGGATTTGGGGGCACCTTTTTAGGTAAGTAGAAAAAAAACTGTGAGGGAACTGTGCGGGGTATACTGACATGGTTGAAATAGTAAGCTATGTTGATGTGGCACTTTGGTGTGTACCGGTAACCCTTGAGTTAAGTCAAGGAGAGTACGGGGCCTCTGCGTGGTGTCGTGAAACATCAATTGACCTTAGAACCTTACTTGACCATCTTGGCCTTTTATTAGGGGGAGTGAGATGACCGGCTTTGGTGCAGTCCAAAGTTGGTAGATACTCGATACTGCACTCATTGAGGGTTGTTTTCTTAGAATATTTTGGTCGCTAGTTAAGTGGCTAAACCAAAACAATGAACATAGAAAACAATCCAATGATATTGAGCTCCTTAGAACCCGGTTACTATTTGTTGTACCCCAAAATTTTCCCTCCCATATTCTTCAAGAAATTGCCAAGTCATGCTTCAAAATTCCCCAAGGGTTGCACAGGTCAAGGGCCTCCTAAAGCAGTCAAAATTAGGGTTTTGGTTCTGATCAAGAAAATGAAGTTTCCAAGGGTCCAATCAAGTCCCACATGCCTATAAAAATGGTCAAGCATCCTCATATCAAGTTTCAAGACTTTCAGCACAAAATTGCACAGTCAAAACCCTAATTGCACTACAGTCAACTGTAGGGGCAAAATGGTCATTTGACAGTCAAAAGTTCAAATTTTTGGTCAACATCTCATTTTGAAGCCACAAACATCATTTGATCAATGCTTGATCATGATTCTCAAAGCTTGGCTCAAAAATCATCAAAATGCAAAAGTTTCCTTATTTGGACAGTTGAAAAAGTCAACTGTAAATTGACCAGAGCATAACTTTCACATGGATTATCAGAAAAATTCCATCCAAAGCTCATTTTGAAGAGAAAGACATTTCCTACAACTCATCTTCATACTTCAAGTCCAAGAAATGCTCTCATAAAAAGTTATCAATTTCAACATTATAGGTCATTTTCAAAAGTCAACAAAAAGGGACTTTAAGTCAAAGGCCATAACTTGAGATTGGTAAATCAAAATGACATGGGACCAAAGGCATTGGTTATAGGACTCAAAGACATTTCCAAAATGTCCAAGAACATGAGCAAAGCTTAAAAATTGAGCAAGTTATGCCTTGTGGAAGTTGGGAAGTTTTTGGATATTTTGAAAAGTCAACATTGATTCAAATGACCTAAAATTGCTAATGGGCCCATTTTTCTTCCACAATTCATTATCCAAGGCATGTGCACGACCACTTGGCCAAAAGGGAAGTATTTCTTCATTTTTTATTTATTTATTTGAATTTTTATTCATTTAAATCAATTAAATACATGAAAAATATTTAACCTAAGTTTTTCAATCTTTTTGTGCATGAAATATACTCAATAATTCGTGCATAATCAAATATGGAAAGATTTGAAGTGAATTGATCATGATTGGTACAAAATAGCATGGAAAATATTGAAAAATAGATCTTTGAAAATCAAATCTCTCAAACCATGAATGCCAAGGATTTGGATTGTTTTATTTGACCTAATTCACTCTATACTTAAGCCTGAACACAAACCTAATGCAAAGGACCACTAAGCTGCGCAAGAACATAGAAAACCAAACTTGAAATTTTCTTTGAAAACTCAAATTCTGAAAACCTACTTGCAGGTCGATTCAAGCCTCAAAACTTATTCCATTAGCTTGCCAGGGTTGCCAGTAAATGATTCCAGTCAAAAACTTAACCCCATACTCAAAGAATTGGTAATTCGAGGGTGAACTGTATCACCCTTTTTGCATAATCGTATTCTATTATTGAGACCATATCATTGCATTTTATTCATGGATTTGTACTAATTACTTTGTTCTGAAGCTAACTACATAACTTGATTGAAGTTTTGGGCATCGTACGCGAATCTACCATGTTTCTTTTTTAGGGTTCTTCAACCTTCAAATTGGGGGTTTTTGAATACAGTAAAATTAGACCACCACGATGCCAAGAATGGATTCAGGGGGTTTGGACGAAAACAATGGCATCATCGCGCTCAATTTCTGAAGCCCCAGGGGCTAATCGTTATTTTCTGTAATGTTATCTATAGCAACGTTTGAAAACCGTTGCTTATTGTTTTTGTATTTCAGAAAAAGAAAACACCAACGAGGAAGATGATTAGGTGGAGGGCGCTGATTAGAAGATTCAAATTTTTCGCGCGTTTTGAACCACTGACTATTTTTTCTTTTATAATGTTTGTTAGTTATTATAGGTTAAACGCGCTTGGGATGGCTTAGTGGCATACGTGTGTGCTGGTAACGTACATGACCCGGGTTCGAGCCCCAGGTCCTCACCTTTGTCCATATTATTTTTCAATCAATCTTCCTATGCAGTGTCAACGCTGAAGACTATCATACATCCTCAAAAATCAAACCCTCCACGAGCCCAAGGGAATGATCAGAAGGCCATGAGTTGAAGACTATGGTGAGCCCCAGTCAACACGCCAGCATGCTCCCAGGAAAAGTCAAATGAGGCCTTAGAATCTTGGGCCAAATTTCTAAACAATACACCTCCAAATCAGGGGCAGACCCCCTTAGGTTTGCATCTCTTTTCTTTTTTTATATTTTTTTATTTCAATTAATTCTTTTAATTTAATTATTTTTTACAGTAATACATAAAACACAAAAAAATCAGAAAAAAGAAAAATAATAAATATTTATTATTTTAATATTTTTTGTAAATAAATTCATAAATTAATTAGTTTTAAATTAGGTTTTAATTTTAACTTTTTTTAATAAAAATCTAAAAAATATAGAATTAGGGTTTAATTAGTTTTCATCTTTTTTCTTTTATTCCATAGTAATTAAATATTAGATATTTATTTTTATAATTAAATTTGCATGTAAATTAATTAGGGTTAATATTAGGTTTTAATCTTCTTTTTTTTAATAAATTAAAAATTGTAGAATTAGGTTTAATTTTAATTAATTCTTTTTTCATTAAAATCCTAAAATACTAAAAAATACCAAAAACATTTCCTTTTCATTTTTTTAATTTTAATTAATTCATCGTTTAATTTAATTTTGCTAAAAAAGGGTCCAACGCCCTCGTTTCGATTTAATTCGCGCATACTTGTTTCTTTTTCTTATAATATTTATGTATCTCTCCCAAGGCCTTGTAACATTTTAATTTTCTCGCACTTTATTTTCATTAATTCTTTATTTTTCTGTCAAATTGGGTTCGAGAAATTTTGGCGATGTGGACCCGCGCCTTTTGTAATAGCTTAGAATGTTTACCTTCTCGCAATTTTTAACTGTTAAATAATGGCATGAAAGAATGTATGGACCAAAATAAAAACAAACGCTAGATCACCAATAACATGACAAAAGACAAAAATAAATGAAAACGACACACAAAATCACACACCACCCCTAGGGTACGCCTCACTGTTGCCTTGCCTCGAAAGGTGATCGTCGAGTAGAGGATGTCTTAGTAAGTCCTCATGATCCGGGAACCTGGCATGAGGGTAGCTTCTAAGGTGTATTCCCATTGCTCTGGTGATCACCATGTCCCGAACCTCGAATTGACCCGAACACCTCCAACGGTGGTGCTACCTACCTTTCAATGGTGGGATGACACTACTTTAAAGGACATTTACACAGACGAATTCCTTAGGGTAGGTAGACGACTCTAGATACTTGCTCTAAATTCAAAAACAAATTCAAAAATACTTTTCACACCGACACCTTTTCAAAAAAAGCTTTCGAAAGCAATTTTTTCAAACACTCTTGAGGACTGATACAAGAGTCGAACTGGAATTTTCAAAGAAACTTTTTTTAAAACCCACAATTGAAAAGCAAACAAACTATTTTGAAAACACAAATGAGCAAGTATCTAAGAGCCCATGGATAACCATGGATAGAAAGGGTGCTAACACCTTCCCTTTCTATAATCTACCTCCCGAACCGAGAGCAATCTCTATAAGGAATTTTTCTGTGCTTTTGTCCTTTCCATTTGGAGAAAATAAAAGACGGTGGCAACTCTTGCTTCCGCGACATTTCGCGAACCAGCGTTAAACAGTCAGTTCCAGATCCACCGATCACAGAACTGGCGACTCTGCTGGGGATATAACTTAAAGTGAGGTGTACCTTAGGGCTAGTTCATAACTGTGTTTTCAATTGTTTTCCTTGTGTGCTTTAAATTGTGGGTTGCTTGGGAGTTCTATAGATCCTAACCCGGATCTGGGGGATACCTTATTAGAAAGTAGCAACAAGGCTGTGAGGGAACTGTGCGGGGTATACCGACATGGTTGAAACAGTCTGCTACGTTGATGTGGCACTTTGGTGTGTACCGGTAACCCTTGAGTTCAGTCAAGGAGAGTACGGGGCCTCCGCGTGGTGTCGTGAAGCATCAACAGACCTTAGGAACCTTAATTGAACTATCTTGGCCTCCTTAGGGTAGTGAGATAACTGACTTTGGTGCAGTCCGAGGTTGGTTGATACTCGATACTACACTCAATGGAGGGTTGCTTTCCTGGAATATTTCGGTCGCCAGTTCAGTGGCTAAATCGAAACGATGAACAATGAAAGCAATCCCGTGATATTGGGACCCTTAGAACCCGATTACTTCTAATAGGACAGGTTGAGCCCACCAACTTCAAGAGGGTAATACCTAGACCTCATGCTGGCCTAAACTCTAAGGGCTTCTCTTGTGTGACTTGTGTGCCTTCGTACTTGACTACTCGCATGCTTGTTATCTGACACATGAACTACTTGCAGGTTTTGTTTATAGTCCTTAATTGGGACTCATAACAAGAGTGTACTAAATATCTTGCAGGTTTTGTTTATAGTCCTTAATTGGGACTCATAACAGGGTTACTAAGTTTCTTGCAGGTTTTGGTTTGCAGTCCTTAATTGGGACTCGTAACAGGGTTTACCTACATTACCCCATGCATCATGCCATCATACCATTGCATACATCCTAACCCATTTCAAAGATCTCAAGGGGCTTATGATGCAGGTCATGATGAACCAACTGTCCAGCAAGGGGCAAAAAGAGGATTTATTTTCCTCTAGCCAAGGTTGTCAGGGGCTATGACCCACTGGATATGGTGAGCCTTTGACCCTTGAAGAAGGCCTCTCAACAATACGCAGTGCCTTTCATCAAGCTACAAAATGCAGATTCTAACAAATTACTTGTTTACGCCGCGAGGTCCTTGAAAACATCGCATGCATATCATACATATCATTGCATAACAGGTACCCATTCTCTGCAGGTTGCTTACCTTCTTCGTTGTTTATTTCAGCAGTCTCGTCATGAATCCTGAATCCTCAACCGACCACACTATCAAGGCCCTCCAGGCTCAGAACGCCCAGTTCCAAGAGCTGATCATGAATTTGACCCAGGGGCAACAAGATCTGAAGACCCTTCTCTTGAAAAAGAAGAAGAAGAGGACTGTTTTGTTCAGCCCCAGACGCAGATCTGGGAACACACTGCAGGATGAAGCTGAGAGGACAACTCCATCTGTGGGGAAAGGCAGTCATCAAGAGGAAAGGGTTCCCAGTCCAGTGGTCTCCGATGATGAGACAGATTTCAACGACGAGCAGTACCCTCCGGCTGAGGATAGGTACAAACAGTTGGAAGACCGACTAAGTGCTATGGAGATACAAAAAGTGCCTGGCTTGGACTTCGAGGATCTAGGTCTATCTTCTGGGGTAGTGATCCCGCACAAATTCAAGGCACCTGCCTTTGCAAAGTACGACGGGGCATCCTGTCCAAAGCTGCATCTCAGGTCATACATGAGGAGGATCCAGCCCTACACGGCCGACAGGAACTTATGGATCCACTTTTTCCAGGAGAGTCTTTCAGGGACTCAGCTTGATTGGTTCTATCAACTGAATGGAGCCAACATCCGTACCTGGGAAGACTTATCCACCGCATTCTACAAGCAGTACCAGTACAATGCCGACCTTGCTCCCACGCGCACTCAGCTTCAGGGGATGTCTATGGGTACGGGTGAAGGTTTCAAAGAATATGCTCAAAAGTGGAGGGACCTTGCTGGAAGGGTACATCCACCTCTAACCGACCGCGAGCTCGTCGACATGTTCTTGGGGACCCTGTCTGGTCCATTCTTCAACCACCTGATTGGGAATTCCGCTGCTGGGTTTACGGATCTGATCTTGACCGGGGAAAGAATAGAAGCTGGCATCAAGTCGGGGAAAATACAGAATGGTGACTCCTCGAACATTAAGAAGAAACCATCCAAGAGAGAATCTAGTGCTGTCAACGCAGTAGCTATTGCAAAGCCGGTCGGCACTCCTCAGTGTTGCAATCAACAAGGGGAAGAAAGACCTAAAAGGCAATTCACTCCCCTCGGCATGACCTTGTCACAGATATTGCCACAGTTGTTGGAAACCAAGTTGGTAACTCTCATGGATCCCCCGAAGAATCCTAGCAGGATACCTTCAAGGTACAATCCCAATGCTCGCTGCGCCTATCACTCCGACAGCCCGGGGCATGCTACAGATGACTGTTGGACTTTGAGAAACAGGGTTCAAGATCTGATTGACACAAAGGAAGTCCAGCTCGACTCTCCAGAGACTCCCAATGTGATCACCGCTCCCTTGCCAAAATATGGCTAGGATTGGATTTTTTGTTCATTCGAATGTTCAATTTGTAATTTTCTTTTGATTGTTCAAACATTTATTTCATGTCAAACTTGGTTATTTCATTAATGCATTTCACATGTCTGTTTTGAAGTAATTATTTCGTATCCACTATATGCAAACTGTTTTCATATTTTTGTGATGATCAACTCTTGATTGAAAATTCTAAGCCTCTTGAGGGAGGATGACGAAAACGATACCGCTATCTTTACAGTATGCTTTTGAACAGACTCCGCTGATGAGGTACAGGCATTGTTTCAATCCCTAAACACTGGAGTTATAAGGAAGATAATCCCTCGTCAACCCCTTTGAGCCAAAGAAGTAGGAATTTTTTTCTTGTCGAAAATTAAAACCCTTAATCATAACCTGGGGCAGGGTAGTTCTCTCAGTTGATCCAAGTGCACAACGAATGGCACCAAAGGAAGTCTTTCCAAAATAAAAGATGGTGATGGTTCCGAATAATCGTAAGGACAGGCAGTCATTATCTCTCAAAATAAAAGCCCAATAAGTCAAAACCTATGAAGGAGACTTACAAAACTGGGGCATCCCGCTGACTGTAATCACAAAAGAAACAGTTCAGGCAAAAGACAGGGATAATAAAATCGAAAAGAAAGAGGTCTTACAAACCCTCAACAAAAAGAAATGACTGCCTATTCAAAATAAACTGTCAATATCTGAACCATCACTGGAATATCAGAGCAAAGACTCAAACAAGGTCTAACGCACGATCAGCTGAGTTTAGGTTTGAAGAACATCACGAAGAGCGGGTGGGTACAAATAATTTGAGCCTTTATCCTTTGTTTCTTAAACCGTGAACCAGGCCACGCTACAACCCTTAAAAGTCCTAGCTGAAGCATGGGTTAGTTCGAAAGCATACTGTTACAAAGGTATCCTGACTCCTTAAGGCTCGCAGTAAAATAACGAGTTTGACATCACAGTTTACAAAAGAACTCACTTGTTTTATTAAAAAACTGCATTTCCAAAAACTTCGAAACAGACATAAGCTTTGCATTTTTAACATAACTTTGTTTGCATACGACTATTTGTTTGAATAGCATAGAAGCTCGCACGACGAATATCGGATGAACAAAAGCACTCCCAAACAAGGGGCATGACATGATCATTGTCTGTCATCTGGGGCAGTTAAGTCAAGATTCAGAGAATCTCTCAAATGCCAAATAGCCTGGGGCAAATCTCCGTCTAAGTCACTTGGGGCATTGGACGATCAAACGAAGATCTTCTGGTGGCATGGCAACACAACAACAGGGGCACCTCCCTACATTCTGAGAACATGGACATAGTCGAAAAAATACTACGCAAAATCAAAGACCCGCTAGGTTGACACACCTAGGCAAAAATAAGGGCTTCCCGGCGAACCAAAAGGGTTCGGGCAAAAATAAGGGATGAAATGAAAAAAATATGTACACCCGGCAAGTCGAAAACCTGAAAAGGCGGCTTGGGCAAAAATGGGTATCCCGATGGACTGAAAACCCGAAAGGGCGGTCCAGGCAAAATTAGGGATCAAAGCGTACGACTATGTCCCGGTATCTTGCCACTTGCCTACCAGAAGAAGATTTGTCAAACGGCAGTCATCAAACACCTTCACAGGTACCTTCTTCTCCAACAGAAACTGGGGCAATAATGAGTTGTCTAAAGGATCCGGTTGCCCTGTCCACCGAAGTGCCAAGGTAAGTTCAGCTGAAGAATGCGACCAAGATACCTTCACTCCCTGCAGAGCGAACGCGTCTCCCCGCTTTTATTCAAAGGTTATTTCTCCACCAGAGCTTATAACTGGGTTATCCTCAGCTAAAAGCCACGGAAAGATCGTCCTCGGCAAAGTTCTTCTTATTCCCCAGCGGAGTTCATCAAAACTTCCAACAGAGCTCAACAATGGTATCTCCAGCGGAGTCATTATCAACACCTCAGCAAAGTACTCCTCTTTCCCCCACAAAGTTCACTCCCCGCAGAGTAATCTATTCACCAAGTTTATTTCCCAACGGAGTTATCTTCTCCTACCGGTATTCTTGCAATCATCATCCCCAACGGAAACGAAGAATCTCACTCTTCAACATCAGCCCAGGATTTGACTTCCTGGCATCCGTCAAGGATCTATTTTCCTAGACACAGATACATTCATAAACATCACATTTTCATACATCATGATACATATACGCATCATGTCATACAGTCTCATTTATGTCGTTGCTTGATCCCTATCATGCGCTGCATATGACTGACCTTTACCTTTCAGGAAGGATATAGTTAAATAATCAGCTATGTCAAAATAGACAATACAGTCGAAAGAGACCAATTCAGTCAAAGTAGACAAATTCAGTCAAAATAGACAAATCCAGTCAAAAGAAGACAAGTCCAGTTAAAATTACTTCCACTTGTCGTTATAGACACTCGTCGTTATAGACACTCGTCGTTATAGACACTCGTCGTTATAGACACTCGTCGTTATAGACACCCGTCATTATAGACACCCGTCGTTATAGACACCCGTCGTTATAGACACTCGTCGTTATAGACACTCGTCGTTATAGACACTCGTCGTTATAGACACTCGTCGTTATAGACACTCGTCGTTATAGACACTCGTCGTGATAGACACTCGTCGTTATAGACACTCGTCGTTATAGACACTCGTCGTCATAGACACTCGTCGTTATAGACACTCGTCGTTATAGACACTCGTCGTTATAGACACTCGTCGTTATAGACACTCGTCGTTATAGACACTCGTCGTTATAGACACTCGTCGTTATAGACACTCGTCGTCATAGACACTCGTCGTTATAGACACTCGTCGTTATAGACACTCGTCGTCATAGACATTCGTCGTCATAGACACTCGTCGTTATAGACACTCGTCGTTATAGACACTCGTCGTTATAGACACTCGTCGTTATAGACACTCGTCGTTATAGACACTCGTCGTTATAGACACTCGTTGTTATAGACACTCGTCGTCATAGACACTCGTCGTTATAGACACTCGTCGTTATAGACACTCGTCGTTATAGACACTCGTCGTTATAGACACTCGTCGTCATAGACACTCGTCGTTATAAACACTCGTCGTTATAGACACTCGTCGTCATAGACACTCGTCGTTATAGACACTCGTCGTCATAGACACTCGTCGTTATAGACACTCGTCGTTATAGACACTCGTCGTCATAGACACTCGTCGTTATAGACACTCGTCTTCATAGACACTCGTCGTTATAGACACTCGTCGTTATAGACACTCGTCGTTATAGACACTCGTCGTTATAGACACTCGTCGTTATAGACACTCGTCGTTAAAGACCACCCGTCCATGGAAATAACCTGTCAGTAGAGACAACTCACCAACCTTTCTGAATTCCAAATCCGATACCTGAATCTTGCCAGGGTGTAGCCGTTGAAGACTAACATTACCAGACTCGATTCCTGTATCTCGCCAGGGCACGTCTGAAGAATTCAAAGATCCGATTCCTGTAACCAGTCAGGACATATCTCCACAAAGCGTCTGAAGACCAGCTCCTGCAACATGTCAGGTACTCATTTGTTTCTTTTGCAGGTACGCAAGTTCTCGTTAAGGAATCTCCTACGCAATCAACGCCCAGATGGCATCTATAAGCCCATCATCCTATCCATCAATCTCCAAATGGCATCTATAAGCCCATTTCCATCACACTGCTATTATGTGAGCGCAAATTTCTGGGCACTCTAGTGTTCAATCATCTTCCACCTTCGGATTACGAAAGGCAGGTCAGCCAATCTGCATCCTCAGGTCTAAGAAGATTGAACAGGGGCAACTGTTGTACCCCAAAATTTGCCCTCCCATATTCTTCAAGAAATTTCCAAGTCATGCTTCAAAATTCCCCAAGGGTTGCACAGGTCAAGGGCCTCCTAAAGCAGTCAAAATTAGGGTTTTGGTTCTGATCAAGAAAATGAAGTTTCCAAGGGTCCAATCAAGTCCCACATGCCTATAAAAATGGTCAAGCATCCTCATATCAAGTTTCAAGACTTTCAGCACAAAATTGCACAGTCAAAACCCTAATTGCACTACAATCAACTATAGGGGCAAAATGGTCATTTGACAGTCAAAAGTTCAATTTTTGGTCAACATCTCATTTTGAAGCCACAAACATCATTTGATCAATGCTTGATCATGATTCTCAAAGCTTGGCTCAAAAATCATCAAAATGCAAAAGTTTCCTTATTTGGACAACTGAAAAAGTCAACTGTAAATTGACCAGGGCATAACTTTCACATGGATTATCAGAAAAATTCCATCCAAAGCTCATTTTGAAGAGAAAGACATTTCCTACAACTCATCTTCATACTTCAAGTCCAAGAAATACTCTCATAAAAAGGTATCAATTTCAACATTATAGGTCATTTTCAAAAGTCAACAAAAAGGGACTTTAAGTCAAAGGCCATAACTTGAGATTGGTAAATCAAAATGACATGGGACCAAAGGAATTGGTTAGAGGACTCAAAGGCCTTTCCAAAATGTCCAAGAACATGAGCAAAGCTTAAAAATTGAGCAAGTTATGCCTTGTGGAAGTTGGGAAATGTTTGGATATTTTGAAAAGTCAACATTGATTCAAATGACCTAAAATTGCTAATGGGTCCATTTTTCTTCCACAATTCATTATCCAAGGCATGTGAACGACCACTTGGCCCAAAGGGAAGTATTTCTTCATTTTTTATTTATTTATTTGAATTTTTATTCATTTAAATCAATTAAATACATGAAAAATATTTAACCTAAGTTTTTCAATCTTTTTGTGCATGAAATATACTCAATAATTCGTGCATAATCAAATATGGAAAGATTTGAAGTGAATTGATCATGATTGGTACAAAATAGCATGGAAAATATTGAAAAATAGATCTTTGAAAATCAAATCTCTCAAACCATGAATGCCAAGGATTTGGATTGTTTTATTTGACCTAATTCACTCTATACTTAAGCCTGAACACAAACCTAATGCAAAGGACCACTAAGCTGCGCAAGAACATAGAAAACCAAACTTGAAATTTTCTTTGAAAACTCAAATTCTGAAAACCTACTTGCAGGTCGATTCAAGCCTCAAAACTTATTCCATTAGCTTGCCAGGGTTGCCAGTAAACGATTCCAGTCAAAAACTTAACCCCATACTCAAAGAATTGGTAATTCGAGGGTGAACTGTATCACCCTTTTTGCATAATCGTATTCTATTATTGAGACCATATCATTGCATTTTATTCATGGATTTGTACTAATTACTTTGTTCTGAAGCTAACTACATAACTTGATTGAAGTTTTGGGCATCGTACGTGAATCTACCATGTTTCTTTTTTAGGGTTCTTCAACCTTCAAATTGGGGGTTTTTGAATACAGTAAAATTAGACCACCACGATGCCAGGAATGGATTCAGGGGGTTTGGACGAAAACAATGGCATCATCGCGCTCAATTTCTGAAGCCCCAGGGGCTAATCGTTATTTTCTGTAATGTTATCTATAGCAACGTTTGAAAATCGTTGCTTATTGTTTTTGTATTTCAGAAAAAGAAAACACCAACGAGGAAGATGATTAGGTGGAGGGCGCTGATTGGAAGATTCAAATTTTTCGCGCGTTTTGAACCACTGACTATTTTTTCTTTTATAATGTTTGTTAGTTATTATAGGTTAAACGCGCTTGGGATGGCTTAGTGGCATACGTGTGTGCTGGTAACGTACATGACCTGGGTTCGAGCCCCAGGTCCTCACCTTTGTCCATATTATTTTTCAATCAATCTTCCTATGCAGTGTCAACGCTGAAGACTATCATACATCCTCAAAAATCAAACCCTCCACGTGCCCAAGGGAATGATCAGAAGGCCATGAGTTGAAGACTATGGTGAGCCCCAGTCAACACGCCAGCATGCTCCCAGGAAAAGTCAAATGAGGCCTTAGAATCTTGGGCCAAATTGCTAAACAATACACCTCCAAATCAGGGGCAGACCCCCTTAGGTTTGCATCTCTTTTCTTTTTTTATATTTTTTTATTTCAATTAATTCTTTTAATTTAATTATTTTTTACAGTAATACATAAAACACAAAAAAATCAGAAAAAAGAAAAATAATAAATATTTATTATTTTAATATTTTTTGTAAATAAATTCATAAATTAATTAGTTTTAAATTAGGTTTTAATTTTAACTTTTTTTAATAAAAATCTAAAAAATATAGAATTAGGGTTTAATTAATTTTCATCTTTTTTCTTTTATTCCATAGTAATTAAATATTAGATATTTATTTTTATAATTAAATTTGCATGTAAATTAATTAGGGTTAATATTAGGTTTTAATCTTCTTTTTTTTAATAAATTAAAAATTGTAGAATTAGGTTTAATTTTAATTAATTCTTTTTTCATTAAAATCCTAAAATACTAAAAAATACCAAAAACATTTCCTTTTCATTTTTTTAATTTTAATTAATTCATCGTTTAATTTAATTTTGCTAAAAAAGGGTCCAACGCCCTCGTTTCGATTTAATTCGCGCATACTTGTTTCTTTTTCTTATAATATTTATGTATCTCTCCCAAGGCCTTGTAACATTTTAATTTTCCCGCACTTTATTTTCATTAATTCTTTATTTTTCTGTCAAATCGGGTTCGAGAAATTTTGGCGATGTGGACCCGCGCCTTTTGTAATAGCTTAGAATGTTTACCTTCTCGCAATTTTTAACTGTTAAATAATGGCATGAAAGAATGTATGGACCAAAATAAAAACAAACGCTAGATCACCAATAACATGACAAAAGACAAAAATAAATGAAAACGACACACAAAATCACACACCACCCCTAGGGTACGCCTCACTGTTGCCTTGCCTCGAAAGGTGATCGTCGAGTAGAGGATGTCTTAGTAAGTCCTCATGATCCGGGAACCTGGCATGAGGGTAGCTTCTAAGGTGTATTCCCATTGCTCTGGTGATCACCATGTCCCGAACCTCGAATTGACCCGAACACCTCCAACGGTGGTGCTACCTACCTTTCAATGGTGGGATGGCACTACTTTAAAGGACATTTACACAGACGAATTCCTTAGGGTAGGTAGACGACTCTAGATACTTGCTCTAAATTCAAAAACAAATTCAAAAATACTTTTCACACCGACACCTTTTCAAAAAAAGCTTTCGAAAGCAATTTTTTCAAACACTCTTGAGGACTGATACAAGAGTCGAACTGGAATTTTCAAAGAAACTTTTTTTAAAACCCACAGTTGAAAAGCAAACAAACTATTTTGAAAACACAAATGACCAAGTATCTAAGAGCCCATGGATAACCATGGATAGAAAGGGTGCTAACACCTTCCCTTTCTATAATCTACCTCCCGAACCGAGAGCAATCTCTATAAGGAATTTTTCTGTGCTTTTGTCCTTTCCATTTGGAGAAAATAAAAGACGGTGGCGACTCTTGCTTCCGCGACATTTCGCGAACCAGCGTTAAACAGTCAGTTCCAGATCCACCGATCACACTATTTATAGGACAAGTTTTGAGCCAACTAAACTCAAGAGGGTACTTACCTATGAAACCTCATGCAAGCCTGAAACTAGGGTTTTTGTGTGATTTGCTTGTACATGTGTTTGTGCATACACCATGAACATCATAAGGCATCATATGCATCCACTAACCATTTCGAGGGTTTGGATCTTCATCTTTGTTCTTGTTTTGTAGGTCATGGAATCTCTTCGCAGGAAAACAATTCAAGTCAACCTTGTGAGAATCCCTCCTCAACTCAAGGAGCTTACATCCAGAATTCCCGAGAATTCTCTCTTCAGTGAAAGACATGGTAGACTCCTCAGCTTAGTCAACACCAACATTGAAGAAGACATGGTTAAAGTTCTCTTCCAGTTCTTTGACCCCCTGCACCACTGTTTCACATTCCCTGACTACCAATTGGTGCCTACTTTGGAGGAATTTTCTCAACTCCTGAGAATTCCTATTCTTAATCAACTACCCTACAACGGTATGGAAAAAGAACCAAAGCCTGAAGATGTTTCTCAAGCATTACACTTGCAATCATCTGATATCAAGGGGCCTTGGGAAACCAGAAGTGGTGTCAAGGGTTTCTTGGTAAGGTTTCTGTTTGAGAAGGCACAAGACTGCTGGAATTCTCTTGATCTATAAGCCTATGAAGAAATTGTGGCACTCCTTATTTATGGGTTGGTCTTGTTCCCAAACCCTGACCAACTTATAGATGTGAGTGCTGTTAAGATTTTCATGTCCAGGAATTCCATACCTACATTACTTGGGGACATCCTCCACTTATTTCACACACGAACAATGAGGAAAAGGGGTGTTCTCATGTGTTGTACTCCTCTCCTGGCAAAGTGGTTCATTTCTCACCTTCCACAGTCAGTTCTGAAGAATGAGCAGGGTTTAAGGTGGTCACAACGGTTGATGACCCTCACACATTCTGATGTACATTGGTGTTCTCGGTCCAGAGAAAATGTCATCCTCATTGATCGTTGTGGTGAATTCCCTAATGTCCCATTACTTGGCATTAGGGGAGGCATCACCTACAACCCTTTCCTAGCCTTGAGACAATTTGGATATGCTCGGAGGGATGGCCCTCATGACACGCTGATTCCTGACCTAGTTTTTGACTTCGATAATAATGCGCAAGGACTTCGACAAAGGTTCATCAGAGCTTGGAGGATGCCTAACAAGGTGGATAGTAAGACATCGGGGCACAAGAATTCCATCCCCCTTGAGCCTTATCTCAAGTGGGTACGAACCCGCTCCCAGAATCTTATGATGCCATATCCCCACATTCTCCCCTTGATCAAAGAGCCTGTTATGGAAGGAGAGGTTCCATACGCCATCTTATATCCTAACATGCCAACATCATGGGAAGAAATGCAAAAGAGTTGGATCCAACTCAAGGAAGAACGAGATACTTTTGAAGCCAGCTTATATGCCAGTGAGAAGAAGGTCTTGGAGCTTACCCGCCGACTTCACGAGGAGGAGACCCTCAACTCTTACATCGCTCCAAAAATGATGCGCAATGTCTTTTTACATTAAGAATTTTTGTAATATTTCGCCCATGGGGCACTTATGTACTAAACAAATTTCTTATTAATATGACGTGCATTCTTTTTGTCTGCAACAAATTTGAATTTTTGAACCCTTGAATGCATTACATGAATAGCATACCATTCATCATATGCATAAACAGGTCTTCACGCCAGGTTTCCTTATCTTTCTGATGTTTCTTTCAGCAAGATGGATTTGGAGCAAACGGTAAAGGATCTGCAGGCACAAAATTCACAGTTTCAGCAACTCCTCATGACCTTGGCAAAGGGTCAGGAGGACCTCAAAGCTTCGTTGGAAAAGAATAAGAAGAAGAAGAAAAAGAGGACCGTCCTGTTCAACATTGGACGCAGGTTTGGGAACGGGATGCAGAACGAAGTTGATCTGACCACCTCATCTGGAGGGAAAGATAGTCCACAAGAAAGGAGGGCTCCTAGCCCTATGGTCTCCCACAACGAGACAGATTATGATGAAGAACAGTATCCTCCTGCTGAGGATAAGTACAAACAACTGGAAGACCGCTTGAGCTCTATGGAGATACAGAAGGTGCCCGGTCTGGATTTCAAAGATCTAGGTCTATCATCTGGGGTGGTGATTCCCCATAAATTCAAGGCACCTGCTTTTGCCAAATATGACAGAGCTTCCTGTCCAAAGCTGCACCTCCGATCATATGTGAGGAAGATCCAACCTTACACTGCTGATAAGAACTTGTGGATCCATTTCTTTCAAGACAGTCTTTTAGGGACTCAGCTTGAGTGGTTCTATCAGTTGGATGGAGCTAGTATCCGCAGCTGGGAAGATTTGGCTACTGCATTCTACAGACAGTATCAGTATAACTCTGACCTCGCTCCTACGCGTACCCAACTCCAGGGTATGTTAATAGGGACGGGTGAAGGATTTAAAGAATATGCTCAAAAATGGAGATACCTGGCCGGAAGGGTGCAACCACCTTTGACTGATCGTGAACTTGTTGATATGTTTCTGGGGACCCTGTCCGGTCCGTTCTTTAATCATCTGATTAGAAACTCTTCAGCCGGGTTTACATACCTTATCTTGACTGGCGAAAGGATTGAAGCTGGTATTAAGGCTGGGAAAATACAGAAGGGTGTTTCATCGAGCACCGAGAAGAAACCATTTAAGAAAGAGTCCAGTGCTGTCTACAGTTCAAGAAGACAGAATAGACCTAAACACCGCCAAGCTGTCAATGCGGTTGTTATTTCAAAACCTGCTGGTGCTCCTCAGCATCACAACCAACAAAGGGACGAGAGACCTAGAAGGCAATTCACCCGTCTCAGCATGACTTTGTCTCAGATTCTGCCACAGTTGCTGAAGACCAATCTGGTGACTCTAAGGGAAGCCCCAAAGAATCCAAATACAACATCACCAAAGTATAACCCCAACGCCCGCTGCGCTTATCATTCTGAGAGCCCGGGGCATAATACGGATGATTGTTGGACTTTGATAAATAAGGTCCAAGACTTGATTGAGGCAAAGGAGATTGAGTTTGAAGCGCCCGAGAGACCCAATGTTGTAACTGCTCCCATGCCCAAGCATGGAGTGAATGCTGTAGAGGAAGACTTGTTTGTAGTTTCTGTGGATGATATTGTTACCCCTCTGATGACTGTCAAGAAGAACCTGTTGCTAGCCGGTTTATTTCCGGGTTGTGGTGAAGGTTGCCATATGTGTGCTGTTTTACCTACTGGTTGCCCATCTTTGAAGTCAGGTATCCAAAACCTGATGGATAGCAAAGAGATCCTGTTTGAAAAGACTATTGTTCCATCCATTCCTACTGAAGAAGTTGCTATCATTACCATTTTCAACAATTCTCCCAAGGCTCCCTCGAGGAAGCCTATTAAAATTACGCCTGTTCCGAAGATCGAACCTGTAATCATCACTGTTCCAGGGCCCATCCCTTACACCTCTGAAAAAGCTGTCCCTTGGCACTATGGGGCATATGTTTATGTTCTCGGAGTTAAGCAAGAGTTTGATGTTGATACCGGCGTCAACAATATTACTGGACCTGCTAAAGTCACTCACAGCGGTAGACTTTTCTCACCTGATATTGCTCCACCAATTGTCCGAAGACCTGTCGTCATTACATCTGAAAGTGTACCCACTGCCGTTCCTTATCAAGTTCTTAGTCCTCCCCCTGTCGCCGAGTCATCTAACGCTCGGGGCAAAGGGATCACCACTGATATGCCTTCCCAGACGAAGGCGCCAAAAACAATCACTGTTGAAGCCTCCAAACAGGATATGGAAGAGATTCTGAAGATTATTAAGAAGAGTGATTATAATGTAGTTGAGCAACTGGGGAAAACCCCATCCAAGATTTCTATGTTATCACTATTGTTGTGTTCAGAGGCCCATGCCAAAGCTCTGATTACCTTCCTGAAGACGGCCCACGTGCCACAAGAGACATCAGCTGATCAGTTTACCGATTGTGTGGCCAATTTAACTGCTGATAATGGTTTGGGTTTCTCCAACGCTGATCTGACGGCTAAAGGGAAGAACCATAACGATGCCCTGCATGTCTCTATTGAATACAGAGGCACTACTCTTGCACATGTGTTGGTTGACACTGGTTCCTCATTGAACGTTTTGCCCAAGAAAGCTCTATACAGATTGGATTGTGAAGGGTTAGAGCTGAAGCCAAGTAACATTGTCGTCCGGGCCTTTGATGGGTCTAAGAGGATGGTGCATGGTGAGGTTGATATTCCAATCAAAGTTGGTTCTCAAGTCTTCAATTCTACATTTTACGTGATGGACATTCTACCATCCTATTCTTGTTTGTTGGGTCGTCCGTGGATCCACAAAGCTGGAGCGGTAACCTCAACGCTCCACCAGAAGCTGAAGTACTCGGTCAGGGGGAAGATCGTGACAGTACAAGGGGAGGAAGAGTATATGGTCAGCCACCTCAACTCGTTCAGATACGTAGAGATGGATGGGGAGTTCATTGAGACCCCATTTCAACACTTTGAAGAGGTTCCTCAAACACTGGCATCAGCTGAGACAGTGATTGAAGATTCTCCTATGAAGATGGCTTCCTTAAAGGACGCCCGGGCTGTTATTGAGAAGGGTGAGTATTCAAACTGGGGCCGACTTCCTGATTTCACTCAGAAGACTAACAAGTTTGGTTTGGGTTTCACGGCAGAAACTCAAAGGGTTGTTCGTAGTGCAAGGATTGGAAGACCTCCTGTGTTCATCAGCAACTCGGGAGTAAATGCCATTGAAGATGATGTGGAGGAGTCTGAATTCGACAGCTGGATCTATCCTACGACCAACGGTGGACCAAGAAACTGGACAGCAAAGGACTTCATCCCTATTACTTTTGTTACCCAGTAATGAACTCTTTGTTTTGAATTTGTAACAGACAATATTTTGAAACTTTATGGCCCGGTGTCTTACCCGGGGCACCGTGGCTTCATTTGTGAGGGCTTTTGTGTGCCATTTTCATATATCATTAATAAAAGCATTGGACGTTTTTTGCATTTTTGTGCTCTTTGTTTTTCTTTATTATATATTGCAAAATAGCTATTTTACACACACTCACAAATACAGGTCTCAATCCACTATAGATCTCACTGATAACGACTCTGCTATTGCCGATTATGACTTCGAAAATCCGATCAACTTAGCCGAAGACGAAGGTGAAGATGATTGCGAAGTGCCTGGTTAACTTGCAAGACTGCTACTCCAGGAAGAGAGGGCCATTCAGCCACATGAAGAGCCAGTGGAAATGGTGAATCTGGGTACTGAGACAGACAAGAAGGAAGTCAAGATCGGTGAAAATCTGGAGCTTAGTGTGAAACAGCGGTTGATTCAGATGCTGCATGACTATGTTGAGATCTTTGCCTGGTCTTATAAAGATATGCCTGGGTTGGATACTGACATTGTGGTTCATCGCCTGCCTACCAAGGAAGACTGCCCTCCGGTAAAACAGAAGGTTCGCCGAATGCGCCCAAAGATGTCCGAGAAAATCAAGGCTGAAGTTATGAAACAGTTTGACGCCGGTTTTCTAGCAGTGACTTCTTACCCTCAGTGGGTTGCCAATGTGGTTCCGGTACCGAAGAAAGATGGTAAGGTCCGAATGTGTGTTGACTACAGGGATTTGAACAGGGCAAGCCCTAAAGATGACTTCCCTCTACCTCACATCGACGTTCTGGTTGACAATACTGCTCAGCACATGGTATTCTCCTTTTATGGATGGTTTCTCTGGTTATAATCAAATCAAGATGGCTCCTGAAGACATGGAGAAGACCACTTTTGTTACTCAGTGGGGTACCTTTTGTTACAAGGTCATGCCTTTTGGGTTGAAAAATGCTGGGGCAACATATCAGCGTGCCATGGTTGCTTTGTTTCATGACATGATCCATCATGAAATTGAAGTATACATCGACGATATGATTGCGAGGTCCCAAACGGAGGAGGAACACCTTGACCATCTACAAAAGCTGTTTGACAGGTTGAAATTATACAAGCTGAGATTGAACCTGAACAAGTGCACCTTCGGGGTGAGGTCTGGCAAACTGCTAAGTTTCGTTGTAAGCGACAAAGGCATTCAAGTGGACCCTGCCAAGGTGAAAGCCATACAAGAGATGCCAGCTCCCAAGATAGAGAAAGAAGCCAGAGGCTTTCTAGGATGATTGAACTACATTGCTCGATTCATCTCACAACTAACTGCTACTTGTGAGCCAATCTTCAAGCTGCTGAAGAAAGATCAAGTGGTACGTTGGAACGATGAATGCCAGGCCGCTTTCGAAAGAATCAAAGAGTATCTCCAGGAGCCACCCATCCTAATTCCGCCAGTTGAAGGGAGACCTCTGATCCTATACTTGACAGTACTTGACAATTCAATGGGGTGTGTACTGGGGCAGCATGACGAGTCTGGCCGAAAAGAGCATGCTATTTATTACCTTAGCAAAATGTTTACCGACTGTGAGACCCGATACTCACTGCTTGAGAAAACTTGTTGCGCTTTGGCATGGGCTGCTCGCCAGCTGAGACAGTATATGCTGACTCACACTACTTTGTTGATTTCAAAGATGGATCCAATCAAGTATATCTTCGAAAAGCCTGCCTTGTCCGGAAGAATAGCAAGATGGCAAATGATCTTGACTGAGTACGACATCCAGTACACAACTCAAAAAGCAATCAAGGGAAGTGTATTGGCAGACCATTTGGCACATCAGGCAGTGGACGATTACCAGTCTATGAACTTTGAATTCCCAGATGAGAATATCATGGTAGTGACTGATTGTGAGACACCTGGACCGGATGAAGGACCTGAAGAGGGATCTCGATGGTCTATGAATTTTGATGGAGCTTCAAACGCTTTGGGTAATGGTATCGGCGCTGTGATCATATCTCCTAAAGGCTCCCATACTCCGTTTACCGCCCGATTATGTTTCAACTTCACCAACAATATGGCGGAGTATGAAGCCTGCATCATGGGTCTTCGAGCAGTAATTGACCTAAGGATTAAGTTTCTGAGTGTCTTCGGAGATTCTTCTCTCGTGATCAGTCAAATTAAAGGAGAGTGGGATACGAAACACCCAAATCGTATTCCTTACAAGGAGTGTGTATTGACGTTGCTTCCCCACTTTGAGGAGATAACCTTTGAACACTTCCCAAGAGAGGAAAATCAGTTGGCGGACGCGTTGGCTACGATGTCTTCTATGTTCAAAGTCAAATGGGACAACGAGGCCCCCCGGATCATTATTTGGAAATTGGATGAACCTGCACATTATTGTGATCTTGAGACTGAAGAGGTAACAGAAAAACCCTGGTATCATGAGGTGAAGAGATACCTTGAAGCTCAAGAATACCTCGAGGGTGCATTTGTTAATGACAAGAAGTTTTTGAGAAGGTTCGCGGAAAAGTTCTTCATCAGCAATGGAATTCTCTACGAGCGTAACCATGATTCAACCTTACTGCGTTGTGTGGATAAGACTGAAGCAGAAAGGATCATGGCAGAGCTGCATGAAGGTACCTTCGGAACTCATTCTAGTGGACATACCATGGCAAAGAAAATCCTTCGGGCAGGATATTACTGGTCCACAATGGAAGCTGACTGTTATCAGCATTCTCGGACATGTCACAAGTGCCAAGTCTATGCTGATAAGGTGCACATTCCTCCAGTCCCTCTGAATGTTATGACAGCACCTTGGCCTTTTGCAATGTGGGGCATTGATATGATCGGCGAGATCAGACCTACGGCATCCAACGGGCATCGTTTCATCCTGGTAGCGATTGATTACTTTATAAAGTGGGTGGAAGCAACTTCCTTTGCTACCGTAACCAAGAACGTCGTGGCACGGTTCATTCGGCATAACCTGATCTGTTGATACGGTATACCAGAGAGGATCATTACGGACAATGGTACCAATCTTAATAACAAAATGATCACTGAGCAATTCAAGATACAGCACCACAACTCTTCTCCCTACCGACCGAAGATGAATGGGGCTGTCGAAGCGGAAAATAAGAACATTAAGAAGATTGTGCAGAAGATGACAGTGACATATAAATACTGGCACGAGATGTTACTGTAACACCCCTTCTAAAATACCCCGAATAATATTTATTATATCAATTATTAAAGACATATTCCATCAGAGTTAACACGGAACAAGGGATGTCACAATTATGAAATAAATAAAACTTCCAATAAAACAGTAGTCATGCTACACTGAGGGTCATTATTCAAATAATTCAATCAAATTAAGACCATGTCTTACACAGCGGAAAAATACCATAACCAAAACAGAATAAACCAAAACATAATTATTCCCAATGAAATTCAAAGAACAATTGAATAATAACTAATTCCTCAACTAAACGTTCCCCAGTGTTACAACCTATCAGAGCACGACACTGACACGCGGACTTAAAGTAACATAGCTCTAGAGCCATCCTCACCAACTCCTGAGCTGCTAACTTTAATCTGAAATTGTTAAAGTAAGGGTGAGATTTCTCATAATTAACATGCATTATAAGCTTCTCAATCAACATTATATCACAAGCATATTATTTCACCCATTTTAGCATAAATTCATATTCAACACGCAGTTCCAATCATACAAGTCATTATGCACAAATCAATAATCAACCAAATAATTGTAACACTGGAAGACATCCTAACATGTTACAATTCCATGCAAACACAAATGCAGACACAATGCATGTGGTACCAACACGTGACCAAGTCACCCAACACTGATCCATCATCAACCGGATACAACAACCATCGATTCGTCCATAAACACCCGGACACGAATCCAGCCTAACCACCCATCATCACCCGGGTATCGGTTAACGGCAATACAAGTCAAATTCCATACAATGAGAATTAACTTCACCAAAACAATGCATATGCACACACATCACTAGCATGCAACATCAAATCAGTCTATGAAATACATCAATTTATCATAACTGAACCAAAACCAAAAACATGATATCTCAACGATCATGCACACCATCATTAGCAACATAAACATGCCTTTCATTCAGACAATACTAATACATCCATCCATCACAGGTTCACTGCTACATACACACCCATGTGCGTTAGCCAATAATCACTTATTCCGGGATTTGACTCATTTTCAAAATAATTTCAGGTTTTAGGAAATCTTTTCATTTTATAAAATAGAGCATTAAATTTAAGAAATAACTTCCAAAACGGCACTCAAAACGGACTTACAGTTTGAAAGTTATGAATTTTCAAAGTTTAATATTTTTCAAAAAGTTACAGCAGAACCCGGTTCCTACATATGCAGGAACCGGTTCCTGCGAAGTTCAAAAATCATGCTTCTGGAATAATGTGTGGGAACCCGGTTCCTACCTATACAGGAACCGGTTCCTACGTGCATTTTTGCCAGTTTTTATAAATTCACACAGTGGAACCCGGTTCCTCCCCACTGGGAACCGGTTCCCACGACCTGCAGAGTCAAATTCTGCACTTTTGACAGCATTTATTCATTCTAAACCAATTCCAAACATACCCATACGAATTGCAACATGAGA
Source organism: Vicia faba (assembly GCA_948472305.1). Classification (NCBI taxonomy): domain Eukaryota; kingdom Viridiplantae; phylum Streptophyta; class Magnoliopsida; order Fabales; family Fabaceae; genus Vicia; species Vicia faba. The sequence continues at coordinate 497,872,549 of OX451738.1, forward strand.
AACACCAAAACACATCCATTTTGCACCATTATAACATCAAACAACATTATTTCATCATTCCTTTTTATCATCTGACACCCTAATGGTTTTCAACCTACAATTCGATGCAATAGGGACAATTCTATGGAACCCTAGAATTCCAAACCGGGATTCCCTAACATACTATGATCCATACTATTGAATATCTAAACCGATAATACGAATTAACTAATCGAAATCACCCCTTACCTTGTGGGTTCTTCGAATTCTGACGCTTCCGGTTTTCTCCTTCTTTTTCCTCTTCTCAAATGCACGTATGATGAATATTCTAAAATAACTCTCTTTCTCTTCTTTTTCCTTTTAATACTCCTTTTATTATTCAAATAAAATAATTAAGTTAGTAATTAGTAAGAGTAGAGTATTTTACCCCTTACACCCTCTAATCACTCTTCACACCACCAATACTTCTTTCCTTTAATTAATTAAATTAATTCCAATAATCCAAAAATACCAATAATTAAATTTCCAATTAAATTAATAATTAAAAATTCTAATTATTTAATAATCGGATTATTTGGGGTGTCACAACTCTCCCTAACTAAAAGAGTTTTCGTCCTCGAAAACATACCTTAGACGAACAGTTCGGGATACGAGTCCTTCATCTGACTCTCCAGCTCCCAAGTGACATTTCCATCTGCTGGTCCTCCCCAAGCCACTCTTACCAACGCGATCTCCTTGCCTCACAAATGTTTCAACTTCCGATCCTCAATTCTCACAAGTACCGCTTCCACAGTCAAATTCTCTCGTACCTGTATATCGTCTACCCGAATCTCATGAGACGGATCAACAATGTACTTCCTTAGCTGAGATACATGAAAAACATCATGAAAATTTGCAAGTGACGGCGACAAAGCAATCTGATAAGCAACTTTCCCAACTCTCTTGGTAATCTGAAATGGACCAATAAAATGTGGAGTCAACTTCTTTGACTTCAAAGCTCGACCAATACCAGTCATCGGAGTAACTCGCATAAAAACATGTTCTCCTTCGCTAAACTCAAGATCTTTCCTCCTCTTATCGTGATAACTTTTCTGACGACTCTGAGAAGTCCTCATCTTCTCCTGAATCATCTTAATCTTTTCCGAAGTTTGTTGGACAATTTCCGGTCCAATCACAACACTCTCTCCAGATTCATACCAACACAACGGTGTCCGACACCTCCTACCATACAATGCCTCAAACGGAGCCATACCAATGCTCGAATGAAAACTATTGTTGTAGGTAAACTCAATCAATGGTAGATAACTATCCCAAGCTCCACCTTTCTCCAACACACAAGCTCTTAACAAATCTTCCAACGACTGAATCGTTCTCTCCGTATGACCATCTGTCTGTGGATGATAAGCGGAACTCAAACGCAACTTAGCACCCAAAGCTTCTTGCAATCCCGTCCAGAATTTAGATGTAAACCTCGGATCTCGATCCGACACAATACTAGAAGGAATACCGTGCAAACTCACAATCTTCTCAACATACAATTCTGCTAACCTTTCCATCGGATAATCCATTCTTATCGGAATAAAGTGAGCAGATTTCGTCAACCGATCAATAATAACCCAGATAGAATCACAATTCTTCGATGTCCTTGGAAAACCAGACACAAAATCCATAGAGATTCCATCCCATTTCCATTCCAGAACAAACAACGGTTCCATCAATCCTGACGGTTTCTGATGCTCAATCTTCGACTTCTGACAAACCAAACAAGCATACACAAACTCAGCAATTTCCTTTTTCATTCCCGGCCACCAAAACAACTTCTTCAAATCATGGTACATTTTAGTAGCACCAGGATGAATACTCAATCCACTACGATGTCCTTCTTCCAAAATACTCTTCCTAATCTCTGCAACATCCGGAACACACACCCTATTACCAAATCTCATAACACCATTCTCATCAATCCGGAACTCGCCTCCTTGACCTTGGTTGATCAAAGTCAATTTATCAACTAACCCAACATCGGACTTCTGTTCATTCCGAATTTCTTCCAGAATACCACTAGTCAGTTTCAACATACCCAATTTCACACTATTCAGAGTAGTTTCACATACCAAACTTAAATCTCTGAACTACTCAACCAAATCTAACTCACGGACCATTAACATCGACATATGCAAGGACTTCCTACTCAAGGCATCCGCAACAACGTTTGCCTTACCAGGATGGTAATTCAAACCGAAATCATAATCCTTTAGAAATTCTAACCATCTCCTCTGCCTCATATTCAACTCTTTATGATCAAAGAGATACCTCAGACTTTTGTGATCACTGAACACCTCAAACCGAGAACCATATAAATAATGCCTTCACAACTTCAAAACAAACACAACAGCTGCCAACTCCAAATCATGAGTCGGATAATTCCTTTCATGTACTTTTAATTGTCTCGAAGCATAAGCCACCACCTGCTTATCTTGCATCAACACACCACCTAATCCCATTAATGATGCGTCACAATACACAACAAAAGACTTAGTCGGATTTGGCAAAATCAAGATCGGAGGACTTGTCAACCTCCTCTTCAGCTCTTGAAATCCTTTCTCACATTCAACATCCCAAACAAACATCTGACCCTTCCTGGTCAACTTAGTCAACGGTAACGCTAATTTGGAAAATCCTTCTATAAACTTCCTGTAATAACCTGCAAGACCCAGAAAACTACGGATCTCAGAAGCATTCTTCAGTGCTTCCCACTGAGATACTGCTTCTACCTTCATAGGATCCACAACAATTCCATTCTTGGAAATTACATGGCCAAGAAAACTTACTTCACTTAACCAGAATTCACACTTGGACAACTTCGCATAAAGCTTCTTCTCTTTCAACAATTCCAACACAACTCTGAGATATTCTGCATGCTCTTCATCGCTCTTCGAATAAATTAGAATATCATCAATGAACACCACCACAAACTTATCAAGATACGGATGAAATGTCCTATTCATATACTCCATGAAAACACCAGGTGCATTAGTAATTCCAAACGGCATAAAAAAATACTCGTAATGTCCATACCTCGTTCTAAATGCAGTTTTCTGAATATCTTCCGACTTCACACGAATCTGATGATATCCAGATCTCAGATCAATATTACTAAATACACAAGCTCCAACTAGTTGATCCATCAAATCATCGATCCTCGGCAAAGGATACCGATTCTTGATTGTAACTTTATTCAGCTGTCTGTAATCAACACATAATCTCATTGAACCTTCTTTCTTCTTAACCAACAACACCGGAGCACCCCACGGAGAAACACTCGGACGAATAAACTTCTTCTCAAGTAACTCCTCCAACTGTTTCTTTAACTCCGCTAATTCAGATGCCGACATACGGTAAGGCTCCATCGACACCGGACTAGTTCCAGGAATCAAATCTATAGTAAATTCTACCTCCCTCTCAGGTGGCAATTCACTAACGTCTTCCGGAAACACCTCTGGAAATTCATTCACCACTGGCAATCCATCACTCTTTGCTTTTCCCTCCGCTTCTATTGCAGAATACAACATAAATACCACATCACCATCTTTCACAGCTAGGTTCATCTGTTTAACCGACATAGTCACATCTTCGACACCAACCTCTTCCAGAAAAATAACTGTCTTTGCAAAACAGTTGATATGAACCTGGTTGAATTCCAACCAGTTCATTCCAAGGATGACATCAAGTTGTTCTAACGGTAGGCACACTAAATCCATATCGAAACCCCTACCAAAAATCACAATAGGACAATTCCTACAAACATACGAAGTTGTCACTGAACCCAACGTAGGAGTATCAATAACCATACTTCCATCCATATTAGAAATTTCCAAATTCAATCTTTTAGCACAATCCAAAGCAATAAAAGAATGTGTAGCTCCAGTATCAATAATCACAATCAAAGGTATGTCATTAATAAAACATGTACCTTTAATCAGCCGATCATCTGGCTTAGTCTCTGACCCAGACAATGCAAACACTTTACCACCAGCTTGCTCCTTCTTGGGTTTTGTACACTGAGGACGAGTATGACCTTCTTCACCACAGTTGTAACAAGTCACCACTCTTACTCTGCAATCATTGGCCACATGGCCGAGTTTCCCACACTTGAAACACTTCTTATCATTACTTTTGCAATCCACCATACGATGTCCTGTCTCACCACACTTGTAGCACTTAATGGAAGAACTAGAATCTCCTCCACCAAACTTCTTCCAACCACCGGGTCTCTGATTACTTCTATCATAAGGCTTACCACGATCCATCTGTTGCTTACCCTTCCTATCAACATACCCTCGAGCATTCGACTTAGTGCTAGCAAGATCCTCCTCTAAAATCCTACTACAGTCAACTAGATCAGGAAATCTTCGGATACGCTGATACCAAATACCCTGCTTAATCTCATCACGAAGACCATTCTCAAACTTGATACATTTGGAAAATTCTCCATCTACATCGTTAGTATAATGAGCATAATACTTCGCTAACTCAGTAAACTTCGAAGCATACTCACTGACAGTCTTGTTACCCTGCTTGAGTTCCAGAAACTCAATCTCCTTCTTGCCTCTGATGTCCTCAGGAAAGTACCTCCTCAGAAAAGCCCTCCTGAACACAGCCCAAGTCAACGCAATACCATCTTCTTCCATTTCAGTTCTGGTAGCAACCCACCAGTCATCAGCTTCCTCTGCTAACATGTGAGTTCTGTATCTCACCTTCAGCCCTTCAGCACAGTCAATTACTATGAAGATCCTCTCGATCTCCTTCAACCACTTCTGAGCACCTTCAGGATCATGTGCACCCTTGAACAACGGAGGATTATTCCTCTGAAAATTCCCTAATTGTCGGTCAGCACCAATCAGAGCTCCCTGTTGGTTCCCTCCGAGTACTCCAGCCAACATTCCCAATGCTTCAGCAATAGCATCGTCGTTTCTTCCGTTACCTCTTCTGGCCATTGTTCTGTAACATTACAAAACAACCTCATCAGCACACAAGTATCGACTGTGTCATCTTACACTAGTCGCATACAAAAGGGATAACGACACAAGACAAGACCGACTATGCTCTAATACCACTATTGTAACACCCCTTCTAAAATACCCCGAATAATATTAATTATATCAATGATTAAAGACATATTCTATCAGAGTTAACACAGAACAAGGGATGTCACAATTATGAAATAAATAAAACTTCCAATAAAACAGTAGTCATGCTACACTGAGGGTCATTATTCAAATAATTCAATCAAATTAAGACCATGTCTTACACAGCGGAAAAATACCATAACCAAAACGGAATAAACCAAAACATAATTATTCCCAATGAAATTCAAAGAACAATTGAATAATAACTAATTCCTCAACTAAACGTTCCCCAATGTTACAACCTATCAGAGCACGACACTGACACGCGGACTTAAAGTAACATAGCTCTAGAGCCATCCTCACCAACTCCTGAGCTGCTAACTTTAATCTGAAATTGTTAAAGTAAGGGTGAGATTTCTCATAATTAACATGCATTATAAGCTTCTCAATCAACATTATATCACAAGCATATTATTTCACCCATTTTAGCATAAATTCAGATTCAACACGCAGTTCCAATCATACAAGTCATTATGCACAAATCAATAATCAACCAAAGAATTGTAACACTGGAAGACATCCTAACATGTTACAATTCCATGCAAACACAAATGCAGACACAATGCATGTGGTACCAACACGTGACCAAGTCACCCAACACTGATCCATCATCAACCGGATACAGCAACCATTGATTCGTCCATAAACACTCGGACATGAATCCAGCCTAACCACCTATCATCACCCGGGTATCGGTTAACGGCAATACAAGTCAAATTCCACACAATGGGAATTAACTTCACCAAAACAATGCATATGCACGCACATCACTAGCATGCAACATCAAATCAGTCTATGAAATACATCAATTTATCATAACTGAACCAAAACCAAAAACATGATATCTCAATGATCATGCACACCATCATTAGCAACATAAGCATGCCTTTCATTCACACAATACTAATACATCCATCCATCACAGGTTCACTGCTACATACACACCCATGTGCGTTAGCCAATAATCACTTATTCTGAGATTTGACTCATTTTCAAAATAATTTCAGGTTTTAGGAAATCTTTTCATTTTATAAAACAGAGCATTAAATTTAAAAAATAACGTCCAAAACGGCACTCAAAACGGACTTACGGTTTGAAAGTTATGAATTTTCAAAGTTTAATATTTTTCAAAAGTTACAGCAGAACTCGGTTCCTACATATATAGGAACCGGTTCCGTTCTTTAATCATCTGATTAGAAACTCTTCAGTCGGGTTTACATACCTTATCTTGACTGGCGAAAGGATTAAAGCTGGTATTAAGGCTGGGAAAATACAGAAGGGTGTCTCATCGAGCACCGAGAAGAAACCATTTAAGAAAGAGTCCAGTGCTGTCTACAGTTCAAGAAGACAGAATAAACCTAAACACCGCCAAGCTGTCAATGCGGTTGTTATTTCAAAACCTGCTGGTGCTCCTCAGCATCACAACCAACAAAGGGACAAGAGACCTAGAAGGCAATTCACCCTTCTCATCATGACTTTGTCTCAGATTCTGCCACAGTTGCTGAAGACCAATCTGGTGACTCTAAGGGAAGCCCCAAAGAATCCAAATACAACATCACCAAAGTATAACCCCAACGCCCGCTGCGCTTATCATTCTGAGAGCCGGGGGCATAATACGGATGATTGTTGGACTTTGAGAAATAAGGTCCAAGACTTGATTGAGGCAAAGGAGATTGAGTTTGAAGCGCCCGAGAGGCCCAATGTTGTAACTGCTCCCATGCCCAAGCATGGAGTGAATGCTGTAGAGGAAGACTTGTTTGTAGTTTCTATGGATGATATTGTTACCCCTCTGATGACTGTCAAGAAGAACCTATTGCTAGCCGGTTTATTTCCGGGTTGTGGTGAAGGTTGCCATATGTGTGTTGTTTTACCTACTGGTTGCCCATCTTTGAAGTCAGGTATCCAAAACCTGATGGATAGCAAAGAGATCCTGTTTGAAAAGACTATTGTTCCATCCATTCCTACTGAAGAAGTTGCTATCATTACCATTTTCAACAATTCTCCCAAGGCTCCCTCGAGGAAGCCTATTAAAATTACGCCTGTTCTGAAGATCGAACCTGTAATCATCACTATTCCGGGGCCCATCCCTTACACCTTTGACAAAGTTGTCCCTTGGCACTATGGGGCAGATGTTTATGTTCTCGGAGTTAAGCAAGAGTTTGATGTTGATACCGGCGTCAACAATATTACTGGACCTGCTAAAGTCACTCACAGTGGTAGACTTTTCTCACCTGATATTGCTCCACCAATTGTCCGAAGACCTGTCGTCATTACATCTGAAAGTGTACCCACTACCGTTCCTGATCAAGTTCTTAGTCCTCCCCCTGTCGCCGAGTCATCTAACGCTCGGGGCAAAGGGATCACCACTGATATGCCTGCCCAGATGGAGGCGCCAAAAACAATCACTATTGAAGCCTCCAAACAGGATATGGGAGAGATTCTGAAGATTATTAAGAAGAGTGATTATAATGTAGTTGAGCAACTGGGGCAAACCCCATCCAAGATTTCTATGTTATCACTATTGTTGTGTTCAGAGGCCCATGCCAAAGCTCTAATTACCTTCCTGAAGACGGCCCACGTGCCACAAGAGACATCAGCTGATCAGTTTACCGATTGTGTGGCCAATTTAACTGCTGATAATGGTTTGGGTTTCTCCGACGCTGATCTGACCGCTAAATGGAAGAACCATAACGATGCCCTGCATGTCTCTATTGAATACATGGGCACTACTCTTGCACATGTGTTGGTTGACACTGGTTCCTCATTGAACGTCTTGCCCAAGAAAGCTCTAGACAGATTGGATTGTGAAGGGTTAGAGCTTAAGCAAAGTAACATTGTCGTCCAGGCCTTTGATGGGTCTAAGAGGATGGTGCATGGTGAGGTTTATATTCCAATCAAAGTTGGTTCTCAAGTCTTCAATTCTACATTTTACGTGATGGACATTCTACCATCCTATTCTTGTTTGTTGGGTCGTCCGTGGATCCACAAAGCCGGAGCGGTAACATCAACGCTCCACCAGAAGCTGAAGTACTCGGTCAGGGGGAAGATCGTGACAATACAAGGGGAGGAAGAGTATATGGTCAGCCACCTCAACTCGTTCAGATACGTAGAGATACATAAAAATTCTGAAGCACTCAAACTTTCCCATATTTTCAAACTCCTATATTCCAAAACTCTCTAACATTCTCAAACCAAAAAAAAAAACTCTAAGATCTTTTTTTCTTTCATAAGAAGTCTCAGTAGTATACCTTTCACGTTACTTCCCCTAAACTGAAGCAACCTTCGATTTACCTTCCACCATCATATACTCTTTTTCGGTTCAGGGACTGTCCAAACCAAGCGGTAACAGAACTAGTTCCAGGAAAACCCCAGCGAAGCTCCCTCCACCATAAAAAAAAGGGGTCATCCACAGCCTTTTCGAGTAAGCACTTCAAGAGGTAAGTTCTCTCCAAACTTGGAACTCTTTCATTTAAGCATCATGTGTACATGCCAATAAGGAAAAATGTAGATATTTCTGGACCATATTTTAACATTCGACCCTGACTGCCCATATGCTAAAAACTCAACCTTAATTAGTTACTTTGGACTTTGAGACCCATTGTTTTGTTTTTGTGCTAACCCCTGGACTGTAGTTATGTTTGGATGTTGTATTTTAAGAACTTAAGACAGGTTTGTTATGCCCTTCGATTGGCTAGATGCATAAGCCTTTCGAATCATAATCTGAGGGTCTGAGATGCTTACAGTGAGTCAGCAAGGAGCCTATGGAAAAGCCAGAACCTTACTGACTCTAACCCCCAGTCGAAGGAGACAAAGGCAAATCGAAGGGCATGACTGATTCCAGACTCCCAGTCGAAAGACACAACATGACTGATTCCAGACTCCCAGTCGAAAGACACAACATGCTGTCCCACTGTTCCCAATCGAAAGACACAACATGGTGTCCCACTGTTCCCAATCGAAAGGCACAACATGTTGACCGTGAGGCCTCAGTCGAAAGCCATGCCTTCACCCTGTTCAGGCCAGATCGAAGAGAGCCTGAAAGTGCAGAATCGAAGGATTTTCTGCCTCAATCGAAAGACTCTTTTTTTTTGCTTTTATTTTATTTTTGCCTTTATATTTTATGCCTTTCGATATGGTTGTAATAGCGTAGGATTTTATCTTCCTGCATTTTATTTACTATGTACAAATGCTAGTAATTAGGCGTGTATGGCAAGATAAAAAATCAACAAATAGACAACCCAAAAAAATCAAAGACAAATGCATGCAATAAAACACACTTTGCACACATGCACCCTTAGGGTAACCTCGCTTGTTTCCTCGGAAAATGCAATCATGTCCCTCGAGTATGAGACACTCTAGCAAATGTCCCTTCGATAAATAAAGATCGTAGCCCCTCGATGACCCTCGATGTCGCCTTCGATAAAACGATCTCGTCCCTTACGAAATTGCTAGAGCGTCTCACAAGTTGCCTTCAATGATTGCATACGATGACTCACGCCTGTCCCATTTAATGGTGAAACAACACTGTTAAAAGGGTTAAAAAACATAAGAAAGATCCTTTGAATAAAATTAGGGTAGATAGCTCTTAGTTACTTGATCAAACTTGCAAAACCTCCTTGCCATTTTTCAAACACACATCACAACTTCAAAAATAATTTCAAAACAAACTTTTAAAAACATTTGAAACATCTTTTCAAAAATACAAACACCTTTGTAAAACATTCAAATACGAATTGTTACAAAGGTTGCCTAGACAAGGCATCTTTTTCAAAAAATTTTCAAAACCACACACACAACACCATTTCAAGCAATTGAAAAACAAAGGCAAGTGATCTAAAACAAGTAACTAAGAGCCCATGGATAACCATGGATGAAAAGGGTGCTAGCACCTTCCCTTTTCATAATCTACCCCCCGAACCCACGAAAACATCTCAAAGGTCTTTCCTGTGCTTTTTGACCTTTCCTTAGGATAAAATAAAAAGTCGGTGGCGACTCTTGCTAAACCAAACATTTGCGAACACAAACGCAAAAACCTCAAGTCAGTTCTCCCACCGTATCACAGGGACCAACTGGTAGTACTAGAAAGTAAAGCAATGGTACAACAGATCATAGAATTGGACTAGAACACTCATCATCTGCTCGTCCAATTTGGAGGTGACCAAACTGAGAAGGTAACCATGCCTCCTGATGAAGGAAGTAGTATCAGGCATCTTTGCAACCAACTCTTTGAGCATAGTAGGAACCTGGACAAAGTTGATCCGGATGGTATTTCTACGTATGGGCATCATGATGACCTACAAAACAGAACAAAGGTGAATCCCTCATGCCTTTGAAATAGGTTAGTCCAATGCAAGATGTATGCAATGTTATGATGTCATGATGTCATGATGGTAAGCACACCACAAGCATCCACAAATAACAAACATGGTAAAGGCACACAAGTCACACAGAGAGCCCTTAGATTTAGGGCTGGCCAGGAGCTTAGATACTACCCTCTTTCAGTTCAGTTGGTTTAAACCTGTCCTAAAAATAGTAACCGGGTTCTAGAGGATCTCAATATCATTGACTACCCTCAATCGGTCATAATTCTAGTTTAGCAACCTTTTCTTGCAGCCGGAATCATCGCGAGAGTTTAGTCTCAATGAGTGTAGCATACTGCTACTGTTTTATGGCCAAGTTGGTCAATTTAAAGGTTCTAAGGTCAGTTGGTTCTTAATGACCCCTTAGAAGACCCATATTCTCCTCGTTCCAACACAAGGGATATCGGTACAGACTAAAGTGCCACACCAATGTAGCTACTGCTTCAACTGTATCGGTCTATGCTGTACAGTTCCCTCACAGTTTATTGCTACTTACCTAAAGGGTATCCCCCAGATCTGGGTTAGAATCTATAGTAACTACGATACAAGCCCTCAAATATAAAGCATGCAAAGAAAACAATTGAAAACACAGTGATCTAATCCTAAGGTACACCCCACTTATAAATATCCCCAACAGAGTCGCCAGTTCTGTGATACAGTGGGAGAGAACTGACTGTTTTTGGAATGCTGGTTCGCGTTTTGTATTCATTTTCGCAAAATATTGCGGTAAGCAAGAGTTGCCACCATCTTTTATTTTATCCAACAAGGAAAATAAAAAAGCACTGAAAAATTCCTTTTTCGAGATGTTTCTCGGGTCCGGGGGGTAGATTATAGAAAGGGAAGGTGTTAGCACCCTTTCTATCCGTGGTTATCCACGGGCTCTTAGGTACTTGCTCAAAGTGTTTTCAAAATTTTGCTTTTCTTTGTGTTTGTGGGTTTGAAAGAAGTTTTTGTTTGAAAAGTGTAAGTGCGAAAAGGTTTGTTTTGTTTTAGAAGGAGCAAGTACTTAAGAACCATCTACCTACTCGAAAAAGGAATCAATTTATGCTAATGTCCTTTAGACAATGCTATCCCACTATTGAATGAGTAGGTAGCACCGTCGTTGGAGTTTGAAGGGTCAATTCGATTAAGGGACGTGTGGTCACTAAAGCAATGTTAGGACGCCTTAGCGATAATCCTAATGTCTTAGATCATTTTTTCGAGGCAACCGTTTCGAGGCAACTATGATCTTTGGACAAGAGGGCGACCTCTAAAACTTCCTATATTCAATGACCACGTTCGAAGGCAACCAAGTGAGGTATACCTTAAGAGTGCGCATGTGCCAGTGTGTTGTTTTTCAGGTATTTATCTTTATACATGTCAATGGTTATCTATGTTGATTTTAGGTCCAAACATTCGATCTTGTCATGCATTCCCTATTATCAAACATCTAACAGTTTATAAGTTGCGGAAATTAAATCTAACTATTACAAGGCGTCAGGTATTTACATCGCCAAAAGAAACCCTTGAAATTAAAATGCGGAAAATAAATAAAGAGATAAAATAAAGTCCTATTTAAAATATTACATTCCGGGAAACAGATACAATATTGAAACAAGATAGATCACGGGCGAGAAAATTAAATCGGGCGCATTCCAGGGTTTTGACCCTTTAATTATTAAAGAAAAGATTTTTTTGTTATTTTTTGAATTAAAAGGAAATAAACTAAGTTAATTAAATAAATAAATTAATTAATTAAAAATATATATTTTTGTATTTTTGGTATTTAAAGAAATAAAAATAGATTAATCAAAGTTAATAAAAACCTAATTGTCTAAATTAATTCTAATTATTTCAAAAGATATTAAAGTTATTTCCTAATTAAACTAAATTAATTAAATTAATATTTATTGACAAAAATAAATTACTGAAATTAATTTAATAAATAAAATATATTTTTGGTTTTTGATTTTATGAGGAAAAGTTTTAATTGGTTAGTGATTAAATAACAAACAAAAACAATTAAATAAAATAAGAAGAAAAAAAAGAGTGAAATAGAAAACAAAACTCAAGGGGGGTTTGGGCCCAGATTGGAGGTCTGATTAGCAAGTTCAAGGCCCATTTGAGTTGGCTTGCGTTGACTTTCCCAGACTCTCTATGGCATGTTGACTTGGGAGTATGATGCACCTCTCATCTGGACCACCAGATCTGGCCTGAGGCCATTTGGTGCTTTGAGATTTGAGGGAGTATGATGGACCATGCGTTTGGAATAGCACTGAATCACCTGGAGAAAAATAATACAAAGCATTTGGGGGACTTGGGATTCGAACCCAGATCATGTTAGTCACTAAACACACGCCACTACCACTGCACCAACACACTTTGTTTGTTATTATAATGGACCATAATTAATATAAGGAAAAAATAATTAATATGCCAGAATTAAAAACAAAAACGCGCGAAGTTTGAATCAACGAATGGGAGGGGGACGTGTCATCGTCTTCCTCGTTGGACCTGGTTATTTACCTGCGGATTTATATCCGCAGCTAAATCCGTATGCGTCTCCTAAAATCAATTTCAGGCCATGGAAATTAATTCCAAGCACATGGTTGTGCTCGTCTCCTTCCACTGATCATGCCTATGTCCATTAATGGCATCAATTTTTCCTGCAAATAAAATGCCCAAAAACAAGAACCAAGAACCCTAGAATCGGCTAGGGGGTTACAGGCTATATAAATGCAATTAAATAATGCAAAAAGCTTCTAAATTGAACGATAAGCATGAATATGCAAAGATTTTGTCAAAAAGTGCAAGAATAATGATATATGAATTCGACTGAAAGGTGGTTTTTCGAAACACTTATAAAGCTTCTGGACGCGTATGGAGACTGGTTCTGGATTAATTTCGCTTCGAGGATGGTCCAGCAATTGATTAGTGATGAGATTTGACCTTGAAACCACCTCTATGCACGATTTCAGTTTCAAGCTTTTTGGCAATTTTTTCAAGTTAAGTTCTTGTGATTTTGCAGCCTCTAACCCTCTGATCTCGTATGCTTTGGCTTGTATATGTATGCAGCATTGGATTAGGTCAAGTTTTGGGTCTTGAATCTTTGTGCATTGATGTTTGGAGATATGATTTGATTCACCATTGATAACCTTCCAATTTGGTCCAAAATCCAATATTTTTGTACATGAAAAGCTTGATACGGATTTGATCATGATCATGATGATATTTAAGACCTATAAAAACCAAAAAGATCCTAAATAATCAATATTTGGATTTTATTTGATTTAAATTGATTTAAAATGAATTAATTCAATAAAAAATCAAATAAAATAGAAAAATTTATAAATGGACACAAGGATGAAGCTAGGACACATGTGTAGTGTGACAAGATCAAATCAAGTGGAAAGGAATAGGCCTATTTTCCAAAATTTGAAGTTTTGGGGATAGTTGACTTTTGGCAATTTTGCAAAAATGCCCAACTTCAACAATGCATAACTTCTTCAATTTGGAACTTTTGGAAGTGTTCTTAGACTTTTTAGAAAGATTTAGATGTCCTCTAACCAAAACTTTTGTTCTAATCTCATTTTGATATTCCATTATCAAGTTATAAGCTTTGGCAAAAAAATGTGTTTTTGTTGACTTTCCAAAATGACCTATAATGTCAAATTTTGTAACTTTTTGTGAGTGCATTTATTGATCTTGGGGTGTGAAGATGGATTGTGGGAAATTGCATCCTCTTAAAAATGAGCTTTGGATGGGTCATTTATCATAAAGTATGAGAAAGTTATGCTTGATCAAAGTTGAGTTGACTTTTCCTGCAAAACCCTAATTTAGCAACTTTTGAGTCTTGATGAATTTTGAGCAATCCTTGATGAATCATGATCAACCCTTGATCAAATGATGAAATATCCTTCAAAATGATAATTTTGACAAAAAAATATTGAAGTTTTACTGTTTATAGGTCACATTTGACTTTTGCCCTAGCACAGTCGATTTTTGGACCCCTTGAGCAATTGACTGGCCAAACTTCCTCTGCAAGGCTTGAAATTTGACATGGATGACCTTAAGAACATATTAGGACATTGGGAAGCACTTGAGGTCATTTGTATGCAAGGACCTTGATGCAACACAAAACCCTAATTTGAGGTTGACTGCCTTAGGAGATAGCTTGACTTTCCAACTCTTGAGCACTCTTGATTCATTTGGAGATTTTTCTTGCAATGTCTTGGGAAATATGAGAGGGAAAGTTTTGGGGTACAAAAATTCCATAAAACCAGAATGAACAAACTTCAATGAAGAGAAAGAGCATACTCAAATGAGGGCACGACATCGCTGGGAACACATGATTTTGTTCTGAACAGAAATGCGCATTCACTAGGGATATTGGATCTCATTCTTCACTAAGTGTAGATCACAACAACATTCCCCATTATAGGATGGCTACCTTAGCCATCATATCAGGCACCTGAAACTCTAAGAAATTTCATTTTCTGGTATCGTGTGTTGTAAAGCTTTTAATGTTTTAAATGCAAAGTTTATCAAAAATGTTGAACGTCTTTTGTAAACAAAACAATAAAATAAAAACAAATTGGCACAATTTGAAAAACACTTTTATTGATTGATTGGCATGTAAATAGGCATTTACATCAAGAAGCAATTCCTAAAAGGAGGCAATTTCATACAAAGCATACAGAGGAGAAAACAAAAATGGCAATGTGAGTGCGAATTCATTGAGTACGACTCGGCTACAACTCTTATGACCTCAAAGCTCCTTAGTATCTTGCTTTCTAAATAAACTGATGGGACCGATGCTTCCTAAACCAATCCAACAACAACATAAATTGATATTATAGATACACCTCATTCTGTAGTATTCTCTTTTAATCCCTAACTTTTTCCTGGATTGCCCTTCCGGGTTTTCAATCCACCGGGATACCCTTTTTGCCTAAATTGCCTTTGACATGTTCAACTTAGTGGGTGTACAATTATTTTTAACTCATTCACTCTTTCTTTTGTCCCTTACTTTTTACCGAACATATGCTCGCTCTTTTAGCTTCGTTGGGATGCCCTTTTTTGCTTGAGCCAGTCAACTCAGCGGTCATTTTATGCGATGTACTTTTTCACTACGTCTGCATTGATGGGGTGAGGGAAATCCTCTACATCCATAGTTGTGAGCATCATAGATCCTCCTGAAAAGACTTTATTTACAACATATGGTCCTTCATAATTAGGAGCCCGTTTACCCCTTGCATCTTTATTGTTGGGAGGCAAGATCCTCTTCAGTACGAGATCACCAGCTTGAAAATTCTGCAGACGTAGCTTCTTATCAAAAGCTTTCTTCATCCTCCTCTAGTATAACTGCACGTGGCAAATAGCCGTTAATCTCTTCTTGTCAATGAGATTCAGCTAGTCAAATAGATTATGAACCCATTAGGCCTCATCCAACTATACATCTGTCATTATCCTGAAAGAAGGAATCTCCACTTCCACAGACAGGACTGCTTCCATGCCATAAACAAGCGAGAAGGGGGTTGCCCTAATAGAAGTGTGCACGGTGGTATGATAATCATGTAAAGCAAATGGCAGCATCTCGTGCCAATCTATATAGGTGACAACCATTTTATGCACAATCTTCTTAATATTCTTGTTAGCTGCCTCAACCGCGCCATTCATCTTAGGACGGTAAGGAGAAGAATTGTGATTCTTTGTCTTAAAGTTTTTGCACAACTCTTTCATTATCTTATTGTTGAGATTCGACCCATTATCGGTAATAATCATCTCAGGAATCCCGTATCCGCAAATGATATTATGCTTGATGAAACGAGCAACAACCTGCTTAGTAATGTTGGCATAAGATGCTGCTTCGACCCACTTGGTGAAGTAGTCAATGGCCACCAGAATGAAACGGTGACCATTGGAAGCAATCGGCTCAATCCGGCCAATCATATCAATACCCCACATCGTGAAGTGCCAAGGTGAAGTCAATACATTCACAGGATTAGGCGGCACATACATCTTATCGACATAGATCTGACACGTGTAACAGATCCTAGGATGATTGTAGCAATCGTTTTCCATTGTTAACCAATAATAACTTGCTCTCAATATTTTCTTGGCCATAGTATGCCCACTGGAATACATTCCAAAGGAACCTTCGTGAATTTCTTCTATGATCCTATTTGCTCCGTGTCTATCCACACATCTGAGCAAAACAAAATCATAGTTTCTCTTGTACAAAACATCCCCATTGAGGAAAAACTTGGCTGCATATTTCCGCAGAGTCTTCTTATCAATGACAGAAGCATCACCTGGATATTATTTCGTCTCAAGATATCTCTTGATATCTTAAAACCATGGTATCTCATCAATGACATTTTCTTCTATTTCATAACAAAACTCTGGCTCATCCAACCTCAAAATGGTGATAGATGGGGCCTCATTTTCCCATCTAAATTTAAACATGGATGATAGAGTGGCCAAGGCGTCTGCTAAGTTGTTCTCTTCCCTTGGAATATGATTGAAAGTAATATCATCAAAATAAGGGGTCAGCTTCATCACATGCTCATGATACGGAATCAAATTTGGGTGACGAGTCTCCCAATCTCTGTTGAGTTGACTAATCACAAGAGCAAAATCCCCATATACTTCCAAGATCTTGATTCACAAATCAATAGCAGCTTCCAACCCAAAGATATAAGCTTCATACTCAACCATATAGGTTGTACAATCAAAGTAAATTCTGGCGGTAAGAGGAGTATGAAAACCTTCAGGAGAAGTAATCACAACACCGACACCATTACCCACCACATTGGAGGCACCATCGAACACCATTGTCCATCGCGATCCTGGTTTGGGTCCTTCTTCTGGGCCTGGGATGTTACAATACCATATGTACATGATGTCTTCATCATGAAATTCAAACTTCATTGGCTGATAGTCATCTTCCATCGGTCGATGAGCAAGATGATCAACCAACACACTACCTTTGATATCTTTTTGGGTAGTATACTGGATGTCATATTATGTTAAAATCATCTTCCAACGAGCTACTCTTCTCGTGAGAGATGGATTTTCAAAGAGTACTTGATTGGATCCATCTTGGATATCAAAAGAGTAGTGTGAGTCAGCATATACTGTCTGAGACACTTTGTTGCCCATGCGAGTGCACAACGGGTCTTTTCTAGCAATGAATACCTCGACTCACAATCATTGAACTTATTGCTCAGGTAGTAGACAACATGTTCTTTTCTATCTGTCTCGTCATGTTGACCGAGTACACAACCCATGTAGTTTTCCAACATTGTCAGATACATTATCAAGGCCTACCTTCCACTGGAGATTAAAGAATTGGAGGTTCCAGGAAATATTCTTTAATTCTATGAAATGCCGCTTGGAAATTGTTATTCCATCTGTCCGTCTAATCTTTCTTCAACAACTTGAAAATTGGTTCACAAGTGGTTGTAAGATGAGAGGTGAATCTAGTAATGTAGTTCAATCTCCCGAGAAAGCCACAGACCTCTTTCTCTGTTTTTGGCACAAACATTTCTTGTATAGTTTTTATCTTTCTAGGATCAACCTTAATTCCCTTTTCACTTACGATAAAGCCCAACAATTTTCCTGACCTCACCCCGAAGGTGCACTTATTATGATTCAACCTCAGTCTGAACTTCCTTAACCTTTCAAACAGTTTTAACAAGTGGACAAGATATTCCTCTTCTGTCTGGGACTTGGCAATCATATTATCAACATATACTTCAATCTCCTTATGAATCATGTCATGAAAAAGAGTGACCATTTCACGTTGATAAGTTGTCCCTGCATTTTTCAAACCAAAAGGCATCACTTTGTAACAAAATGTTCCCTAAGGTGTAATGAAAGTAGTTTTCTCCATATCTCCTGGTGCCATCTTGATCTGATTATAGCAAGAAAAACCATCCATGAAGGAAACCACATTAGCCCGAGCAGTATTGTCAACCAGAATATCAATATGTGGTAACGGGAAATCATCTTTAGGGCTTTCTTTGTTCAAGTCCCTATATTCCACACACATTATGAATTTAGCATCTTTCTTAGGCACCAATACAATATTTGCGATCCACGGCGGGTAAGAAGTCACTTTCAAAAAACCTGCATCAAACTGTTTCTGAACCTCCTCTTTAATCTTCTTAGACATCTCAGGATGAGTTCTTCGAAGCTTTTGTTTAACAGGAGGACACTCTTCTCTAAAAGGCAGTTTGTGCACAACAATATCAGTATCTAACTCAGGCATGTCTTCATAAGACCAAGCAAAGATATCTGCATACTCACAGAGCATTTCAATTAATCTTTCCTTGACACTGTCTTCTAGAGAGATCCCAATCTTGACTTCTCTTCAGACCTCTTCGATACCCAAGTTGATCAACTCAGTAATCTCTTAGTGAGGCTGGATGGCCATTTCTTCTTGCCTCAACAATCTAGCTAGCTCTTCGGGAAATTCACAATCTTCCTCAGCTTCTTCTTCAGCTTGATAAATCAGATTTTCAAAGTCATAAAGAGCCATAACATAATTTTTTTCGACTATTTCCGAGATTAACGGGGGACATAATCTTCATGATTATTTTTATTTTTATTTTAGCTTTGGATTAAAAAGAAGAAAATAAAAACTCACATTTTGCCAAAAAATTAAAAGAAAGACATGGAGCGAAATATTTAAATACAAAAGACGTCCTTTATTGATGATAAATTTGCAATGAAAAACACCGTGGCCTTACAACATGTTCACTATGTCTTAGGAAGGACGTAGGGATTATTGCATGATAACAAATAAAAGAAAACTACTCTTCATAATGGGTGACTTCAATGATGTCCTCAGTAAACCAGTTAGCAAGCTTCTCACCCGGCACGGTAGGACGAACCCACTTATCCATATCGCAATCACTGTCACCATCCTCGCTCACAGCATGAGCTTCTTCATGGATAACCACAACGTTGACAAACTGAATTGGCGGAGGAATACCTTAAACCCTACGAGGAGTAATAGTTGACACGCTTCGATCAGCCACAAAGCCTAAACCTTTCTTATTTGTCTGAGTAGGAAGATTCAACACTCTTCCCCGACCTTCTGGATGACCATACAGAACAAACATTTGTGCCTGACGATAAGACACCATAGAGGCCTCCAACTTCTTAACCTCTTAACGAGGAGTCATGACGATCTGCATGGTCTCAAAATCTTGGCACGGAGTCTCATGGATTTCTCCCTCCACCTCAACATAGAGAAAGGAACTCAGATGAATGACAATATAATCCTATTCACCGCAAACAGTGATTGCCTTCCCATTCAACGGGAACTTCAACTTTTGGTGCAAAGTGGAAGTGACAGCACCAACCTCATGGATCCATGGATGGCCCAACAAACATCTATAGGAATGATTAATGTCCATGATAAATAAAGTGACTTCAAACACCTGGGGACCTATCTTGATCGGCAAGTCGACCTCCCCAAACACTGTCCTTTTCGACCCATCAAAAGCTTTGACAATCAAATCGCTTGGCCTCAACACAAGTCTGTCATAATCGAGCTTCATGAGAGCAGATTTGGGCAACACATTGAGAGAGAAACCTGTGTCAACCAGCACTTGGGACAAAGTAGTCTTTGCAATATTCATGGAAATGTGCAGTGCTTTGTTGGGCTTCCTCCCCTCAGGGGATAGATCAAAGTCTGTAAAACCAAGCCCATTACTTGTAGAAATACTATTCACAATCCCTTGATCTCTTGAGGAATGAAATAAGTCCCCAACAACTTCATCAATGCATTTCTATGGGATTCAGAATCTCTAAGAAAGGCAAGAATTAATATTTTTGAGAGTGTCTAACTCAACTAGTCAATGATCTTGTAGTCACTTTTCTTGATGTACCTCATCAGCTCGGCTACATCTTTAGCCATTTCAGCATCCAAAGTAGGAAGAGGAGAATTTTCCCCGGCTTATAACCATTGACCATAATCTGCTTGCCCCTAGCCTTAGCTGCGACATTTGTGCTACTTTCAAGCTTTTCGGGTGGTGAAAAGATTCGACCACTATAGGTGATTCGGCTTTCGCTGAAAATATCATGTACTGTAGGCTTCTCTTCTTCGGACTTGTTTTCCTCAGACTTCTAATGTAACAAACTTCTTCCCCTGATAGTAAAGTTCACTGCTGTAATTCCAAGGAATTTCTTTGTCACTAACATACGGCATAGGACCCGACACAGTGATAAGTAGTGGCAATTTCTTAGCAGGCATTGGAATCATCACGGGCACACAAGTAGTTTTTTGTTTGACCGGAATGGTTATTACATCCACTTCATCATAATCAACCTCAGGCTTAACGACTTTGCGATCAAAATGAAGAAACCCCTTGGTAATCAGGCTTTGAACCGTGTCTTTCAACAATTGACAACCCTCTGGCCGGTTCAAGCAAACTGCACAGTCCATTCCACATCCCAAGAATACACCTTTACTCGACAATTATTCTTTCACAAATGAGAGAGGTGTAGTTAACTGATTAACATCCATAACCAAATCCAAACCTTCATCCTCCATGATGGAACCAATTGTGGCACCGCCATGGGGTGGAAAAGGATGATTAGTAATATTGGACGCTGTGCCAAATTTAATGGCTTGAGAGTCCAACAGGTCTTGGACATTGTGCTTGAAAGCATATGAATTCTCAATAATGTGCCCCTTCCCACCAGAGTGGAAATCACATCAGGCATTAACATCAAAGTTATATGGCAACCTTTCCGGATCAACCTTCCAAGGGCGCAACTTAACTAGCTTCAACTCAAGCAACTGAGGTAACAACTCAGCACAAGACATCGGAAGTGCGTCAAGCTTCCTAGGAGGACGCCTTTGTCCTTTCTGATTGCCTTTCCTAGCCACATAAGTTTGCCTCTGAGGCACAACAGTCGGTATTGTTACAGCAACAATCTGATGATCTGAACTCTGATATCTTCCTTTCCCTTTTCGAGAATATATCGTGCTGGATTCACCTTCCTTTTTCTTCTGGTGACCACCAAAAGACTTCTCGGTGTTACCAGCATTATTTCCAGCAGCAACATCTTGGATCTTTCCTAACCTAATTCCGATTTCAATTCTCTCTCCATGCGTTACCATCTCGAAAAAGTATGTGACATACTGCAAGTTTGGTAGTACTAGCCCTGCAATGTACTACTAAACATTTCCACCATCTCCCACTCCAACATGGGTGGTTAAATATTTGTAGCCATCTCTCGCCACCTCTAGGCATACTCTTTAAAAGATTCATCCCGCTTCTAGGATAATTTCTATAGTTGGATTCTTGTGGGGGTCATATAAGTGTTATACTGATAATGCATAACAAAAGCCTCAACAAACTCTCTCCATGTACGTATGCGACTACTTTCCAACTGCATGTACCACTCGAGTGGGCCATTTGTCAAGATGTCTTGAAAGAAGTTCTCAATAGTTTCTCATCATCAGAATACACAGACATCTTCCGGTAGAAAGACTTAACATGAGTCTTCAGACAGGAAGTGACTTTATGCTTCACAAAATCAGGCACCTTGAATTTTTGGGAAATCTTCACTCTAGGCACTAAGCCCAAATCAGACATTTCAAATCCTATTGCACCTTGAATTTCAAATCTTTGCATCCTCTCCTCAAGCATACACAACTTCTTGTCAGATTCTATTGGTTCATCAACATTAGACATCCAGCCTTCCCAATTATCTTCATCCACTGGCCTGGTAGGAATGTGAATAGGCCTCGGTGGTACAATGGGTTGTTCGATGCTCTGGATAATAGGAGTAGGTGGAGGAGGATTCCCCACAAATTAAATCACAGGGATACCTTGGTTACTTGCAGGATTGCCGAGATTTACAAGCTGATTGTTCTGAATATTCAAACCGACATTCGAATCCAGATTCACATTCTGAGCACCTTCTGGATTTTCAACCACATTATGAGCACCAAAGAGTACTATTAGGATTGTTGATGACGCCCCCTTGCAGATTCGCATTCAAAGTTTCACCACCATTATTCATAGTTTCAGCAGGCCTCATAATCATGGCTCTCATTTCCTCTTGCTGGAGAGCCATGTTCTGAATGAACTCCATTAACTGGTCAAACCGAGTAACCATCCTACTACCCATAGCTACAACATCTGCTTGAATTTGTTCCATCTGTCTTGGGAAGTTGTTTCTGGTTGAGTACCAGTGAGTAGTCATCTTGAACTATGGATAAGAAAAGCAGAATCAAGATAAGAATATCGTCCTGAGACAACCTATCATGATGTAATATGCATGGATGAATGGATATGCATGATATTTTTTATCATTTCCAGGGTGCCCGAGAATTTTTTCATATACCAAAAGTATCAAACAACCTGATAAGAGATAGACAAAAATAATTGCAAGAACACAAAAACAATAATGACCACTTTCATTTATAAAATATCAAGTCAAATGAGTTTATACAAGATGATCGATAAAAATATGACAAATAAAAATAAGACCCTGACCAACAAGCCTGGTTGTGGTTTTTCACAACAAAATGAAATAACAAACGAGTAACAAATTCTGCAGAGTATGGAAGCATCATATTGGTATCTGGCCTTTGAGCCTGGCGTTTTTTTGACGACCTGTGACAATTGAGTACCGCGCCCTTTGATATAGGCCTCTGCTATGAGTCTCTAGTAGACTTCTGTATTTAGCTAAGCATCTTTGTCTCAGAGCTGCTTCTTTGATTCTGGCTTCAAAATGCTTTTCTGCTTCATCCTTGGTGTGATACGGTGGGAGAACTGACTTAAGTTTTTGCGTTTGTATTCGCACTTGTTCGGTTTAGCAAGAGTCGCCACCGACTTTTTATTTTATCCTAAAGGAAAGGTTAAAAAGCACAGGAAAAACCTTTTAGATGTTTCGTGGGTTCGGGGAGTAGATTATAGAAAGGGAAGGTATTAGCACCCTTTATATCCATGGTTATCCATGGGCTCTTAGTTACTTGCTTAGATCACTTGCCTTGCATTTTCAATTGTTTGAAATGGTGCTTTGTGTGTGTGTTTTGAAAATGTTTTGAAAAAGATGCCTTGTCTAGGCAACCGTTGTAACAATTCTTTACTCGAATGTTTTACAAAGGGTGTTTGTCTTTTCGAAAAGATGTTTCAATGTTTTTGAAAGTTGTTTTGAAAGTGTGTTGTGGAGTGTGTTTTGAAAAATGGCAAGGATTTGTTTTGCAAGTTGGTCAAGTAACCAAGAGCTATCTACCCTAAATTTCTCAAAGATCTTTCCTATGTTTTAACCCTTTTAACAGTATTGTTCCACCATTGTATTTGATGGACAATCTTGTGTTAGGATGTTAACGGGATGGGCGCGGGTCATCGTTTAGACCATGAATGCAATGCTACCAAGTGTCTTTGGAAATTTTGCTTGAAGGGACTATGATCATTTTGTTTAGACAACTTCGAAAGCGTCATCGAGGGACTATGATCATTTGAATTGTTTTTGTTTTGCCAAAGAAACTCAACATGCAAGCATGGCCCATTTTTGAAGGCAACAAGCGGGATTAACCTAAGGGTGCAAGTGTGAATTGTGTATTGATTGTCATGCATTTGTCTTTGTATTAGGTTATCTAGCGGTTGATTTCATTGGCATACAAACCCTAAGTCTAAGCATGGTATAATTGAAAGCGATAAATTGCGGGAATTTAAAGTCTAAGCTATTACAAATAAGTATCCGGGGATGGGGGTACAAATATTTACAAATAGAGATGAGTCTTATCAGGATAGTATTGTCCAAATATATTTACAACCAAATCGAATCGCATTCTTAATGTAAAATGTAGCAATGTATAAGAATAAAAGCAATGTATCAAAAGTATTTGTGAAAGTGTATGTGATTATTTACAAGATGTTAACTTAATGCAAAATTAAGTAAGTATTTATTCTTTTTTTGTGTTTTTTGTTAATGTTATATGAACAAAAGTTTTAATTAAAGAAAAGAAAAATGTTTCAAGTTTAAGAAAATTAATGTTTATGTATTTTAGTTAATATTTTTTTATGTAAACAAACAAAAAAGGTTTTAATAATAAAAAAAAATGTTTAAACTTAATACATCTAAGATTTACATATTTTTAAGTATAATAAAAATATTGTTAAAATAAGTATAATAAAAATATTGTTAAAATAAATTTATTATTAATATATTATTTATTTAACAAAGAAAAGAATTAAGTTATAAAAAAGGTGTTGGTTAATAAAAAAAGGGTTATATGGGCTTAAGGGGATTTATGGCCCAAACAAAACAAATAAGACTAGGACAAGGGGGGTGTAAGGCGTGTAATGCTGATGGGCTTAGGCATTAGGATGGGGCAAGGCCCAGATGGTTTTGATAATTTGTTTTAGGGTTTCAACGAATTTGTCTCAGAATAGGGTTTAACATTTCACAAACGGCGCAACTCATCTTCTTCTCCGTCCTCTTCACTTTCTCAAGCCAAGCTTTTCTGAACAAAATTCTCCGCCTAGGGCCACCGGGCGCCACCGTCAACTCCTTCTCCCTCCATGGTTGAGCACAACAGCGACAAGAAAAGGTAATAATTTCCCATTTTTATATCTTAGGGTTTCAGTTCGTGCATGCTATTAGTTATATGTATTCTGATCTTTGATTATTATTATTGTTTGCTTCTTGTGAGGTGTGAAAAGAAAAAGGAAGAGATACTACCTTTGGGGTTCGTTGCTTGGAGAGGAGGAGAGATGGACTTGGAGGCGTGTCTCAGGCGGCCAGGCGGAGGGAGTATGAAGTTGTGAGCTTTTGCTGGAAATCTGGTACTTTGTATCTCACTTCTTAAACGGTTTTATGATGAACACTGAAAACCCTAGCTTTTCCCTTCTGCATCTCCTTTCCTCTGATGCTAACTTTTGCTTCTGTATGTTGACGTTGCTTTGATATCTTCTGCTTGCTTGCTTTTTTTGCTCAATGATGATTTGATTCTGAATTGCCTGTTGTTGGACCCTGTGATGAGCCTAGCTCTGAGGGTTTAGATTGCTTTAGTGTTTGATGCTGAGTTTTGGCTTTTTTGACCCTATGATGAACATGGTTCTGAGGGCTCTTGAGATTGAATGCTTTTTCTGGTTTGATATTTGTTGTCCTGGTTTTTGGCTTCAGGCTTGTATGGCTTGATGTACTGGTTTTGTTGGTGGGTTTGCTTCAGGCCTTCATGCTGTAGCAGGTTTTTGACTGGCTTTGATGTAGTTTGCCATGTTACAGTTGTGTGAACTGGTTTGATGTTTGACAGGATGCAAGGCAAGTTTTGAGGCTTATGCTTAGCAAGGCTTAAGGGTTTGAACATGTTATGTTGTGATATGCTGGTTTGAAAGCTTAAGGTTTAGGCTTCAAGCTTGTATGGCTTGATGTATTATGCAGGTTTGTGGCCATTTCTGGTTTTGACAGGCTTCAGGCTTGAAGTTCTTGACACAGGTTTTGAAAGGCTTTTTGGGATTTTGGCTTGTTCTTTACAGGCTTGGTACTGTTTGTTTATGTTGGAGGCAGTTTGCAATGTTTGAGCAATGTTACCGTTTGTGTGAACTTGTTTTTTGTGATATTCTACCTCTTCTTTACTGTTATGGTATATCTTTTTGTTTTATATCTCTTTCTAAACCTGCTTGTTGTAGGCCTCTACTTCTTTTACTCTCTCTCTCTTCTCTCTATTAAAGCATATTATATTGCTTTAGAATAGCTTTTCTGAAAAGGTGGTTGTTGGGAAATGATGAAGATTTTGAAAATGTATGCTTGCAATGTTAGCTTTCCTCTGCATATTTCCAGATTTCCTGCATATCTTTTGTGTACTTGTTGACAGTTTTGACAGCCTTTGGACAATTGGTTTTGACATTCAGTTTGCTTTTGACAACTTAGTTTGCCTTTGTGCATTGTTTGTTCAGTTTGAACTTTGTACTTTGTTTGGCATATTCACTTGGCTACCTGTGACTTGGTTTGGAATTTTGAACTGTGCAATTTATTTTTGGCATTAGGCAGCTTTGTACGTTTCTTTAATGATTTGCAAAATAATTTTTCTTTACTCTTTGTGAACCAAGAAGAAAGTCTTCTTGTGATTTGCAAGGAGGGTGAGAAAAATATGATGAAAATCAAAACAATCTGATCCTGGCCAACCACCTTTAATGATGTACTTTTATGATTAACTGTCTGAGAATATTCTTAAATTATCTGCATTTGACTTCTTTTCTTTTTTTCTTGTTTTTGCAGATGAAAATCAATTGAGCAATGGGGAGCATCAGTAGAAGATGAAGACTTAGGAAACTTAGGATACAGTTTTATTTTATTTTAACCATTTTTAATATTATTATTGTAAACAAAATGTAAATAAATTTACAGTGTTCAAATAATTATTTGTAACAAACAATTAAAGATGAATAAAAATCCTTCTTTGTCAGTTAATTCTTTCTTCAATTCACTGTCCATTTAATTATTTAAGTTTCTTAAATTAAAATAACTGGAAGTAAATCCCAACTATTCTAACTTAGAATAAATAAATAATTAATAAACACTGTAGTCTTGCCACTTAGCATTAATCAATAATAAACTCGGCGCTCCAATTAACCATAACAATGCATAGTCAATCACAACAAATGTCCATATGCTTATCCCTTT
This sequence comes from Vicia faba, assembly GCA_948472305.1. Classification (NCBI taxonomy): domain Eukaryota; kingdom Viridiplantae; phylum Streptophyta; class Magnoliopsida; order Fabales; family Fabaceae; genus Vicia; species Vicia faba. The sequence goes on from OX451738.1 coordinate 497,899,718, forward strand.
ACTGATTAAACCAAACACTGCAAATTCTCAATTCAAATGCCTCAGCTCATATCCCAGAGTAAATTGAAAAGAACTATAGAATTAATTCTTTCTGAGAATGCGCGCACAAACCCTAGTTCTTGATTTATTGTCAAAGAAGCGCCTGCCTGATCAAACCCTGAGCCAAACTCAACCAAACCCTAATAATCTTCTTGAACTGTTCCAGAGTCCATGAAAACCCTAATTTGGATAGACTGATAAGAAAAAATCTGTTTGACTGATTCTTATGCCAATCTGAAAAGTCAGGGAAAACTCGAAGATGTGATTTCTTGTGGAAAAAATAGGAGGGCAAATTTTGGGGTACAACAGTTGCCCCTGTTCAATCTTCTTGAACATGAAGAGTTATATTGGCAAGTTTGCCATTCGCGACTCGAAGGTAAAAGGAGATTGGACACTAGAGTGCCCAAAAAATTTGCACTCGGTGATGTGATGGTAGAGGGAATGGGCTTAAAGATGCCATTTGGTGATGGGCTTAGAGATGCCATCTAGGGATGTGACAGAATCTTGTCGGGGGATGGGCTTAGAGATGCCATATGGAAGTTGTTGGTAGGAGGATGGGCTTATAGATCCCATCTGGAAATGTGACAGAATCTTGTCGGGGGATGGGCTTAGAGGTGCCATCTGGAAGTTGTTGGTAGGAGGATGGGCTTATAGATGCCATCTGGAAATGTGACAGAATCTTGTCGGGGGATGGGCTTAGAGATGCCATCTGGAAATGTTTGTTGAACTGTATGTCGTTGGTGAGTGGACGGGTATCAGAAAGGTATCCATGTTTTGGAACATCTCTGAACTGGGGGTATGAACAAGCAATAGATTGACATCCATGTTTGGAAGCATCCGTAAACTGTTTTCAGAAGTCTTGAAGTTGAATAAGCAATAGAGCAGCATCCGTTGTTGGGAAGCGTCCGTAAACTGTTTTCAAAAGTTGAGAAGAATCTGAACAAGTGATAGGTTAACATCCGTTACTGGAGAACCCGTGAACTGTTTTCAGAAGTCTTGAAGTTGAATAAGAATTAGAGCAGCATCCGTTGTTGGGAAGCGTCCGTAAACTGTTTTCAAAAGTTGAGAAGAATCTGAACAAGCGATAGGTTAACATCCGTTACTGGAGAACCCGTGAACTGTTTTCAGAAGTCTTGAAGTTGAATAAGCAATAGAGCAGCATCCGTTGTTGGGAAGCGTCTGTAAACTGTTTTCAAAAGTTGAGAAGAATCTGAACAAGCGATAGGTTAACATCCGTTACTGGAGAACCCGTGAACTGTTTTCAGAAGTTTTGAAGTTGAATAAGCAATAGAGCAGCATCCATTGTTGGGAAGCGTCCGTAAACTGTTTTCAAAAGTTGAGAAGAATCTGAACAAGCGATAGGTTAACATCCGTTACTGGAGAACCCGTGAACTGTTTTCAGAAGTCTTGAAGTTGAATAAGCAATAGAGCAACATCCGTTATTGGGAAGCGTCCGTAAACTGTTTTCAAAAGTTGAGAAGAATCTGAACAAGCGATAGGTTAACATCCGTTACTGGAGAACCCGTGAACTGTTTTCAGAAGTCTTGAAGTTGAATAAGCAATAGAGCAGCATTCGTTGTTGGGAAGCGTCCGTAAACTGTTTTCAAAAGTTGAGAAGAATATGAACAAGCGATAGGTTAACATCCGTTACTGGAGAACCCGTGAATTGTTTTCACAAGTCTTGAAGTTAAATAAGAAATAGAGCAACATCCGTTGTTGGGAAGCGTCCGTAAACTGTTTTCAAAAGTTGAGAAGAATCTGAATAAGCGATAGGTTAACATCCGTTACTGGAGAACCAGTGAACTGTTTTCAGAAGTCTTGAAATCTGAAAAAGCGATAGGTTAACATCCGTTACTGGAGAACCCGTAAACTGTTTTCAGAGGTTGAGTCTGAAGCTTATTAATCTTTATCCTGAAAAAGGGTAAGATATTAGCTGAAACACAAAGTCATGTTGCATGAAATGTATGATGCAATGTATGTTATATCAATGTTTATGATATGAATGTAATGAATGCGCATGTAAGCTGATGAGCTGTCTTGCTGAGGATAGATGAATCCTGGATAGCCGGAGATAAAAGAATCTTGACTATTGTCGGGGAAAGTGAATCTTTGACTGCTGCAGGGGATTGAAAATCCTTTGATTGTTGAAAATGAGAAGTCCTGGGACCACTGTTGGGGAATCAGGAGCTTGGGTTGTATGCCAATCTGTTGGGGATTCCTGTCTTGAGGAGATCTTCACTAGAGAATATTTGAATACTCTGTGAGGAACTGAGAATGAGAGTCTTCATTCTGCTTGGGGATTGATAGTTGGAAGTTTTAGCTCCGCTGGGGATTGCAAGAATCTTTTGATTGCTGCAGGTATTGATCTTGGATCTTGAAAAGGTTGGTCGGGGAGATAGTTGTCCTGGCTGGTTTCAGGTATTAATCCACAATCAGTCGTCCACAGATATTTTCCTGGCTTGTTACAGGTATTGATCTTCAATCTCTTCATGTAGATGGTTTCCTGGATGGTTTCAGGTATTAATCCATAATCAGTCGTCCACAGATATTTTCCTGGCTTGCTACAGGTATTAATATGGAACTTAAGAAAAGTTACAGAATGGCAACCGTGTCTGGAGCATATCTGGACCGTATCTTCCAACAGGTGATGAAGGAATTTTGACGATTACTACTCCAAAAGGTGAAGGAACCTTGATGATTACTACTCCAAAAGATGAAGGAACCTTTGATTACTACTCCAAAAGATGAAGGAACCTTGATGATTACTACTTCAAAAGATGAAGGAACCTTGATGATTACTACTTCAAAATATGAAGGAACCTTATCTGTCGATCAGTCTGCATATGTTAAGAATGCTGTTGAAATGTAATTTGTTTTGGAGAATAAATCCTTGACAAATGTTGGGGAAATAAATCCATGACTGCAGGTCTGCTAGAGAGGTTTCATCACTGCCCCCAGTATCAGATGCGTGTGATATTGCCAGGAAACTTGGACTGTTCGTAACCCTTAAGATTGACATTCGAATGCCCCAAGTGATGGTGACAGAGACTTACCCCAAGTTAATCTGCAATGGAGAGATTTTGTTGAAATCTTGACTGGACTGCCCCAGGTGTGCTGGATAGTGACATGTCATGCCCCCTTGCTGATAGGAGATTTGTAATGGAAGTGTCGTTCCTTTTGAAATGATTTTGCTCACTGAGAGGGCTTTCGTTCATCGGATATTCATTGTGTGAATTTCTCTGCTGTCAAACAAATAGCCAAATGCAAACAGTGATATTCAAACAATGCAAAGTTTATGTTTGTCTCGAAGTTTTGAAAAATGAGTTTTTTAGCAGAAAACCTTTTTGTAAGACAAATTCAACACAAGATTTTAGAGCAAAGCCTTACAGGAGTCAGGATACCTTTTGTAACAATATGCTTTCGAACTAACCCATGCTTCAATTAGGACTTTTGAAGGGTTGTAACGTGGCTTGGTTCACGGTTTAAGAAACAAAGGATAAAGGCTCAAAGTACATTTGTACCCACCCGCTCTTCGTGATGTTCTTCAATCCTAAGCTCAGTTAATTGTGCGTCGAACTCTATTCGAGTTTGGAACGACTTTTGGGTGATGGTTCACCAGTTGAATTTATTGAGAAGGCAATCATCATTTTTTTGCAACATTTTTCATGTTGTTGAGGATTTGTAATGACCTCTTTCTTTTGATCTGTTATCCCTAACTTTTGCCTGACTGTTCCTGTTTTCGAGATTACAGTCAGCGGGATGCCCCAGCTTTCTTAAGCATCCTTTGTAGGTTTTGGCTCCGTGGGCTTTTCTCTTTTGAGAGATAATGACTGCCTATGAGATAAGGAACCATCACTGTCTTTTGATTCCAGAGGAATGCTTTTGATGTCGTTCGTTGTATTACAAACTGAGAGTTTGCGACTTCAATGCGCATTTTCTTTTGAATTAACTGAGAGACTACCCGGCCCCAGGTTTAAATCAAAGGTTTCAATTTGTTTAGAACAGAAAACTCCTACTTCTTTGGCTCAAAGGGGTTGACTAGGGATTATCTTCCTTATAACTCCAGTGTTTGGGAATTGAAAGAAATGCATGTACATCATCAGCGAGGTCTGTTCAAAAGCATACTGTATGAGAATGTGGCATTGTTTCGTCATCCTCCCTCTAAAGGCTTGTAACTTTTAGCAAGAGTCAAATGTCATAAAGAAAGTAGAAAGCATAGTTCAAGTGTAATGAAAATGAGTGGATCAAATCAAGACAAACATATGCAATGCATTAATGAAACAAAGTTTTCCATTAATAGATAATTGTTTGAATAACAAAGAGATTACAACTTGAAAGTTCAAATGAAACAAAAGTATCTCAGTTCGAGCTTTGTTACTTCAGGTGGAGGTACCCTTAACGGAAGATCTTCATCTTGCCATCTAGCATGAATCTCAGCACCCCAATGTCAATCAGATCCTGAATCTTGTTCTTCAAGGCCCAACAGTCGTCGGTGTCATGTCCCGGACTATAGGAGTGGTATACACAAAATGCGTCGGGATGATAGCTAGGAGCGGAGGTATTAGGCTTCCGAATAGGATCCCTCAAAGCAGACAGATTGACCTCCAACAAGCGCTCCAGTATTAGAGATGACGGTATGTCAGTCTCAGTGAACTGTCTTCCCGACGTATGTTGCTTACGCCGATTACCCCGTTGACGCTGACAAGGTTGTTGATGGGCATGTGACCCTGAAGCAAGTAGAGGAGCCTTTCCCTTGTCTTCTTGTCTTGATGGGGGTTGAGTGGTGACTTGCTCTTCAACCTCAGACGTTTGCCCCACTTGGTTTTCCCGAAGCAGTAGTTTGACGAGAACCCTGATCTCCTCTTGTCTTTGAGACAAGTCCTGGATGAGAGCCATCTGGCCCACCAGTTGTCCCATCATCTGGATCCTCAATGTTTCCAAATCAAACTGCAGTTCCCCCAACTGATCACTCCTGGCATTGTTTGAATTCCCCTGGACCAAGCCCCTTGTGAGGAGAGCTTTCACTTCTTCTTGCCCCTGGGAGAGGTTCAAGAACATTTCCTGAAGTTGAGCATTTTGGTCCTGGATGTCCTTGACAGTCCTCTCTAGAGCCATCTCTTACTGAAATAAACAGTAGGAGAATAAGGAAACCTGAGAAGGAAAAACTGTCATTATGCAATGCATGATATGTGGATGCATGCTTTCAAGGATCTCTTTGGGTAAACACAAAAGAATGTTAGAGGTTGAACTTCGATCTTTGATTGGAGAACCTTGTAGTGGTGGATGTCTTTCCACGAGAATCAAGCTCACCATGTCAAGTGGGTCATAGCCCCTGATTCAAGTTGTTGCACTTGATCTTTGATGGCATTTGTTTAGAGGAGAAACCTCTTGCCCCTTGGTAGACGTCTGGTTCAACTTGACCCTGCATCAAAAGAACCCTCGAGATCCTTGAAATGGTTATTGAAAATGCTATGGTATGATGTCATGTACATGTATGCAAAAGCAAGTAAGTGTATATACAGGTAATCATATTCACACAAAGCAAACAAGTCCTTAGGTTTAGGCTTGCATGGGGTTTGTAGGTAAGTACCCTCTTGAAGTTAGTTGGCTCATCCTGTCCTAAAATAGAAATCGGGTTCTAAGGAGCTCAATATCACTGGATTATTTTCTGTGTTCATTGTTTTGGTTTAGCCACTTAACTGGCGACCAAAATATTCCAAGAAAACAACCCTCAATGAGTGTAGTATCGAGTATCTACCAACTTCGGACTGCACCAAAGTCGATCATCTCACTACCCCTAAAAAGGCTAAGATGGTCAATTAAGGTTCTAAGAGTTAGTTAGTGCTTCACGACATCACTCAACGGCCCCGTACTCTCCTTGATTGAACTCAAGGGTTACCGGTACTCACAAATATGTCACACTAACATAGCTTACTGCTTCAACCATGTCGGTATACCCCACACAGTTCCCTCACAGTTTTATTGCTATTTACCTAAAAAGGTGCCTCCAAATCCGGGTGTAGGATTTACAACAAACCCAAACAAAGACCCAAAAAGTAAAGCAATCAAAGCAATCAAAGCAATAATGTAAAGGTGATCTAAAACCTAAGGTAACCCCACTTTTAGATTTGTCCCCAGCAGAGTCACCAGTTCTGTGATACGGTGGGAGAACTGACTTGAGTTTTTGCTTTTGTATTCGCACTTGTTCGGTTTAGCAAGAGTCGCCACCGAATTTTTATTTTATCCTAAAGGAAAGGTTAAAAAGCACAGGAAAAACTTTTGATATTTTTCGTGGGTTCGGGGAGTAGATTATAGAAAGGGAAGGTATTAGCACCCTTTCTATCCATGGTTATCCATGGGCTCTTAGTTACTTGCTTAGATCACTTGCCTTGCATTTTCAATTGTTTGAAATGGTGCTTTGTGTGTGTGTTTTGAAAATGTTTTGAAAAAGATGACTTGTCTAGGCAACCGTTGTAACAATTCTTTACTTGAATGTTTTACAAAGGGTGTTTGTCTTTTCGAAAAGATGTTTCAATGTTTTTGAAAGTTGTTTTGAAAGTGTGTTGTGGAGTGTGTTTTGAAAAATGGCAAGGATTTGTTTTGCAAGTTGGTCAAGTAACCAAGAGCTATCTACCCTAAATTTCTCAAAGATCTTTCCTATGTTTTAACCTTTTTAACAGTATTGTTCCACCATTGTATTTGGTGGACAATCTTGTGTTAGGATGTTAACGGGACGGGCGCGGGTCATCGTTTAGACCATGAATGCAATAGTGCCAAGTGTCTTTGGAAATTTTGCTTGAAGGGACTATGATCATTTTGTTTAGGCAACTTCGAAAGCGTCATCGAGGGACTATGATCATTTGAATTGTTTTTGTTTTGCCAAAGAAACTCAACATGCAAGCATGGCCTATTTTTGAAGGCAACAAGCGGGATTACCCTAAGGGTGCAAGTGTGAATTGTGTATTGATTGTCATGCATTTGTCTTTGTATTAGGTTATCTAGCGGTTGATTTCATTGGCATACAAACCCTAAGTCTAAGCATGGTATAATTGAAAGCGATAAATTGCGGGAATTTAAAGTCTAAGCTATTACAAATAAGTATCCGGGGATGGGGGTACAAATATTTACAAATAGGGATGAGTCTTATCAGGATAGTATTGTCCAAATATATTTACAACCAAATCGAAACGCATTCTTAATGTAAAATGTAGCAATGTATAAGAATAAAAGCAATGTATCAAAAGTATTTGTGAAAGTGTATGTGATTATTTACAAGATGTTAACTTAATGCAAAATTAAGTAAGTATTTATTCTTTTTTTGTGTTTTTTGTTAATGTTATATGAACAAAAGTTTTAATTAAAGAAAAGAAAAATGTTTCAAGTTTAAGAAAATTAATGTTTATGTATTTTAGTTAATATTTTTTTATGTAAACAAACAAAAAAGGTTTTAATAATAAAAAAAAATGTTTAAACTTAATACATCTAAGATTTACATATTTTTAAGTATAATAAAAATATTGTTAAAATAAGTATAATAAAAATATTGTTAAAATAAATTTATTATTAATATATTATTTATTTAACAAAGAAAAGAATTAAGTTATAAAAAAGGTGTTGGTTAATAAAAAAGGGTTATATGGGCTTAAGGGGATTTATGGCCCAAACAAAACAAATAAGACTAGGACAGGGGGGGTGTAAGGCGTGTAATGCTGATGGGCTTAGGCATTAGGATGGGGCAAGGCCCAGATGGTTTTGATAATTTGTTTTAGGGTTTCAATGAATTTGTCTCAGAATAGGGTTTAACGTTTCACAAACGACGCAGCTCATCTTCTTCTCCGTCCTCTTCACTTTCTCAAGCCAAGCTTTTCTGAACAAAATTCTCCGCCTAGGGCCACCGGGCGCCACCGTCAACTCCTCCTCCCTCCATGGTTGAGCACAACAGCGACAAGAAAAGGTAATAATTTCCCATTTTTATATCTTAGGGTTTCAGTTCGTGCATGCTATCAGTTCTATGTATTCTGATCTTTGATTATTATTATTGTTTGCTTCTTGTGAGGTGTGAAAAGAAAAAGGAAGAGATACTACCTTTGGGGTTCGTTGCTTGGAGAGAAGGAGAGGTGGACTTGGAGGTGTGTCTCTGGCGGCCAGGCGGAGGGAGTATGAAGCTGTGAGCTTTTGCTGGAAATCTGGTACTTTGTATCTCGCTTCTTGAACGCTTTTATGATGAACACTGAAAACCCTAGCTTTTCACTTCTGCATCTCCTTTCCTCTGATACTAGCTTTTGCTTCTGTATGTTGACGTTGCTTTGATATCTTCTGCTTGCTTGCTTTTTTTGATCAATGATGATTTGATTCTGAATTGCCTGTTGTTGGACCCTGTGATGAGCCTAGCTCTGAGGGTTTGGATTGCTTTAGTGTTTGATGTTGAGTTTTGGCTTTTTTGACCCTATGATGAACATGGTTCTGAGGGCTCTTGAGATTGAATGCTTTTTCTGGTTTGATATTTGTTGTCCTGGTTTTTGGCTTCAGGCTTGTATGGCTTGATGTACTGGTTTTGTTGGTGGGTTTGCTTCAGGCCTTCATGCTGTAGCAGGTTTTTTGACTGGCTTTGATGCAGTTTGCCATGTTACAGTTGTGTGAACTGGTTTGATGTTTGACAGGATGCAAGGCAAGTTTTGAGGCTTATGCTTAGAAAGGCTTAAGGGTTTGAACAGGTTATGTTGTGATATGCTGGTTTGAAAGCTTAAGGTTTAGGCTTCGGGCTTGTATGGCTTGATGTATTATGCAGGTTTGTGGCCATTTTTGGTTTTGACAGGCTTCAGGCTTGAAGTTCTTGACACAGGTTTTGAAAAGCTTTTTGGGATTTTGGCTTGTTCTTTACATGCTTGGTACTGTTTGTTTGTGTTGGAGGCAGTTTGCAATGTTTGAGCAATGTTATAGTTTGTGTGAACTTGTTTTTTGTGATATTCTGCCTCTCCTTTACTGTTCTGGTATATCTTTTTGTTTTATATCTCTTTCTAAACCTGCCTGTTGTAAGCCTCTACTTCTTTTACTCTCTTTCTCTTCTCTCTATTAAAGCATATTATATTGCTTTAGAATAGCTTTTCTGAAAAGGTGGTTGTTGGGAAATGATGAAGATTTTGAAAATGTATGCTTGCAATGTTAGCTTTCCTCTGCATATTTCCAGATTTCCTGCATATCTTTTGTGTACTTGTTGACAGTTTTGACAGCCTTTGGACAGTTGGTTTTGACATTCAGTTTGCTTTTGACAGCTTAGTTTGCCTTTGTGCATTGTTTGTTCAGTTTGAACTTTGTACTTTGTTTGGCATATTCACTTGGCTACCTGTGACTTGGTTTGGAATTTTGAACTGTGCAATTTGTTTTTGGCATTAGGCAGCTTTGTACATTTCTTTAATGATTTGCAAAATAATTTTCCTTTACTCTTTGTGAACCAAGAAGAAAGTCTTCTTGTGATTTGCAAGGAGGGTGAGAAAAATATGATGAAAATCAAAACAATCTGATCCCGGCCAACCACCTTTAATGATGAACTTTTATGATTAACTGTCTGAGAATATTCTTAAATTATCTGCATTTGACTTCTTTTCTTTTTTCTTGTTTTTGCAGCTGAAAATCAATTGAGCAATGGGGAGCATCAGTAGAAGATGAAGACTTAGGAAACTTAGGATACAGTTTTATTTTATTTTAACCATTTGTAATATTATTATTGTAAACAAAATGTAAATAAATTTACAGTGTTCAAATAATAATTTGTAACACACAATTAAAGATGAATAAAAATCCTTCTTTGTCAGTTAATTCTTTCTTCAATTCACTGTCCATTTAATTATTTAAGTTTCTTAAATTAAAATAACTGGAAGTAAATCCCAACTATTCTAACTTAGAATAAATAAATAATTAATAAACACTGAAGTCTTGCCACTTAGCATTAATCAATAATAAACCCGGCGCTCCAATTAACCATAGCAATGCACAGTCAATCACAACAAATGCCCATATGCTTATCCCTTTATTGATTAAACCAAACACTGCAAATTCTCAATTCAAATGCCTCAGCTCATATCCCAGAGTAAATTTTAAAGAACTATAGAATTAATTCTTTCTGAGAATGCACGCACAAACCCTAGTTCTTGATTTATTGTCAAAGAAGCGCCTGCCTGATCAAACCCTGAGCCAAACTCAACCAAACCCTAATAATCTTCTTAAACAGTTCCAGAGTCCATGAAAACCCTAATTTGGATAGACTGATAAGAAAAAATATCTGTTCGACTGATTCTTACGCCAATCTGAAAAGTTAGGGAAAACCCGAAGCTGTGATTTCTTGTGGAAAAAATAGGAGGGAAAATTTTGGGGTACAACACTTGGATACCCTGAGTATGTCACCATCTCGATAACTCTGCGTGTACTTCTTATCAATAGCAGAAAAAACTCTTTTGTGGTCTTCAAACACGATATAATCATCATCATTTCTGGATCTCTTAGAAGTGCCAGCTTTCTCAGATTCTTTGAGTTTGCGTGCTAAATATTTCGTATCTTCCCTTAGAAAATAAAGCTCCATCTCTTTGGCTTCCAGGTCAATGCGAAGATGATGATTCTCGCTTTGCACTTGGTAGAAGAATTCTTTGGGAATATCATGCTACAACTTGTTAGGATGTAGGTACAAGGGGTCTTCTTTTGCAAATGGAAACCGAAGTGTTCTCGCCCTCTCTTCGACCCACTCAACATAAGGTCCATAGGCTGTCGGCTCTCTCTGCCCAAACAAATATTTACCTTTTCTGAAGATTTTGGCCCAAGCGACCACTACCATCTTTAGCATCTCAGGATCTTCCGCTTTCTTGCAAAACATTGATTCACTGACTTTGCTATTTTTAGGAGGACTCCGCATAACATACCCTAGCTGGTGTAGGAAAAAACCGAGTTATAGTTAATTATTCCATGTGTCCCCATGAGAGGGACGTTGAAGAAACCCCCACAACTGGTAGTAATTATAGTACTATCAGGTCGATGCCTATACCAAGTTATGTTGAAAGATATGAGAGCCATGAGCTCCGTGGCCCATGTGCGAGTGCTCTGGGTATCCATGAACAGTCTTTTGGTCGGCAGCGGATACATAAACCATTTATACAACAATTGAGCATAACACACTACAAATCCTTTCTTATCATACCTAGAATGGATAGAAAAGTAAGTGTTGGCCAGGATAGTCGGAACCAGATTCAGATTCATGAACATGCAAATAGATGCCAGATCCACCAACTTCTCAACATCAGGAAAAATAACTAGACCATAAATCAAAACAGCTAAGAGAGAATTGAACTCAACCCACTGACACTTAATTGCCAAGTCTCTAGATTTTCCTATCAGAAAGTCCTCAGAGAGACCACTAGTTATACCTCTCTTCCTCCAATTGCCTTTCACACCACTCAGGCTCAAATAAAGTGCCTTAGTGATGGCTTCATAATCGGGTTCACTCGGAACACATGAAAAGGGAATATGATCAGTGAATTTGATCCCCTAAGTATAAGAATACTCCTTAAGAGTCAGTGCTAGTTGATAATCCTGGAATGTGAAACATCGTAGCTCCGGATCATAGAATTGTAACAAAGTGTGAAGAGATCTATCCTCTACCTGAACATCCAACAAGGCCAAAAGATCATCGTATTGTTTGCTAAAGGCTTGTGAATTCGGATAAACCACTTCCCTACTCAATAATTTCAAATGAGGCCAACTAGAAGTACCAAACTTGTAACCGAACACGTCTATAGTGTCTCTCTTGACAACCTTATTGTTGCTTGCCATTTTTGATACAGACGTCTACTCTGAAACACCCTGGAAATGAAATGCAAATGCAGGTTAACTCATTTTTTTAACATATATATATATATATATATATATATATATATATATATATATATATATATATATATATATATATATATATATATATATTACATTTCTTTTGTAAAAATAAATATGCCATGATGCAAGGTGCAATAATTCATTCAATCAAGGTTTCCATCGTCCAAAATCCGTTGTACTGTTACTAGATGTGCCAAGAGTATCACGCTCAATAGTCCAGACCAAAAAAACCATAGAAAACCAAGTCACCAGCGGAATACGGTCACCAACATAATAAAATCACCATCTGTACCTGAAAAGATTATTCCCTCCCCACTCACGGGTAAAGACTAGGTCAGGGTAGGCCAATGGTGACTCAAAATCACGGGTCCGTCCGGAAGAACTATCATCAAGCCACAAACGTGGATGACGATAACACTCCATTTGAACCTCATCTGAGCGTAGACGACATGACCGCACTGGTAGGACCTTCGTCAAATAGTCGTCATGTTCTACTCTATTCCTAGGTTTTCTAGATAGTGCACTCTAGCCTGGGTACTGGGCCTTTTACCTCATAATAACACCCACCCAACATGGAAAACCAGAATCCAGCATAGTAGATAACTAACACGGAAAGCAATAAAATGCAATGCAAACATATGCTCAGATAATCATTTGCAAATGAATAAACTGAAAGCATAAAAATAAACACCCAAAGAAAATAAGACAAATGTTAGAATCGACTCCGGGATAGACCAATAATAGGTCAACCTATTGTCCCCAGTGAATTCACCAGCTGAAACAACCGGCTGAACAATCAACTGATAAAATCAATGAAGTCTCCATCAAACATTTTTTATCCCACGGGAAGGGAAAGGTAAACATCGAGTAAACATGAGAAGGGTGAAATCATGATCAAACAATCAAGAGATTTGGTAAGGGAGTCTATTGCGCGAGGGGAAGGTATTAGCACCCCAAGTGTGTGTTTCAAATCTAAACTTAGGAGCTAAAATAAAATGAAAAGAAGGAATGCATGCAAAAGAAAAGAGAAAATAATGTAGGGAAAATAAAGTTGTGCTCGTTCGGGCCCTACCGCAATGCCTACATATCCCTTTTAAGGAATCAGAACAACTGTAGTTCGGATCAAAAGTTTATGTTGGTTTGTATTTTTTAATGAATAATATGAATTTCGCCTTCTGCCGCAGCTCAAACTTTGGAGACTCATGCGTCAACACATAAGTGAATTAACATGTTCTTTTGAAAAAGGTTTTATAGAAAAGCCAAAAGGCGCAAAATAGTTTGTATTGGTTGATACATTTTATCTTAAAAAAGGATTTGAAAGTTGTTAGATGTTTCATGAATTTTTCCAAGAAAAGAGTTTTAGTCTTAACGCAAGGATGAAAAAGAAATAAAAATATCTAAGGGATACTAACCTAGATCTATCCCTAATGTTATCATACAATGATGGCCCTATGGTTGAGTTTTGAAAGGGAAATATCTACCTTATGTTAGCATGCATGGATACCTATCCTAATGTGTAGATCGAAAGCTACTCTAATCGAGCGATCCTTAGGGGACATGGTATAGTAAACAAATAAGCAAACAAGTGCTTTGGCAAAAGCACATAAACATGAGTAACACATACTGACTCAAAGGGACGGGGAAACAAGAGAAATGCTTTAGCTAAGGGAAGCGGATCACCCAAAGCAAACAAGCAGGAGACAGATGAAATAAAAAAAATGTGACGTCCAAAGCGACTGAACACCTAACCAAGATATAGAAGATTGAGGTAGGCGACAAAAGAAGATATGAACGATCACGGAGTGTCAGTGTAGGTCAATGCGAACTCCTGACAAAGCGTGGGGGTTTGATTGCAAAACCCTTCCCCACTTGACGGACTCGATACACAAGATTTGCACGACTCTGAAGCATCAACGTACAACGTGAGCTAAGGATGACACAAACTAGAATGTGCAAGGGTCGATTATGGACCCTCCCAGCTTTCCTCCTTTTGAGGACTTATCATCTGTAATACAATGCGGGAACAAATGTAAACACACGTGCATAATACCTACAACAAAGGTAGGATTTTAAACAAACACAAATAGCATACAGAAAGTGGTGCTTGCTACAAGACTTTAAACAGCGACTTCGAGCGCACGCTCTTTATTTCTTGCTTCCTACTTCACATGATTTCTAGAAAGCGATAAATGCCCCTACTATATATGATATCTAGAAAGCAATAACATGTGGAGAAAAAATAGAAGAGTGGTATACTAAACAAACAAAGGTTCATAGCGCAACAAGCAAAGTAGAGAAACCCTGAAAAAATCCATGCAATTTAGCATCAACAAACAAAGAAAGTCAGTAATCGAACAATAAACACAAACCTCAAAGCGTTGGCGTGAAAACAAATCACAAGTAGTGTGTATCAGTCACGACCACACAAACATCCTGCATGAAAATACAAGCCAGATAAAACACGCAATAATGCACATATACATCTCTTAGAATGTGAGTACAGATAAATCGTATCAGAAGTGAGTTCGTATCCCACAAATAAAGTGGAACACGATACAATCAAGATACAAGAAAAGTCACATAGGAAGCGATTTCGCATCCCACAAATAAAGTGGCACACGAAACAATCAAATGACGACTGAAAGTTTTGTCAAAGCACGTTGCATAAAATTAAATCATGAATACATGCCCTGCAGCTGTTCGACAAAATTGTAGGCCTGGATGGGAAAGCCTTGCATGTAACCCCTACGTCTTGGCCACTTCAACCTCCCTGCTTTGAACTTCAATATCTCTCTCCATAATACATGAAATGAAATGCACTTTAAACCAAAACTGAAGAGGACACAACAAACTCCAACTTTTATTTTCAACATTTTTCAAAATGAAAACTAAATTCATAAGAAAAACCACCATGAACATGTGCATGCCACCTGTTCAATCAAATGCTGGCCTGGCTGGGCAAGTCTTGGCAGAATTTTGCCTTTCGATCCCTCAAAACGTAAACATCATAACTCTCTCCATAAGCCACCAAATGAAATGATTCTTGAATCAAAATTGGAGAGTAGACTCTGATCTCCAACTTTTATATTCAGAGATTTTTTATTTGAGTCCAAATGAGACCCTAAAAATAGCCATGAAACTTGCAACGTTTTGGAACATATCTTGAAAATTACTAAGTGTCCAGAAACTTATAAGCCCCATAACTCCCAAAATAATCACTTTTTGGACTTGAGGTGTCAAGGAAAAAGTTGAAGAACTTTTACTTCTCTTTCCAAACATTTAAAGTTTGCACATTTCCAATAATTATTGAGAAAGTTATAACCAATCCAAATCCAGTACCATGAACACTTAAGCAAAATTCAAATATCCAAATAACTTCTTTGACAAGTTATCCCTAATTCACCATTCCCTTTGACTTTATACCACCATAGCTCATGGAACATAGAAATAGGAACATTGAGTTATTGATTGACCAAAAATCCCTCTAGTCAACAATTGACTTTAGCTGACTTTTCAGTTCATACATACTCAAATCTCTTCTTATTTGATCAACCCTGATTTTCTGATAAGGTGTGAAGATTAATAAACCACATATGCATGCTTTAAGATAAATGGAGAACTATGAGATCATCTTAAGCTTGAAAAATCAATTAAATCATGCCACTGATCAAAAACCCTAGTTTGCATCACAAAAGATAGGAGATGTTGACCATAACTTAAAACGCTAATCCAAATGAGATATCTTGAAGAACTCTTGAACTCATATATCTTGTGACTTGAGATGGAGTTTATGCTGGAGAGGCTCCAGATGTTCAACCCTTGAAGATAGATTTTCTTCTATTGAGCAATATACACTTATCCAACCAAAAATCTTAATTCCATGTCATTGAGTTAATGCGATGCAAATGATGAATATGATGATGAAGCATAAGCTATTTTGTTTACAAGTAGGAGGGAAAATTTTGGGGTACAACACAAGGCACTTACGCATGAGTCAACAACAACAAGCTTTCAAAAGAAAGTAACTCAAAAAACTTCAAGTTGTAATCCTATACATGAATTAGGTCCCATTCTACCCTAAAAGAGGAAAAACAAAGTATCAAGTCATACCAACAAGCAAGGTTGACATATAAGACTTAAAGAACAAGCAACTTCAAATTGATCATGTGATTCAAGACCTTGAACGAGTATTCAAATTAGAGGTAGCAACCTAACTAACATGGAAATGATTCAAAGAAAGACTCAAAGGAGTGTATGACACTATGTGCACAAACTTAATATTCAAGTTATAAAAGAATATTCAACAATCAACACAAAGTTCAAACATCATGGTAAAAACCTAAGCATGCTTCTAATTCAACTTTAAACTTAGATCAAAGTAACAAGCGTCAATCAACATTCAAAGGTAACAAACTAAACATGTTAAAGCTTCAAATAATAACTCAAAGGAACTCAGGGCAACAAATTATGTCATCAATATTCAAGTCATGAAGAAATGACACAAAGTTCAAACATCAAGGTGAAAACCTAAGCATAATTTAAGTTTAACCTCCTAAGACAATGTATCAAACTTTAAAAAAAGTAGTCAAACATGTCAAAAGGTAAACATCAATGTACAATTACACATCCTTAAGGTTCATGCCTCTAAGGGTTAGGTATTAGGACTCAAGACTTACTGTTGTATCCCAAAAATTTTCCCTCCCATTTTTGAAGACAGTTAATTCAAGACACATCCTCATGCTCATGAAGGTCTCAAGTACTCAAGGCTACTCAAGGGTGGACCAGTCAAACCTCCTCCTAAGCAAATGACCTACAACTAGGGTTTTGTGTTTCTCAAATAAAATTGAGTCTCTAATGCCTCAAGTGGGTTTCATGATTCCTCAAGGATGATTGGTGCAAGTTGAGCCAATTTTGAGAAATGCATGAAACTTACATTGATCAATTTTGAAATTATGGACTAATGGACCTAATTTTTTAAGTTCAAACATGTTCATGACATGATAAGAAACCCATAAATCCACTCATGCCTTATCTTTTATTTCTATTTCATTTATTTTGTTTTTTATTCAATTAAATACAAAATAAATTAAATAAAATAGTAAAATGATGGACCAAGGCATATGGGCTTGGTGTTGGATCAAATTTGAGGCCCAAAGACTCTTGGATAGGCATGCAAACATGGGGGACAAGTGTTGAGACATAATCTTCTCAAAATGGAATGTTTGAAAACATGTTTTTTTGTGTTTTGGCAAGGCATTGAATACTTGGTATTTTCCTCTTTTGTCTTGATCTATTTTTCTTTCTCTATATAAACACACCACATTTAGACACAAGACACGCGAAAAATTGGCAAGAGAAGAGGGTTTCAAAGAGCAAAAATCTTCAACTTTGCTTCACATTCGACTCTCAAATTCTAAGCAACTTCAAAGCGATCCAAGGTTTACAGTCACTTCCTGAAGGTCTGAGAAACATTTTCAAACTCATACCTAATCAATTCACCACCTGAAACGAGTCCAACTACTTGCCCCAATTGGTAAACTTTTGATTTTTTAATCTTTTATTTCATGCGTGTTTCATAGCTACTAATCATTCAGATCTTCATATGTGAATATTTAGAACAAGTTGAGGTGATCACATGTGAAAATGAACGCCCCAGTGCCTGCAACCCTTTTTTCTGGCTTACCCTTTTTACAATTTTATTCCTATTTTTTCTTTTTATTTTGTTTAATTAATTTATTGTTTTTTTCTTTTAATTATTTTTAATTAACGAAAATCATAAAAAATAAAATAAAATTAGATTTAGACTTTTAATAGGTTAATTTAATTTTTGACAATATTTTCTTAATTAATAAATTAGACATATCTTTTTTATATAATTAATTAAATCTTTAATTTAGGTTTAATGTCTATTGATTTTATCATTCAAATCAAACCAAAATGCATAAAAAAAATTAATTTCTAATAATATAGATGTTAAGACTTTAAAAGATAATTTTTCCAAACATATTTTGTTTACTTTCGCCATTTTTTATTAGAAATCATTGTATAGGTCGCATAAGTTTTTTTTTTTGTAATAGCTTAGCGTTTAAAATTCTCGCAAAGTTGTAAATATTGTAAATCTCCCAAAGTCATGTAATAGCTGTAGGTCTTTAATTTCCCACATTCTATTTTCTTGTGCTTATGCTTTGTATGCCTTGTATGTATATGCAAATATTAGCTAATAGGATTGTATGACAAGATAATAATCAAACGCTAGAAAACTCTAATAAAAGATAAAATAACCTAATCAACACACTTGCACACTTGCACCTCTAGGGTAACCTCCCTCTGTTGCCTTCAGAAAAACAAACAGTCATGTCCCTCGAAAATAAGAATACTTTAGCAAAGACCCTCGGTTAAACAATATAATCATGGTCCATTTCTAATAAAGATCATAATCCCTCGATGACGCTTCAGGTTTCCTACAGATGATATATCCCCTTCGATGACCCTACGAGAAAAATGATGATAGTTCCTTACGAAATTACTAAAGCATCCTTACAAGTTACCTTCGATGATTGTACGATGACCCTACGTTTATCCGGTTACATCCAATGGTAGGGCTTTCTTCTAACTAATGGTACGGATAGCACTATCTAAAGGAGGAGGAAAAGTACAAGAACGACCTTGAGTGGGTAGATACTTTTAATCACTTGCTCAAAAAAACAAAAACATATCACACTACACTCTCAAAAATATTTTCAAAACACTTTGTACGCATTCTTGAGGACCGATACAAGAATAATTACAAAGTTTTGCCTTGCATTGGCACATTCAAAATATTTTTTCAAACACACACACAAAAAGCAAATTTTCAAAGTGAGCTAAGTGATTAACAACCCGTAGATAACTACAGATGAAAAGGGTGCTAACACCTTCCCTTTTCATAACGTACCCCCCGAACTCAAAAATCTTAAAAGGTCTTTCCTGTTATTTTCACCCTTTTCTTATTGGATAAAATAAAAGTCGGTAACGACTCTTGCTAACCGCAACATTTGTGATAAAATACAAAACAAGTCAGTTCTCCCACCGTATTACACTTATCAAAGTCAATTACTACAAGTGCTTAGAGCAAATAAGTACCCAATCATCAACATGTTATTAAAGCTTAGTGCACAAGAAAGTTTCAAGGTGTACAAGATGAACATCATGTCATGGCAGAAACATACCTAAAAGAATCACTTCAATCATGGTTCAAGGCAAGAAGAAATCCAATGGAAACAAACTCATGCATTAGGTCAAAGTTTAGGCAAACGATCCACAATTTATAACACAAAATGTTCACTTAGAATGTGACCTATAAGTGATCAAGACATCAAAACGAATGGGCATCAAAGCATAGCAGCAACTTGACAAAGAATCTCTATTCAAACACAATTCAAAGCAACAAGGAGTTCTAAAAGAAAGTAGTTCACAAACTAGGTCAAAAATTAAACAATCCTCAACAATTTTTAACAACAAAATTATCCACTTAGCACATGACCTATAATTGATCAAACATTAATGAAAAAACATGTCAAAGACTCAAGTTATGTGTCATGAAGTATCACCCAAAATATTGCACAAGTGCACCTCAAAGTATGGAATCAAACACGAAGAACAATTATCAATTAGGCATGGTGTCGAGTCTCAAGAAAACTAAATTTAAAATACCTCAAATATCTCAATTATACATCAATTTACCATGAAGAAAATCATCATCAAGGTTTCTAAACATGACCAAAAGATTGGCAAAAAAATCTATCGAACAAAGCATCAATCAATGAATCAAAAGCAAGTATCATTAAGTAAACATACTTCTAACAAAAAGGCCTAAAGTTAAATCAAGTAAAATGATAAAAAATAAAATAAAAATATGACAAAATAGGTAAGACATAAAAGCACCTGAAACATATTCTTACAATTTTTTGTGATGAAAAAATATTGAATTTGAGATGCAAATGAAAAGAAACGAAAATATCACATAAACTATATTGGGGGTGCAAAGTTGAAAAGAAAATTTGAACTAAAACATGTTACAATGCACAACTGGGCTCAAAAGAAGAGGGTGCAGAAACAAATATGCTCAGGACCACATGCGCTTCAATCCAAACATTTTCAGAATTATCACATTTTTATTTTGTAAAAAAACAATTAAAACAAAATAATGAAATAGAAAATGAAGCAGACACGTGGACCAATGATATGATCTCACCTCAATCTCTTTGAATAAAAAATGGCATTCCCTCTGAAACCCTAGACATCACCTTCTTCGATCAACAACCACCATTGTAGTGGCGCTTGTGGTGGACTCAACCAAAAATGGATGAGACTACATTATTCATACTCGGTTTTAACCGTTGATCATGAATATCACCTCCAATTTCATTGATTCTTTCTTAAATAAGCATAATCAAGGCATAAAATGAAACCCTAACAAACTAAAAATCACACAATGCACCCTAACTACACAAATACAGAGCCTACAAATGTAGGGCTTCAGCTCATGGAATCTCTATCCTACTTCTTATGTCAAGAACTAAATGAAACGATGCTAAAAATGAGAAATCGATAGCGCTCTGGTGGTTACCTAACATAGAAACATCCATTGAATTTTGAATGCATGAAAACTCAAGAAAAATCTACAAGCAGCTTCCTGAGGACTTGAGGAAGATAGATCGAGCTTCAATTTGCTCTGAATCTTCTTGAAATTTTTCAAATGAACTCGTGCGAATGAGGAAGATGATGGAGTTTGCAGATGCTCTGTGTTGATTCCAGGTGGAGATTGATGCGTTTAGAAGAATCTATGCCATGTGGAGATGATGATGGTGAAGAAAATGAGGGAATGATTCAAAGATGATGGAGATTCGTGATCTTGAAGTGGAGAGAATGAGAGAAAATTTTCAGGTCTCAAAAAGGTGTAATTGTGTTACTGAATTGGTTAGAGCATGAAAATGATTTTATATGGAGGCTTTAAAATGGTTGAATCTAAAGGAAAAGCTCAATTGTGGTTTAGAGTTTTTGTTACAGTTTTGTTACAAAATGAAAATGAAATAGAAGGTGAGCTCGGGCTGCTTATGGTGGGGCTCTTGTATTGCTTCAATTGTGTAGAATGAAGTGGTGTTGAGTATAATAAAAGTGAGTTGGAAATGGATAATTAGTGAGCAAGTTGGTAAGGAAAGCATCTTTTTGATATTTTGGTCAAAAGTGTGGGGTGTCATGCATGGTGCAAGAAAGTGTTAGGTCAAATGAGGCAAATGGTTGAGAGATGATGTGCATATGGCTGCAATAGTGATGTTAACATCACACAAAGTGATCAAAATTCCTTTGATACAAAATTCACAAGGTTTGTGGTGTTGTTGATTCAGGTCATGCATGCAACTTTTAATGAATACATCTCTTGGAAGAATGGTTCAAAAGATTCACATTTGGTGTCAAATAAGATAGGGCATGAGATGGAACGAGTCTTGTGTTGGAATCAATTTGAAATGAGACTTGTAACAACCTTTAAAATGACCTTGAATTTGTGTCATCAAAACTGACTTGGGAAACTTAGGAAAATCTAATTTATTTGCCATATTAATCAAGTTGACACACGAATTTCCACATCAAATATCTTTTGATTGATCAAAGATTTCAAGTTCAATCCTTTTGCGAATATATAGTATCAAATGGGATCTTGAACTATTTCCCTCAAGTGTTCACAATGGTTGCTTGAGCTCATCACATTCTCTCTTGAATGTCATGCATGTGAACATACATCAAGACTTAGAAAAATTTCCAAGTCTTTTGACTTTTACACCAACTTGAAGTACCAACTTTAACAACCCATATCTTATAATCCAAGGCAACTTTTGAATTCAAATCTTTTCAAACATGCAGTATCAAGTATGATCTTCAAATTAATCCCTTGTTCTAAATTTATTGATCATTGAGGAGAAAGATGTAACCCTTGACAATTTCTTACATGACCATGCAAATCGGTACTTAGAAAATTCTCTCAAACCCTAATTTAGTAACTTTTGTGACTTTGATGATTCTTCTTGATGCAACTTGATCAAACCTCATATTTTCATGAATAGTAATTTGAAATGTACATGGTCGACCAAAAATCCCAAAAGTTGATCTTTGACTTTGACCCCCTGTTGAATTTTCCTTAATTTTACCAAATCATCTCCAACTATCAATTAAAATCATTTCAGCCACTCTGAGAGGATCAATGAAATGCATATGGATGATGTAATATAGTGGGAGACCTGACTTGTTTTGAATTTTATCGCATATATTGCGGATAGCTAGAGTTGCCATTGACTTTTCTTTTATCCAATAAGGAAATGGTGAAAATAACAGGAAAGACCTTGAAGATTTTGAGTTCGGGAGTAGGTTATCAAAATGGAAGACGTTAACACCTTTTTCATCCGTAGTTATCTACAGGCTCTTAATCACTTAGCTCACTTTTGAAAACTTGATTTTTTTTTTTTGTGATTTGAAAATATTTTGAGAATGCCAATGTAAGGAGAACTTTGTAATGATTCTTCTATCAGTCCTCAAGAACGCGTACAAAGTGTTTGAAAATATTTGTTTTTTTTTAAAGTGTGATGTGAGAAATGTTTTGTTTAGAAAAGTTTGTGAGCAAGCAATCAAAAGTATTCTACCCACTCAAGGTAGTTCTTGTTATTTTTCTCCTCCTTTAGAGATAGTGTTATCCGTACAATTAGTTGGTAGGTAGCCCTATCCGTTTGATATGAAGGGACAAGCAAAGGGTCATCGTACGGTCATCAAAGGAAACTTGTAAGGATGCTTTAGCAGTTTCTTAAGGGACTAGATCATATTATTTGTAGGCAACATCGTAGGTTCATCGAGGGACTACGATCTTTTGTATCGAGGGTCTTTTGCTAAAGCATCCCTATTTTCGAGAGACATGACCATTATTATGAAAGGTAATGAAGAGAGGTTAGCCTAAAGGTGTGAGTGTGCAATTATGTTCATTTTAGTTATTTAGTCTTGCAATTAGGGTTTTCTATTATTCATTTTTATCTTGCCATAAAAATCCTAATTAATAACAATTGCACAAAATATAGTAGCAGAAGGTAAAGGCAGAAATGTAAAACTAGGCTATTACAGAGCTTTGAGGCAGTTACATAGTAGTGAAGTACAAAAAATAAAAACCTACAACTATTACATACTAGGAGCAGTTACATAATAGAAAAATGCGGAAAAAATAAAGCTATGATATTACAGTTGAGCGCGCCCTATACACTTTATCTAAGAAAATAAAAATAAGATGAAAATAGAAAAGAAAATATTTTGGTGTTTTTTTAATGAAAAAAATGATTTATGATAATTAATTAAATAAACTGGAAAAAAAACCTAATAAATTTTAATTAATAAAAAAAGGTTAATTTTGAAAAATAGTTAATTAAAAACCTAAAACCTAATTAGTTTTAATTAAAAAAAGGTTAACTTTGAAGAAAAAAAATATAAAAAACCCTAAAACCTAATTAATTTTAATTAATAAAAAAAGGTT
Source organism: Vicia faba (assembly GCA_948472305.1). Lineage (NCBI taxonomy): Eukaryota > Viridiplantae > Streptophyta > Magnoliopsida > Fabales > Fabaceae > Vicia > Vicia faba. Next base: position 497,923,179 of record OX451738.1, read on the forward strand.
AATTAAAAAAACTAAAACCTAATTAATTTTAATTAATAAAAAAAGGTTATTTTTGTTTAATGATAAATAAAAAAACCTAAAACCTAATTAATTTTAATTAATAAAAAAAGGTTTATGTTTAATGATAAATAAAAAAAAGAATTAAGTTTGCCAAAAAATAGATTAGGGAAGAAGCATCAATGGAAAATAGGGTTAGAAAAGAAAAATAGTGCAAATGTCAAGGGTGGGTGTTGAACCCACGCCTTTTGCCTTCAAAACATCATGGCTTGCCAAAAAATAGATAGGGGAAGAAGTATCAATAGAAAATAGAGTTTATCATGCATAGTTATACCTCAGAAGCATGTTAATAATGTTAGTATGCATCAAAACAACATGAAAACAAAACATATGAATTACAAAAAAAAAAAAGGAAATCGGAGATAAATGTATGCGATTTTTAGGCCCTTTGAATCATCAAGATTGACCCATTCTTACCCTACAATGCCACAGTGATTGATTTGGATGATAGTCTTTCTTGGAGAGAGGCTGGAAATAGGGTTTGAAGTTTGCCCTAGTTTTGGATAATTTTGGAGTTTTTTGGAATAATGATCTCTTGCCAAGTTTTTTGTGTCCTTGTTGTTGTCTGAATATGGAATATATATAGAGGAAAATTAGGTCAAAAGAAGTGGGATTGGACCTTTGTATGAAAGCCTTGATTTTATTTAATTTATTTTGAATTTAAATAAATAAAATAAAAAATAAATGGAATAAAAATCAAAGGGGTGTATGAATAGGTTCTTAGATTCACTTATGAGGCCTAATACACATTTGAACCTTGAAACACAACCCCATTAGCCCAAAAATTCGATTTTGATCAATTTGGGTTTCATGCATTTTCTCAAAATTTCCCAACTTGTGCCAATCATAAATATCTCAATTTTTATCATATAAAGGTGATCTATGACTTTTTGAAAATATCAAGATGTCCCCTACAATCTCTATGTTGATCATTTTTTCATTTGAAGAATTTATCTTGATGTAAGTTGCCTTGACAATAAGTGTCTTTTTGTTGACTTTTGAAATGACCTATAATGTTGTAGAGAATTGAATTTCCTTCAAAATGAGCTTTTATAGAGAAAAATATGATGAAGCATGTGGAAGTTATGCTTGGTCAAAGTTCAGTTGACTTCTCCTTAAGAAAGCCCTAATTTGGTAACTTTTGACTTTTGATGAATTGAGAGTTTTCTTGATAAATCATGGTCAACCCTTCATCAAATGATGAATGTGACTTCAAGATCTTGATGTTGACCAAAAATCTTAAAGTTTGACTGTATGTTGACCACAAATGTCTTTTTATCCAATATAGTTAATTTTCAGTCATCTGAGCAATTGACTGAGCAAATTTGTGATGCAAGGCTTGAAGTTTGGCATGAATATTACTTGAGACATATTAGGAACCATGAAATCCACTTGAGGCATTATAAGCTCAAATTTCCTTGAGAAAAGTGAAACCCTAGTTGTAGTTCAACTGCTTAGGAGGAGAATTTGTCTGATCAAACATTGAGTAGCCTTGAGCAATTAAAAACCCTAAGAGAATGAGGAGGTGTCTTGAAGAAAATGGGAGGGAAAATTTTAGGGTGCAACAGCTGCCCCTGTTCAATCTTCTTAAACCTGGAGAGTTAGATTGACATGTCCGCCATTCGTGATCCAAAGGTGGAAGAGGATTGAACACTTAAGTACCTAGAAATTTGCACTCGCCAGTGCACAAAGTAACACTGTTGGTTGATAATATTGCTTGAATGGGCTTAAAGATTCCATTTGGAGAGATGATAGAGTGTCACCGAGGATGGGCTCACAGATGCCATCTAAATTAATTGTTGATGGGAGTATCAGAATGAGTCCATGCTCGACTTGATCTGATGGAATGAAATTTTTTGAAGAAAAATGATTTTCAGAACGAATGCCCTGAAGGAGATGTTTTTCAGAATTCAGTCTCTGAAGGGAGATGCTTTTTAAAATTCAGTCTCTTAGGGAAATCATTTGGTAATGCAGATAGTCGCCCCGTCCTATTTCAACAATTGATCTACAGTCTATTTTTCACTGGTAAACCCATCCTATTTCGGGAATTCATACCACTTGGTAATATAGATAGTTGCCTCATCCTATTTCAGGAATTAATTTGTGACCTATTTTTTATTGGTAAACCCATCCTATTTCAGGAATTCATACTGCTTGGTCATATAGATAGTTTCCCCGTTCTATTTTGGGAATTAATCTCAGACCTGTTTTTTGTTGGTAAACCCGTCTTGTTTTGGGAATTTATACCCTTGGTCGTATAGATAATTTCCTCGTCCTGTTTGGGAATTAATCTCTGACCCGCTTTTATTGGTAAACCCGTCCTGTTTAGGAAATTCATACCGCTTGGTCATATAGATAGTTACCACGTCCTATTTTAGGAATTAATCTCTGACCTATTTAAAAATTTCTGATGATATTCGTCTGTTTGCGAACTTTACCTAAAAAGACAAAATTAGTTTTGTGTAATATCGTGATGCATGTAATGCATTAGTGATGCTCTCAAGATAAATGAGAATGTTATATGTGTTTCAGTATGCATATGCTATGATGTATTGTGGCATGATGTATGGATGCAATATGTTGTTGAAGCGTATCAGTGGCTTTTTGTAACAACTATGGCTGGGGAAAATAGATCCTTGACTATTGCTAGGAATGAAGAAAGTGTTTCTTCAATTTCTGTTGGAAATAATTTTGATGGAGATTCCCTCTTTCTGTTTGAGGATACTCCGCTAAGGATCTTCGACTTCTACTTGACGATTGAGGAATTCAAGGAGATTCGATCGTTTGCTGCTCTTTTGTTGAAGGATTTGATTCTTACATATCCTGACTGGGGATAAAAATGTTGGATATTCCTCTAGTGTGCTATATGTCCAAGTTTCAGATACCATAGCAACTCTTCTGGGATAACAACTTTGATTAAAACATGTTGGAGAAAAGAATTTTATTAGGGATTTATGGCGTTGGAGTAATAAGCTCTGCTGGGAATTAAGCTTATGTAAACTGTGTCGAGGAAATAAACTCTTATGGGGGTTGGAATTTTATAGGTTGTGTTGAGGAAGTCTCCACTGTATGCTAGATAAATGATCAAACCTCCTTATCCGCTACGGGACCTATTGGGGATGATGATCAGGTTAAGATATCCATTAGGGATATGGAGGTGAACTGCTGGAAGATGCCCGAATTTCTGCCTCTTGGCATATTAGACTTGTTGGGGGAATATATCTCTGTTGGGGATGAGCTTGTGAAGATAGCTCTGTGGGGATTTGCGGATGACTTGAACATTATCCCAACTCCTAGAGTCTTTAGTAAATGTTGATCAAAGTGATAAAAAAGTGATGATATAACGGTACATAGTCGTACGCTTTAATCTCTAACTTTTTCGTGGATTGTCTTTTCAAATTTGCAGTCCACTAGGATACCCTTTTTTGCCCAAGCCGCCTTCTCAGATTTTCGACTTGCCAGGTGTACAATTTTATTTATGTCCATAATTTTTGCCCGAATCCTTTTGGTTCGTCGGGATGCCCTTATTTTTGCTTAGGCCTATCAACCTAGCAGGTCTCTTTTTCATGCGTAGTATTTTTTAATATGTCTGCGTTCATAGGGCACGAGGAATTTTCATTGTCCATGGTAGTAAATGTTGTAGCACCGCCATAAAATATTTTCTTGATCATACGTGGCCCTTCATATGTGGGGAGTCCATTTTCCCATGGCATTAGTCTGGTTCACCCGATGTTTGAAGTTATTGATCAACCATTGATTACCAGGTTTCTGATAGTCTTGACCTTCCTCGGTATTTTTCTAAGAACTGTCACGGCAGAATGACACCATCTGATACTGTTGACATAGACAAGAAATTTGGTGATACAGAAGATTCAATTTTCATAGTGGCTTTTTCTGAAACTCGTGATCAATGTAACATGCCCCAAGTGATTCAGATGGAGATCTTCCCCTGGCTATTCAACACTTTTGAGAGATTCTTTAAATCTTGACTTGACTGCCACAAATGAGTTGGACAATAACATGTCATGCCCCTTGATTTATGACCAATTGTGTCCATGAAAGGCCTGTTACTGGAAGTTTCTTTCTCTTTGACCCATCCTATGAAGTAATTCTATCCATTGGGAGGATTTTCATTCATTGAACATTCGTCATGCGAATTTCTCTGCTGTCAAACACTTAGTCATATGCAAACAGTGGTATTAAAATGCAAAGCTTATGTCTGTCTTGAAGTTTAAAAAATTCATTTTTTAGTAAAACAAAATTTGTAAGAATGTAATATTAACTCAAGATTTATAGTAAGCCTTACAGGAGTAAGGATACATTTTTCTAACAATATGTTTTTCAACTAACCCATGCTTCAGTTAGGACTTTGAATGGTTATAGCATGACCTGGTTCACAGTTTAAGAAAAAAAGGATAAAGGCTCAACGTTTATTTGTACCCAACTTGTTCTCCATGATGTCCTTCAGTCCTATACTCAGTTAATTATGCCTTTAGGTTCCAATAGAGTTTGGAACTATAGCACTGGAACTTGGTGATAATTCAGAAGCCGAAAGTTTATTTGAGAAGGCAGTCATTTTTTCTTGTAACATCTTTATTTTGTTGAGGATTTGTAGAGACCTCTTTTTGACTTTATTATCCCTAAATTTTTCCTAAACTGTTTTGTTAGAGATTATAGTCAGCGGGATGCCCCGGTTTTTTCCTAAGTCTCCTTCATAGGTTTCGACTTAGCGGGCTGTTCTTTTGAAAGATAATGACTTCCCGACTTAATGATTACGGGGAACCATCACCGACTTTTAATTTGGAAGGATGACTTCGATACTACATGTTGTGTATGAAGGAAAAGCTTGCAATTGAATGCACAATTGAATTAACTGAGAAACTATCCTGACCCAGGTTATGATTAAGGGTTTGAATTTGTGTGAAAAAGAAAACTCCTACTTCTTAGGCTTAAAGGGGTTGAATAGGGATTAACTTTATTATATTTCCACTATTCAGGAATTGAAGCAACGCCTGTACATCGTCAGCAAGGTCTGTTCAAAATCATATTGTATGAGATTATGACATCGTTTTCTTCATCCTCCCTCTAAAGGCTTATAGCTTTTAATGAGAGTTGAATATTACAAAAAGGAAGTAAAAAGCACAGTTTAAATATAGTGAAAATGAATGGATTAGTTCAAGAGAAACATATGCAATGCATTAATGGAAAGAAAACAAATTTTGACATAAAGATAAGTGTTCGAACAAACAAAAGAAACAATTGAAAATTCAAATGAACTGGACGCTCTCGATTTTAGTCATGATTTGGCATGGGAGTAGTGATCACATTAGGAGTCTCAAGAGGGTCCAACTCAATCTCTTTGGAGTCAATCATATATTGAATCTTATTTTTCAAAGCCCAACAATTATTTTTGTCGTGTCCGGGACTATTGGAAAGATAGGCACATCTTACATTAGGATTGTACCGAGGAGAGGAAGTGTTGGGATTCCGAGGAAGATAAAGTAATCAGCTCCGCCTTCAACAGATGTTGCAATGTATGAGACAATGGCATGTTGATCCTGGTAAATTGTCTCCTGGGTGCATCCGACCTATGCTGATTTCCTTGTTGATGTTGTTGCACTGATGCAGGATTAGAAATTAGCACTGTCCCCATAGATTAGTTGCGGTCACTTCTACCACGACCCTTCTGGCCATACACAACATTAGCTTCTTTTTTTCCCATTTAATGTCTTCTTTGCAGTACTCGAAGATGAAGCCACTTGAATTTTCCACTTCTAATTCCACCTTCTACATGTTCCCCTGTAAATATCAGCTCTGTGAATCCGACTGAAGAGCTTCCGATCAGATGATTAAAGAAAAGACCTATCAAAGTTCCCATAAACATGTCAACCAACTCCCTATCAGACAAAGGAGGTTGAACTCTTCCTGCTAAAGCTCTCCATTTTTGGGTGTACTCTTTGAAGCCTTTGTTTGAGCCTATAGTCATACTCTGTAATTGCACACGAATTGGTGCAAGATCAGCATTGTATTGGTATTGTTTATAGAAACAACAGCCAAATCTTCCCAAGTACAGATATTGGTTCTTTCCAGTTGATAGAACCATTCCAAATGTGTCCCAGATAGGCTCTCTTGAAAGAAATGCTCCTATAACTTCTTGTCGGTAGTGTGTAGTTGAATCTTCCGGACATAAGACCTCAAATGGAGCTTAGGACAAGAAACACCGTCATACTTTGCAAAATTAGGGACCTTGAATTTGTGAGGAATCACAACTCCTGAAACTAAACCCAGCTCTTCAAAATCCAACCCAAGCACTCTCTGGATCTCCATAGTGTTTAAACAATCTTCCAACTGTTTATATTTTTCATCAGCAGGAGGATATTGTTCATCTGAAAAGTCTTCTTCATCTTCATTAGAATATTGGAAAGAACCAAAGTTGCTTCCTTTCTCAGCGTTCACACTCTTACCATATTCACCCTGGTTGTCATGTTCGTTTGATGGAATATCACAATCTTGAGCTTGCTTCGGAGGACCTCTGAACCTTCTTCCCAAATGCCGATTGGTTTCCTTGTCTTTTTCTTCCTATCTTTGGTGATGGGGGTCTTCATCTCTTCCTTCCCCTTGGCTAAGTTCAAGAACATTTATTGAAACTGGGCATTATGAGCTTGAATATCTTTGAATGTTTGTTCGAGAGCCATATTTTACTGAAATAAACAGTAAGAAGATGAGAAAACATGTCTAGAAAGTACCTTTATGTAATGAGATGCATGATATGTAGATGCATATGCAATATTTTCACGGATCTTGCAGGGTAAAAGAGAGAACGAATCCTAGTTGTAGCTTTGACTTATGGAACTTGGAGTCTTCATTTTCGAACGTCTTTCTATTAGCATCAAGCTCACCATATCGAGTGGGTCCTAGCCTCTGACTCAAAAGAACATGTTTTGATCTTTGATGTCGTATGGTTAGAGGAAAATAAATGCTCTTGCCCCCTTGCTAGTAGTCCGGCTTTAAGATAATCCTGCAACAAAGATCCCTAAGATCCTTGAAATGGTTAGTAAATTCCATGTCGGATGTTATGATGTCATGATGTTATGTTTATGTTTAAACATATAGCAAACACAAACAAATCACACAAGAGCCTTAAGTTTAAAGGTCTGCATGGGGTCCATATGTAAGCACCCCTTTCTATTGAAGTTAAGTTGGCTCAACCTGTCCTAACATATTAACCGGGTTCTAGGAATCTCATATCAAGGATCTTTCTTAAAGGTTTTATTTTAGTACATCAACTGATTTACCACCAAACAATTTCGCGAGTCAAATCTCAATGAGTGTAGCATCAAGTATCAACCAACCTTGCATTGCAACAAAGTCGGCTATCTCACTACCTTCTGATGGACAAGATGGGCCAATTAAGGTTATAAAAGTCAATTAGTATTTATGACACCACGTGGAAGCCCAATGTTATCCTCGACTGACTCAAGGAACATCAGTTTCCATGATCTATTGCTACTTACCTAAGGCATCCCTAGATCCGGGTGTAGGATCTTTACAAGAAAATAAACCCAAGCAACCCTTAAAATAAAGAAAGCAATGCAAATAAATAAAGCAAACAAAATTATCTAAGACTTTAAGGTAACCCCTCTTTTGTAAGTTTCCCCAGCAGAGTTGCCAGTCCTGTAATATGGTGGGAGAACTGACTTATTTCGCATTTTATCGCAAATATTGTAGATAGCTAGAGTCACCACCGACTTTTCTTTTATCCAATAAGGAAAGGGTGAAAAAAACAAGAAAGACCTTTGAAGCTACCGGCAGAAAACAGAGTCGCCACCGAACTTTATTTATCCCGAAGGAAGGGGAAATATCGATAAAACCACAGGGGAATGGATAAGATGGTCTTGCAACCGAGAGAAAGGGTAAGGGAGTCAGTTATGTGAGGGGAAGGTATTAGCACCCCTCGCATCTGTTGTACTCAACGGGATCCGTTTTGTTTGTTTGTCTTAAAGGGTGTTATTTATCTACAACTATGCTTGCTTAAGGGGAAATGAATGGTTTTTTATTATTGCGTTCGTGAGGGTTTTGCGACCCTTTGCCTATGTATCCAATGAAGGAATCAGAACACTGTAGTTCCTCTAGAAAATGATTGGTATGTTTGTGTTTTTTAATGGGCGACGTTAACGCACGCATTCTAGCAATAGGCACGACCGGTATCGCGGTAGAACGGAGATAACATACCTCTTGGGGAAGGTTTTGATTTGTTGAGTGTTTTGCGGGTTTTAAAATAAATTCAAGTAATGATTAAGTATTTTTGGATTTTCAATTCGTGAATGTTAAGCCTTAATGACAAAAGAAGAAGAGGGTAAAGGGGGAAACTAGAAAAATCCCTAATGTTGTCATGCATGGGTTTCATCCTAAGGTCTAATTAGTTCGCATCTTAAAGAAGAGGAAACTAACATCCTACAGGAGCATGTTATAGGTAAAAGGAGCCGGTGCTTGTGAAGGGTGGTCGTGTGTGGTGATCATGGTTCAAGTAAAAAAATATGTAGTATTAGGAGAAGTGTAAATAGAATGCTTGGGGTATGGGAATTGAATTGGGTTATGATTAACCAAGAGGCGTGCTTGATTAATCTCGTGAGAGTAGGTGCTCCTACCCTTCACTATGAGACCCTTTGTTCATGGAATCACTTGGTATATGGACCAAAGTGGTTGATTCGGGTTATGGTTAACCAAGGGAAAAACTTGATTAACCTCGTGAGAACGGTCATGCCCAAACTCAGCTATGAGACCCTTTAAGAAGACGCTTGGTACGTGGACCAAAGGGAGAGAAATTGCTTCAATGGATAAGATGAAGAGCCCATACAAGGTGGCTATATGCATGCTCCTAAAGAGTGGGACTAGCATGGCGCTAGTATTCTAAAAGACCAATTGAAACAATCGATCGAATAGTTATCACTGTAGAATAGCCCAGGACCGAACTATGAAATGTGTGCGAGTGTGCATTTTGTCGGTGGATACCTGTTTATTGATGATGAGCCCAAGAGGAGGCCAAGTGTTCTACTTTAGAATAGATATGAATGATTAGCAATTTTTTAACATACAGAGAAAGAAACAGCAAAACAACAAGGTTCTAAATTATTACAGACCATACGGGGATGGGGGTACAAGTTTATGAATGGGGATGAATCGGATTGAAAGTTCGATTAAAAATCTAGTTAAACAAGCAATACAACCAAATCGAAAATTAATCAATAAACTAACTAAATTATCTATAAAATTAACTATTCTAAATAACTAATAAAAGGAAAATTAGTTTAATAAATTATTAGTAAGGTAATTAAATTTTTTGTATTTTTATATGAATTTTTAGGTAATGAAAATACTAAAAGAAAATTAAAACTTAAATTCTAAACATTTTTTTTTTGTGATTTTTCTTTTAGTAAAGAAGATATTAAGAGAAAATTAAAACTAATTTTAAACATATTCTTGTGGTTGATTTTTTTTTAGAGAGAAAATGTTAGGACAAAATTCTAAATATATACTTTTAATATATATATATATATATATATATATATATATATATATATATATATATATATATATATATATATATATATATATATATATATATATATATATATATATATCAAAATAACTAATTATAAAAGAAAAAAAAAGAAAAGAAAATAACAAAGAATTTAGAAATGGGCCTGAATGTAGAAATCTGGGGTGCAAAAAGTAGGAATAGCCCAGACCCAATAAGGAGGGTCCGCCTGATCTTGTGCAGCTTGCTGAGAAGGGTGTATCATGGGCGTGCAGGTCTGGAGTGTTAATGCTAAAAGATGATGATGCGATGAAGATCTATTGGCCACAGATTGGGAGTGCATCGTAGGACCTGGAAGGATGCCTGTGTAGAATCTTAAAAATTAAACAAACAGGTGGTGACAAATGTCACCACCATGTTAAACTCTTAACCCATAATTATTGAAGGGAAACAAATTATCATGAACATAAAAAAGGGGAAATAATATTATAACACACACACTCTCTCTCTCTCTCTCTCTCTCAATCGTAGGTTCTCTCGCCTCTCTCTCTCTCTCTCTCTCTCTCTTGTATTCAAACAACACACAAAAAAGACCACCTCGTTATCCATGGCATCGGATGGCAGAGACACCGTAACTTACTCCGATCTTAATTTTCTTTGCAACTTCTGAATCGTTTCCTCCTTCTGGTCACTACTCTCTGGTTGGATTTCACAGATTTTGAAGGATTTGGCCAGGATCTTGAAAGGGAAAAAATGAAACCCTAGTTTCTCAATACGATGGAAACTGATGATCATGCTTATGAACAGTGACGATTAACGAAGAATGAAGGCCGTGATCGAAGGCAAGCTCGTCAAACGGCTGAGACTTCTCCCGGTAACCTCTTTCTGATTTTGCTATTTGTATCAGTTCTCTGTCATTCTGTGGCTTGTGAGATTTTGGATTTGATATATCTTCTCTTCTTTCTGCTCGTGGTTTTTCTGAGGGGTTTGCGTAAGGAACATGATGATAAAAATAGGGTTTTGTGTGTTACTCGTTTGTTGGCTTTTTAGTTGATGTCGTTTCAGTTTTTGCTGGTTTTTTTGGTTGATGCAGTTTTGGTTTTTTGCTGGTTTTTTGGTTGATGCAGTTTTGGTTTTTTGTTGGTTTTTTGGTTGATGCAGTTTTGGTTTTTGCTGGTTTTTGCTTTGATGCAGTTTTGGTTTTTGCTGGTTTTTGCTTTGGTAGTTTGTTTCTGGTTTGTTGGTTTTTTGATTGATGCAGTTTGTTTCCAAAAAAACCGTCCCCTACTGTATGTTTTTGTATTAGTTATATATCCCAGGAAAAAAGAATTTGGGGGGGGGGGGGGGGACAATAACATGATTTGAACTCTTTTGCTACCCTACTTTGTTACCTTCTTTATGCTACTTTTAGCTTGCCTGTTTGGTGCAAGTTTTGAACAGGTTTTGACAGTTTTTTGGCTTATTCTATTTGGACCATTTGGGAAGACAATATGCAGGGAAGCAGTTCTGACTTTGTTTTTTTTCTGTAAAGCAAATAGTTGGAAAAATTTGTTTGTTGACTTTGTTACTGCAGAAAAAATGTTTTTGAATGGGATGTGATGTTCTTTGTTAGGCTGAAATGTGATTTTGTACCTTTTTACTGCTAGGTAAATGTGATGATGTCTACTAAACTTGCAGTAGCTTTGTTTGTCTTTACTGTGAACCAAATTGGTTTTTGTGATTTGTAGTAAAGAACTAAGCCCATGATTAACACTTGAATTCTGATTATTGCGTGAAACAAAATGTATGAGGCCTTTGCTTGTTGAACTCAAATTCATGACTGAAATAATCTCTACTTCTGATTCCTTCAAACAACCCTAATGATGAAATTGAAAAGGAAACTTGGTTGAAAATTATTGTTTATGCTCAATGCTTATGCTTCTTGATAGCTTGCTAACATTTATGTTTTCTTTTGTCTCATGAGCTTGAGTTGATGAGGAATGGATGAAGATGTCAAGGCAAGACTGTGGCATTGCTTGGAGGAGTTTGGAGGGAGATTTGAAAAGAGTTTTGAAGAATTCTAATAGTCCATAGGATAACATCATTAGTTAAGAGTCATCTTTGAACTTGTACATTGTAAAAAGCATTAGGACTTGTAATTAGAATGCTTGCAACAAACTTTTTAGAGAAATGATGTATTTGAATGTGTAGTTTATTGCAACATCTTGTAAACTTATAAGCTAACCAATTCAAAAATGGAATTTGTGATACAAACTACATATTGAATTAAATCCAATGAAACAAATGAAATTATTTAATCTTTTCTCTTAAGGACACCTTCTTTAAATGGGCTAGACAACCTTAACAAATTCGAACCAAAATGAACACTCGAATGGATTCCGAATGAATGAATATTTTTCACAACTTGAATTAAATCTTGCAAAGGTCTTGTAACTTGTGACTTATCCTCTAAGAAATCCAAATCCATTTGATAAACCTTCAACCCCTTACTTTGATTTTAGAAATCCAAGCTATCTTGCAATTAAAGTGACAAAAGATAACAATGCCATGATCACGATACAAACACACAACATCATCCTTGTACCATGATTTAAATTTTGCAATTAAATCTTTAAAAGAATATCACTTGACAAAATCACTGCCTTGAATAGTTCTTGAAAAAGAAATGGCTTGAGGTATTGAAAAAATAAGCCAAACCATAACTTATAAGATCCTCCCCTGAAACCAAAAACAGACCCTAGTATCTCGGTGCTCTCGAAGGAACCTTGTAGTGACCCGATAAGAGAAGAAACTAACGCACAACCTTTAGTCTCATAAAACCCTAATTCCTTGACCTTTGGTAGGGAAATAAACCCTAATCCTTGGCACCGATGAATTTGAGGGAGAATAGCTTTGTAACTTGATGAATAATAAATCCACAATAATGACACCTCAAAATCTTAATTCCACGTAGTCCATTGCCCAAGAACCAGATGAAACTGTCTTTAACTGATGAAGGAACCTTAAAACCAACATGAAACCCTAGTCTTGCACAAATGCTACTTCTTGAACCAAAGTGCTTTGTTCAATGAAGCGTATGATATGTAAATGAAGTAGTGAAAATGATGCAAATGGGATGCAAAGTTCAAAGCCAGAAAAAAAGTAAAAAGAGGTAGGGCAAATTTGGGGTACGACAACCTTGAAGATTTTGAGTTCGGGGGGTAGGTTATGAAAGGGAAGGTGTTAGCACCCTTTTCATCCGTAATTATCTAGGGGCTTTTAATCGCTTAGCTCGCTTTTGAAAACTTGCTTTTTTGTGTGTGTGATTTGAAAACATTTTGAGAATGCCAATGTAAGGAGAACTTTGTAATGATTCTTCTATCAGTCCTCAAGAACACGTACAAAGTGTTTGAAAATATTCGTTTTTTTTTAAAGTGTGATATGAGAAATGTTTTATTTAGAAAAGTTTGTGAGCAAGAGATTAAAATTATTCTACCCACTCAAGGTCGTTCTTTTTATTTTCCTCCTTCTTTAGAGATAGTGTTATCCATACCATTAGTTGGTAGGTATCCCTATCCGTTGGATGTGAAGGGACAAGTGAAGGGTCATCATACGATCATCGAAGGCAATTTGTAAGGATGCTTTAGCAGTTTCGTAAGGGACTAGATCATGTTATTTGTAGGCAACACCAAAGGGTCATCGAGGGACTATGATCTTTTATTTCAAGGGTCTTTTGCTAAAGCATCCATATTTTTGAGGGACATGACTGTTATTCCGAAAGGCAATGAGGAGAGGTTACCCTAAATGTGTGAGTGTGCAAATGTGTTCATTTCAGTTACTTAGTCTTGCAATTAGGGTTTTCTATTGTTCATTTTTATCTTTCCATACAAACCCTAATTACTAACAATTGCATAAAATATAGTAGCAGAAGGTAAAGGCGGAAATGTAAACCTAGGCTATTACAGAGCTTTGGGGCAGTTACATAATAGTGAAGTGCGGAAAATAAAAACCTACAACTATTACATACTAGGAGTTCTTACATAATAGAAAAATGCGGAAAAAAATAAAGCTACACTATACACTTTATCTAGGAAAATAAAAATAAGATGAAAATAGCAAAGAAAATGTTTTGGTGATTTTTTTATGAAAAAAATGATTGATGATAATTAATTAAATAAACCTAAAAAAAACTAATTAATTTTAATTAATAGAGAAAGGATAATTTTGAAGAAAAAAATTAATTAAAAACCTAAAACCTAATTAACTTTAATTAAAAAAGGTTAATTTTGAAAAAAAAGTTAAGAAAACCTAAAACCTAATTAATTTTAATTAATAAAAAAAGTTAATTTTGAAAAAAAAGGTTAATTAAAAAAACCTAAAACCTAATTATTTTAATTAATAAAAAAAGGTTAATTTTGTTTAATGATAAATAAAAAAATCTAAAACCTAATTAATTTTAATTAATAAAAAAAGGTTTATGTTTTGTGATAAATAAAAAAAGAATCAAGTTTGCTAAAAAATAGATAGGGGAAGAAGCATCAATGAAAAATAGGGTTAGAAAACAAAAATAATGGAAATGCCAGGGGTGAGTGTTGAACCCACACTCTTTTCCTTCACAATAACATGGCTTGCCAAAAATAGACAGGGGAAGAAGCGTCAATAGAAAATAGGGTTTATCATGTATAGTTATACCTCAGAAGCATGTTAGTAATGTTAGTATGCATCAAAACAACATGAAAACAAAAAATACGAATTATAAAAAAAACAAGGAAACTGGAGATGAATGTATGCGATTTTTAGGCCCTTTGGATCATTAAGATTGACCCACTCTTACCCTACAATGCCTCATGGATTGATTTAGATGATTGGCTTGCTTGGAGAGAGGCTGGAAATAGGCTTTGAAGTTCGCCCTAGTTTTGGATAATTTTGGACTTTTTTGGAATAGTGATCTCTTGCCAAGTTTTTTGTGTCCTTGTTGTTTTCTGAATATGGGATATATATAGAAGAAAATTAGGTCAAAATAAGTGGGCTTGGACCTTTGTATGAAAACCTTGATTTTATTTAATTTATTTTGAATTTAAATATTTAAAGTAAAAAATAAATGGAATAAAGATTAAAGGGGTGTATGAATAGGTTCAGAGGTTCACTTATGAGTCCTAACACACGTTTGGACCTTGAAACACAAGTCCATTAGCCCAAAAATTCAAGTTAGATCAATTTAGTTTTTATGTATTTTCTCGAAATTTATCAACTTGTGCCAATCATAATTCTCTCAATTTTTATCATATGAAGGTGATCTATGACTTTTTGGAAATTTCAAGATGTCCCATACAATCTCTATGTTGATCATGTTATTATTTGACGAATTTATGTTGTTGTAAGTTGCCTTGACAAAAAAGTCTTTTTGTTGACTTTTGAAATGACCTATAATGTTTTGGCCCATATCTCTCAAATGAACCATTTTTTGGATTTGAACTTAGAAAGACAAAGTTGTAGAGAATTGAACTTCCTTCAAAATGAGCTTTTATTGAGAAAAATATGATGAAGCATGTGGAAGTTATGCTTGGTCAAAGTTCAGTTGACTTCTCCTTAAGAAAACCCTAATTTGGTAACTTTTGACTTTTGATAACTTGAGAGTTTTCTTGATGAATCATGGTCAACCCTTGATCAAATGATGAATGTTACTTAAAGATCTTTATGTTGACCAAAAATCTTGAAGTTTGACTGTATGTTGACCACAGTTGACTTTTTATCCAATATAGTTGATTTTCAACCATCTGAGCAATTGATTGAGCAAATTTGTGATGCAATGATTGAAATTTGGAATGAATATCCCTTGAGACATATGAGGAACCATGAAATCCACTTGTGAAATTATAAGCTCAAATTTCCTCGAGAAAAGTGAAACCCTAGTTGTAGGTCAACTGCTTAGGAGGAGAATTTGTCTGATCAAACATTGAGTAACCTTGAGCAATTCAAAACCCTAAGAGCATGAGGAGGTGTCTTGAAGAAAATGGGATGGAAAATTTTAGGGTAAAACAAATGTCTTGAATCATAATTTGAACAATGAAATCAAGGTTTGGTAAAAAAGTTAACCTCAAGTTGTCTTTGATCAAAACCCTAATTTTTAATCATCTGAGTAGAGGCTTGTGATTCATCTTGAAACTATGAAATTCTAGCTTTCCATGTGTTATGATCAAGTGCCAAGATAAATGTTTAATGAATGCATGATGTGTTAAATGATATAATAGAGAAATAATGCATATAAGGGGTATGAAATGCATAAGCCAGATAAAGTATAAGGGTGGGACAAATTTGGGGTATAACATGTGCCCCAATTTAATCTTCTTAAATCTGAAGGTGAGATTAGCGCCAACCTTTCGAACGTTCAAGGTAGAAGAAGGTTAATAATAAGACTTGAAATTTGTCCTGAAAAGAAGGTGTAGTTGTTTTTTATATCTGTTAGGGAAGAAAATTTTGTTTTCTGGTGAAAGGTTTACGATTGGTAAGCTTGTAACGCAACAATAGTGTCAACACAAGGTTCTAAAAGGAAGCGATTGCTAAAATAAATAAGATCGATGAAAGTGTGGTGATCTATCATGTAGGATCCACAAGACATAAGATTAACAGAGGGTAGGATCATGTTCAGATCGAACACACATCATGTAAGATTTATGACTAACAGAAAGACAAAATGGGATAAGATCGATGGTAGCGGGGTAATCTATCATATGAGATCTACAAGACATAAGATTTAAAAGAAGACAAGATCGATGAGAGTTGGGTAATATATCATTTAGGATCTATGACCCAAAAGGAATGACAAAGCAAAGGGTAAAACTAACGACATCGAAGGATCTATCGTGTAGGATTTACGACCCAAAAGAAGGAGGTGAAGGGTAAAATCGATGCAACAGAGGATCTATCATGTAGGATTTACGACCCAAAAGGAAGAGGTGAAGGGTAAAATAGATGACAAAGAAGGATCTATCATGTAGGATTTACAACCCAAAAGGAGGAACTAAAAGTGGGTAAGATTGGCATATGATCTAAAACCCAAGAGAAGGAATTGACAGATAACATACGAGATCGATGACAGCGGAGTAATCTATCATATAGGATCTATCGGGGAAGGTTGAATACAACACAGTTATCGGACACGTATGTGTTTGACAAAGTGTATTGACTTTGCTGGAGACGCGAGAGTACAAGGTACTGGCACTGTTAGATGGGGATTATGATGTAGTGAAGGGCATCATTTGGGGGTTTACCATCATTTTGGTGGAGGAAAAATTCGGGATTTCATGCAAGGCACCAATCCTGGCTTATGCTTCATATGCATGTTTGAATTTTCCTATGTGTGATACGGTGGGAGAACTGACTTGAGGTTTGCGTTTGTATTCGCAAATGTTGCGGTTAGCAAGAGTCGCCACCGACTTTTTATTTTATCCTAAGGAAAGGTTAAAAAGCACAGCAAAAAACCTTTTGAGATGTTTTCTTGGGTTCGGGGAGTAGATTATAGAAAGGGAAGGTATTAGCACCCTTTCTATCCATGGTTATCCATGGGCTCTTAGTTACTTGCTTAGATCACTTGCCTTTTGTTTTCAATTGTTTTAAATGGTGCTTGAGTGTGTGGGTTTTGAAAATGTTTTGAAAAGAGGCCAATGTGGTGGCAACCTTTGCAATGATCCATGTGGGGATGTATACAAAGATGTATGTCTTTTGAAAAGGTTTTCATTTGTTTTTTGAAAGTTGTTTTGAAAGTGTAGTGAAGTGTGGTTTGAAAAAATAGGCAAGTGTTTTGTTTTGCAAGTTTGATTCAAGTAACTAAGAGGTTATCTACTCCTAAATTTCTCAAAAGATTATTGCTATACTTTAACCCTTTTAACAAGTTTGCACCACCATTGTATTTGGTGGGCAACCTTGTGTTAGGATGTGAAAAGGGACAGGCGCGGGTCATCGTTTAGACCATAATTGTAACAGCGTTAAATGTCTTTGGGCAATTTCTCTAAGGGACTTGATCATTTGTTTTGTTTGTTTTGAAAGGTTTTATCGAGGGACTATGATCATTCAAACTGTTTGCTTTGCCCAAAGATGTTCAACATACAATATGGCCCATTTATTTGAAGGCAACAAGTGGAATACCCTAGGGGGTGCAAGTGTGATTTGTGTGTCCATTTTCATGCTTGTTTGTCTTGTATTAGGTCAAACTATTTTTTATCGTTTTTTCGCATACAAACCCTAATTCTAGCATGTTATTATTTAGAAAGCAATAAAGTGCGAAATTAAAATTACTAAGCTATTACACAACCAAATATGGGAAGGGGGGTACAAATGTTCAAATGGGGATATAGACAAGAATTTAAATCTAGATTATTACAACAATTGGATATTTGCATAGTAAATAAATTGCATAATTTAAATGTAAATAAAATGAATATGTAAAATGTAAAAAAAGAAAGTTTTTTATGTGTATGAGAAAATATTTATGTAAAAGGAAAAAGAAATAAAAATGTATTTATTTTTAGTATTTTGAAACTTAGGGTAAAAAACCCTAATTTTTATATAAAAAGTATTATTATCTAATTTAATTCTACTATTTATTTATTATGTACAAAAATAAAATAAATGAAGTATTTTGTGAAAAAAAGTATTTTTGTATCAAATATTGATAAAAATGAAGAAAATCAAGTATTTTATATTTTTATCTTAAGTATATTAATAAACATGTACATATATATATATATTAAACCCTAAATGAGTATTATACAAAATAAATATTTATTTAATATTTTAATAAAATAAATAAAAGTATTTTTTTTTGTGTGAAATATTTTCAGAAAGTAAAAATAAAAATAAAAATGTATCCACATTATTTTCTATTTATTTTAATAATAGTGTATATATATATTTGTATATAAATAAAAGAAATAAACAAACAAATATGCCATAAATACAAAAAATGATGGAAAAAATATTTTAAAAATTTTAATGGCATGAGAAAAAATAAACAAAGTCAACCCAAAAAGAAAAAGTCAAAAATGTTGAAAAATAAACAAATGGGCTCAGGGGGTGTAAACCAAAAAAATGGGGTGTGAAAAGGAAACAAATCCAGGCCCAACCCAGATCACTTCTTCTTCAACCTCTGTACATCTTTCTTCTCACAGAACACGCGTTTTCTAACTCTGGATTCCTGGACTTTCAAGCAAAACTCATAACATGAAAAGTGTAGAGCATTAAGAGACGGTTTCAACCATATAAAGAACATGACCTATCTCTCCAAGATGAGAGAGAATTTCTCTCCCCCTCTTTTCTGACCTAGTTTTTCTACCATTTTCAGAGCTCAAATTCTCTTCACTCAGACAAAAGAAATGAAAAGTAAAGCTATGTACATGTTCAGGGCTATGAGTAGGACTTTGTTTCTTCACAAACTTAAGACTAAATATGCCTAATAAGAGAGATACGAATTCAAACTTTTACCTGTGCAGTTGAACTTCTATGTGGAGAATGAGAGACTTTCAGTGCAATGTAATGATTGGAAAAGCTTCCTTGAAGTCCAGGGATGCTTTTTCAATGCTCACTTTGTCTTGAAGCTTCTTGTACCAAGCTATAGAACTTCACCTGCAAGCTAAAGATGTGAAAATGGTGGAAGTGGTTAGAGCAACTACAGATCGTGCCTTAGCTTCTGGATAGCTTGCATATGTTGTAAGGAAGGTAGAGGAACAGGTTTGGACAGAAATGCTTGAAGGGATTGAGAGATTGCACTCAAACTGCAGGGGCACCCCTGTTTGTGCAGTTTGAGGATGATTCTGAGATGGAGAGGGTTTGAAAGGCAAATGGCTCGAGCAAAAGCTTCAATGTGGTCTATGGAATGTGTTTGATATCTTTTGTGTTGTGTCTCTTCACTGATATGAGAGATAGCATAAGTTATGGATGTTACTTCTATGTGAAGCAAGCAAATGTCAACTTGGTTTCTAGGCCAGTACAATGCCTCAATCTATGCTGCACCTTTGAGTCTTGATCAGTGGGATATGCCTATGCTTTTTTGCTTCAAAGATCTGCATTGTACCTCATAGATTTGCAAAGTTGCCATAAAGTACCACTTTACAAGAATGGATAACATGCTTTTTCTAGTTTAGGCTTGATTTTGTGTGTATTATCCAAATGAGCAAAATAATGTTAGAACACAAAGGATATGCATTGAATTATTGAGTGAGAATGGGATTAGAGGCCTGCAATGTAGCTTAAGCATGCTGAATTCAAATTTGCCAAGTTTATGAACATGCTTTGATGGAGAACAAAAGTGAATTTTTGCCAACTTGTGAAATTCGAATCTCTCAAGTTATGAGGTTGTTTGATGAGTTCTTGGACATTTTGGAAAGCTTGTAATGTGTACTACAATCCATCTTTGAAATGCAATTTGAAATTCCAAGTGGAAGGGTATGAAAAGTGGCCTTGAAGTAGGGTAGAAAACCTTGTCAAAATAGGTCAAATTTCACTAAATTAAAAGATGGTTTAGTGCCCTTATTCAAAAAATCATAACTTGAGATACAAGCTTCAAATGAGAAAACTTTGTGAATCAAAGTTGTAGATTTTGCAACAAGCTACAACTTTCATGTTTTGACTTTTGTTTGAATCCAAATGGATCATGGTGAAAAGATGGGGCAAAGTTGGGAAAAAATTAGGGTTTTTCATAACTTAGAAAAATTCTAAGTTATGAAAAATTCCATTTTCAAACCCTAATTTGCATTTTGTGATTTCTTGGTGAACAAGTTTCATGATTTGGCATGTTTTGATGAAAAATGAATCTTGACTCTTGATTTTGACCAAAAAGTCAAAGTTTGACTTTTCAGTATACAGTCAAAATGGATCAATTGACTGGGAAATTCAACTGTCAATCTTGTGTACTTGGGATCTTTTGAGCTTGATGAACATGTCAAGATAATTCCATTGAGTCCTTGAGGCCATATGTGAGCTTGGTTTGCCATTGGCTAGGTCAAACAGTCAAAAATTGCCCTTGTGCAGTCAAAACCCTAAAAATGACCATTTTGCCCTTTTGATGATCTGATCAAATTTCTTGTGGAATTGTGATCCAAACTTGATCAAATGGTTCATATGAGTTCATAATGTTGATGTGGATCAAATTTCATGAGGTTTGACTGTCAATTGGCCACAGTTGACTTTTTCCCCAATACAGCTGATTTCTAGGTCAACTGTCCAATTGACTGGGTAAAACTTGGAATCAAGACTTGAAACTTGGTATAGGTAAACTTGGGAGTCCAACATGAAGCATGAAAGTCATCTTAGGCATTTTAGGTCAAAACATCTTTAGGCAAACACAAACCCTAATTTGAGTCCACAGTGCAAGGAGAAGTCTTGAGCAGAGGAAACCCTAATTGGATCTTGATCTTCAAAGGTCTTGTGATGAGAAAATGTTGAGGAAATGGGAGGGCAAATTTTGGGGTACAACAGTTGCCCCTGTTCAATCTTCTTGGACCTGAAGAGTTAGATTGGCAAGTTTGCCTTTCGTGACTCGAGGGTAAAAGGAGATTGGACACTAGAGTGCCCGGAAATTTGCACTCGCATGCTGGAGTCTCAACAACGTGGTGTCGGGAATGGGCTTATAGATGCCATTTGGAGAGATGGTGGATAGGGAGATGGGCTTTGTAGATGCCATCTGGAAAAGTGACAGAACTTTGTCGGGAATGGGCTTACAGATGCCATTTGGAAGTGTTGATCGCATAAGAGGTTCCTTAGCGAGAACTTGTGTGTTTAAGAAAGACAGATGTTTTCCTGGCTTGTTACAGGTGTTTGATCTTCAGTCTCCTTATGCAGATATGCCCTGGCTGGATACAGGTATCGAATCTTCAATCGGTTGCTCACAGATGTGCCCTGGCTGGATACAGGAGTCGAATCTGGAAATAGTCGTCAATAGATATGCCCTGGCTGGATACAGGAGTCGAATCTTTGAACTCTGCAGACGTGCCCTGGCTAGATACAGGAATCGAGTCTGGAAATGTGGTCAACGGATATGCCCTGGCTGGATACAGGAATCGAATCTGGAAATGTTGTAGTTGATAGATGTGCCCTGGCTGGATACAGGAGTCGAATCTTTGAACTCTTCAGACGTGCCCTGGCTAGATACAGGAATCGAGTCTGGAATTGTGACAGTTGAAAGTAGTCTTTTTTGAGATTGTCTTTTTCCTGAAGAGGCAAAGACGTAAGCTGTATGCAATGTCATGATGTATGATATGCATGATGTCATGATGTTCAACATTTGATATTGTATGTGTCTCATCATGTATGTAAGCAAGATGTATGAAAATGTGAAATGTTTATGAGCGTAATTTCATCTTAGGAAAATAAATCCTTGACGAATGACCGGGAAGCTGTTCTGCGGAAGAGATGCTTGACCAAAGCTCTGATGAGAGGCCTGCTGAGGACTTTAACAATGGATTCCGCTGAGGATAATGATGATAAACTCCGCTGGAGAACCCCAAAGATAGACTCTGCTTGGGAAAACCAAAGATAAACTTCGCTGGGGATTGAAGGAACTTTTGCCGGGAACGGTCTTCCGTGGCTTTTAGCTGAGGATAACCCAGTTATAAGTCCTTGTGAGGAAATAACTCTAAATAAAACTCGGGCGAGACGTTCGTACTTCGCCAGGGATAAGCTCGCAGAATCTACTGGGAATGAGCTTTTAAGACCTGCCGAGGGATGTTGTGCCTTTTTCAGGATCGACGGGGAATCGACTCCTGCTTGGGGAAAGTGCTGCTGAATTTTGCTTTACTCTGCGGGGAGTTGAGATGATTTGGTCACATTTTCAGTTGAACCTGCCTTGGTGCTTTGGCGGACAAAACAACTAGACCGCATTAGACAACTCCACATTGCCCCTGTCTTTGATGTCACTTGTAATTAATCTCTTTTCATATGCAAACATTTATGAATCGGCAATTTAATGTCAAATGCATATATCAAAAATGAACATTGGACGTTCTTCGCAAGACAAAACAACAAAAGAAAAACAATGGCAATTTGTATGGACAAGTGAATTTTCATTGATTTAAACTTTGCCTGTAAATAGGCGTTTTTTGTACAAGAGACTGACATCCTAGTAAGAGGACATCGCCAAATAGTATAGAGTTTACATTTTGAAAAAGAAAACAAAACAGCTACGTGAACAATCCCACTGGGTTCCAACTCTGCTATCGCCTTTATGTTTTCGAACGTCTCATCGCCTTACTGCCTAATCTGAAGATGAAGCTGATTGGTCAATGCCGAAATTTGGGCCAGATAGTTGATGCCGAATTCCGGGTGCGAAGTGATCCAATGAGACATAGTGTTACGCTCTTATCCCTAACTTTTGCCTGGACCGCCCTTTCGGGTTTTCAGTCCAACGGGATACCCTTTTTTGCCCAAGCCGCCCTTTCAGGTTTTCGACTTGCCGGGTGTACAGATTTTTATTTATTTCATCCCTTATTTTTGCCCGAACCCTTTTGGTTCGCCGGGAAGTCCTTATTTTTGCCTAGGTATGTCAACCTAGCGGGTCTTTTATTTATGCGTAGTATTTTTTCACTATGTCTGCATTGGCGGGGTGAGGAAGGTCGTCACCATCCATGGTGGTTAGGATCATGGCTCCTCCTGAGAACACACGTTTAACCACAAATGGCCCTTCATAAGTAGGGGTCCATTTGCCCCGGGGATCACTTTGAGGAAGGATGATGCGTTTGATTACCAGGTCCCCAACTTGATACTCTTGCGGTCTGACTTTCTTGTTAAATGCCCTGATCATCCGTTTCTGATACGTTTGACCGTGACAGATAGCAGTGAGCCTCTTTTCGTCAATCAGATTTAGTTGATCAAGTCGAGTCTGGATCCAATCATCTTCATTCAAGTCTGCATCCTTCATTATCCGGAGAGAGGGTATCTGGATTTCGATTGGCAAGACTGCCTCCATGCCATAGACTAGGGAGAAGGGAGTTGCCCCGGTTGACGTCCTTGCTGAGGTGCGGTACCCATGAAGAGCGAACGGTAACATCTCGTGCCAATCTTTATAGGTCACTGTCATCTTCTGCACAATTTTCTTGATATTTTTATTGGCTGCCTCTACAGCCCCATTCATCTTCGGCCGATAGGGGGAAGAATTGTGGTGCTGTATCTTGAATTGTTCACAGAGTTCAGTGATCATTTTGTTATTGAGATTGGTACCGTTGTCCGTAATGATTCTTTCCGGGACACCGTACCGGCATATCAGATTATGCCGGATGAAACGCGCCACGACGCTCTTGGTTACCGTGGCATATGAAGCTGCCTCTACCCACTTCGTGAAGTAATCGATTGCCACCAAGATGAAGCGGTGCCCATTGGATGCCGTCGGTCGGATCTCACCGATCATATCGATGCCCCACATTGCGAAAGGCCAAGGTGCCGTCAGGACATTCAAAGGAACCGGAGGGATATGCACCTTGTCAGCATAGATCTGGCACTTATGACAAGTTCGGGAGTGTTGGTAACAATCGGCTTCCATCGTGGACCAGAAATATCCTGCCCGAAGGATTTTCTTAGCCATGGTGTGTCCACTGGAGTGGGTCCCAAACGTACCTTCGTGCAGTTCCATCATGATTTCCTCTGCTTCAGCCTTATCCACACAACGTAACAAAGTTGAATCATGATTCCGTTTGTAGAGAATGCCGTTGCTGAGGAAGAATTTTGCAGCAAATCTCCTCATGAACTTCTTATCATTGACAGATGCACCTTCAGGGTATTCCTGGGTTTCCAAGTATCTCCTCACCTCGTGATACCAGGGCTTTTCAGTCACCTCCTCAGCCTCGAGCTCGCAGCAGTATGCCGGTTCATCCAACTTCCAGATTAGGATTTGGGGAGCCTCATTGTCCCATTTAACTTTAAACATTGAAGACATCGTGGCTAGTGCGTCCGCTAGCTGATTTTCCTCTCTGGGGAAATGTTCAAAAGTTATCTCTTCAAAGTGGGGGAGCAGGGTCGATACATACTCCTTGTAAGGAATGAGATTCGGGTGTTTCGTATCCCACTCGCCTTTGATCTGATTGATCACGAGAGCGGAATCTCCGAAGACACTTAGAAACTTGATCCTCAGGTCGATTGCAGCTTGTAAACCCATGATGCATGCCTCATATTCTGCCATGTTGTTGGTGCAGCTGAAACATAATCGGGCGGTGAGTGGAGTATGGGTCCCCTTGGGAGATATGATTACAGCACCGACGCCGTTACCCAAAGCATTGGAGGCTCCGTCAAAATGCATAGACCATCGGGATCCTTCCTCAGGTCCTTCATCCGGTCCAGGTACTTCACAGTCAGTTACCACCATGATGTCTTCGTCCGGAAAATCAAAGTTCAATGATTGATAATCGTCCACAGGTTGGTGTGCCAAATGATCAGCCAGTACACTCCCCTTAATTGCTTTCTGAGTTGTATACTGGATGTCATATTCTGTTAAGATCATTTGCCATCTCGCTATCCTCCCAGACAGAGCGGGCTTTTCAAATATGTACTTGATGGGATCCATCTTTGAAATCAATAAAGTAGTGTGAGTCAGCATATACTGTCTCAGCCGGCGAGCAGCCCATACAAGAGCGCAGCAAGTTTTCTCAAGCAGTGAGTAACGAGACTCACAGTCGGTAAACTTTTTGCTCAAGTAATAAATAGCGTGCTCTTTTCGGCCAGACTCGTCATGCTGCCCCAGCACACACCCCATTGAATTATCAAGCACTGTCAAGTATAGTATCAGAGGTCTTCCTTCCACTGGTGGCATAAGAATGGGTGGCTCTTGGAGGTATTCCTTTATTCTTTCAAAGGCGGCCTGACATTCATCATTCCAGCGTACTACTTGATTTTTCTTCAGTAATTTGAAGATTGACTCACAAGTAGCAGTTAGATGTGATATGAATCGGGCAATGTAATTCAGTCGTCCTAGGAAACCTCTGACTTCTTTCTCTGTTTTTGGGGTCGGCATCTCTTGAATAGCTTTAACCTTGGCGGGGTCCACCTGGATACCTTTGTCGCTTACAATGAAACCTAGCAATTTTCCGGACCTCACCCCGAAGGTGCATTTGTTGGGATTCAATCTCAGCTTGTACAACTTGAGTCGGTCAAACAACTTCCTCAGATGATCAAGGTGTTCCTCCTCAGTTTGAGACCTTGCAATCATGTCATCAACGTATACTTCAATCTCATGATGGATCATATCATGAAATAAAGCAACCATGGCACGCTGATAGGTTGCCCCAGCATTTTTCAATCCGAATGGCATGACCTTATAACAGAAGGTCCCCCACTGAGTTACAAATGTAGTCTTCTCCATATCTTCAGGAGCCATCTTGATCTGATTATACCCTGAGAAGCCATCCATGAAGGAGAACACCTTGTGTTGAGCTGTATTGTCAACAAGGACATCAATGTGAGGTAGGGGGAAGTCATCCTTGGGGCTGGCCCTGTTCAGATCCCTGTAGTCAACACACATTCTGACCTTACCGTCCTTCTTCGGCACTGGCACAACATTGGCAACCCACTGAGGGTAAGAAGTTACTGCAAGGAAACCCGCATCAAACTGTTTCATCACCTCAGCTTTAATCTTCTCAGACATCTCTGGACGCATTCGTCGAACTTTTTGCTTTACTGGAGGGCAATCTTCCTTGGTTGGCAAATGGTGAACTACAATGTCGGCATCCAAACCAGGCATATCTTCATAAGACCAGGCAAAGATCTCCATGTAGTCTTGTAGCATCTGGATCAATCGTTGCTTCACGCTGAGCTCTAGATTGGCACCAATTTTGACCTCTTTCCTTTCTGTCTCAGTACCCAAGTTAATGGTCTCCACAGGCTCTTCATGTGGTTGAATAGCCCTCTCTTCCTGTAGTAGCAGTCTTGCGAGTTCACCAGGTACTTCGCAATCATCTTCACCTTCGTCTTCGGCCAAGTTGATCGGATTCTCGAAGTCATAACTGGCGATGGCAGAGCTGTTACCAGTGAGATCCAGAGTGGATTGAAACCTGTATAAGTGAGTGTGTGTAAATATAGCTGTTTTGCAATATATATAACACAGAAAGAAAAGGAGCACAAGATTTGAAATGCAACAAACGTCCAATGTTTTGATTGATGATATATGAAAATGTCATACAAAAAGCCCTCACAAATGGAGCTACGATGCCCCGGGCAGGACACCGAGCCAACAGAGTTTTAACATATTGTTTGTTACAAATTTGGAAATCAAAAGAAATCAATTACTGCGTGACAAATGTGATAGGGGTAAAATCCTTTGCTGTCCAGTTGTTTGGTCCGTCGCCGGCAGTTGGGTAGATCCAATTATTAAACTCAGCTTCCTCCACATCCCCCTCGATAGCATTCACCCTTGAGCTGGAAATAAACACCGGAGCCTTTCCAATCTTCTCTTTGCGTACTGCCTTCTGAGCCTCTGCAGTAAAGCCTAGCCCAAACTTGTCGTTCTTCTGAGTGAAGTCAGGAAGCTGACCCCAGTGTGCACCATTGCCTTTCTGAACCACAGCCCGGGCATCCCTTAGGGAAACCATCTTCAAGGAATCATTTTCTTCGGCCATTGTCTCCGCAGCTGCTGAAATTGGATGTACCTCCTCGAAATGTTGGAAGGGGGTTTCAATAAATTCTCCGTCCATCTCGATGTACCTGAAGGAATTCAAATGGCTCACCATATACTCCTCTTCTCCTTGCACAGTGACAATTTTCCCCCTGACGGGATACTTCAGCTTTTGGTGTAAGGTGGAGGTCACTGCCCCAGCTTTGTGGATCCAAGGTCTACCCAACAGACAGGAGTACGATGGACGTATATCCATCACGTAAAAGGTAGAGTCAAACACTTGAGAGCCCACACGAATAGGGATGTTAACCTCTCCATGAACCATTCTCTTGGAACCGTCAAAGGCCCTGACGATGATATTGCTGGGTTTCAACTCCAAGCCCTCATAATCTAGACGATCCAAAGCCTTTTTCGGAAGAACATTCAAGGAAGAACCAGTGTCCACCAATACATGTGCCAGAGTAGTGCCCCTGCATTCAATAGAGACATGCAGGGCATCATTATGGTTTCTCCCTTTTGCGGTTAGGTCAGCATCTGAAAAGCCCAAGCCGTTATCCGCCGTCAAATTTGCTATGCAGTCAGTGAACTGAACTGCAGACGTCTCCTGCGGCACATGGGCCGTCTTGAGAAATGAGATCAAGGCTTTTGCATGGGCCTCGGAACATAGTAATAAGGAAAGCAGGGAGATCTTGGAGGGTGTGTGCCCTAACTGTTCGACAACATTAAAATCACTTTTCTTTATTATTTTCAGAATCTCCTCCATTTCTTGTCGGGAGGCCTCAGCATTCACGGGTATTGGTGCCTCCATCCGGGCAGGCTCTTCTTCAATCCCTTTGCCCCGAGCATTTGATGACTCGGCAGCAGGGGACACAATTTGATCAGCAACAGGACTTGGTAAACTTGCAGGTTTTATGAGGAGGGGTTTTCGAATAGCGGGTGGCGCAATATCAGGCGAGAAGAGCCTGCCACTGCGGGTGACTTTAGCTGGACCGGTGATGTCGCAAATACTGGCACTAGCATCAAATTCTTGCTTGATTCCATTTACATATACGTCTGCCCCATAATGCCAGGGGACAGCCTTATCAGACACGTAGGAGAGGGGTCCTGGAACAGTAATGATCACAGGCGCAACTGTCAAGATTTGAATAGGCTTCTTTGGGGGAGCCTTGATTGGATTTTTGAAGATGGTAATCACGGAAACTTCTTTCATTGGAACCAATTGAACAGCAGTCTTTTTGAATAAAATCTCCTTGCTATCCATTAGGCCTTGGATGCCTAACCTTAGCAAGGGACAATCGGATGGGGAAATAGCACAGAATGGGCAACCTTCGCCGCAACCCGGAAATAAACCGGCTCGCAGTAGGTTCTTCTTAACAGTCTTCAAAGGGGTAACAACTTCATCTAACGAAACAGCATACACTTCTTCCTCAATGGCACTTACCCTATGCTGGGGCATAGGAGCCGTTACAACATTCGGTCTTTCCGGCGCTTCAAACTGAATTTCTTTTGCGTCAATTAGATCTTGTACTTTGTTTCTCAAGGCCCAACAATCATCAGTAGTGTGCCCGGGACTATCAGAATGATAAGCACACCGGGCATTCGGGTTGTATTTAGGGGACGCAGTGTTGACGACCTTAGGAGCTTCTTTGAGGGTCACCAGGTTGGTGGATAACAGTTGGGGTAAAATTTGAGATAATGTCATACTCAATCGGGTATACTGCCTCTTGGGCCTTTCACTTCTTTGCTGATTGTACTGCTGAGGAGCAGCAACAGGTTTAGAGATGACCAAAGCATTAACGGCTTGGCGACTTTCGGGCTTGACTTGTCTTCTAGGGCCATAGACGGCGCTTGCTTCCTTCTTAAATGGCCTCTTCTCAGCACTTGTAGAGGCAGCCTTCTGTATCTTGCCTGACCTGATGCCAGCTTCAATTCTCTCTCCCGTTAATATCAAATCTGTGAACCCAGCGGAGGAGTTACCAACCAAATGATTAAAAAACGGACCAGACAACGTTCCCAGAAACATATCAACCAGCTCTCGATCAGTTAATGGAGGCTGCACCCTGCCAGCCAAATCTCTCCATTTTTGAGCGTACTCTTTGAATCCTTCACCCGTCCCTAGAGACATACCCTGAAGTTGGGTACGCGTAGGAGCGAGATCAGAATTATATTGGTATTGTCTGTAGAAAGCAGTCGCCAAATCCTCCCAGTGCCGGATGTTAGCTCCGTCTAATTGGTAGAACCATTCAAGCTGAGACCCCGAGAGGCTGTCTTGGAAGAAGTGAATCCAGAGGTTTTTATCCGCCGTGTAAGGTTGGATTTTCCTTACATACGACCTCAGATGCAGCTTTGGGCAGGAGACCCCATCATACTTGGCGAAGGCAGGCGCCTTAAACTTGTGTGGAATTACTACTCCAGAAGATAATCCCAAATCCCCGAAATCCAGTCCCGGCACGTTCTGAATTTCCATAGCGCTCAAACGGTCCTCCAGTTGTTTGTATCTGTCAGCAGCAGGTGGGTATTGTTCCTCGTTATAGTCCGTCTCGTTGTCGGAGACTGCGGGACTAGGTGCTTCTCCCCCTTGGGGACTGTTTTTCTCAGCAGAAGAAGTGGTCGGATCAGCTTCATTGTGGAGTGTGTTCCCAAATCTGCGTCCGGTGTTGAACATTGCCGTTCTCTTTTTCTTCTTCTTCTTCAAGAGTAGAGTCTTCAACTCTTGCTGTCCCTGGGCTAGGCTTAAGACCATCTCTTGAAACTGTGCACTTTGGGCCTGAAGGGCCTTGATCGCTTGCTCACTGGATGACTCCGAATTCATGATGACTGTGCACACAAACAGCGAAGAAAATTAAGCAACCTGTGAATTAGGGTACCTGCTATGCATATGGTGCAATGGAATGCGTATGTATGCAATGCATTCAAGGATTTAGAACATTCAAACTTTGTTGTAGACAAAAAGGAACGCACATCATATTAATAAGGAGAAATTCGTTAGTACATAAATGCCTCATGGGCCAAATATTACAAAATAAACTCCTTAAGGTAAAAAGACATTGCGCATCCTTTTTGGCGCGATGTAAGTGTTGAGATTCCTTTCCTCGTGCAGCAGGCGGGTGAGTTCCAGGACCTTCTTTTCACTAGCATGTAGACTGGTCTCAAGAGAATTCCGCTCTTCCTTAAGTTGGATCCAGCTCTTCTGCATCTCTTCCCAGGAGGTGGGCATGTCGGGATGTTGAATGGTATAGGATGCTTCTCCTTCCAAGACTGGCTCTTTGATTACAGGTAGCATGTGAGGGTAAGGCATTACCAACTTCTGAGAGCGGGCTCGTACCCACTTGAGGTAAGGCTCCAACGGGATGGAGTTCTGGTGCCCCAGTGTTTTGCTGTCTATCCTACTCGGCACCCTCCAAGCTCTGACAAATCTCTGACGAAGCCCTTGAGTATCGTTGTCGAAGTCGAAGACTATGTCAGGAATTAACATGTCATGAGGGCCATCCTTCCGAGCATAACCAAACTGTCTCCAAGCCAGGCATGGGTTGTAGGTTATACCTCCTTTGATTCCAAATAAAGGAACATTAGGGTATTCCCCACAACGATCAATGATAGTGACGTCTTCCCGGGACCTAGGACACCAATGTATATCTGCATGCGTGAGAGTCATTAACCGTTGTGACCATCTCAAACCCCGCTCGTTCTTCAAAACTGTTTGTGGAAGATGCGAAATAAACCACCTTCCCAAGAGAGGAGTGCAACACAAAAGGACACCCCTTCTTCTCATGGTTCGAGTGTAACATGAGTGAAGGATGTCCCCCAACAGTGTAGGTATAGGATTCCTGGTCATAAAGATCTGGACAGCACTGACATCGATAAGCTGATCTGGGTTAGGGAACAACACCAAACCATAGACAAGGAGGGCTACAACTTCTTCAAAAGCTCGTAGGTCAAGAGAGTTCCAACATTCTTGGGCCTTATCAAACAAAAACCTAGCTAAGAACCCTTTGATACCACTTCTCGCTTCCCAATGTCCTTTGAGGTCGGATGTCTGTAGGTGCAAGGCTTTAGCAATCTCTTCAAGTCTAGGTTCCTTTTCTGTACCGTTGAAGGGTAGCTGATCAAGGATAGGAATCTTCAGGAGCCGGGAGAACTCCTCCAATGTAGGTACCAACTGATAGTCCAAGAAGGTGAAACAGTGATGCAGAGGGTCAAAGAATTGGAACAAGACCTTAATCAAGTCCTCCTCAATGTTGGTGTTAACCAAGTTGATGAGTTTTCCATGTCTCTCACTGAATGAAGAACTCTCGGGAATTCTGGACAGAAGCTCCTTAAGCTGAGGAGGGATCTTTACAAGGCTAATCGGAATTGTCTTTCTGCGAACAGTTTCCATGTCCTATAAAATAAGAACAAAGATGAAGATTCGAAACCCTTGAAATGGTTAGTCAATGCTCATGATGTTTGTATGATGTAATGATGCACTATAAACATTCACAAAAGCAAACATGGTAAGGCACACAAGTCACACAAACCCTTAGAGTTTAGGCCTGCATGAAGTTTGGGTGTTACCCTCTTGAAGTTTTGTGGGCTCAACCTGTCTTATCAAAAGTAACCGGGTTCTAAAGATCCCAATATCACTGGATTGCTTTCATTGTTCATCGTTTCGATTTAGCCACTGAACTGGCGACCGGAATATTCCAGGAAAGCAACCCTCAATTGAGTGTAGTATCGAGTATCAACCAACCTCGGACTGCACCAAAGTCAGTTATCTCACTACCCTAAAAAGGCCGAGATGGTTCAATTAAGGTTCCTAAGGTCTGTTGATGCTTCATGACACCACATGGAGGCCCCGTACTCTCCTTGACTGAACTCAAGGGTTACCGGTACACACCAAAGTGCCACATCAACGTAGCAGACTGCTTCAACCATGTCGGTATACCCCGCACAGTTCCCTCACAGCCTTGTTGCTACCTAAAAAAGGTTTCCCCCAGATCCGGGTTAGGATCTATAAAACTCCGATACAAAGCCCACAATATGTAAAAGCAAACAAAGCAAGCAATTGAAAACAAAGGTGATCTAAACCCTAAGGTTACTCCACTTTAAAAGATTTTCCCCAGCAGAGTCGCCAGTTCTGTGATACGGTGGGAGAACTGACTTGAGGTTTGCGTTTGTATTCGCAAATGTTGCGGTTAGCAAGAGTCGCCACCGACTTTTTATTTTATCCTAAGGAAAGGTTAAAAAGCACAGCAAAAAACCTTTTGAGATGTTTTCTTGGGTTCGGGGAGTAGATTATAGAAAGGGAAGGTATTAGCACCCTTTCTATCCATGGTTATCCATGGGCTCTTAGTTACTTGCTTAGATCACTTGCCTTTTGTTTTCAATTGTTTTAAATGGTGCTTGAGTGTGTGGGTTTTGAAAATGTTTTGAAAAGAGGCCAATGTGGTGGCAACCTTTGCAATGATCCATGTGGGGATGTATACAAAGATGTATGTCTTTTGAAAAGGTTTTCATTTGTTTTTTGAAAGTTGTTTTGAAAGTGTAGTGAAGTGTGGTTTGAAAAAATAGGCAAGTGTTTTGTTTTGCAAGTTTGATTCAAGTAACTAAGAGGTTATCTACTCCTAAATTTCTCAAAAGATTATTGCTATACTTTAACCCTTTTAACAAGTTTGCACCACCATTGTATTTGGTGGGCAACCTTGTGTTAGGATGTGAAAAGGGACAGGCGCGGGTCATCGTTTAGACCATAATTGTAACAGCGTTAAATGTCTTTGGGCAATTTCTCTAAGGGACTTGATCATTTGTTTTGTTTGTTTTGAAAGGTTTTATCGAGGGACTATGATCATTCAAACTGTTTGCTTTGCCCAAAGATGTTCAACATACAATATGGCCCATTTATTTGAAGGCAACAAGTGGAATACCCTAGGGGGTGCAAGTGTGATTTGTGTGTCCATTTTCATGCTTGTTTGTCTTGTATTAGGTCAAACTATTTTTTATCGTTTTTTCGCATACAAACCCTAATTCTAGCATGTTATTATTTAGAAAGCAATAAAGTGCGAAATTAAAATTACTAAGCTATTACACAACCAAATATGGGAAGGGGGGTACAAATGTTCAAATGGGGATATAGACAAGAATTTAAATCTAGATTATTACAACAATTGGATATTTGCATAGTAAATAAATTGCATAATTTAAATGTAAATAAAATGAATATGTAAAATGTAAAAAAAGAAAGTTTTTTATGTGTATGAGAAAATATTTATGTAAAAGGAAAAAGAAATAAAAATGTATTTATTTTTAGTATTTTGAAACTTAGGGTAAAAAACCCTAATTTTTATATAAAAAGTATTATTATCTAATTTAATTCTACTATTTATTTATTATGTACAAAAATAAAATAAATGAAGTATTTTGTGAAAAAAAGTATTTTTGTATCAAATATTGATAAAAATGAAGAAAATCAAGTATTTTATATTTTTATCTTAAGTATATTAATAAACATGTACATATATATATATATTAAACCCTAAATGAGTATTATACAAAATAAATATTTATTTAATATTTTAATAAAATAAATAAAAGTATTTTTTCTTGTGTGAAATATTTTCAGAAAGTAAAAATAAAAATAAAAATGTATCCACATTATTTTCTATTTATTTTAATAATAGTGTATATATATATTTGTATATAAATAAAAGAAATAAACAAACAAATATGCCATAAATACAAAAAATGATGGAAAAAATATTTTAAAAATTTTAATGGCATGAGAAAAAATAAACAAAGTCAACCCAAAAAGAAAAAGTCAAAAATGTTGAAAAATAAACAAATGGGCTCAGGGGGTGTAAACCAAAAAAATGGGGTGTGAAAAGGAAACAAATCCAGGCCCAGCCCAGATCACTTCTTCTTCAACCTCTGTACATCTTTCTTCTCACAGAACACGCGTTTTCTAACTCTGGATTCCTGGACTTTCAAGCAAAACTCATAACATGAAAAGTGTAGAGCATTAAGAGACGGTTTCAACCATATAAAGAACATGACCTATCTCTCCAAGATGAGAGAGAATTTCTCTCCCCCTCTTTTCTGACCTAGTTTTTCTACCATTTTCAGAGCTCAAATTCTCTTCACTCAGACAAAAGAAATGAAAAGTAAAGCTATGTACATGTTCAGGGCTATGAGTAGGACTTTGTTTCTTCACAAACTTAAGACTAAATATGCCTAATAAGAGAGATACGAATTCAAACTTTTACCTGTGCAGTTGAACTTCTATGTGGAGAATGAGAGACTTTCAGTGCAATGTAATGATTGGAAAAGCTTCCTTGAAGTCCAGGGATGCTTTTTCAATGCTCACTTTGTCTTGAAGCTTCTTGTACCAAGCTATAGAACTTCACCTGCAAGCTAAAGATGTGAAAATGGTGGAAGTGGTTAGAGCAACTACAGATCGTGCCTTAGCTTCTGGATAGCTTGCATATGTTGTAAGGAAGGTAGAGGAACAGGTTTGGACAGAAATGCTTGAAGGGATTGAGAGATTGCACTCAAACTGCAGGGGCACCCCTGTTTGTGCAGTTTGAGGATGATTCTGAGATGGAGAGGGTTTGAAAGGCAAATGGCTCGAGCAAAAGCTTCAATGTGGTCTATGGAATGTGTTTGATATCTTTTGTGTTGTGTCTCTTCACTGATATGAGAGATAGCATA
Organism: Vicia faba; assembly: GCA_948472305.1. Taxonomy (NCBI): domain Eukaryota; kingdom Viridiplantae; phylum Streptophyta; class Magnoliopsida; order Fabales; family Fabaceae; genus Vicia; species Vicia faba. The sequence continues at coordinate 497,958,023 of OX451738.1, forward strand.
AGTTATGGATGTTACTTCTATGTGAAGCAAGCAAATGTCAACTTGGTTTCTAGGCCAGTACAATGCCTCAATCTATGCTGCACCTTTGAGTCTTGATCAGTGGGATATGCCTATGCTTTTTTGCTTCAAAGATCTGCATTGTACCTCATAGATTTGCAAAGTTGCCATAAAGTACCACTTTACAAGAATGGATAACATGCTTTTTCTAGTTTAGGCTTGATTTTGTGTGTATTATCCAAATGAGCAAAATAATGTTAGAACACAAAGGATATGCATTGAATTATTGAGTGAGAATGGGATTAGAGGCCTGCAATGTAGCTTAAGCATGCTGAATTCAAATTTGCCAAGTTTATGAACATGCTTTGATGGAGAACAAAAGTGAATTTTTGCCAACTTGTGAAATTCGAATCTCTCAAGTTATGAGGTTGTTTGATGAGTTCTTGGACATTTTGGAAAGCTTGTAATGTGTACTACAATCCATCTTTGAAATGCAATTTGAAATTCCAAGTGGAAGGGTATGAAAAGTGGCCTTGAAGTAGGGTAGAAAACCTTGTCAAAATAGGTCAAATTTCACTAAATTAAAAGATGGTTTAGTGCCCTTATTCAAAAAATCATAACTTGAGATACAAGCTTCAAATGAGAAAACTTTGTGAATCAAAGTTGTAGATTTTGCAACAAGCTACAACTTTCATGTTTTGACTTTTGTTTGAATCCAAATGGATCATGGTGAAAAGATGGGGCAAAGTTGGGAAAAAATTAGGGTTTTTCATAACTTAGAAAAATTCTAAGTTATGAAAAATTCCATTTTCAAACCCTAATTTGCATTTTGTGATTTCTTGGTGAACAAGTTTCATGATTTGGCATGTTTTGATGAAAAATGAATCTTGACTCTTGATTTTGACCAAAAAGTCAAAGTTTGACTTTTCAGTATACAGTCAAAATGGATCAATTGACTGGGAAATTCAACTGTCAATCTTGTGTACTTGGGATCTTTTGAGCTTGATGAACATGTCAAGATAATTCCATTGAGTCCTTGAGGCCATATGTGAGCTTGGTTTGCCATTGGCTAGGTCAAACAGTCAAAAATTGCCCTTGTGCAGTCAAAACCCTAAAAATGACCATTTTGCCCTTTTGATGATCTGATCAAATTTCTTGTGGAATTGTGATCCAAACTTGATCAAATGGTTCATATGAGTTCATAATGTTGATGTGGATCAAATTTCATGAGGTTTGACTGTCAATTGGCCACAGTTGACTTTTTCCCCAATACAGCTGATTTCTAGGTCAACTGTCCAATTGACTGGGTAAAACTTGGAATCAAGACTTGAAACTTGGTATAGGTAAACTTGGGAGTCCAACATGAAGCATGAAAGTCATCTTAGGCATTTTAGGTCAAAACATCTTTAGGCAAACACAAACCCTAATTTGAGTCCACAGTGCAAGGAGAAGTCTTGAGCAGAGGAAACCCTAATTGGATCTTGATCTTCAAAGGTCTTGTGATGAGAAAATGTTGAGGAAATGGGAGGGCAAATTTTGGGGTACAACACTATGGCATAATGACCCATTTTAATGGATATGCTACGCGTTGGAGGATGCAATATAATGCAGTGATGATTACTATATGCAGAGTGCTAAGGATTAGGCTATGGAGAGACTTTTTGTGGGGAATGCAATAGGCCTATCGGGGCCCGTTTCTCATTGTCTTGAGATACCAATAAAAATTGGTTCTTGAAAGCTCGTAGTACCAAAGATCATTGGCAACTTCACTGGGGACTGATTTGTAGCTTTGCTGGAGAAAAATGACATGTCTGACTTTTCGTACATCCTGGAGTGCTTGGGGATGGTAGAAGATGGACATAAACTTCTTCGAATTACCTGATTTACTTTATGATGGGGAGTAGGAGACGGTCGTCCATGGGTTTTATGTTCTAAACAACACATGGAACTCCTCGAGTTCCCCAAGTTTACTCTATCGGGGAATTATGTGTTGAATACGTGTGACAAACCATGCCCCAAGTATGCTTCACTGCTGGGGAGTTACATCTTGAACATCTGTATGGAATGAGGATGACTCTTGCAACTAGATGGATTGAGGTGACCATTACAACTTGTTACCTGCACAATTGTCTCGCACGAATGAAATTTACCTGAACAACTTTGCAAGTGTGATAGATAAGTACCCCTATCTGTAGGATCTCTGAGAAAATTTGTCTTGAATAGAAGACTGGAATATTCGCGCCAATATACTATATGAGGTGGCCTGTCCCAATGTCTTGGGTCACGAAATAGATTGTCTCTGATTAACGGATCCTTGGAGAGATTCGTCGAATCTCGACGTAAATGCCTAAGCTAACCGAGTTTTGAAGAGATTCCTCGACGTTATTTCCCCAGATCGATGGAAGCTTGAAGAGGTTTATCGACTTGATTTCCCGAGATCGACGACAACTTGAAGAGATTTATCAACGTGATTTCCCGAGATCGAGATCAACTTTGTGTTAGAACAAGATTTGGATTCTGCAATTAATCTCTGGATTTTGATGATAACAATACATATATTTTAGGGTTAAATATTTCAGGGGTCCCTATAAATACGCAACCCTTCAATTTTGGTCCCTCTAAAATATTTCTTTGAATAATGGTCCTCTAAAAAGTTTTTATCCATATTTTTCATCCTCCTACAATTTAGCTATGATTTAGCTGCAATTTATCTACGAATTAGTGGCGGTTTTTTACTTAGCGATTGAATTAGTAGCTAAATCATAGCTAAATCCTAGCTAAATCGTGGATAAATTGCAGAAGGATAAAAAAATGATGATAGAAAATTTTCAGAGGACCATTATTCGAAAAAAAAATTTTAGAGGGACTAAAATAGAAGGGATGCATATTTATAGGTACTAAAAACGTATCTAACCCTATATGTTATATGTAAACAATTTTTTTCTAATAGTTTTTTGAGTGTGCATATTAGAAAGTTCTAATTGATTCACGACTGTTGTCTGAAGAATCATCAGAAATATACCAAGCACATATCAAAAAGACTATAACATCCGCTTTTGAAGAAACATCAGTAGTTCTAAATGTTGAATGTTCGCCAGAAAGAGGATCCCAATGTGTAATTCTCAATAAGTTGCTGCTTGAGAAGTCACAAGTATTCAAGAAGAAAGAATATCTTTTAGAGCTGCTGCTCCAAGATCAGAAAACAAGATTGCACCAGAAACAAGCTTCACGTCAAAGATCAAAAGTCAAGATTTGTTCGTCAAAGGAGTTGTTGCTTCTAACTATGAAGACAAAGTCAAGGTTCTGAACACATCAAAGGAAAGCTTCTACTTCTGAATCAGAAGTCAAGATTTGTTCATCATAAAAGTTGATGCTTCTATTTCTGAAGACAAAGTCAAGATTCTGAGGACTCGGTTACTTCATGGAATATACGCACATTACTTTACATCATAAGTATTCCATCAGAAGACATATCAAAGGAAATTTAGATCTTCTTGACTCATTACTATTCTACATCATATAGTCCATCATAAGACAAGATCGAAAGATGATATCTTCTTAAACTAACCTACTCATCAGAAGTAATATTCATCAGAAGGAAATATCATATGAAACATCGCTAGAAGAGTTAGCACAAAGGTAAAATTACACATTTCACTCAAATGGATGTACAATGTACTTTTTTCTCCCACAATCATTTATTTATCGTTGGAAGCTGGCAAGATGAAAGTGACATGTGTACTACTACAACGGTCTACTTCCTCAATTCCTATATAAAGGATCAACTATTTCATTTGAAATTTGCAAGACTAGAATACAAGAACACTAACGCTTCCAAAATTAAAGCGAGAAAAAGAATCAAAGAAAAGAAAAGGAAAATATAAAACACAAGAGTTGTTTCTCATTATTGTGTTGATATTATTATTTTCTAGAACACAGGAGTTGTTGCTCATATTGTGTTGATATTACTATTCATTAGAACACAAGAGTTGTTGCTCATATTTATGTTATTATTGTAAATTGTTTGAACACAAGAGTTGTTGCTCATATTTTTGTTAAACAATATGAACTTAAACATTTGTGTTATCCACTTGTAAGAAGCATCTTGTAAACACATCATTCAACTGTGAGTTGATAAAGTCCTTTTCTAAGGCATAGAGAAATATCCTTCAAGGGACCAGATATGCCATAAATCTTAATGAGTCAGTGATCGTTATATCTCTTAGGGGACCGAGTAGGTCAGAATTCTTAAGGGATCACTAACAGGTTATCACTATTGTTAGTCACCAGCGGGTATCCCGTGCATTTGTTATTAGTTACCAACGGGTAACCCGTGCATTTTTTAGTCACCGACGGGTAGCCCGTGAAATTGTAATTAGTTTGGTTATAGTGGATTAAATCCTTTTCTAAGGAAAAATCACCTTGATGGGTGGGCATGATTAACCTTTTCTAAGGTGAATTTGTATAAATCAAAAGTGTCATTATTTCTATCTATATCATTCATTCTAATTCTAATTGTTTGTGTGAATCACGTCTAAACAAAAAAGTTTTTTAAAACCCAATTCAAAACCCCCTTTCTTGTGTTTTTCTCAACCTTAACTTTGGATGGATGCCCCTTGCTTGACGAAGTCTTCCTACAGTTTTCCTCTTAAAGTTCCCATTCTTAAAGTGATTGGCTCTTAGAGGTGATCAATTTTTTCAGAAGTTGTCCATCGTTTGATCTTTCTTGATGTCAAGTGTTTACTTGCAAGTAAGAGATGATTGTTTTGAGGATGACAATCCTAATGCAATGCTTATGTTAGCTTCAAAATCAAAGTTATTGAAATGATGTTGTGACATTTGATGCTTGAATCACTAGTTATATTGATATAAACACAAATGATAAGCAAACATCTAAGAGTTAGTTTTACGCATTTGGCCGTGGAATGCTTTCGAAATAAACCCTGATTTAATTACGTCTTTTAAGGGTTGTCACATGATCTGGTTCTCGGTTTCAAAAAAAGGATTTAATGCTCAAAGTCTATCTTATCCCACCTATTCTTCGTGATGTCTTTCAGTCCTACGTTCAGTTATTTCGACACGAGTGTTCACCTTTCAAATTTTTTTTGAAGTGTAAGTATGATGGTTGAGGAATCAATGAGGTCTTTGAAATGGCATCCACTCACTTTTTGTTTTTGTATATGGTCACCCGAATTTGTTCTTGCTTGAGGATTTTTGTTTTTGTAATCCTTTCTTTTCACTTTTTGTTTTTCATTTTTTATTTTTGTTTTCCCTAACTTTTTCCTGGACTAACTTGTTGAAATCCTGGGGGATGTCGTAATTTTTATTTAAGTCACTTGTTTTTAAGTTTTTGACTTAGCGGACTTTCTTTCTTTTTTTTTGTTTCAATTTTGCATTTTTTCTTTTCTGAACAAATCGTGTGGCATTGGCTTGTTTTGACATTTTGCAAGTGTTGTGATTTCCCAACTCTTCGGTTGATGAGGGATAATCATTGTGGTTTTTCTTTTTGACCTCTTGATGTGTGAGGGATAAGATATGATTGATCCTTATATGTGGCACTCTTTTAAAAAAAATTAAACACATGGTCAAATTAACTGAAGACTACCCCACCCTTGGTTAAAAGTGAGAATTTTTTCATATAGAAAAGAAACTCTTACTTCAAGGCTCAAAGGAGTTAACAAGGTTTTCACTACCTTATATCTCTGGTGTTCGGGGATTTAAAACAACGCCTTACATCATCAGCAGGGTTTTATTCAAGAGCATACAACCAGTGATTTCGCGTGTTTCTTTTTCATCACTCTCCTTTTGATTTTTTATTTAAACAAGAGTTTGATAATGATAAACAGGAAAATAAATGAGTGAACAGATGAAATGATTTGATACAAACATATGCAATGCATTATTATTATTATCATTCAGAAACGAACGAGTTTACATGTGAGTAGCTTTCAACAAAATAATGAAAATGCAGAAATGATCTAATTATCTCTAGGTGTCGAGAGGACTACTTCAGACTTGACTTATTTGAGGAGATGTTCTTAGCGGTCTTGACATATGTCTGTGTGAGGGACTTTAGTTCATGTTCAAGCCGCTTGGGATGAATGATATCACTTTGGAGTCAATATGTTTGAACTTCCCTTAAGACTACTATAAACCCTTGTTTATTGAAAGGATGAAGTTCTTCAATATTGATGAACTTACCATTAGGTTTATGGTTAGCCCGTTTCAAACCATAGGTTAGAAGATGAGCTTGTTAAAATCTCAAGAGGTTAATGGTTATCCTGTTAAATCATGTTGGGCTCATATATTTTGAGGAGAGAAGTCTTACCGCTTCAATCTACCATTGGGAGGAAGCTTGGTCACTTCAGTCTCAATATTTTAATGAAGAAGACACAATCGATCATATCCTCCGTCTTTTATAAACATGGTTGTAAGTCAACAACCATTTCCTTGTATAAGGGATTCGTGAACTTCACCTACTAAAAGCTCTCCACTACATAATGAAAACTCTCATTACCAGTTCTTGGGGAGAGAAGTAGGTCTCTTATTTATGATCAAACCTCTATACATCGTGGTGTTCTTCTTTTCTTTTAAAATTTTTATTTTCCGCATTCTACTTTTCAAAATATTTTTATATTCCCTTGCTAAGTCTTAGAAAAACTTTTTAATCTCTGATAGATCTTAGTAAAAGCTTTTAAAATCAGGTTTTTCCAAACCACACAATTTACCACCTCTTGTGTATGAAGTCTCTAGTCCAACAGAAGGAGCCATTACCATATGATTATGAACTTCTCTCTCAAAAGAAATGAAGGATGTGCGAATACCCAAAGCTCAAAAAGTGAACTTATAAAAAGGGATGGCACAATCGTCATATTTGTTGCATATCTTTTCATACTTGTTCAGGGTCAAGATGCCTCAATGTGAAGATGTACCAACTTCAAGAAAGGCCCCATTAAGGTATCCTTCTCTAGCGAGAAAAAATGATGGCTGAGTAAATAGGGTCCACCCGTGAAGATTTTGCATTCTTTTGGGACTTGTGAGCACTCTTTTGTCATTTTTTTACCCATAATGCACTAACTTTTCTGACTCTTCCAAAACTATACTCTAACATAAAAAGGAAGTAGATTCTATTAAACATGTCAAATCACTTGCACGCAACACTGAAGTGTTACAGTATCCAAGAGTCATTATGATGACAGCTCCAAAAATATATTTAAAGTATGGGGCATTAAAAGCATGAATCCCCAAGAAACAAGAACATCTTATTTTACTGTCCCAATCGTAAATGCGAGAGCGGTCCCTTTCCTTGTGGAGCATAGACACGGGCTTGAGGTAAAGTATTCTTGGCCGACCATAGCGGACCCGACTGACCATTTTAAAGGAATTACAATCCTTCCATAATCTTCTCATTACACGAGGACTCTCCCCTTAATGACTACAAAGGATCTCAACTGCACTCACATCCAACGACTCTCTGTAATTTACTCCTAACAAATAGTGAGTTTGTTATTCCATATCTAGTATATATAGAGAAGACGTCAAATTCAGGTAACAAGTTTCAAACTAAATATCAATTCACGCTTCTTTCTCACATAGTGACTTGAGTATTAGAGTGTTAATCTTGCAGGTCATCCTCTTCTCCGTTTCATCAGAAGCTTTGCTTCGTCGTGACCACTGCTTTTTAATCCATTTATGACTCTACGACAGAACTGTATGCCTCCTACCATGTCTCATATTGATCTAGATTTTGACGACTACCAAGATCATTTTTCTCTAGACGTAATACAAAGTGTGTCATCTGATCATCTATGAATTATTGCCTTCGGTTACATCCAATGATTTTACATAGTATTACACCCTTATATGTTGTCAATGCTAGAAGGACACTCTTTAAGGCCATCTTATTAGAAAATCCTCGATGAGGAACAAGCTGAAGCAAACCATGCAGATGATGTGTCGTTAAGATGCAGTTGTATTGTTTCTTTACTCAAAGGCAACATCATTAGAGGAATCCTTATAAGGGACACATTGTAGGAGGCACTAGGAAAAACACATGGTGCATTATAGTATGTGAGACATAGGAGGGGAGATTGTTCTCCATGCACAATTGATAGGTTATTTGATGCTATTTATTTATTGTTTATGACACATTTTTCATTTAAATTTGCAAAGACTGTTTTATTTCTAGCCTATGTTATAATACAAGTACATTTTCTATTTGAATTCGATGTCATGTTATTGTACTATTATATGTTAGAAATATTTAAAAATGATTATTTGTAATGATTGAATTTATTTATAAAATGTTGTAGCGTATGATGTTTTTGGAAGAATGCTTATGGTATGGGGGTGTTTCACAAGGATCCATCCGGAGCTTTGTTACTTTGTTGAGTTAGCTTCATAAGTTATCCTTCTTATTGATCCTTCCATAACTCCTCATACCGGAAGCATCCTTTCAACAGAAAGGACACATTCAATAACCAATTACATTTAGAAATGGGTATTAGTTAAAATAAAAGTTAAAATAAAAGTTATAATATTGACATGGTGCATAGATATGACTAGACTAACTAAAACACACCAAGGTTGTTCACTAATCAAAGTTATATATATCTATTGGATTTTACGCATTAACTTTTTTCCATCTTATTCAAAAATGAAAACTCGCAGGCATATGCTTTTTCTTGATGTCTTCTCCACTATATAGATGTTAGTTGTAAAGGATAATATCTAATTTCAAATAAATTTGTATGAAAATTGCATCTTAGTTGCAATCTATATAATAATAACCTCGCCATCCAGATTATTTAGAGAGAGACTTTTCAAAGGGGAAAGGGTTTTTAGAAAACCATGTCTTATCAACTCAACTAGAACTCTGGCATATGAACTCGCTACAAGATTTACTTATTTCGGAAAAAACTCATCAACTTTAACAGTGGTGGATCAACTCCAATTCAACTAGGAATTAGAGCATTGTGGATAATTTGAACTTCTTAACTATTTTCATAGAGTTACACATAATCATTCTGATCAAGGTTGTCAAGATTGAGATCTTACATAAGATTGGAAAAGAATAGAAAGATCGTAAAATATAAAATCGTAGCTAAGATAGAAAGATCCTACCTAATTATTATTGTAAGATCGAGAGGGGGTAGCAAGATCGTAAAACATAAGATCACAACAAAAAACATAAGATCCTACTAAAATGAAAAAATAATACTATATATTTAAAGTATTTTTACATGATATATGTTAGTAGGCAAGTGTATTAGTGAAAAAATGACTTTTTCATATTTTTTAGACATGTATGATTAAGTTTTTATATTTTATTACTATCATCACATGGGACATTTGTTAGGGACATATTTGGTCAATTACTAAGATTATGATTAGTCAACTAGTCAAAACAAACCCTACAAGTGAGGTGTTAATTTAATCTTAAAACCCTAAATCTAAAATTTCATCATTTTAAAAGGCATGCATTCATCCCCACCAAACTATAATTGCTGTGCCTCTGTATTTTGTCATTCTTCTCACATTTAATAATGGTGGCCGAAAAATAACAAATTATGCTTGAAAGTTGTAAAGATTGCACAAGATCAATGATTTTACAATTTTTTTTTACAATTTAGCTACAACATGTGATCCTACTTAAGATCCGGATCGTTGGGGTGAGTGAAATCGTAAAATCTTAAAATTTTAAGATTTAGATCGAAATCTTGATAACTATAATTCAGATGAGTAATTAACTATTTAATAAGGGTATGACACATAAGAATCCAATTCTCCTCGTTGTTATCAATTAAAGTTGAAATAGCTTGAAATCCATAATAAGCATCATTAGAAACTTCTATAATTTTTTCAATGTGATTTCTAAATGGAAGTGGAGTTGGAATTGTATTAAAAGTCACAGGGGACATCCATATAGAGCAATCTTTAAGGTTCAAGTTCAAAGATGACAATAATCATGAGGAATGTGAAGCTTTGATTGCAGGCATGACCTTGGAAAGAGATATGGATGTGTCTAACCTAAAATCCATAAGCGACTTTCAACTAGTCACAAGTCAAGTTGTGGGTGATTATCAAACAAAATATACATAACTTGTAAAAACATCTCCAAAAGGTCCAAGGCTTGGCCAAACATTTCAAGTTTTTTGTGAAGTAATCAATGTACCTAGAGAGGAAAAATCTAGGATTTATCGAGTTTCCAACCTTGTTGATACTAAGAAGCCTGGTCATAAAAATACAATAGTCTAAGAAACATTGGTTATCCCCAACAAAGAAAGCAAAATAGTAAACACCATTAACATTCTATACGTTAAGAGTTATATGGCTCATTAGCAAACTCTAAACTACTCCAAGTTTATAAAGATAGATTGTTTATACTATCAAGTTTCAAAACATAATTCGTTATGTTATTTTACAGTCTCTATTTACCTGTGTTGCTTGGATCACATGTTTTCTTTAAAGTGGGCCCAAACCAGCTAGCTAAGTTCTAGATTTTTCTGCTGGATGAGTGATATTTGTCTCCTAACATCATTGTTATGATGACACTTATGTCATAAATATCTTCATCTCGGGTCTTTGTGACTTTGTAGAATATTTCTCCATCATGTCATCAGTTAGGTTTAAGACTATGTAATATTATTCTTTAAGGGGATATTTTATAGGATTGAACCGGGTGGAAACACTTTACCCCAAACATGCTTTGGTGTAATCTAAGTCAGCATTGTAGCCATACATACACATGGGTTCTTTTCCTAAATTAATATCATGTTTCCTATATCGAGTTCATTCTTTTGTTTTGTTATTTAACATAATGTGTCTTAGTCATTTACCTAGTGGGCGTAGGGACAAGGATTCTCACGTCGTATATACTAGGTTCAATCATTTTGCCATGAGGAAACATATTCATGTAATGCTTCTTGGGACAAGCATCTCCTTAATGGCTTCTTGCTTTTCTCGCCTTTATTATTGGTGTGTGTATGTGCGTATTATTCTTTTTTAGAAATGAGAATGAATGCAGTTGGAAGATTAATAATCTTGAATGGTGTCTGATGACACTCAGTCATTGCATGTATTTTGTCGAAGAAACGGACAAAAACAAGTCTAAGATCACCAAATTTGATGAATAATAGCCAAAGAACGAAGCAAAAATGACCAAGTATGACGAAATAAGAACTTGGGGAAAATTGGCTGAAAAAGGGAGCAAAAGCGAGCAAGTTACTGGAATAATCACGCCACCATTGTACACCATAATATGCATGATGGACCTGTTAAAGTTGCATCGTGTGTGTGATGAAGTCTATGACGCGCGAATGACCCTTTTTCCGAGAAATTTCTAGCACGATCTGATTGTTTCTGAAAGCTTTAAAAGGGACTTTTGGCACTTTTTCGAGGGTTATGTGATTTTACATTGCAAGGGACAGTTTACTACACCATAAGTCATATTTGGAGTGCATTTGAATCCATTAGAGGCCAATTCTTCAAGGGATATCATATGCAAACCTCTTATTATTAATTGGTGTTGTAATTTATTCATTATGAGTAGCTAAGTCTCTCTAGGTTAGGTTTTATATGATAAATCTATTTTAATATTGTTGGGACATATGTTTTATTTATTATTGCATGAATAATTTGAGTTATAATTCTATTCAATTGCTTCTTGATCATAATGCTTTTCATGTGACATACTCTTTTATTAGTCTATGTATTGGACCTAGAGCAATTGTCATACTTATGCTGATTGAATGGACATAGGAGACCTCAGGTAATGGCTTATGAATTAACGTACTATTGTATCGCCTACTCTTATTTACGCCAGTTGACTAGGGATATGAGACTTTTAGTAGAGATCAGTGAGCTATACATCAATGGACTGTGTTTAATGGTTTTGTTGGTTTTTTGTGGAATTATAGCAAAGATATCATTCATGTAATACATCGAACATCAACAGTAGAGAAATATGGGATTCACTACAAAATCTGACTATTTTCGTATTATTGACAAACAAATTTATTTTCTTTTCGCAATTAAAAATCGAAAACCACCCATTTTTTACTTGCTTAACATTGCACAACATTGTCTGGTTAAATAGCAGTCCATGTGGATATGATATATTTTTATTACTTTGACATGATCGGTACACTTGCCGAGAAATCATCAAGTTTTTGGCATCGTTGCCAGGGACTGTTTATAATTTCAACAAGGCAACACTTGTGCAACGTTTTTGTTTAGTGTTAATTTTAATTTTTGTTTTTCTTGTTTTATTTTGATTTCTATTTTGAACTACTACTAAGGTATTTTACTTGTGTATGTGCAATTCAGGATCAGAGTTGATACCACTAGATCTAGAAATTGAGAGAACTGTACGAGCCAATAGGAAAGCTTCCAGAGAAGCAATTCTATCACAAGAGACATTAGTAGAGGAAAATCAAATTGTTTCTTTAGATGGTGAATTAGACGAAGAAACTATGGTAGAAATACCACCAACGCATGACAAATCTCGAGAGGTTTTATACCCGTTGACCCTGCTAATTTTGATATTAAAAATTATGTGCATTCAAGTCTAAGGGAAAACCACTTTTATAGAAATGCAATTCGTGGTCCTTGGGAGCACCTTGCTTGCTTCCATGAAACAACCTCAATGTGCAGACCGACTAATGTCACTGAAGATTAGATAAAGCTGAGGTTGTTTGGGTTCTCGTTGTTTGGAATAGCTAAACATTGGTTACTATGTCTTCCTAATGGTACCATCTGAACTTGGAAATAGATAGAGGACAAGTTTCTGGAAAGGTTCTTCACTACCACGTAGTTCACTAAAAGAAAAGCCGAAATCACAAATTTTGAGTAGCAAGAGACATAATCTCTTTATGATTCATGGGAGAAATTTAAATTGTTATTATGTAGGTGTCCAAATTATAACCTTGGCAACATGGATCAAATGCAGAGCTTTATCAAAGGGATCAGGAGTCAAACACGTATGTTATTGGATGCTTTCGCAGGAGGCACGATCAGAACAATGACGAAAGCTCAGGTAAGAGAGTTAATTGAAAAAATATGTTGGAACGAATACCATTCAAAAAGTGAGAGAACTCTTAAGGATGAACTTGTAAGTGCACTGAAAGGTATGATAACTTTAGATTCTCATAATGCTTTATTAGCTTAAATTGAATTATTAAATAAAAGGCTTGCTGAAAGCAACCTGATTCAAGCTAATGTGAGTCAGGTAGAAGCACTAAAGTGTGATTTCTGCGGAGAAGGACATGCAAATGGAATATGTTCTACAAAAGGCCCTAGGGAAGAAACACAATTTGCAAATTTTCAGAAGAATAATCCATATTCTAACACATATAGTCCAGATTGGAAATATCATCCAAAATTCAGATGGAGTAGTAATCAAACATCAGTTGCAAACCAGAATACTAAATAGGCTCAACAAGCTCCAACAGAGAGGAAATTGTCCCCTCTTGAAGATACTTTGAAGAAGTTCATTCAAGCAAGCCAAAGTAGCTTTGAATAGGTAAGAAAATTTATAGATGCAAAAAATTTAGACATACAAACTGGTCAACTTTCCCACCAAGTGGTTGTATTGCCTGGTTCTAGTGGGGATTCAATTGTAATACTATATCTTAAGAATGAAACTTGTGAGGCTTTGGAGTCAGGGTTTGATAGGAACAACAGTGTGGAAAAGTATGAGATCATTGAAGAAGTAGGAGTTTAGAGTGAGAAGAAAATGAGTTAAAATGCAAGTGATTCCTCTGAGAAAGGATTCACCATTGATCAGCTGATAGACAGAAACTCACCCTTGAGGAGGACTAAGAAATATATCATGAATGAACCTAGTCCTAAATTTCCCTACTATATCAAACCATCATATCATATCATTAAAGAGAAACCTAAGGTGGAAGACGAGGCAGAGCTATTTCAAAAGTTTAAGGAAATGGTTGCTAAGCTCTAGGTAAGTGTTCCTTTCAATGAATTTTTTGAACTAATGCCTAAATATGCTATGTTTATGAAGGAATTCCTCTATTGTAAAAAGAAAGAGTAAGAAGGTGAACAGGTAGATGCATAAGACAAGTGCAATTGTATTGCACAAAAGTATCCCTCCTAAATGAAAGGATCCAATTCTTTGTGATATTGGGGAATCTAAATTTCCACATGCGCTATGTAATTTGGGATCGAGCATCAATATGATGCCTCTAAAAATAACTAAGGTATTAAATTTAGGAGAACCAAAACCTACTAATATGACTTTCACCTTAGCTGATCTTTCAGTTACTTATCCGTATGGGGTATTAGAAGATGTTTTGGTATCTGTGGATGGTTTAGTTTTTCCTACATATTTTATGGTGGTGAATATGAAAGGAGACACTGAGAATTCCTTAATTCTTTTGATGCCATTTTTGGCAAATGGTAAGGCGCCAATTGATGTTGAATCAGGTGGGCTCATGTTACAGTTTAACAATGAGCTGGTCATTTTTAATGCTTGTGAGTGGACATGATATGAAAATAACTTGGAAACTTGTTACCAAGATGAAGTTAAAGGAACCAATCAGGATAAAGGAATGACCAGTGGACTTGTGTATGACGTGAGGGAAGCCATTGCACCTGACATACATTAGGCATTACACATTAAGCTAATGGCGATAAAGAAGTGCTTGATGGGAGGAAACCCATCGGTAAGTTTTATTTCTAAAAGTTTTCAATTCCATGTTATTGTGTTAATTATATTCCTTTTTGTTATGTCATCAAAGGTAAGGTAAACTTGGAGAGAAAGAAAAAATGAAAATGTTAAGTAGGAGGAGAAAAGAGAAGAAAAAAAATGTTGTTGAAATCATCACGCAAGGATGACGCGCATGATACACCTACATCGCGTGTGCAATGTCATGCATCATGTGTGGGATAGTAACGGCAGAGAAAAGTATTAGTTGTGTATGACCATTGGTAGAGGTTGTTGGGGAGTACTATTGGCATCGCACGCATGATGCAACTTATCACGCATGCAATAAATTTAAAATTTTCTATAAATGTCCATTTTCATGCAATCTCCCTCACAACCTTCTTCTCTTCCAGTCTTCTCTGCTACACTCTTCATCTAAAACATCACTTTCTTGCTTTTATCATATATTTTATGTTGTTGTTATTTTTGCATATGTCATCCAAAAGAATAAGAGCTCAAAAGGGCTCCACCTCTAACCCTCAACCAACACCAACTGCTCCCGTCTTCCCCAACTTCCAGTTCTTATAAGAGGCTAACACTTAGAAATACCTCAAGTTAGAAGCTTACCCCGTAGTAAAGGAAAGGGAATTCTATTTGGAGGACTTGGTTAGTTTTGAATACATTGTGGAGATGATACAATAAAGGAAACGGGTTATCCAGAGTTCCTACTTATCTAGAGGATATGAAGATCATTCCTAAAGCACACATCAACGCTTCAATAATTGGAAGAATCCAACATTATCGGAAAATAGGAGCTCAACTAGAACAAAACAATAAACAAGTAGGAAACAACAAAGAATTCTACCATCCATACATTCTAAATCAAGAGGAACATATCCAAAACAATCAACATAAATATGAATTTCAAAGAAGAATGGAAGTGCGTGCCGTAGGAATCACAAGATGGGCAACATAACTTTCACCCACTCTATATGTTGTCCCCCCTCATTTTGATCATGTATTTAAAGACTTCTACATTCAAAAACAAGAACACATGTGTTGTACCCCAAAATTCACCCTCCAATTTTTCTTCAAGATATCTCCTCATGCTTCTATGGTTTTTAATTGCTCAAGGATACTCAAGATTGGATCAGACAAACCTTATCCTAAGCAATAGACCTACAACTAGGTTTTTGTGCTTCTCAAAGAAATTTGAGCTTATAATGCCTCAAGTGGATTTCATGGTTCCTCATATACTTCAAGGTACCCTCATGTCAAGTTTCAAGCCTTGCATCACAAGTTTGCTCAGTCAATTGCTTAGATGATTGAAAATCAACTATATTGGATAAAAAGTTAATTGTGGTCAATTTACAGTCAAAATTTAAGATTTTTCGTCAACATCAACATTTTGAAGTCATATTCATCATTTTATAAAGGGTTGATCTTGATTCATCAAGAAAACTCAAGATTCATCAAAAGTCAAAAGTTACTAAATTAGGGTTTTCTTAAGGAGAACTCAACTAAACTTTGACCAAACATAACTTTCACATGCTTCATCAGATTTTTCTCAATCAAAGATCATTTTGAAGGAAATTAAATATTCTACAACTTTGTCTCTCTCAGCTCAAATCTAAAAAATGCTTCATTTGAGAGATATGGGCCAAAACATATAGGTCATTTCAAAAGTCAACAAAAAGACACTTTTTGTCAAGGCAACTTACATCAAGATAAAGTCTTCAAATGCAAAAATGACAAACATAGAGATTGTAAGGGACATCTTGATATTTATAAAAATTTCAAGATCACTTTCAAATGATAAACATTGAGAAAGTTATGATAGGTGCAAGTTGGGAAATTTTGAGAAAATGCATGAAACCTAAAGTGACCAAACTTGAATTTTTTGGCTAGTGGGATTGTGTTTCAAGGTCCATGTGTGTTATAGGCCCCAATATGAACTTCTGAACTTATTCATACACCCATTGAATTTTCATTCTATTTATCTTTGATTTTATTTAATTAAAATTCAAAATAAATTAGATAAAATAAGAGGCCTTCTTACAAAGGTCCAAGCCCAGTCCCTTTTGACCTAATTCCTCTCTATATATTCTTACTATTTCAGATTGTAAATCCACGAAACCCTTGCAAGAGAAACTACTCCAAAACTTCCAAAAATATCAAAAACTAGGTCAAATTAAAAACCCTAGTTGCAGCCCCTTTCTAAGCAAGTCAATCCTTCAAATCACTTCCAGAAGCATCATAGGGTAAGATTTGATCATCCTTGATGATCTAAGAGGCCTGAGAATCGCGCATATGCCTCGCTAGTTTTGTTTTTTTTGCATGAAATTAACATTGTTATTTTATTTATGTTTTGATACATATTGTGATACATTGGGAGAACTGACTTGAGGGTTTTGTGTTCTATCGCAAATGTCACGGTTAGCAAGAGTCGCCACCGACTTTTCTTTTATCCAAAAGGAAAGGTGAAAAAGCACAGGAAAGACCTTTGAGATTTTTTCTTGAGTTCGGGGGGTAGATTATGAAAAGGGAAGGTATTAGCACCCTTTTCATCCATGGTTTTCCATGGGCTCTTAGTTACTTGCTAGGTCACTTGCTTTTTGTTTTGAAATTGTGCTTTGGTGTGGTTTTGAAAGTATTTTGTGAAAGAGGCCATTGTTTAGGCAACCTTTGTAATGATTCTCGTTCGTAAGAATGTATACAAAGATGTTTGTCTTTTTGAAAACGTTTTCAATATTTGTAAGATGTTTTTGAAATGTGTGTGTTTGTTTTGAAAATATCAAGGATATTTGTTTGAAATGGAGCAAGTAACTAAAAGTAATCTACCTACTCAAATGTCTTTCTTATGCATTTTCTATTCCTTTGACATTTTTGTCTTACCATTGTTTTGGTAAGCAACCCTATCTTTGGATGTAAACGGGACATGCGTGGGTCATCGTATAACCATGATTAGCAATTTTGTAAAGTATCTTAGCATTTTTTGAGGGACTAAGATCATTTTATAAGGCAACTTTGAATAGCGTCATCGAGGGACTATGATCTTATACTTGTTTGTTTTTACCAAGATACTTCGCATACGTAATATGGCCATTTTTGTATAAGGCAACCAAGTGGAGTAACCCTAAGGGTGCTTGTGTGCAAGTGTGTTATTTTCATGCTTGATTTTGTTTTGGATTAGGGTTTTCTATTTGATTTGTTTTTTATCTTGCCATTCAAACCCTAATTACTAGCATATTATATGAAAGCGGTAAATTGCGTAATTTAAAGATTACTACGCTATTACAACATTTCATGGGAGGGGGAGTACAAATTTGAATGGAGATTTGAAAGAATGTAAATATAAATAAATTACTACAACCAAATCGAATTTGTACGAATATTAGAGTAAACAATATACAATATTTAAATATGCAATAATATGTACATGTAAGAAAAAGATTTTGTTTTGTTTTTTGTATGAAAAGAAATTTTACCCTAATCCAAGAAAATATAAGGAAAAGAAATTAATTCTTAAAAAGGGGTTAACCCTAATTTCTATTTTGAAAGAAAATAAAGTTCTTATATATATTATTAGTGTGTATTCTTTGTATAAAATAATAAATAATATTTTATAAAAATTGTTAGTTTTTTATATATTCCAAAATAAATACTTTACAAGTATGAAATGAAAAGAAAATGAAACAAATTAAATTAAACCTATTTTATTTAAGTTTACAAGTATATTCAAGAAAAAGAATTAATATATAGTTAATAAAAATATATTTTTTAATGTGAAAATAAACAAATGCAAAAATTATCATATTTCGTATTTTTATGATTTTTAGGTATTAAATAAATATTTTTAAAATAAAAATAAAAATGAAAACAAATAAATAAAATATATGAAAATAGTTTGGACCAGGGGTGCTGTAAGGAAATTGGGAGCAGTATGTTAGAAAAAAAATGCTAGGCCCAAAGAATCAAGCACATCCTGCAAAAACAGCCAAAAAATGAAAAAAGGAAAATATGGAAAAAAACAAAATATAGCGCCAAGGTTTGAACCCAGGACATGGGTCTCACCAGCGCGCTACCTTTCCACTGGGGTGGCTATACATCCGTTGATTTAAGTGAAACAAAAATAACATAACATGAACAATGTCCTTGCCCTGTACTTCATCTTCTTCCCCAAGCTGGCCAGAAGCTTTGTAACTTTCTCATCTCTCAATGAAAATGAAAACTCATAACATGAATGTTGCAGCATTTTGTCTCACGATTCTAACTATATAAATCATGTAAGCTAACAACAAAGATCAGAATGAATTTTAAAAGCCCTAAATTTAAACCTAATTTTTCCAGGAACTTCAAATTCAAAATTCTCTCAACTCAGACCAAATAAATGTAAGATATGTATATGTACAACTTCGTTGCAATGAGGTCCATATAGTTTATTCACAAATCGTGGCCAATGGATGCGTGTATGAAGACATAGAAGTTGAGATTTTTACATCTTTCAGTTGAAATCGTGGATGGTGTTTGAGTGAGTTTTATGAAGGCCTGATGATTGCTTGAGCTTGCTTGAACCTCCCTGAGTGTGTTCCAATCCTTGCCTTGCTTTGAAAGTGTCTGAAACACTCTATCCAAGTCAACCTGCAAGCTTTGAAAACATAAATTGCAGATGATGGAGAAGGGGTTACAGTACATGGATGAGGGTCTGGATCAGTTAGATATCAAGTAGGTAAGGTGTTTTGATGGTTAAGACTTGAAACGCACGAACCAAATGAGAGATTGTTATGCTTATGCAAAAACTGCAAGTCTTGACTATTTTTTTGGTGAAAGGAAGTTTGGGAATATTTCAGGCTTCTAGCAATTGTGTTTTATATTGTATTGTGTTTGTATATTAGTATGGAATCAGTTTAAAATCAGCTCTCCAATAGATTTACCAGTTCCCACCTTTTTGCACACTTTCTTGCTTTTGAAGAAAAGTGAAGGGACAAGGCCTTACATGCTTTTACTGGCTTGCTTAGGGTTGGTATTTGTTCTATACAAGTTGCCTTAGGTATGTGTTACTTGTATGTGTAAAGGGGACATGTTCAATGCTCATGATTGTAAAGTTTGCAAAAGTGGAGCTTTTTCATAATGGCAATGGCCACTTTATGTTATTTATGGAATTATAACTTGGGTAATGGACCTAAGGCTTGGATTAAAGCTTTGTCAACTGAGTAAGAATTAAATTATGGAGTAAGAAACAAGTTTTTTACCTGTAAAGCATGGATTAAGCAGCATAGGTACTGATTGGAACTTTGTTCTTCATGAAATGGCTTGAATCAAAAGTGAGAAATTGCCAACTTCATCTCTTCGATTCTCGCTACTCAAAAATGATCTTGAGGAGTTCTTGGATATTTTGGAAAGCTTGCAATGTTCTCTATAACTCATCTTTGAAATGAATTTCAATATACCTCTTTGAACTAGGTTAAAAATTTCCATGAAGTTGGGTCCAAAACCTGCCTAAATTAGGGCAAAAAATTCACTAAGTTATTTAGTTCATGAGCATGTATTTATAAATTTATATCTTGAGATCCAAGAATCTTTAGAGAAAAGTGTGTGAAGTAAATTTGTAGATTTCATGGAGGTCTACAACTTTCATGTTGGGAACTTCCTTTGAATCATCTTGTATCATGGTGAAAAAATGGCCTAAAATTGAGAAAAAATAAGAAATTTTCTATACTTAGAAAAATTTCTAAGTTAAGAAAATTTTCAATTTTGAACCCTAATCTTCAATATTTGATTTCTTGATGACCAAGATTCACATTTTGACATGTCTTGATGAATTGTGACCCTTGGTACTTGATTTTGACCAAAAAGTCAAAGTTTGACTTTTCAGTGTACAGTTGACTTTTGATCAGTTGACTGCAAATTTCATTTGTCAATCCAATGAAATTGAAATGTTTTGAAACATGTAATTAGGTCAAGATGATACAAATGAACCCTTAAAATCATGCTTTAACTCAATTGGTCATTTTCTAGGTCAAAGATCATAAATTGCCCTTCCTTAGTCAAAACCCTAATTTTGACCATTTTGCCCTTTTTGATGATTTGATCAAATTTCTTGAGGAATTGTAATCCAAACTTGATCAAATGATACATATGAGTCTAGAATGTTTATATGGATAAAAAATTATGAAGTTTGACTTTAAATTGGCCATGATTTACTTTTTTTTCAATATAACTGATTTTTAGGTCAACTGCTCAATTGACTGATCAAAAATGTGGTTCAAGGCTTGAAACTTGTCATGAGTGATATTAGGGGTCCATAATGATGTTTGAAAATTAAATGAAGCATTGATAGTCTAAAAATCCTTGTGCAATCTCAAACCCTAATTTTGGGTCATCAATGCATGATGAGATGTCTTGAGCTGGCCAAACCCTAATCCAGTCTTGAGTCAAAGAGATCTTGTGAGAAAAGTTTTGATAAATGAAAGGGAAAATTTTGGGGTACAACAGCTGCCCCTGTTCAATCTTCTTAGACCTGAAGAGTTAGATTGGCAAGCTTTTCCATTCGCGACTCGAAGGTGAAAGATGATTGGACACTAGAGTGCCTATAAATTTGCACTCGACGATGTGTAGTTGAGGGAATAGGCTTAAAGATGTTGTGATCGGTGGAAATAGAACTGACTGCTTTTTAGCTGGTTCGCGAAATGTCGCGGTAAGCAAGAGTCGCCACCGTCTTTTATGTTCTCCAACATGGACAGGACAAAAGCACAGCAAAATTCCTTATGAGATAGTTTCTCGGTTCGGGAGGTAGATTTATAGAAAGGGAAGGTGTTAGCACCCTTTCTATCCATGGTTATCCATGGGCTCTTAGATACTTGCTCTTTATGTTTTCAAAATGTTTGCTTTTCAAAGTGTGAGTGGGTTTGAAAAAGTTTCATTGAAAGATTTTTGAATAACTCTTGTATCTGTCCTCAAGAGTGTTTGAAAATTTGTTTTGAAAGCTTTTTGAAAGTGTCGGTGTGAAAATATTTTTGTTTGTTTTTGAAAAGAGCAAGTATCTATGAGTCATCTACCTACCCTAAGGAATTAAGCTGTGTAAAAGTCCTTAAGGTAGTGCTATCCCACCATTGAGAGGTAGGTAGCACCACTGTTGGAGGTGTTCGGGTCAATTCGATTGTAGGGACAGTGTGGTCACCGAAGCAACAGTTAGGACACCTTAGAAGCTACCCTTATATCCTTGATCCTTTTTTAATCCGAGGCAACCGTTTCGAGGCAACTGTTTCGAGACAACTGTTTCGAGGCAACTGGATCATGGACATAAGGACCGCTAAAACGTCTTATACTTGACGACCACGTTTCGAAGGCAACGAGTGAGGCGTACCCTAGGAGTGGTGTGTGTATTTGTGTGTTGTTTTCAGTTCAACAGTTATCTTTGATCATGGCATTTGTGAGCTACGCTTGTTTTTAATTAACATACATTCTTTCATGCAATTTAGAATTTAAGAGTACGACAAATTTAAAAGCGGAAAGATAAAAGCTACGCTATTACAAGGCGCAGGTCTATACATCGCCAAAATACAAAGACCCGTTTTTGATAAAAGATGCGGAAAGTAAATAAATGCGGTAAACCTAATTGCTATTACATTCCTTGAGTAGTTACATAATAATCAATGAGAAAATAAATGCGCGAAAGGAATTAAAACTGAAAGTCCGAGGATTTTGACCCTTTTGAGAAATTAAATTAAATTAAAGTCTAATTATTTAATTAAAGGAAAGAAAGTGTGTTTTTTATGTTTTTGGTATTTATGAAAATAAGGAAAATTAAAATCAAGAGAAACCCTAATTCTAAGTTATTTTAATTATTTAAGAAAATATTAAAGTTAACCTAATTTACTAGTTAATTAATTTACATATTTATGTACAAAAATAATAATAGTAATAAATAATGATGGAAATAATTAATTAAGAAAAAAGATAAAAAATGTCAAAACCTAATTCTACATATTTTTTATTTATTAAGAAAAAGTGTTAAAATTAAAACCTAAATTAACTAAATTAATTGTTGATTATCTATTTACAAAAAGAATAGGTTAGTGGTGAAATTAATAATAATTAAATATATTTTACAATTTGACTTTCTGTTTTTATTATGAAAATTATTTTATGGTGAAAAAATAATTAAAACATTAAAAGAATTAGAAAAGAAAATCAAATAAAATTAAAAAAAGATGCAAACCAAAGGGGGTATCAGGCCCAGAATGGAGGTTAATTGTGCAATTCTGGCCCATTAGACAAAGGCCTCGTTTGACTTTCCAGATTGAGTGCATGCTGTTGACTGGAGTGCACCATAGAATTCACCTTCTGGCCTTCAGATTGCTCCTCCAGGCCACTTGGCAAGCACAGGCGTGGGGCTCATGGTAGGCCATTGAATGAGGCGCTGCACTAGAAGACATTAAAACAAAAGTCATGAATTATGCGGGGGGACCTGGGAATCGAACCCAGGTCCCAGTGCTTGCAGGACACATTGCCAACCAGCTGAGCTATGATGCACATTTATACATATAATGGATAGTAAATATAATATACAAAAAAAGCCAGTTATGCTGAAACCTAAAAAAACACGCTAATATTTGAACTCCCCAATTATGTAATGCCACGCATGCTTCTTCTTCGTTTGCCCTGCAAAAATATGAAACAAGTAGCGGGGGTTTTAAACCCCCACTAACCATAGCCACAAAAAATAGCAAATAGAAGAGGCGTTAATATAAATTGGGCGCGAGTAGTTCAATGAATCAGGCTTCTTGCAACGAGTTCATCCATATTGGTCTTGAGGTCCAATTTTTCCATACAAGGAAAGCCCTAATTTGGATGTTTTGAAAACCTAATATTCTTCAATGGTGGATTTTGATTTAGGCAACATTAGCACAATTCAGTTATACCAAAAGCTTCAGGGAGATGTCAGTAGTATAAATCAATGAATAAAACATGTGAATGATGCATAGAAATCATGTTTCGATTATCAAAGTATCCGTTCAAACCATAACCATATTTTATGGTTTCTTTGAGTATGAGGACTGGTTCTTGATGCTAATAGACTCCTGGAAGGTCCAGCAACGTGTTGGAATAGACTTTAGGCCTTGAATTATCCTGCAACTATGAATTCAGTTTCAAGCTTTTTCTCTATTTTTTTGCAAATTGGTTATGAGTTTTTGTGAGCAGCTTTTTCGTGTATGTGGCTTTAGGGTTCACTCTTGCATAAGTATGTGATCAGAATTAGGTCAAAAACAAGCCCATGAATCCATGAATTTATGATTTGAATATTTGATTTTCAATCATGAAATTTCAATCTTTTTTTCAATTAAACTTTGCCAATTATGGAAGATCTTGTCCCCTTGGATGAGAAACGACTTTGCCAACTTGCCCTAGTTTGATTTGCTGCATAAAAGACCTACAAAATCATATCTTTGAATTTTCTTATAATAAAAACTAATTAAATGAATTAATATAAATATAAATCCAATTAATTAATTAAAAATAAGAAAATAAATTATTTTGAGCTTAATGGGTCGTGCATAGGCTTTGGGTAATGATTCAAGGAAGAATTTGAGGCCCATTAGCAATTTTGAAGTGTTTTAGGCAAAGTTGACTTTTGAAAATTCCCAAAAATTTCCCAACTTCTCCAATGCATAACTTGCTCAATTTTGAAGCTATGAACATGTTATTGGACATTTTGGAAAGGTATTGAAGTCCTATAACCAATGCCTTTGGTCCCATGTCATTTTGATTTACCAATCTCAAGTTATGGTCTTTGACTTAAAGTGCCTTTTTGTTGACTTTTGAAAATGACCTATAATGTTGAAATTGATAACTTTTTGTGAGAGCATTTCTTGGACTTGGAGTGTGAAGATGAGTTGTAGGAAATGTCATTCTCTTCAAAATGAGCATTGGATGGAATTTTTCTGATAAACCATGAGGAAGTTATGCCTTGATCAATTTGCAGTTGACTTTTCAACTGTCCAAAAATAGAAACTTTTGCATCTTGAGACTTTTTGAGCCATGTTGTTAGAATCATGATCAAGAATTGATCAAATGATGATTGTGGCTTCAAAATAAGATGTTGACCAAAAAATTTGACTTTTGACTGTCAAATGACCATTTTGCCCCTGCAGTTGACTGTGGAGCAATTAGGGTTTTTGACTGTGCAATTTGATGCTGTGAGTCTTGAAACTTGGATATGAATGCTTGACAATGTATGTAGGCATATGGGACTTGATTGGACCCCTGAAAATCTCAATTTCTTTGCAAGAACCAAAACCCTAGTTTGACTGGCTTAGGAGGATGGTTGACTGTGTAGCCCTTTGAGAGATTTTGAACCATGATCTTGGCCAATCCTGAAGAATATGGGAGGGAAAATTTTGGGGTACAACAGTTGCCCCTGTTCAATCTTCTTAGACCTAAGGATGTAGATTGGCTGGCGTGCCTTTCGTAATCCGAAGGTGGAAGATGATTGAACACTAGAGTGCCCAGAAATTTGCGCTCACATGTTAGAGTGTTAGCAGCGTGATGATGGTGGGAATGGGCTTACAGATGCCATTTGGAGAGATGGTGGATAGGGGGATGGGCTTATAGATGATATCTGAAAATGTGACACAATCTTGTCGGGAATGGACTTATAGATGCCATTTGGAAGTGTAACGGATAGTTGTGGAGATGGGCTTATAGATGCCATCTGGGTGTCGATCGCGTAAGAGATTCCTTAGCGAGAACTTGTGTACTTGAAAAAGAAAGATAATTACCTGGCCTATTACAGGGGTTGATCTTCAAACTCTTTATGTCGATGTGCCATGGCTGGATACAGGTATCGAGTCTATAATCAGCTACTCACAGATGTGCCCTGGCTAGATACAGGAATCGAATCTGGAAAAAATAGTCGTCAATAGATACACCCTGGCAAGATACAGGAATCGGATCTTTGAACTCTTCAGACGTTCCCTGGCAGGATACCGGAATCGAGTCTGGAATATAGTCGTCAACAGATACACCCTGGCAAGATAGAGGAATCGGATCTTCAAATTCTACAAACGTGCCCTGGCAGAATACAGGAATCGAGTCTGGAATTAGTCATCAACAGATACACCCTGGAAAGATACAAGAATCGTATCTTCAAACTCTTCAGACGTGCCCTGGCAGGATACAGGAATCGAGTCTGGAATTAGTCGTCAACAGATACACCCTGGCAAGATACAGGAATCGGATCTTCGAAATCTTCAGACGTGCCCTGGCAAGATACAGGAATCGAGTCCGGAATTAGTCGTCAACAGATACACCCTGGCAAGATACAGGAATTGGATCTTCAAACTCTTCAGACGTGCCCTGGCAGGATACAGGAATCGAGTCTGGAATTAGTCGTCAACAGATACACCCTGGCAAGATACAGGAATCAGATCTTCAAACTCTTCAGACGTGCCCTGGCAGGATACAGGAATCGAGTCTAGAATTAGTCGTCAACAGATACACCCTGGCAAGATACAGGAATCAGATCTGGAATCACGACAGTTGATAGTAATCATCTTTATATTAACCTTTGTCCTGAAAAGACAAAACGTTAGTTGTGTGCAATGTCATGACGTATGACATGCGTGATGTTCTCAGAATAACTGAGATTGTATGTTCATGATGCGTATGTGCATGCTATAATGTATGAAGATGCAATGTTTATGAATGTATGTTTTTGTCTAGGAAAGTAAATCCTTGACGGGTGCCGGGAAGTTAAATCCTGGGCTTGATGTTGAAGGATAGTGCTTTGTTTCTGCTGGGGATGATGGTTGCAAGAATACCGGTAGGAGAAGATGACTCTGTTGGGGACTAAACTTGGAGAATAGATTGCTCTGCGGGGAGTGAACTCTGTGGGGAGAGAGAGATACTTTGCTGAGGTTGATGATAACTCCGCTGGGGACACCATTGATAAGCTTATACTGAAGGAATTGATGAACTCCACTGGAGATGGGAAGACTCCGTCGGGGACGATCTTTCTGTGACAATTGGCTGAGGATAACCCAGTTATATCCTGGTGGGAAATAACCTTTGAATAAAGTCGGGAGACGCGTTCGTGCTTTGCGAGTGACAAGCTTCCAGAATCTACTAGGGATAAGCTTCAAGACCTGCTGGGGAGATTGGTTGAACTCTCCTGGGGAAACTTCTCAGATTAGACTGGGGAATGGCTCCACTGGACGTCCGGTATTCCGCCGGGGAACAATCTTAGATCAAGACTGCCAGGGATGCTTGTTAGGAATGTTTGTATACTCCTGGGGAATGTTGAGATCTGCTGGGGATAATCCAACTTCCATAAGGCTGACTGTAAGCTAACTCTGCTCGGGGGGAGTATTGCTAACTTGCTAGGAGATACTGTGCCTTGTTCAGGGCTGACGGGAGACCAACTGTTTGGGGGAGTTGGTGTAGGGTTGCCTGATGATGAGCTCATGTAAAACTGCATCTTTGGAGGAAGGAAACCTGTGTAGGGTTTACTGATAATGAGTCCGTATAAAACTTAATCTTTTTTAGAAAGAGAGAACCTGTGTAGGGTTTCTTTGACGACGAGCCCGTGTAAAACTACGTCTGGAGGGAGAGAACCTGTGTAGGGTTTCTTCGGGATAAGTTCGTGTAAAACTTCTTGATGAACCGGGGTAAGGTTATCTTGAGATAAGTCCGTGTAAGACTTCTGGAGGAACCGGGGTAAGGTTACTGCAGGGTAAGTTCGTGTAAAACTTCTGGATGAACCGGGGTAAGGTTACCTTGAGATAAGTCCGTGTAAGACTTCTGAAGGAACCGGGGTAAGGTTATCTTGAGATAAGTCCGTGTAAGTCTTCTTCTGAAATAAAAGGAACCGGTGTAGGGTTACTTTGGTGACAAGTCCGTGTAAGACTTCTTCTGAAATAAAAGGAACCGGTGTAGGGTTGCCTGAGGATGATCAAATAGATAATTGTCCTGTTTGGTCTCGGATATTAACCCACGATCAGTCGTCCACAGAATTTTCCTGGCTTGTTACCAGTGTTGATCTGAAGTTGTAAAGGTAGATGGTGATCATCTTTTGATTGACCTTTCCTTGGTACGTTGGTTGACAGAGCAACTGGATCGCCTGGACAACTCATTATTTCCCCTGCTTCTGAGGTGAGGGCAGAAGATACCTTGTGGAGGTGCTTGATGACTGCCGATTGACAAATCTTCCTCTGGTAGGCAAGTGACGAGATGCCGGGACATAGTCGTACGCTTTGATCCCTAACTTTTGCCTGGACCGCCCTTTCGGGTTTTCAGCCCACCGGGATACCCATTTTTGCCCAAGCCGCCTTTTCAGGTTTTCGACTTGCCGAGTGTACAGATTTTTTTCATTTCATCCCTTATTTTTGCCCGAACCCTTTTGGTTCGCCGGGAAGCCCTTATTTTTGCCTAAGTGTGTCAACCTAGCGGGTCCTTGATTATGCGTAGTATTTTTTCGACTATGTCCGTACTCTCAGGATGTAAGGAGGTGCCCCTGTTGTTGTGTTGTGTCGTCATACCGCCAGAAGATGTTTGATCGTGCAAGATTCGCAGCTGGAATTCATGTCCAATGCCCCAAGTGACTCAGGTGGAGATTTGCCCCTGGTTATTTGGCCTTTGAGAGATTCTCCAAATCTTTACTGGACTGCCCCAGATGACGGACAATGATCATGCCATGCCCCTTGATTGGAAGTGCTTTTGTTCATCAGATATTCTTCGTGCGAATTTCTTTGCTGTTCGAACAAAAAGTCATATGCAAACACCGTTATGTTAAAAATGCAAAGCTTATGTCTGTCTTGGATTTTTTTGAAAATGCAGTTTTTTAGTAAAAGACAAATGAATTTTTTTAAATTGTGATGTCAACTCATTATTTTACCGCAAGCCTTAAGGAGGCAGGATACCTTTCGTAACAGTATACCTTCGAACTAACCCATGCTTCAGCTAGGACTTTTAAGGGTTATAACGTGGCCTGGTTCACGGTTTAAGAAACAAAGGATAAAGGCTCAAAGTATTTGTACCCACCCGTTCTTCGTGATGTTCTTCAAACCTAAACTCAGCTGATCATGCGTTAGACCTTGTTTGAGTCTTTGCTCTGATATTCTAGTGATGGTTCGGATGTTGACAATTTATTTTGAATAGGCAGTCATCATTTTTTCCGTTGAGGGTTTGTTGGACCTCTTTCTTTTGATTTTTATTATCCCTATTTTTTTGCTTGAACTGTTCTTTTGTGATTACAGTCAGCGGGATGCCCCAGTTTTGTAAGTCTCCTTCATAGGTTTTGACTTACTGGGTTTTATTCTTGATATATAATGACTGCCTGTCTTTATGATCATTCAGAACCATCACTGTCTTTTACTTTGTAAGGGCTTCTTTGGTGCCATTTGTTATGCACTTGGATCAACTGAGAAAACTACCCTGCCCCAGGTTATGATTAAGGGTTTTAATTTTTGAAAAGAAAAACTCCTACTTCTTTGGCTCAGAGGGGTTGACGAGGGATTATCATCCTTATAACTCCAGTGTTTAGGAATTGAAACAATGCCTGTACCTCATCAGCGGGGTCTTGTTCAAAAGCATACTGTAAAGATAGCGGTATCGTTTTCGTCATCCTCCCTCAAGAGGCTTAGAATTATTAATTGAGAGTTGACATCCAAAAAATGAAAGCAGTTTGAATATAGAGAATGCGAATATATTGATTCAAAACAGACATATGCGATGCATTGATAAAGTAATAACGTTTGCCATGACAATAATTGTTTGAACAATCAAAAAGAAAAATTACAACTTTGAAAATTCTAATGGACAAAAGCCTTCTAATCTCAGGACTTGTTACTTCAACTGGTGCATCCTGTAGGGATGGTAGAAGAACTCGGCTTGACCCCCCTTGGGTGAAATCCACTACTCCTTCATTAATCAGATCCTGGACTTTGTTCTTCAGAGCCCAGCAGTCGGCAGTGTCATGTCCAGGACTATCAGAGTGGTATGCACATTTTCTGTTGGGATGATAGTTAGGAGCAGAGATGTTGGGATTCCGGGGAGGAGCCCTTAGTGTAATCATGTTCAAACTCAACAGGTGTTGTAGAGCTTGAAACAGCGACACGTTAAGATGGGTGAATTGCCTCTTGGACCTGCTTAGCTTACTCTGATCAACCTGTTGCTCTGGGCGAGGTTGATGCTGGGCTTGTGAAGTGGTGGAAATTTGGAGAGTTCTATTCTTCCCCATACCAGATTCCTGTCCTTTTGGAAGCTGATCAAAGACCTGGTCCCTGAATTGGACTGGTTGCTTCATGTTGGATCTGTCTTGGTGGAGTTGACTGATCATGGTCCTTAACTCTTCTTGCTCCCGAGCTAAACCTTGGATGAGAGCCCTTTGCCCCAGCATCTGGGTTTTCATTGTATCTACTTCAGCTTGCAGACATTTCAGTTGTTCGTCCTTGTCATCTTCGGGACTTTTCTTGGCCAAATTCCCCATGAGGAGTGTCCTTAACTCTTCCTGCCCCTTGGATAGGCTTAAAAAGATCTCCCTGAACTGAGTCTTTGAGCATGAAGGTCCTCGTTGTCTTGTTGGGAAGCCATTGCTGAAATAAACAGCGAGAAGGTAAGTGACCTGTAACAAGGATACCTGTAAAGCAATGATATGTATGATATGCATGCAATGTTTTCAAGGACCACGCGGGATAAACAAGAAAATTGTTAGAATTGGGATCCGGTAGCTTGATAGAAGGAACTTCATGTTGCTGAGAGTCCTCCTTCAAGAGTCAAGGCTGACCATATCTAGTGGGTCGTAGCCTCTGACTCAAGTCATCATGTTTTGACCTCCAACTTTGGCTAGAGGAAAATAAATCCCCTTTTCCCCTTGCTAGACATTTGGTCCATCATGACCTGCATCACAAGCCCTTGAGATCCTTGAAATGGGTTAGTCCTTATACAGGATGTATGCAATGGTATGATGGTATGATGTTATGCTATGCATGGAGTAATGTAGGTAAACCCTGTTAAGAGTCCAGATTAAGGACTGTAAACAAAACCTGCAAGAAACTCAAGTGTCAAATAACAAGCATGCAAGTAGTCAAGTTTGAAGGCATACAAGTCACACAAGACAGCCCTTAGAGTTCAGGCCAGCATGAAGTTTAGGTACTACCCTCTTTCAGTTTCGTTGGTTAAGACCTGTCCTCAAAAATAGTAACCGGGTTCTAGAGGATCTCAATATCACTGACTACCCTCAATCGGTCATAACTCCAGCGTCGCAATCTTTTCTTGCGGCCAGAACCATCACGAGAGTTTAGCCTCAATGGGTGTAGCATATTGCTACTGTTCTATTGGCCAAGTTGGGTCATTTAAGGTTCTAAGGTCGGTTGGTGCTTAATGACTCCTCAGAAGACCCATATTCTCCTCGTTGCGACACAAGGGATATCGGTACAGACCAAGGTGCCACACCAATGTAGCAACTGCTTCACCCGTGTTGGTCTACACCGGACAGGTCCCTCACAGCTTATGCTACCTAACAGGGTATCCCCAGATCCGGGTTAGGATCTATGTAACTCCGATGCGGCCCACAATAATAAAGCAAACAAACACAGCAATTGAAAACACAAGTTTGAGCTATCCTAAGGTACACCTCACTTTAAGTTTCCCCAGCAGAGTCGCCAGTTCTGTGATCGGTGGAAATAGAACTGACTGTTTTTGAAATGCTGGTTCACGAATGTGATCGGTGGATCTGGAACTGACTGTTTAACGCTGGTTCGCGAAAATGTCGCGGAAGCAAGAGTCGCCACCGTCTTTTATTTTCTCCAAATGGAAAAGACAAAAGCACAGAAAAATTCCTTAAAGAGATTGCTCTCGGTTCGGGAGGTAGGTTATAGAAAGGGAAGGTGTTAGCACCCTTTCTATCCATGGTTATCCATGGGCTCTTAGGTACTTGCTCATTGTGTTTTCAAAATTGTTTATTTGCTTTTCAATGTGGGTTTTAAAAGTTTCTTTGAAAAATTTCAGTTCGACTCGTACGTCAGAGTGTTTGAAAAATTTGCTTTGAAAGCTTTTGAAAAGTGTTGGTGTGAAAAGTCTTTGAATTTTTGTTTTGAAGAGAGCAAGTATCTACGAGAACCTACCTACCCTAAGGAATTCGTCTGTGTAAATGTCCTTTAAAGTAGTGCCATCCCACCATTGAGAGGTAGGTAGCACCACCGTTGGAGGTGTTCGGGTCAATTCGAGTTTATAGGGACATGGTGATCACCAGAGCAATGGGAAGACACCTTAGAAGCTACCCTCATGCCAGGTTCCCGGATCATGAGGACTTACTAAGACATCCTCTACTCGACGATCACCTTTCGAAGCAAGGCAACAGTGAGGCGTACCCTAGGGGTGGTGTGTGCGAATTGTGTGTCGTTTTCATTTGCATTTGTCTTGTCATGTTTATCAGTGTTCTACGCTTGATTTTATTTTAAGTCCATACATTCTTTCATGCTTTTGTTAACAGTTAAAAGTTGCGGGAAAAGTAAATCTAAGACTATTACAAATGGCGCGGGTCCACATCGCCAAAATTAAACCGGACCCGATTTGGACTGAAAAATAAATAAAGCGAATAAAAGTGCAAGAAATAAAATTATTACAAGGCTTTGGGACATGTACATAATTATAATAAGCGACAAAGTAAAATGCGCGAAACAAAATAATTAAAGCGACGGGCGTTGGACCCTTTTGCAAAATATCAAATTAATGAGGAATTAAAATGAAAGTTAAAAATTAAATGTTTTTTGGTATTTTTGTGTTTTTTAAGATTTAAAAGAAAAAGAACTTTTTAGAATGAAATTTGAAATGCAAATCCTAATTCTAATGTTTTTTAGTTATTGTGAAAATGTTATATTAATCTAAATTAAACCCTAATTTTTACTTATGTACATTTAATTATAAAAATAAAATAAATAAATAAATAATATTGTGATAAAAAAAAGGAAAATTTAAAAGGTATAAAAAGTCATTAAACCTAATGCTATATTTTTGGATATTTTTGGATTTTTAGTTATTAAGAAAGTAGTAAAATCTAACCTAAATGCAACCCTAATTAATTTACAAGTTTAATTATGAAAATTACTAATATTATGGCAAAAAACAAGGAAAGTTAAAAGGAATAAAAAAAGTCATTAACCTAATGCTATATTTTTGGATTTTTTTATGGAAGAAAGAATTAAAGTTAAAACCTATTTTACTAAATTTATTTACATGTAATTTATTTATAAAAGTAATTAAAATAAAAATTATATTTTTTGCCTTTTTTCTGATTTTTTACGATATTTTTCATATTTTTGTAGAAATAATTAATTAATTAAAACAAATAAAATAAATAAATAACATAACAATTGAGAAAATGAAATATAAAAAGAAAATCAAACCAGGGGGGGTAGCCCCAGAATTGGAGGTAAGGCCTAGCATTCTGGCCCATTAACATTGAAATCCACTTGACTTTTCAGTTCACGTGCCAATGCGTTGACCATAGCGTATCATGTGCCTTGAATCTGAGTCCTTTGATTGATCTACTGGGACGTGTGGACGATGAGTTTTGAGTGTGTATGGTATGCCCTGGACGTTAGCGCTGCACAAGATCTTGTATTGAAAAATGTTATTGAAATTTATACAGACCTGGGGTTCGAACCCAGGTCTTAGATAATGCAAAGGGATACGCCTGCCACTGAAGCACTTGAGTTACTTTTAACATATAATGATTAATGAATATAATAAAAAGAAAAGAGAGTTAGTGGCCTTCAACGCGCCAATTTTTGAACTGACGAATCACAGCGTGCCATGTACTCATCTTCCTCGCGTGCCTGAAATACAAAACACAGAGGCAACGGTTTCAACGCGTTGTGTTAGGCATGTTTATGAAAAATAGCGACTAGCGCTGTGACATCAATAAATTGATCGCGAGGGTCCATATCTCCTCGTCTTGATGAGCTGGTTTGAATGGCATAAGTCTGGAACCCTAATTTTACTGTATTGTGAAAGCCCTAAATCAAGCTCTGAAAAAACCTAGAATATGAAAATGGTAGAATCGCGCATGGCCAATGAAAACTCAATTGAACATGATGGTTAGTCTCAAAACATTATGCTAAACATGAATCAATGGACAAAATGCTGTAAAAATGTTTAAATCATGATGCACGATTTTGGAAATTTTGCTATACAGTTCGAGTTCTAACTACCAATTCTTGGAGATTGGCTTGTTGTTTGTGATTGATACACGTTCAGAATTGCCCAAGGAAGCTAATGGGATGATTTTTATGCCTTGAATCCACCTCTAACCTTGAAATCAGTTTTGTGTTTTTATGGAAAATTTTCCATCTGCAATAGCTTTTTTGGGCGCAGCTTATAGTGTCCAAGGCTTAGGGTTTGACTCAGTGCTTATGATGGAAGAGAATTGGCTTGCTAGCTGACCTAGATTCATGCTCATGAGAGAACTAGTCCTAGGGTTTTTTCATTAACAAATTTTTCCTTCTTTTAAGCCAAGACCAAGACTTAGTGTGCAATTTAACCCTAGCCTGAGTTTTTGAATTGGCCCATGATACATTGAAGTTGTCCAAATTCAAATGACACTATTCCATTGGTTTTTGAATTTTATTTGAATTTTTAAAGATTTAAAATGAATTAAATTATCAAAAATTAAATAAAATAGAAAAATCAATATTTGGTCTTGAAATTAATCATGGGACACGTGTGTGGCATGACAATGATGAATCAAGTGGAAGAAAGTGGGCCCTTTTGTCAAAAATTGGAGTTTCAAGGATAGTTGACTTTTGCCATTTCACAAAAATTTCCCAACTTCTACAAGGCATAACTTGCTCAATTTTTAAGCTTTTCACATGTTCTTGGACATTTTGGAAAGGTCTTTGAGTCCTTTAACCAATGCCTTTGGTCCCATGTCATTTTGATTTACCAATCTCAAGTTATGGTCTTTGACTTAAAGTCCCTTTTTGTTGACTTTTGAAAATGACCTATAATGTTGAAATTGATAACTTTTTGTGAGAGCATTTCTTGGACTTGAAGTATGAATATGAGTTGTAGGAAATGTCTTTCTCTTCAAAATGAGCTTTGGATGGAATTTTTCTGATAATCCATGTGAAAGTTATGCTTTGGTCAATTTCAGTTGACTTTTTCAGCTGTCCAAATAAAGGAACTTTTGCATCTTGATGATTTTCTGAGCCAAATTTTGAGAATCATGATCAAGCATTGATCAACTGATGTTTGTGGCTTCAAAATGATATATTGACCAAAAATTTGAACTTTTGACTGCCAAATGACCATTTTGCCCCTACAGTTGACTGTAGTGCAATTTAGGGTTTTGACTGTGCAATCTTGAGCTGAATGCCCTGAAACTTGATATGAGGATGCTTGACCATGTTTGTAAGCATATGAGACTTGATTGGACCTTTGAACACTTCCTTTTCTTGATCAGAACACAAACCCTAGTTTTGACTGTATAGGAGACAGTTGGACTGTGCAACCCTTGGGGGAGTTTTATGACTTGGCTTGGCAATTTCTTGAAGAATATGGGAGGGCAAATTTTGGGGTACAACAGTTGCCCCTGTTCAATCTTCTTAGACCTGAGGATGTAGATTGGCTGACGTGCCTTTCGTAATCCGAGGGTAGAAGATGATTGGACACTAGAGTGCCCAGAAATTTGCGCTCACATAGTGGCAGTGTGGTGGGAATGGGCTTATAGATGCCATTCAGAGGTTGCTGGATAGAATGATGGGCTTATAGATGCCAAGGTTGCTGGATAGAATGATGGGCTTATAGATGCCATCTGGATGTTGATCACGTAGGAGATTCCTTAGCGAGAACCTGCATATCTGCAAAAGAACAAATGAGTACCTGACACGTTGCAGGGGTTGGTTTTCAGATGCTTGGTATAGATGTGTCCTGACTGGTTACAGGAGCTGAGTCTGGAGCTTCACATGATGATGAATGAAACAGTGATGGTTACTGCCTTAGCATGAATGGTAAGAGAACCTTGGGTGATTTTAACTTCAACAACGCTCGTTGGGAAAAATCTGGGGTGTCTTCTACTGGGATAAGAATCAGGGAGATCTTAGGGTCGATCTGACTGAACCAGAGAGGCCTTTGACTGGGTAAGAATCAGGAAAATCTTAGGGTCGACTTAGCTGAACCGGTCTAGGTCTTGGAATGTCTTCAACTGGATAAGCATCAGGGAGATCTTAGGGTCGATCTGACTGAACCAAGAGAAGGCCTTTGACTGGATAAGCATCAGGAAAATCTTAGGGTCGATTTAACTGAACCGGTCTAGGTCTTGGAATGTCTTCAACTGGATAAGCATCAGGGAGATCTTAGGGTCGATCTGACTGAACCAAGAGAAGGCCTTTGACTGGATAAGCATCAGGAAAATCTTAGGGTCGATTTAACTGAACCGGTCTAGGTCTTGAAATATCTTCAACTGGATAAGCATCAGGGAGATCTTAGGGTCGATCTGACTGAACCAGAGAAGGCCTTTGACTGGATAAGCATCAGGAAAATCTTGGGACGATTTAACTGAACCGGTCTAGGTCTTGAAACGTAGCTTGAGAACTTAACTGGATCTTTCCTGAAAGGTAAAAGTCAGTCATATGCAATGCATGATATGGATCAAGCAATGATGTTCTCAACATAAATGAGATTTGTAAGATATGATGTGTACATGCATGCTATAATGATGTATGTGATGTTTCATGTATATTTTTGTCTAGGAAAGTGAATCCTTGACGGGTGTCGGGAAGTCGTATCCTGGGCTGATGTCGAAGAATAGATTTTGCTTCCGCTGGGGATGATAACTGCAAGGATACCGGTAGGAGAAGATGACTCCGTTGCGGAATAAACTTGGCGAATGGAAGATTCTGCGGGGAGAAAAGATATTCTAGCGATCATGCTGGGAAGCAATACTCTGTGGGGATAGAGATGCTTTGCTGAGTGTTGATAGCAGTAATTTGCTGAGGATGTCTTTGTTGTTGGAAGTGTTAATGGACTTCGCTGGGGATAGGAAAGAACTATGTTGACGATGACCTTTCCGTGGCTTTTGGCTGAGGATAACCCAGTTATATCCTGTTAAGGAAATAACTCTTTGAATAAAGCCGGACGACGCGTTCGTGCTCTGCGAGGGGATAAGCTTCCAGAATCTACTGGGGATAAGCTTACTGCTTGGAGAGATGAATTCCAATTTTCCTGGGGAAACTGGATTGGACTCTTCTGGGGAGTTTTGGAATGTAATTTTATAAGTTGAAAGGGGGAACCTATGTAGGGTTGCATGCTGATGAGTTTGTGTAAAACTTCGTTTTTTTGGAAAGGGAGAACCTGTGTAGGGTTTCTGGGTGACGAGTCCATGTAAAACTGCATCTTGAAGAGAGGGAACCGATGTAGGGTTGCTTGGTGAGGTAAGTTCATGTAAAACTTCTTGATGAACCGGGGTGAGGTTATCTTGAGCTAAATCCATGTAAGACTTCTGGGGGGAACCAGGGTTAGGTTGCCGCAGGATAAGTTCGTGTAAAACTTCTTGACGAACCGAGGTAAGGTCATCTTGAGATAGGTCCATGTGAGACTCTTGGAGGAACCGGGGTTAGGTTACGGCAGGATAAGTTTGTGTAAAACTTCTTGATGAACCGGGGTTAGGTCATCTTGAGATAGGTCCATGTGAGACTCTTGGAGGAACCGGGGTTAGGTTACGGCAGGATAAGTTTGTGTAAAACTTCTTGATGAACCGGGGTTAGGTCATCTTGAGATAGGTCCATGTAAGACTTCTGGAGGAACCGGGGTTAGGTCACTTCGGGATAAGTTCGTGTAAAACTTCTTGACGAACCGGGGTAAGATTACTTGTGATAAATCCATGTAAGATTTCTGGAGGAACCGGGGTAAGGTTACTTGGATAAGTTTGTGTAAAAACTTCTGGAGGAACCGGGGTAAGGTTATTTGGTTGAGTTTGTGTAAAAATCTCTGGAGGAACCGGGGTAAGGTTACTTGGATAAGTTTGTGTAAAAACTTCTGGAGGAAACGGGGTAAGGTTGCTTCGGGATAATTTGTGTAAAACTTCTTGATGAACCGGGGTTAGGTCATCTTATGGAGGAGGAGTCTGTGTATGACTTTGTCTGAAGGTTGAGCAGAAACCGGTGTTGGGTTGCATGATTTTGATTAAGTGGATAATTGTCCTGTTTGGTCTCGGACGTTAGCCCACGATCTGGAATTTCTAAAGGTAGATGGTAATCATTTTTATGTTGATCTGTCCTTTGTAATTTGGTTGACAGAGCAATTGGATCGCCTGGATAGCTCATTATTGCCCCTGCTTCGGAGGTGAGGGAAGAGGATACCTGTGCGGGTGATCGACAAATCTTCGGGTAGGCAAGTGACGAGATACCAGAACATAGTCGTACGCTTCGATCCCTAACTTTTGCCTGGACCGCCCTTTCGGGTTTTCAGTCCACCGGGATACCCATTTTTGCCCAAGCCGCCTTTTCAGGTTTTCGACTTGCCGGGTGTACATGTTTTTCGTTTCATCCCTTCATTTTGCCCGAACCCTTTTAGTTCGTCGGGAAGCCCTTATTTTTGCCTAGGTATGTCAACCTAGCGGGTCTTTGATTATGCGCAGTATTTTTTCGACTATGTCCACGCTCTCAGAATGTAGGGAGTTGCCCCTGTTGGAAGTATTTTGCCATGCCCCAGATAATGAGCAATGTGCCCCTTGATTGGAGGTTCTTCTGTTCACAAGGTGTTCATCGTGCGAATTTCCCTGCTTGTTCAAACAAGTAGTCATATGCAAACAAGGTTATTTTAAGAATGCAAAAGTCTATGTCTGTCTTGAATTTTGAAAATGCATTTTTTGTAATACAGTGCGATGTCAACTCAATATTTTACAGCAAACCTTCAGGAGTCAGGATACCTTCGTAACAGTATGCTTTCGAACTAACCCATGCTTCAGCTAGGACTTTTAAGAGTTATATCGTGGCCTGGTTCACGGTTTAAGAAACAAAGGATAAAGGCTCAAATTATTTGTACCCACCCGCTCTTCGTGATGTTCTCCAAGCCTAAACTCAGTTGATCGTGCGTTAGACCTTATTTGAGTCTTTGTTCTGATTTTCCGGTGATGATTCGGATATTGAACGTTTATTTGAATAGGCAATCATCCCCTTTTTTGCTGAGGGTTTGTGAGACCTCTTTTTTTTTTTTTTTTGATTTAGTTATCCCTTTCTTTTTTTTTTGCCTGAACTGTTTCCTTTTTGGGATTACAGTCAGCGGGATGCCCCAGTTTGGTAATCTTCTTTATTGGTTTTGACTTTTTGGGCTTTTTATTCATGAATTTTTTTTTGATAATGACTGCCTGTCCTTATGATTGTTCGGAACCATCACTGTATTTTGTTTTTGAAAAACTCATTTGGTGACATTCATTGTGCACTTGGATCGACTAAGAGAACTACCCTGCCCCAGGTTATGATTAAGGGTTTTGATTTTCGAAAATACAAACTCCTACTTCTTTGGCTCTGATGGGTTGACGAGGGATTATCATCCTTATAACTCCAGTGTTTAGGAATTGAAACAATGCCTGTACCTCATCAGCGGGGTCTGTTCAAAAGCATACTGTAAATTGTGGTATTGTTTTCGTCATCCTCCCTCAAGAGGTTTAGAATTTTCAATTAAGAATTGACCATCGCAAAAAATATGAAAGCAGTTTTAAGCATAGTAAACATAATTAATTCAAGACAGACATGTGTAATGCATTCATGAAATAAAAGAGTTTAACACAATAATTGTTTATCTGAACAAGAAAAGGAAAAATACAACTTGAAATCAAATGAACAAAAATTTAGCCATGCTTTGGCAATGGAGCGGTGATCACGTTGGGAGTCTCCGCAGGCTCGAACTCGATCTCTTTGGCATCGATCATGTTCTGAATTTTGTACTTCAGTGCCCAACAGTCCTCAGTATCGTGCCCCGGGCTATCAGAATGATAGGCACACCTTGCTTCTGGATTGTAGCTAGGAGAGGAGGTCTTAGGATTGGCAGGAGGGTTGATTACTGCAATCAGGTTCATCTTCACCATATGCTGCAATGCTTGTGACCAAGGCATGTTAATGTTGGTGAATTGCCTTTTAGGCCAGTCTGGCCTTTGCTGGTTTCCCCTTTGTGGTTGACGGCGTGGTGCAGAACCAGAGATCATGACTGCCCCTGCATGTTGGTCATGACGATTCTTTTGACTGTATACAGCATTGGATTCCTTCTTTCCCGTGTAAGGCTTTTTATGAATATCAGAAGGTGTGGCCTCTTGAATCTTCCCCGACTTGATACCAGCTTCAATTCTTTCGCCAGTCAGGATGAGATCGGTAAATCCAGCAGATGAGTTACCAATGAGGTGATTGAAGAATGGCCCGGATAGGGTCCCCAAGAACATATCAACGAGTTCCCGGTCAGTTAACGGAGGTTGCACCCTTCCAGCAAGGTCTCTCCATCTTTGTGCGTACTCCTTGAAACCTTCACTTGACCCCAACGACATACCCTGGAGTTGGGTACGTGTGGGAGCAAGGTCGGCATTGTACTGGTACTGCTTATAGAAAGCAGTCGCCAACTCCTCCCAGTTACGAACTTTGGTCCCATCCAGTTGATAGAACCATTCGAGGTGAGTCCCTGAAAGACTTTCCTGGAAGAAGTGGATCCACAAGTTCTTATCTGCTGAGTATGGTTGGATTTTCCGAACATAAGACCTGAGATGCAGCTTGGGACAAGACGCCCCGTCATACTTGGTAAAGGATGGTGCCTTGAACTTCCGAGGAATAATCACACCAGTTGACAAACCCAGATCTCCAAAATCCAGCCCAGGTACCTGTTGGATCTCCATAGCATTCAGCCTATCCTCCAATTGTTTGTACTTGTCCTCAGCCGGAGGGTACTGTTCGTCGTTGAAATCTGTCTCGCTGTCGGAGACCACTGGACTAGGCACCTCTCTCTCATGGTGACTGCTTTCCCTCACAGATGGGGTTGTCCTCTCAGTTTCCTCCTGCGGTGTATTCCCAGATCTGCGTCTAGGGCTGAACAGAACAGTCCTCTTCTTCTTCTTGTCCTTCTTCAAAAGCAAAGCCTTCAGATCTTGTTGACCCTGAGCCAAGCCCTGGATCAGCTCCTGAAATTGGGCGTTCTGCGCCTGAAATTGGGCGTTCTGCGCCTGAAGAGCCTTGATAGATGCCTCGGTTGATGATTCAGGATTCATGACGAGACTGCTGAAATAAACAGCGAAGAAGGTAAGCAACCTGCAGAGAAAGGGTACCTGTTATGCAATGAGATGTATGACATGCATGCAATGATTTCAAGGACCTCGTGGGGTAAACAGAGAAACTTGTTAGAGTTGGAAACTGGCAACTTGATTGAAAGTACTTCATGTTGTTGAGAGTCCTTCGTCACGGGTCAAAGGCTCACCATATCCAGTGGGTCATAGCCCCTGACTTTAGTCATCATGTCTGGTTTTGATTTCCAAACAACCTTGGTTAGGGAACCTTCTTCAGGAGTCAGAGCTCACCATATCAAGTGGGTCATAGCCTCTGACAACATTGGCTAGAGGAAAATAAATCCTCTTTGCCCCTTGCTAGATGTTTGATTTATATGACCTGTATCACAAGCCCTTGAGATCCTTGAAATGGGTTAGGAGGTATGCAATGGTATGATGTCATGATATGCATGGGGTAATGTGAGTAACCCTGTTATGAGTCCCAATTAAGGACTATAAACAGACCCTGCAAGAAATTCAGTATACTTTGTTATGAGTCCCAATTAAGGACTATAAACAAAACCTGCAAGAAATTTGGTAAACCTTGTCATGAGTCCTAGTTAAGGACTATAAACAAAACCTGTAAGTAGTTCATGTGTCAGCTAACAAGCATGCTAGTAGGCAAGTACAAAGGCACACAAGTCACACAAGAGAAACCCTTAGGGTTTAGGCCAGCATGGGGTCTGGGTAGTACCCTCTTGAAGTTGGTGGGCTCAACCTGTCCTAATCAAAGTAACCGGGTTCTAAGGTTCCCAATATCACGGGATTGCTTTCATTGTTCATCGTTTCGATTTAGCCACTGAACTGGCGACCGAAATATTCCAGGAAAGCAACCCTCAATTGAGTGTAGTATCGAGTATCAACCAACCTCGGACTGCACCAAAGTCAGTTATCTCACTACCCTAAAGAGGCCAAGATAGTTCAATTAAGGTTCCTAAGGTCTGTTGATGCTTCACGACACCACGCGGAGGCCCCGTACTCTCCTTGACTGAACTCAAGGGTTACCGGTACACACCAAAGTGCCACATCAACGTAGCAGACTGTTTCAACCATGTCGGTATACCCCGCACAGTTCCCTCACAGCCTTGTTGCTACTTTCTAAGAAGGTATTCCCCAGATCCGGGTTAGGATCTATAGAACTCCCAAGACAGTCCCACAATTTAAAGCAAGCAAAGAAAGCAATTGAAAACACAGTGATCTTAGTCCTAAGGTGCACCTCACTTTAAAATTATTCCCCAGCAGAGTCGCCAGTTCTGTGATCGGTGGATCTGGAACTGACTGTTTAACGCTGGTTCGCGAAAATGTCGCGGAAGCAAGAGTCGCCACCGTCTTTTATTTTCTCCAAATGGAAAAGACAAAAGCACAGAAAAATTCCTTAAAGAGATTGCTCTCGGTTCGGGAGGTAGGTTATAGAAAGGGAAGGTGTTAGCACCCTTTCTATCCATGGTTATCCATGGGCTCTTAGGTACTTGCTCATTGTGTTTTCAAAATTGTTTATTTGCTTTTCAATGTGGGTTTTAAAAGTTTCTTTGAAAAATTTCAGT
Source organism: Vicia faba (assembly GCA_948472305.1). Lineage (NCBI taxonomy): Eukaryota > Viridiplantae > Streptophyta > Magnoliopsida > Fabales > Fabaceae > Vicia > Vicia faba. The sequence goes on from OX451738.1 coordinate 498,000,525, forward strand.
TCGACTCGTACGTCAGAGTGTTTGAAAAATTTGCTTTGAAAGCTTTTGAAAAGTGTTGGTGTGAAAAGTCTTTGAATTTTTGTTTTGAAGAGAGCAAGTATCTACGAGAACCTACCTACCCTAAGGAATTCGTCTGTGTAAATGTCCTTTAAAGTAGTGCCATCCCACCATTGAGAGGTAGGTAGCACCACCGTTGGAGGTGTTCGGGTCAATTCGAGTTTATAGGGACATGGTGATCACCAGAGCAATGGGAAGACACCTTAGAAGCTACCCTCATGCCAGGTTCCCGGATCATGAGGACTTACTAAGACATCCTCTACTCGACGATCACCTTTCGAAGCAAGGCAACAGTGAGGCGTACCCTAGGGGTGGTGTGTGCGAATTGTGTGTCGTTTTCATTTGCATTTGTCTTGTCATGTTTATCAGTGTTCTACGCTTGATTTTATTTTAAGTCCATACATTCTTTCATGCTTTTGTTAACAGTTAAAAGTTACGGGAAAAGTAAATCTAAGACTATTACAAATGGCGCGGGTCCACATCGCCAAAATTAAACCGGACCCGATTTGGACTGAAAAATAAATAAAGCGAATAAAAGTGCAAGAAATAAAATTATTACAAGGCTTTGGGACATGTACATAATTATAATAAGCGACAAAGTAAAATGCGCGAAACAAAATAATTAAAGCGACGGGCGTTGGACCCTTTTGCAAAATATCAAATTAATGAGGAATTAAAATGAAAGTTAAAAATTAAATGTTTTTTGGTATTTTTGTGTTTTTTAAGATTTAAAAGAAAAAGAACTTTTTAGAATGAAATTTGAAATGCAAATCCTAATTCTAATGTTTTTTAGTTATTGTGAAAATGTTATATTAATCTAAATTAAACCCTAATTTTTACTTATGTACATTTAATTATAAAAATAAAATAAATAAATAAATAATATTGTGATAAAAAAAAAGGAAAATTTAAAAGGTATAAAAAGTCATTAAACCTAATGCTATATTTTTGGATATTTTTGGATTTTTAGTTATTAAGAAAGTAGTAAAATCTAACCTAAATGCAACCCTAATTAATTTACAAGTTTAATTATGAAAATTACTAATATTATGGCAAAAAACAAGGAAAGTTAAAAGGAATAAAAAAAGTCATTAACCTAATGCTATATTTTTGGATTTTTTTATGGAAGAAAGAATTAAAGTTAAAACCTATTTTACTAAATTTATTTACATGTAATTTATTTATAAAAGTAATTAAAATAAAAATTATATTTTTTGCCTTTTTTCTGATTTTTTACGATATTTTTCATATTTTTGTAGAAATAATTAATTAATTAAAACAAATAAAATAAATAAATAACATAACAATTGAGAAAATGAAATATAAAAAGAAAATCAAACCAGGGGGGGTAGCCCCAGAATTGGAGGTAAGGCCTAGCATTCTGGCCCATTAACATTGAAATCCACTTGACTTTTCAGTTCACGTGCCAATGCGTTGACCATAGCGTATCATGTGCCTTGAATCTGAGTCCTTTGATTGATCTACTGGGACGTGTGGACGATGAGTTTTGAGTGTGTATGGTATGCCCTGGACGTTAGCGCTGCACAAGATCTTGTATTGAAAAATGTTATTGAAATTTATACAGACCTGGGGTTCGAACCCAGGTCTTAGATAATGCAAAGGGATACGCCTGCCACTGAAGCACTTGAGTTACTTTTAACATATAATGATTAATGAATATAATAAAAAGAAAAGAGAGTTAGTGGCCTTCAACGCGCCAATTTTTGAACTGACGAATCACAGCGTGCCATGTACTCATCTTCCTCGCGTGCCTGAAATACAAAACACAGAGGCAACGGTTTCAACGCGTTGTGTTAGGCATGTTTATGAAAAATAGCGACTAGCGCTGTGACATCAATAAATTGATCGCGAGGGTCCATATCTCCTCGTCTTGATGAGCTGGTTTGAATGGCATAAGTCTGGAACCCTAATTTTACTGTATTGTGAAAGCCCTAAATCAAGCTCTGAAAAAACCTAGAATATGAAAATGGTAGAATCGCGCATGGCCAATGAAAACTCAATTGAACATGATGGTTAGTCTCAAAACATTATGCTAAACATGAATCAATGGACAAAATGCTGTAAAAATGTTTAAATCATGATGCACGATTTTGGAAATTTTGCTATACAGTTCGAGTTCTAACTACCAATTCTTGGAGATTGGCTTGTTGTTTGTGATTGATACACGTTCAGAATTGCCCAAGGAAGCTAATGGGATGATTTTTATGCCTTGAATCCACCTCTAACCTTGAAATCAGTTTTGTGTTTTTATGGAAAATTTTCCATCTGCAATAGCTTTTTTGGGCGCAGCTTATAGTGTCCAAGGCTTAGGGTTTGACTCAGTGCTTATGATGGAAGAGAATTGGCTTGCTAGCTGACCTAGATTCATGCTCATGAGAGAACTAGTCCTAGGGTTTTTTCATTAACAAATTTTTCCTTCTTTTAAGCCAAGACCAAGACTTAGTGTGCAATTTAACCCTAGCCTGAGTTTTTGAATTGGCCCATGATACATTGAAGTTGTCCAAATTCAAATGACACTATTCCATTGGTTTTTGAATTTTATTTGAATTTTTAAAGATTTAAAATGAATTAAATTATCAAAAATTAAATAAAATAGAAAAATCAATATTTGGTCTTGAAATTAATCATGGGACACGTGTGTGGCATGACAATGATGAATCAAGTGGAAGAAAGTGGGCCCTTTTGTCAAAAATTGGAGTTTCAAGGATAGTTGACTTTTGCCATTTCACAAAAATTTCCCAACTTCTACAAGGCATAACTTGCTCAATTTTTAAGCTTTTCACATGTTCTTGGACATTTTGGAAAGGTCTTTGAGTCCTTTAACCAATGCCTTTGGTCCCATGTCATTTTGATTTACCAATCTCAAGTTATGGTCTTTGACTTAAAGTCCCTTTTTGTTGACTTTTGAAAATGACCTATAATGTTGAAATTGATAACTTTTTGTGAGAGCATTTCTTGGACTTGAAGTATGAATATGAGTTGTAGGAAATGTCTTTCTCTTCAAAATGAGCTTTGGATGGAATTTTTCTGATAATCCATGTGAAAGTTATGCTTTGGTCAATTTCAGTTGACTTTTTCAGCTGTCCAAATAAAGGAACTTTTGCATCTTGATGATTTTCTGAGCCAAATTTTGAGAATCATGATCAAGCATTGATCAACTGATGTTTGTGGCTTCAAAATGATATATTGACCAAAAATTTGAACTTTTGACTGCCAAATGACCATTTTGCCCCTACAGTTGACTGTAGTGCAATTTAGGGTTTTGACTGTGCAATCTTGAGCTGAATGCCCTGAAACTTGATATGAGGATGCTTGACCATGTTTGTAAGCATATGAGACTTGATTGGACCTTTGAACACTTCCTTTTCTTGATCAGAACACAAACCCTAGTTTTGACTGTATAGGAGACAGTTGGACTGTGCAACCCTTGGGGGAGTTTTATGACTTGGCTTGGCAATTTCTTGAAGAATATGGGAGGGCAAATTTTGGGGTACAACAACGAAATGTCGCGGTAAGCAAGAGTCGCCACCGTCTTTTATTTTCTCCAACATGGACAGGATAAAAGCACAGCAAAATTCCTTATGAGATAGTTTCTCAGTTCGGGAGGTAGATTTATAGAAAAGGAAGGTGTTAGCACCCTTTCTATCCATGGTTATCCATGGGCTCTTAGATACTTACTCATTGTGTTTTCAAAAGTGTTTGCTTTTCAAAGTGTGAGTGGGTTTGAAAAAGTTTCGTTTAAAGATTTCGGAATAACTCTTGTATCAGTCCTCAAGAGTGTTTGAAAAATTGTTTTGAAAGCTTTTTGAAAGTGTCGGTGTGAAAAGGTTTTGATTTGTTTTTGAATAGAGCAAGTATCTATGAGTCATCCACCTACCCTAAGGAATTAGGCTGTGTAAATGTCCTTAAGGTAGTGCCATCCCACCATTGAGAGGTAGGTAGCACCACCGTTGGAGGTGTTCGGGTTAATTCGTTTGTAGGGACAGTGTGGTCACCAGAGCAACAGTAGGACACCTTAGAAGCTACCCTTATGCCATTGATCATGGACATAAGGACTTACTAAAACATCCTATACTCGACGACCACGTTTCGAAGGCAAGGCAACAGTGAGGCGTACCCTAGGAGTGGTGTGTGAATTTGTGTGTTGTTTTCAGTTTAACAATTATCTTTGATCATGACATGGTGAGCTACGCATTGTTTTTAATTAGCCATTCATTCTTTCATGCAATTAGAATTTAAAAGTGCGGAAATTTAAATGCGGAAAGTTAAATCCTACGCTATTACAAGGCGCGGGTCTATACATCGCCAAATTACAAAGACCCGTTTGATAAAAAATGCGGAAAGTAAAAAGACCTAATTACTATTACAAGCCTTGAGCAGTTACATAATATTCAAAAGAAAATAAATGTGCGAAAGAATAAAAATAGAACGTCCGAGGGTTTTGACCCTTTTGAAATTAAATTGAATTAAAAGCTAATTGATTATTTAATTAAAGAAAAGAAATGTTTTTTAGGTTTTTGTTTTATGAAAATAAAGAAAATTGAAAATCAAGAGAAACCATAATTCTAAGTTGTTTTTAATTATTAATGAAAAATATTAAAGTTTAACTTAATTTACTAAATAATTAATGTACATGTTTATTTACAAAAATATTTAGTAATTAATAATAATAATAATAATAATGATGAGAAAATTATTTATTAAAGAAAAGATGAAAATGTTAAAAAACCCTAATTCTACCTATTTTAATTTATTAAGAAAAATGTTAAAATTGAAACTTAAATTAACTAAATTAATTATCAACATTTATTTACAAAAATATTTTAATAGTGAAATTAATAAGAATTAAATATTAAACATTTTTTTGTTTCTGATTTTTATTATGGAAAAAATATTTTGGGTGAATAAAATAATTAAAACAATTTAAACAATTAAAAAGAAAAGAAAAGGAAATTAAAAAAAAGAATACAAACATTGGGGGGTGTCTGGCCCATTTAGGAGGTTTTTGTGAAGTAATTTGGCCCACTGAAATCAAAGCCTTGTTGACTTTTCAGGCTTGAGTGCGTGTGGTTGACTGAGTGTACACCCTGGAATTCACGTTATGGCCATTGGATTGATCATCAGGGACACTTGGCAAGCCTAAGCGTTAGAACGTATGGTAGAACGTTTGAAGGAAACTACATGGGAACATGTTAATACAAAAATTATCAAACATATGGGGGGGACCTGGGAATCGAACCCAGGTCCCAATACCTGCAAGACAACTCACCCACCAACTGAGCTAATGTGCGCATTTGTTATATTAGTGGAACACAAATAATATGTATGAAAAACAACATTATGCTGAAACAATAAAAAAAAACGCGCCAATGTTTAAACCTCCCAATCATGCAATGACACGCTAGCCTTCTTCTTCATTTATCTGTAAATAAAAAACAAGTAGCGGGGGTTTTAAACCCCCACTAAACACAACCATGAAAAAATAGCGATTAGCATATGCCTTAACATAAATTGAGCACGAGGTCATCGTTGAGTTCGTATGGAGCTCCTGAGTTCAATGGCATAGGTTTTAAGGGCCAATTTTTCCATATGTGAGAACCTCTAATTTGGAACTTCTGAAACCCTAGGTTTCATTAATGGCAGATCTTGGTTCAAGCATTGTTAGTTCAATTAAATGATACCATTCGCTTCAGAACATCATTGTTAGTGTAAATCAACAAATAAAATACATGAATAATGCATGGAAATTGAAAAATGATTATGGATATATTCACGAAAAAAGTGATTCTGTTCTACCAATTCTTGGAGTATGGGGACTGGAAAATGGTTGCAATCGACTCCTAGCAATGTCAGGAAGGCAATGGAAGTGTTTGGAAACCTTGAATCACCCTGCAACTAAGATTTCAGTTTTCAAGTTTTTGGTGAAAATTTGGCAATTTGGTTATGGCCTCCTGAGCAATTTTTCGTGTCCATTGGAATAGGGTTAGCTTGTGTATAAGTATCTAAATGAAATTAGGTCAAGAAAACAAGCCCAAGGTCCATGAATTTATGATTCCAATCTTTGATTTTTCCACATCTTTTTTCAATCTTTTTGCCATGGAAAACTTGCCAAATAGGGATGATCTTGTCCCCTTGAGATGATGCACGAAATCTTTTGCATATGTGGAAGATATTTGCTGCATAAAAAGATTTAAAAAGCATGATTTGATATTTTTCTCATATTTAAATCTAATTAAATGAATTAATATAAATAAAAATTCAAGTAATTAATTAAAAATAAGAAAATAAATCCCTTTGAGCTTAATGGGGCGTGCATATGCTTTGGGTAATGATTCAAGGAAGAACTTAAGGCCCATTAGCATTTTTGAAGCTTTTGAAGCAAAGTTGACTTTTCAAAATTCCCAAAAATTTCCCAACTTCTACAAGGCATATCTTGCTCAATTTTGAAGCTATGATCATGTTCTTGGACATTTGGAAAAGGTCTTGAAGTCCTCTAACCAATGCCTTTGGTCCCATGTCATTTTGATTTACCAATCTCAAGTTATGGTCTTTGACTTAAAGTGCCTTTTTGTTGACTTTTGAAAATGACCTATAATGTTGAAATTGATAACTTTTTGTGAGAGCATTTCTTGGACTTCAAGTGTGAAGATGAGTTGTAGGAAATGTCATTCTCTTCAAAATGAGCTTTGGATGGGATTTTTCTGATAAACCATGAGGAAGTTATGCTTTGGTCAATTTGCAGTTGACTTTTCCAACTGTCCAAAAATAGAAACTTTTGCATCTTGAGACTTTTTGAGCCATGCTTTGAGAATCATGATCAAGAATTGATCAAATGATGTTTGTGGCTTCAAAATAAGATGTTGACCAAAAATTTTGACTTTTGACTGTCAAATGACCATTTTGCCCCTGCAGTTGACTGTGGAGCATTTAGGGTTTTTGATTGTGCAATTTGATGTTATGAGTCTTGAAACTTGACCTATAGATGCTTGACAATGTATATGGGCACATGGGACTTGATTGGACCCTTGAAAACCTCATTTTCTTTGCAGGAACCAAAACCCTAATTTTGACTGTGTTAGGAGGCAATTGGACTGTGCAACCTTTGGGAGATTTTGGATCATCTGGAGATTGATCTTGACAAATATTTGAAGAATATGGGAGGGCAAATTTTGGGGTACAACACTATGCTATTTTGGGGTACAACACTTTGAAAGCTTTTTGAAAGTGTCGGTGTGAAAAGATTTTTGTTTGTTTTTGAAAAGAGCAAGTATTTATGAGTCATCTACCTACCCTAAGGAATTAAGTTGTGTAAAAGTCCTTAAGGTAGTGCTATCCCACCATTGAGAGGTAGGTAGCACCACCGTTGGAGGTGTTTGGGTCAATTCAATTGTAGGGACAGTGTGGTCACCGAAGCAACAGTTAGGACACCTTAGAAGCTACCCTTATGTCCTTGATCCTTTTTTAATCTGAGGCAACCGTTTCGAGGCAACTGTTCCGAGGCAACTGTTTTGAGGCAACTGGATCATGGACATAAGGACCGCTAAAATGTCCTATACTTGACGACCACGTTTCGAAGGCAACGAGTGAGGCGTACCCTAGGAGTGGTGTGTGTATTTGTGTGTTGTTTTCAGTTCAACAGTTATCTTTGATCATGGCATTTGTGAGCTACGCTTGTTTTTAATTAACATACATTCTTTCATGCAATTTAGAATTTAAGAGTGCGGGAAATTTAAAAGAGGAAAGATAAAAGCTACGCTATTACAAGGCGCGGGTCTATACATCGCCAAAATACAAAGACCCGTTTTTGATAAAAGATGCGGAAAGTAAATAAATGCGGTAAACCTAATTGCTATTACATTCCTTGAGTAGTTACATAATAATCAATGAGAAAATAAATGCGCGAAAGGAATTAAAACTGAAAGTCCGAGGGTTTTGACCCTTTTGAGAAATTAAATTAAATTAAATCTACTTGTTATTTAATTAAAGGAAAGAAAGTGTGTTTTTTATGTTTTTGGTATTTATGAAAATAAGGAAAATTAAAATCAAGAGAAACCCTAATTCTAAGTTATTTTAATTATTTAAGAAAATATTAAAGTTAACCTAATTTACTAGTTAATTAATTTACATATTTATGTACAAAAATAATAATAGTAATAAATAATGATGGAAATAATTAATTAAGAAAAAAGATAAAAAATGTCAAAAACTTAATTCTACATATTTTTTATTTATTAAGAAAAAATGTTAAAATAAAAACCTAAATTAACTAAGTTAATTGTTGATTATCTATTTACAAAAAGAATAGGTTAGTGGTGAAATTAATAATAATTAAATATATTTTACAATTTGACTTTCTGTTTTTATTATGAAAATTATTTTATGGTGAAAAAACAATTAAAACATTAAAAGAATTAGAAAAGAAAATCAAATAAAATTAAAAAAAGATGCAAACCAAAGGGGGTATCATGCCCAGAATGAAGGTTAATTGTGCAATTCTGGCCCATTAGACAAAGGCCTCGTTTGACTTTCCAGATTGAGTGCATGCTATTGACTGGAGTGCACCATAGAATTCACCTTCTGGCCTTCAGATTGCTCCTCCAGGCCACTTGGCAAGCACAGGCGTGGGGCTCATGGTAGGCCATTGAATGAGGCGCTGCACTAGAAGACATTAAAACAAAAGTCATGAATTATGCGGGGGGACCTGGGAATCGAACCCAGGTCCCAGTGCTTGCAGGACACGTTGCCAACCAGCTGAGCTATGATGCACATTTATACATATAATGGATAGTAAATATAATATACAAAAAAAGCCAGTTATGCTGAAACCTAAAAAAACGCGCTAATATTTGAACTCCCCAATTATGTAATGCCACGCATGCTTCTTCTTCGTTTTCCCTGCAAAATATGAAACAAGTAGCGGGGGTTTTAAACCCCCACTAACCATAGCCACAAAAAATAGCGAATAGAAGAGGCGTTAATATAAATTGGTCGCGAGTAGTTCAATGAATCAGGCTTCTTGCAACGAGTTCATCCATATTGGTCTTGAGGTCCAATTTTTCCATACAAGGAAAGCCCTAATTTGGATGTTCTGAAAACCTAATATTCTTCAATGGTGGATTTTGATTTAGGCAACATTAGCACAATTCAGTTATACCAAAAGCTTCAGGGAGATGTCAGTAGTATAAATCAATGAATAAAACATGTGAATGATGCATAGAAATCATGTTTCGATTATCAAAGTATCCGTTCAAACCATAACCATATTTTAACGTTTCTTTGAGTATGAGGACTGGTTCTTGATGCTAATAGACTCCTGGAAGGTCCAGCAACGTGTTGGAATAGACTTTAGGCCTTGAATTATCCTGCAACTATGAATTCAGTTTCAAGCTTTTTCTCTATTTTTTTGCAAATTGGTTATGAGTTTTTGTGAGCAGCTTTTTCGTGTATGTGGCTTTAGGGTTCACTCTTGCATAAGTATGTGATCAGAATTAGGTCAAAAACAAGCCCATGAATCCATGAATTTATGATTTGAATATTTGATTTTCAATCATGAAATTTCAATCTTTTTTTCAATGAAACTTTGCCAATTATGGAAGATCTTGTCCCCTTGGATGAGAACGACTTTTCCAACTTGCCCTAGTTTTATTTGCTGCATAAAAGATCTACAAAATCATATCTTTGAATTTTCTTATAATAAAAACTAATTAAATGAATTAATATAAATATAAATCCAATTAATTAATTAAAAATAAGAAAATAAATTATTTTGAGCTTAATGGGTCGTGCATAGGCTTTGGGTAATGATTCAAGGAAGAATTTGAGGCCCATTAGCAATTTTGAAGTGTTTTAGGCAAAGTTGACTTTTGAAAATTCCCAAAAATTTCCCAACTTCTCCAATGCATATCTTGCTCAATTTTGAAGCTATGAACATGTTCTTGGACATTTTGGAAAGGTCTTGAAGTCCTATAACCAATGCCTTTGGTACCATGTCATTTTGATTTACCAATCTCAAGTTATGGTCTTTGACTTAAAGTGCCTTTTTGTTGACTTTTGAAAATGACCTATAATGTTGAAATTGATAACTTTTTGTGAGAGCATTTCTTGGACTTGGAGTGTGAAGATGAGTTGTAGGAAATGTCATTCTCTTCAAAATGAGCATTGGATGGAATTTTTCTGATAAACCATGAGGAAGTTATGCCTTGGTCAATTTGCAGTTGACTTTTCAGTTGTCCAAAAATAGAAACTTTTGCATCTTGAGACTTTTTTAGCCATGTTTGTAGAATCATGATCAAGAATTGATCAAATGATGATTGTGGCTTCAAAATAAGATGTTGACCAAAAAATTTGACTTTTGACTGTCAAATGACCATTTTGCCCCTGCAGTTGACTGTGGAGCAATTAGGGTTTTTGAATGTGCAATTTGATGCTGTGAGTCTTGAAACTTGGCATATGAATGCTTGACAATGTATGTAGGCATATGGGACTTGATTGGACCCCTGAAAATCTCAATTTCTTTGCAAGAACCAAAACCCTAGTTTGACTGGCTTAGGAGGATGGTTGACTGTGTAGCCCTTTGAGAGATTTTGAACCATGATCTTGTCCAATCTTGAAGAATATGGGAGGGCAAATTTTGGGGTACAACAGATGCCATTTAGAGAAGTGATAGAATATTGTTGGAGATGGGCTTGTAGATGCCATCCAGAAAAATGTTTGTTGAACTGTAAGCTGTAAGCTGAAAGAATGAGTATCAAAATGGCATCCTTATCTGGAGCTTATCTGAGCTGTATCTGGACTTGGAATCTGAATGAGTAACAGAATGGCCTCCGCGTCTGGAGCGTATCTGTATTGTATCTAAAATCTGAATGAGTAACAAAATAGCATCCGTGTCTGGAGCGTATCCGTACTGTATCTGAACTTGAAATCTGAATGTGTAACAGAATGGCATTCGTGTCTGGAGCATATCCATACTGTATCTAAACTTGAAATCTGAATGAGTAACAGAATGGCATCCGTGTCTGGAGTGTATCCGTACTGTATCTGATTGCATATTGTTAATGGTAGTTGTTTAATCTTATCCTGAAAAGGGTAAAGTGTTAGCTGAAACACAAAGTTATATTGCATGAAATGTATGATGCAATATATTTGCTTCATCAATGTTTATGATATGTAGATGTAATCTATGCGCATGTAAGTTGATTTGCTGTATTGCTGTTTGATTGAGGAAAATAAATCCTTGAACGCTGATGAGGATATGTTGAATCTCCAATGTCTCGAGGTTGAAGTACTAATGAACTCTTGCTGAGAGAAGTAAATTTTGTTGTGAGGGCAATGCCATGTACTGCTTGTAAGATTTGCTCGGGGAATCCTGAGAAATTGGATGATTTCTACTGGGGATTAATAGTTTGAAGTTTTAGTTCTGCTGGGGATTTAAATGACGTACTGTGGGGGATTTCTTATGGAATAGCCTAAATACGTTTTCCTATCCTTTCAACCTATCAGTAATTATCTTTCTCATTTTGTTTATTTGTAAAAAGTAATTATGTTCAAATGCATATGTTCATTAATGAATCATTGGACGTTTTTGCAAATAAAACACAAGTGTAAAGAAAAAAGACAAATAGTTTTCTGTACTTTCAAAGAGATATATTTGTATTTAACTTTGAATAAGTATTTTGTACAAAGGAGACAAACATCCTAGTAAGATAATGGTTCCATAAAGCAAAAAGAATTTATACAAAGAAAGATAGTTATGTGTAATAATCCCATGGGGTTCCCATTCTGCTATAGCCTTCGTATCTCTGAGCACCTTGTCCATTTGTTGCTTCGTCCAAAGATGATTGAATTGATCAGAAACTCCGAGTTTGTCAGTGGAAGTCAAGAGATTATCCGCAAAGTGATCCGACGAGACATAATCATACGCTTTAATTCCCTAACTTTTGCCTGGACCGCCCTTTCGGGTTTTCAATCCACCGGGAAACCCTTTTTTGCCCAAGTCGCCCTTTCGGGTTTTCAACTCGTCGGGTGTACATATTTTTATTTTATCCCTAATTTTTGCCCAAACCTTTTTGGTTCGTCGGGATTCCCTTGTTTTGCCTAGGTGTGTCAACCTAGCGGGTCTCTTATGTGTAGTATCTTTTGACTATGTCCGGGATCGCAGGGTGTGGCAGGTCGTCACCGTCCATGGTGGTCAAAATCATTGCCCCACTGGAGAATATATTTTTGATTACAAATGGTCCTTCATAGGTAGGAGTCAATTTTCCCCTGGGATCACTTTGTGGCAAGATGATGCGTTTGATCACTAGATCCCCAACTTGATATACTTGGCATATGACTCTCTTGTTGAAGGCCTTGATCATCCGTTTTTGATACATTTGACCATGGAAAACAGCAGTAAGTATCTTTTTGTCGATTAAGTTCAGTTGATCAAGTCGAGTCTGGATCCAATCGTCTTCATTCAAACCTGCATCCCTCACAATTCTCAAAGAGGGGATCTGGACCTCAATAGGTAAAACAACTTCCATGCTGTAAACCAAAGAATATGGTGTTGCCCCAGTTGATGTGCGAGCCTTCGTACGATACCCATGGAGAGAAAATGGTAGCATCGCATACCAGTCCTTGTAGGTGACTGTCATTTTCTGTATGATCTTTTTAATATTTTTATTTGCAGCTTCGACGACACCATTCATCTTTGTCCAATAGGGAGAAGAATTGTGATGCTGAATCTTGAATTGCTCGCACAAGGCGGTGATCATAGTGTTGTTAAGATTTGTACCATTGTCAGTGATGATCCTTTCTGGGATACCGTACCGGCAAATGAGTTTCTGCTTGATGAAGCGGGCAACAACGTTCTTAGTAACAGAAGTGAAGGAAGCTGCTTCGACCCACTTCGTAATATAGTCAATGGCCACTAGGATGAAGCGGTGTCCACTGGAGGCTGTAGGCTTGATATCCCCAATCATATCAATTCCCCACATAGCAAAGGGCCAAGGAGCCGTTAAGACATTCAGAGGAACCGGAGGTACGTGCACCTTGTCAGCATAAATTTGACACTTATGACAGGTCCAAGAGTGCTGATAGCAATTTGCTTCCATGGTAGACCAATAATAGTCTGCCCGTAGGATTTTCTTCGCCATCGTATGCCCACTGGAGTGAGTGCCAAAAGTACCTTCATGTAATTCAGCCATGATCTTTTCTGCTTCAACCTTATCCACACACCGAAGCAGAACGGAGTCATGATTGCGTTTGTACAGGATGCTATTACTAAGGAAGAACTTAGCAGAGAATCTCCTTAAGAACTTCTTATCATTGATTGAAGCTCCTTCCGGATATTCTTGAACCTCGAGATACCTCTTGATTTCATGAAACCAAGGTTGGTCCACTACCTCTTCAGTATTAATCTCGTGACAATGTGTTGGTTCATCCATTCGTTCGATGGTGATCTGGGGAGCCTCGTTATCCCGATTAAGTTTAAACATAGATGACATTGTGGCTAGAGCGTCTGCTAGCTGATTTTCTTCTCGCGGGAAATGCTCGAAGGTAATCTTCTCAAAACGTGATAGCAATGTCAAAACATGTTCTTTGTAAGGGATAGGATTTAGATGTTTAGTGTCCCATTCTCCTTTGATCTGACTGATGACCAAAGCTGAATCTCCAAACACATCTAAAGACTTGATTCCCAAATCTATGGCAGCCTTGAGACCAAAGATGCATGCTTTGTATTCCGCCATGTTGTTCGTACAGTTGAAGCAAAGTCTGGAAGTAAAGGGAGTATGACACCCTTCTAGAGATATGAGTACAGTGCTGATACCATTACCAAGTGCATTGGAGGCCCCATCAAAGAACAGGTTCCATTGGGATACTTGTTCAGGTCCGTCATATGGTCTGATTTCTTCACAGTTGTCTAATGTCATGATGTCTTCATCCGAGAATTCAAACTTCATGGACTGATAATCTTCTACAGCTTGGTGAGAAAGATAATCGGCTAACACACTTCCCTTTATAACTTTCTAGGTAGTATACTATATGTCATATTCTGTTAGGATCATCTGCCATCTAGCTATCATCCCAAACAGAGCAGGCTTCTCGAAGATGTACTTTATCGGATCCATCATAGATATCAACAAGGTAGTATGAGTCAGCATATACTGTCTTAGCCGGCGAGCATCCCATGCCAGAGTGCAATAAGTTTTTTCGAGCAGTGAATATCTGGTTTCACAGTCGGTAAACTTTTTGCTCAGGTAGTAAACAGCGTGCTCTTTTCGGCCAGACTCGTCATGCTGCCCCAATACACACCCCATTGAGTTCTCTAAAACGGTCAGATACATGATCACTGGTCTTCCCTCGACTGGTGGCATCAAAACAGGAGGCTCTAGTAAATACTCTTTGATTTTGTCGAAAGCAGTCTGGCATTCATCATTCCATTTGACTACTTGATCTTTCTTCAATAGTTTGAAGATTGGCTCACAAGTAGCTGTTAGGTGAGAAATGAATCTGGCGATATAGTTCAGGCGTCCCAAGAATCCTCTGACTTCCTTCTCAGTACGATGAGCAGGCATTTCTTGTATCGCTTTAACCTTGGCATGATCAACCTCGATGCCTTTGTTACTGACGACAAAACCTAAAAGTTTACCAGACCGTACTCCGAATGCGCACTTGTTTGGGTTCAACCTTAACTTGTACTCCTTCAATCTCTCAAACAACTTTTGTAAGTGATCAAGGTGTTCTTCTTCAGTTTGTGATTGGGCTATCATGTCATCTACATAGACCTCTATTTCATGATGTATCATATCATGAAATAAAGCTACCATGGCGCATTGATAGGTTTCCCCAACACTCTTCAGTCCGAATGGCATTACTTTGTAGCAGAATGTGTCCCACTGTGTGACAAATGTAGTTTTCTCCATGTCCTCAGGTGCCATTTTTATTTGGTTATAACCTGAGAATCCGTCCATGAAGGAAAACACCTTGTGCTGGGTTATATTGTCAACCAAGATATCTATGTGGGGAAGTGGAAAATCATCTTTAGGGCTGGCCCTATTCAAATTTCTATAGTCCATGCACATTCGTACTTTGCCTTCCTTTGTAGGCACGGGAACAATGTTGGCAACCCATTAGGGATAGGAAGTGACGGCCAGAAATCCAGCGTTAAATTGTTTTCCGCTTTGATCTTCTCTGACATGTCAGGTCTCATGCGGCGGACTTTTTGTTTTACTGGTGGATAGTCTTCTCTTGTGGGTAGACGATGTACCACGATGTCTGTATCAAGTCCTGGCATGTCTTCATATGACCAGGCAAAGATCTCAACATAATCATGCAACAGCTGAACCAGACGCTCCTTGACACTTGGCTCTAGATTTGCACCCACCTTGATTTCTTTTCTATCCTCCTCGGTACCCAAGTTGATTGTATCCACCGGTTTCTCATGAGGCTGAATAGCTCTTTCCTCTTGTTGTAGTAGTCTGGTTAGTTCCCCTGGTAATTCACAATCTTCCTCACCTTCGTCTTCGGCTTGGTAGATTAGATCCTTAGAGTCACTAAAGGCCATATCAATACCGTTATCCATGGGATCCGGAATGGAGGGGTACCTGCATTTGTGAGTGTGGGTGTGTGTAAGGGTATAGCCATCTTTAAAAATAAAGTTTAAAAGAAAAACAATGAGCACAAAAAGTTTGTATGTGAAAAACGTCCATGATTCATTGAATGTCGTATGAAGATGAAATAAAAATCCTTACAAATGGACCATTGTGCCTCGGGTAAGACACAAGGTTTTAAATGTGTGAATTGTTTGTGAATATTACAAGTCTGACAGAAATATAAAAGATAAATTACTGAGAGATGAAAGTTATTGGGACAAAGTCTCTGGTTTCCCAATTGCGAAGTCCTCCGTTGACAGTAGGAAATATCCAATCTTCTAGGCTGCAATCTTCTTCACCATCTTCCATTGCATTAATCTCTTGGTTGCTAATCTTCAAAGGTGGCCCTCCAGTACGGGCACGACGCACAGCCTTCTGAGCACTTGAAGTAAACCCTAAGCCAAACTTGTCAGATTTATACGGAATGTCCGAAAGTTTCCCCCAGATGGTGCATCCACCCTCCTCTACTACTGCCTTGGCGTCCTTTAGAGATGACATCTGGAGCGGAGGTCTTGTGATCTTGGGGATCTGGGATACCATCTTGGTTACTGCTACTTCTTGAGAGACTTCTTCGAAATGTTGAAAAGGAGTTTCGATGAATTCGCCATCCAATTCTACATACCGGAAAGAATTGAGGTGGCTAATCATATACTCTTCCTCTCCGTGGAAAGTGATAATCTTTCCATGGACCGTGTATTTCAGCATCTGGTGTAGTGTAGAGGTGACAGCACCAGCATCATGGATCCAGGGCCGTCCTAGCAGATAGGAGTAAGAGGGGCGGATGTCCATTACATAGAAAGTTGAGTTGAAAGTCTGAGTCCCCACCTTTATGGGGATGCCCACCTCCCCGTGGACCATCCTCTTTGAGCAATCAAATGCTCTCACGACTATGTTACTGGGTTTCAGTGTCAATCCTTCGCAATCCAATTTGTCGAGAGTTTTCTTCGGTAAAACATTCAAAGATGAGCCGGTGTCCACCAAGACATGGGCCATAGTTGTTCCTCTACATTCCACAGAGACATGCAATGCCTCGTTGTACTTTTTTCCCTTTGGTGTCAGATCAGCATCCGAGAAGCCTGGGCCGTTATCAACTGTCAAACTGGCCGCACAATCTTGAAATTGGTCAGCAGACGTTTCTTGAGGCACATGGGTTGTCTTCAGGAACTTCACCAGAGCTTTCACATGTGCCTCAGAACACAGCAACAATGCCAGCATGGAGATCTTGGAGGGATTTGCCCCAACTGTTCAACTACTTTGTAGTCGCTCTTCTTTATTATTCTCAGGATCTCCTCCATTTCCTTCTTGGAGGTTCCGGGGATAGTTAGTGGTTGAGCCTTCTTCTGGACAGGCTCTTCTTGAATACTTTTTCCTCGAATTTCAACAGTAGGAGTGTTGGTAGGGATAAAAGCAGGGGTTGTGTTGTCTTTGTCATTAGGAGCACTTGCAGATATGATTATTGGTACGGAGGTGACCTTTGGAACAGTCACGGGTCCAAAAACTGCCTTTGGAGGGGCAATTTCTGGATAGAAGATTCTACCGCTACGGGTAATCTTACTGGTTATGGAAATATTGCTAATGTTGGAGTCTTCTTCTTTGGAGCTTATTTCTTCGGCGACCATCCCATCTTGTTTGATACCATGGTAGTAGATGTCTCCACCGTAATTCCACGACACTGTTTTGTCTGATTCATACGGGACCGGCCCGGGCATTATGATTATAAGAGGAGTAGTTTTTGGAACCGATGTAATCCTAACGGGTCTTCTAGGGACCCTGGAAGGATTGGCGGAGATGGTTATGATTGAAACGTCTTCAACAGGAACAGGTGCAACAGGAGCACTTTCAAACAAAATCTCTTGGTTATCTATCAAGCATTGAATGCCTGTTTTCAACAAAAGGCAATCAGTTGGTGAGGATAAGCAAAGATGGCAGTCTTCATTACAACCCGGGAATACACCAGCTTTCAACAAGTTTATCTTAATGATTGGGAGCGGAGTCAAGAGTTCATCAACTGTGGTAACAAACAAATCTTCTTCGATAGCATTGGTGTTGTGACCATGCCTATGTGTGATATGGTGGCCAGAATCGGGACTGTTTTTAGGAATGCTGGTTTGCATTTTACGTTTGGGTTTGCAAAATGTCGCGGTAAGCAAGAGTCGCCACCGACTTTTATTTTATCCAACAAGGAAAGGAAAAAAGCACAGAAAAATTCCTTTTTCGAGATTTTCTGAGTACGGGGGGTAGATTATAGAAAGGGAAGGTATTAGCATCCTTTCTATCCGTAGTTATCTACGGGCTCTTAGGTACTTGCTCATCATTTTCAAAATTTCTTCTTTCTGTGTTTGTGTGATTTGAATAGTTTTTGTTTTGACTTCGATTCAACCCTTGCTTCTGTCTTCAAGAATGTTACGAAGTGTTTTTGAAAACTTTATTTGTAAAAGAGTGTAAGTGTGAAAAAAGTTTTGTTTGGATTGAGCAAGTACTTAAGAACTAATCTACCTACTCAAAAAAAGAATTGTTCTATGTTTGTTTCCTTTAGACAGTGCTATCCCACTATTAGTGAGTAGGTAGCCCCGTCGCTGGAATTTGAGGGTCAATTTGAAAGGGACGTACGATCACTAAAGTAATGTTAGGACATCTTAGTAATAACCCTAATGTCTTAGATCAATTATTTGAGGCAACAATATCTGAGGCAACCTTTCTGAGGCAACTTTGATCTTTGAGACAAAAGAGCGACCACTAAAATACCCTATACTCAATGACTGTTTACCGAAGGCAACCGAAGTGGGAGTGTACCCTAGGAGTGCGCATGTGCGAGTGATTCAATTTCAAGTTATTTACCTTTGCACATTTATGGTTTGCTAACTGTTTTAAAGTTTTACATACATTCTTGTCATGCAACCATAATCATTCATACATCTAACAGTTTAATATTTTGCGGAATTTAAAGTATGGAAATTAAACTACGCTATTACAAGGCTTCGGGTATTTACATAGACAAAAACAAACCCTTAAAAATAAAGCGATAAATGAAAGTAAAAGGCCTAATTAAACTATTACAACTTGTGAACAATTACATCAATATGGTAAAAATAAATGATAAAGCGCGCGTGAGGAAATTAAGATCGGGAGAGAACTAGGGTTTTGACCCCTTCTAACCTAATTGAAAGAAAAATTGTTTTTGTTGTTTTTTTAATTATTTTTAAGAAAATAATTAGGTTTTAAAATTAAATACATAATTAATTAGCTAAATAAATTAATTAATGAAAATAAATAAATGGCCTATTTTTGTGTTTTTGGTTATTTTAAGAAAAAAAGGAAATATAATTAAGTTAAAACCCTAATTGTTCTAACTAATTTTAATTATTTACAAAATAATTAAAGTTACCTAAAATTAAATAACCTAATTAAATTAATTAATTTAATTGATAAAAAATAAAATCTAAACCTAATTTGGTGAAAAGTTGATTTTATGTGATTTTTTTGATAAAAAGAAAAATTAATTTGTGTTAGTAAAATAAATAAACTAAATTAAGTAAAACAAAATATAAAAAGAAAAGATTAAAGAGGTTGGGCCTGAAATAGCAATCTGAGGGGGTGTGGATAGCAGATCTTGGCCCAAGAAGAATTGATCCATTGTTGACTTGCTGGATCCAGTGCTACGCGTTGACTGAAGCCTATGATGCTCCTTCGTTGATGGCCCTTTGGATCTGGCCATCTGGCCACTTGGCAGGTTGGATGATGAGGTGACATGGTGGACCTTGGCCTTGTATGCGCGCTGGATTACCTGAAGCAAAATAACATAGAATAATTGGGGGGGACCTGGGATTCGAACCCAGGCCCCAAGGCACTTTCCAAGCGTTCCACTACCAACTGGGCTAGCTTTTTCATTTGTACATAAAATAAACATAAAAAATAATATGGGAAACAACAAAGTATTAAATCCCTGCCCGCGAAATTTTAAATAGGCGAATGGTTGCTTGCCACGTCTTCATCTTCTCCAAGGATCTGTTGTCTTAGACAACTGACTTTTACCAACGGACATCCATCGTGGCTAAAGACCTGTGCATATCAAGAATCATGTACAAGAACAATAAATCAATGGTGATGGTACCAATCCATTCGTCTCAGTCTCACGAACTTCATGGTACCCTAATCATGGCCCAATTTCACCTGTATGCAAAGATCCAAAATCGAACCGAAAAACCCTAGCAATGGTGAAATCTCATACAGTTCATAAAAATGCAATTAAACGTTTTAGATAGCTTGCAAATGTGATGGTGAACAAGAATATGTGATTAGAATGTGATGAATTTGCAAGAATAAAAGGATTCAGTTTTGGAAATCATGGCAAACCGTGGGAGTCGTAGGGGCAAATTATGGGCACTAGCACGCGTGTTTTTGATTGGTATTGCTTGCTTACACTCCCAGGAAGTGATTGGGATAATCAGCAAGCCCTGGAATTCCTTAGAACTATGAATTCTACTCAGCACTTTTTCTTGTTTTTTCAAGTTTGGTTCTGGTTCTTGCGCCTCTTTCTAGCCTTGTTTTAGGTCTGCCAATGTTCCTTATGTATTGAGGAATGAATTAGGGTTGAAAAAGTATGCTCAATCTTTATCAATCATGGATTTTGATTTTGATTTTATTCCTTTGAATATCTTTCCAAAAATAGGCCAAATTCAATCTTTTTGTGCACACCAAGCCTTTACACGAATTCAATCTCATGCTAGCTAGATATAGGACCTGAAACATGTGCAAAATCTTGAGATTTCAATATTTTGGATTTTCTATGATTTGTTTTGATTTAAATTGATTTAATTCAAATAAAAATCAAAATAAATAATAAAAATAAGATAATGACAAGTAGCAAGGGCTAGGACTTGTGGACCATGCCACCAACTCAAAACAAGTGCAAAAGATTGGGCCCATTTGGCAAAAATTGAAATTTGAGGCATAGTTGACTTTTGACAATTTTGCAAAAAAGGTCAACTTCACCAATGCATAACTTCCTCAATTCTGACTCTTTAAAGGTGTTCTTGGACTTTTTAGAAATCTTGATATGTCTTCTAAGCAAACTTTTTGGTCTCATCTCAATTTGGTATTCCATGTTCATGTATGAAGTTTTGACAAAAAAAGTGTTTTTGTTGACTTTTCAAAATGACCTATAATGTCCAAATTCATAACTTCTTGTGAGTGCATATTTTGAACTTGGGAGCTGAAGATGGATTGTAGATAATTGCATCCTCTTAAAAATGAGCTTTGGATTGGTCATTTCTCATAAAGTATGAGAAAGTTATGCTTGGTCAAAGATGAGTTAACTTTTCCTCAAAAACCCTAATTTAGCAACTTTTGGTTCTTGATGAATTATGAGCAATCCTTGATGAATCATGATCAACCCTTGATCAAATGATGAAATTCACTTCAAAATGAGGATGTTGACCAAAAATCTTGAAGTTTGACTGTATGAGGGCCACAATTGACTTTTACCCTAGCACAGTCGATTTTCAGGCCTTTGAGCCATTGACTGAGCAAACTTTCTCTGCAAGGCTTGAAACTTGACATGGATGATCTTGAGAACATATTAGGACAATGGTGAGCATTTTGGATCCCTTGGACTCAAGTATCTTGATGCAACATGAAACCCTAATTTGAGGTAGACTGCCTTAGGAGGGAGCTTGTCTGGTCAACCCTTGGACTTCCTTGGGAAACTTAAGCATCTTTCTTGAAATGTTTTAAGAAATATGGGAGATCAAATTTTGGGGTACAACAGCTGCCCCTGTTCAATCTTCTTAAACCTGAGGATGTAGATTGGCTTTTCTGCCTTTCGTGATCCGAAGGTGGAAGATGATTGAACACTAGAGTGCCCAGAAATTTGCACTCGCATGAAGTGGTAATTGTCTTGTGATGTCGGGAATGGGCTTATAGATGCCATTTGGAGATTGATAATGGAAGATGGGCTTAAAGATGCCATCCGAAGAAGTGTTGATCACATAAGATATTCCTTAGCGAGAGCTTGTATGCCTGTTG
Organism: Vicia faba; assembly: GCA_948472305.1. Classification (NCBI taxonomy): domain Eukaryota; kingdom Viridiplantae; phylum Streptophyta; class Magnoliopsida; order Fabales; family Fabaceae; genus Vicia; species Vicia faba. The sequence continues at coordinate 498,022,259 of OX451738.1, forward strand.
TTGAGGAAGATTTCGCTGGGGGATGATGTTCTTTGTTGAGAGAAATGGAATTTTAGGAGCTTCGGTCGTCCGTTATTCTACTGGTGAATCGTCTCTATTTCTTGAGAAAAGTTGAATTTTAGGAGCTCCGGTCGTCCGTTATTCTACTAGGGAATAATCTCTTGGTCGAGGAGATGAAAATGTACTACTATCTGGTCATGATCCAGGCTTCATAGTGATAAGATCGGCTGCTATCTGGTTGTAATCCAGGCTTTACAATGACTTTACTGGGGAGATGAGATCAAACTTGCTATCCGGTCGTAACCCAGCCCCCGCAATTTCTCAATTCTTATCTGGTCGTAATCTAGGCTTCAGAAGGAATTAAGTTGTTATCCGGTCGCATCCGGGCTTTAACTTGAACTTAGGGCATACCAATATCCGGTCGACTCCGGGCTTCTTAGTAATTGTCCATGTAAACTGCTATTTGGTCGAAATCCAAGCTTCATAGTGTCTTGTACTATTATCTGGTCGTAATCCAGGCTTCAGCCCTTTTATCATTATCTGGTCATAATTCAGGCTTCATGATGCTTTGACCATTATCTAGTCGAATCCAGGCTTCATGGTGTCCTGTACTGCTATTTGGTCGTAATTCAGGCTTCACAATACCTTACTTCTTATCTGGTCGAAATCCAGGCTTCAAAAGAAATCAAGTGGTTATCTGGTCGCATCCGGGCTTCCCTTTGACTGTTGGGCCTACTAATATCTGGTCGAATCCGGGCTTCATGGTAATTGGCCAGGTGAACTGCTATTTGGTCGTAATCTAAGCTTCACATTGTCCCTCACTATTATCTGGTCGTAATCCAGGCTTCAGTGCTTTTTACCGCAATCTGGTCGTAATCCAGGCTTCGCGATGTCTCATACCACTATTCAGTCGAATCCAAGCTTCATGGTGTTCGTAGAAATCAATATACTATCCGGTCGAATCCGGGCTTCATAACTTGTATTTAAAGATATACCACTATTTGGTCGTAATCCAGGCTTCGCGATGTATTTGGATGCTATCTGGTCGTAATCCAGGCTTCACAATGTCTTCTACCATTATCTGGTCGTAATCCAGGCTTCATGGTCTTGTATTGCTATTTGGTCGTAATCCAGGCTTCACAATAACTTGTTGAGCTGTTATCCGGTTGTAATCTGGGCTTCACGACTTATGTTTATGATATACCACTATCTGGTCGAATCCAGGCTTCATGGTACTTGCTGAGCTGCTATCTGGTTATAATCCGAGCTTCACGGCTTGTGTTTATGATATACCACTATCTGGTCCGATCCAGGCTTCATGTACTTGCTAAGCTGCTATCCGGTTGTAATCCGGGCTTCACGACCTGTGTTTATGATATACCACTATCTGGTCGGATCCAGGCTTCATGGTACTTGCTAAGCTGCTATCCGGTCGTAATTCGGGCTTCATGGCTTGCTGGGGATTAAACTATTATCCGGTCGAATCCGGGCTTCATAGCTTGCTTTTAAGAGATACCACTATCTGGTCGAATCCAGGCTTCGCGGTAGTCTGATACTATTATCCGGTCGTTCTCCGGGCTTCACAATATGATAGAGTAATCAAGATACTATCCAGTCGTACCCGGGCTTCATAACTTGAACTTTGTAAGAATTTGATTGTATCTTTCCTGAAAGGTAAAGGTTATTCGTATGTAATGCATGACATGTATCAAGAAATGATGTTCTCAAAATAAATGAGACAGTGTTGTATGATGCGTATGCACATGTCATGATGTATGGACATGCAATGTTTTTATGATATTCTTAGCTGGGGAAAATAAATCCTGGATTGCTGCTGGAGAAGAGTTCCGCTCGCTGGGGATAACAACCGAAGATGATTGGGAGAATAATCCTGCTGGAGAATATATTGGTGAAAGAATGATTCTACGGGGAGGAGACACCCTGCCAGAAGATCTGCTGACTTGGAGAAATAACCTCGGCTGGGGATGAATCATTGTTGCTAGTTATGATGAACTCTGTCAGGGATAAAGTTTCTGTTTGTGGAAGAAATAAACTCCACTGGGGATGGTCTTCTAGACTCTACTAGGGATAATCTTCCAGACTCCGCTGGGGATAATCTTCCAGTGCTGGTGATAGATAAACTCTACTTGGGGAGAATCTTATTGACTCATTTGCGGTTGTGAGCCTCTGCTGGGGAGAATTAACACCATTGTCCCTCTCTTACTCTACAGGGAGTGAATGTACCTTTAATTGTTTTTCTCCAACTAGGTCTATCTCTATACCTGGTGGACAGAGCAACTGTAAGGTCTGGACATTTCTTGTTTGCCCCTGTTTCTGATATTATGAGTAATCGTCTTTTGTTTCGCATGTAAATATTTATGAGCCGCAATTATTGTCAAATGCATATATCAAAATGAACCATTGGATGTTCTTACAAAACAAAACAGAAAAAAGAAAAACAATTTGAAATTTCTTTGTGAAAATGAATTGTATTGATTTTGAAGTTTGGCTTGTAAATAGGCATTTTGTACAAGAGGCTGACGTCCTGGTAAGAGAACGCCGCTGAAATGATAGAGTTTATACAATTTGTGGAAAACAAAGAAAAACAGCTATGTGAACAATCCCACTGGGTTCCAACTCTGCTATTGCCTTTATGTCTTCGAGCATCTCATCACTTTGCTACTTGGTTGAAGGTAGATCAGATTGATCGGCGCTGTCCGAGCTTGATAGTCGATACTGAAGTCTGGTTGCAAGATGATCCAATGAGACATAGTGTTACACTTTGATCCCTAATTTTTGCCTGGACCGCCTTTTCGGGTTTTCAGTCCACCGGGATACCCTTTTTTGTCCAAGCCGCCTTTTCAGGTTTTCGACTTGCCGGGTGTACAGTTTTTTTTCATTTTCATCCCTTACTTTTGCCCGAACCCTTTTGGTTCGCCGGGAAGCCCTTATTTTTGCCTAGGCCAGTCAACCTAGCGGGTCTTTGATTATGCGTAGTATTTTTTCACTATGTCTGCATTGACGGGGTGAGGAAGGTCGTCACCATCCATGGTGGTTAGAATCATAGCTCCTCCCGAGAAAATGTTCTTAACCACAAATGGCCCTTTGTAAGTAGGGGTCCATTTTCCCCTGGGATCACCTTGAGGTAGTATGATGCGTTTGATCACCAGATCCCCGACTTGATACTCTTGTCGTCTAACTTTCTTGTTAAATGCCTTGATCATTCTCTTTTGATACGTCTGACCATGACAAATAGCAGTAAGTCTTTTCTCGTCGATTAGATTCATCTGATCAAGTCGGGTCAGGATCCAATCGTCCTCACTCAAATCTGCATATTTCATTATCCGAAGAGAGGGTATCTGAACTTCAATGGGTAAGACTACCTTCATGCCATATACCAAGGAGTAGGGAGTTACCCCTGTTGATGTCTGCGCTGAGGTGCGGTACCCATAAAGAGCGAATGGTAACATCTCATGCCAGTCTTTGTAGGTCACCGTCATCTTCTGCACGATCTTCTTGATGTTCTTATTAGCCGCTTCAACAGCCTCATTCATCTTCGGCCGATAAGGAGAAGAGTTGTGATGATGTATCTTGAACTGTTTGCAGAGCTCGGTGATTATCGTATTGTTGAGATTTGTACCATTGTCCGTAATGATCCTCTCTAGTACACCATAACGACAGATCAGATTGTGCCGAATAAACCGCGCTACGACGTTCTTGGTTACTGTAGCAAAGGAAGCTGCCTCAACCCACTTCGTAAAATAGTCAATAGCTATCAGGATAAAACGATGCTCGTTGGATGTCGTAGGTCTGATCTCGCCAATCATATCGATGCCCCGCATTACAAAAGGCCAAGGTGCCATCAAGACGTTCAGAGGAATTGGAGATATGTGCACCTTATCAGCATAAACTTGGCACTTATGACAGGTCCGAGAATGCTGATAACAGTCGGCTTCCATAGTAGACCAATAGTACCCTGCCCGTAGGATTTTCTTCGTCATAGTATGTCCACTGGAATGGGTTCCGAAAGTACCTTCATGTAACTCCGACATGATCTTTTCTGCCTCGTTCTTGTCCATACATCGCAGTAAGGTCGAATCATGGTTACGCTTGTAAAGGACACCATTACTGATGAAGAACTTCGCGGCGAATCTCCTAAGAAACTTCTTATCATTAACAGATGCACCCTCGGGGTACTCTTGAGCCTAAAGATATCTCTCTACCTCATGAAACTAGGGTTTATTTGTTACCTCTTCAGTCTCAATATCACAGCAATGTGCGGGTTCGTCCAACCTCTCAATAGTAATCCGGGCAGCTTCATTATCCCACCTGACCTTGAACATAGAAGACATGGTAGCTAGCACGTCCGCCAACTGGTTCTCCTCTCTGGGGAAATGTTCAAAGGTTATCTCCTCGAAGTGTGGAAGTAACGTCAACACATACTCCTTATAAGGAATAAGATTTGGGTGTTTCGTATCCCACTCACCTTTGATCTGACTGATCACGAGAGCGGAATCTCCGAATACACTTAAGAACTTAATCTTCAGGTCAATAGATGCTCGAAGACCCATGATGCACACTTCATACTCTGCCATGTTGTTGGTGCAGTTAAAATATAAGCGGGCGGTGAACGGAGTATGACAGCCTTCAAGAGATATGATCACGGCGCCAATGCCATTACCCAAAGAGTTTGAAGCTCCATCAAAGTACATAGACCATCAGGATCCTTCCTCAGGTCCTTCATCCGGTCCAGGTATTTCACAGTCAGTCACCAACATGATGTTCTCCTCCGGAAACTCGAAATTCATGGATTGGTAGTCGTCTACAGCCTGATGCACCAAATGATCTGCCAACACACTTCCCTTGATTGCCTTTTGGGTTGTGTATTGGATGTCATACTCAGTTAAGATCATCTGCCATCTTGCTATTCTTTCGGACAAGGTAGGCTTCTCGAAGATATGCTTGATTGGGTCCATCTTTGATATCAATAGAGTAGTGTGAGTCAGCATATACTGTCTCAGCCGGAGAGCCGCCCATGCCAAAGCGCAACAAGTTTTCTCGAGCAACGAGTATCGGGTCTCGCAGTCGGTAAACTTTTTGCTAAGGTAGTAAATAGCATGCTCTTTTCGGCCAGACTCGTCATGCTGCCCCAGCACACACCCCATTGAATTATCCAGTAATGTCAAGTATAAGATCAAAGGTCCTACTTCAACTGGAGGCATCATAATAGGTGGCTCTTGGAGATATTCTTTGATCCTTTCGAAAGCGGCTTGACATTCATCATTCCATCTTACCACTTGATCTTTCTTCAGCAGCTTGAAGATTGGCTCACAAGTAGCAGTCAGATGTGAAATGAATCGGGCAATGTAGTTCAGACGTCCCAAAAAGCCTCTGACTTCTTTTTCTGTTCGGGGAACTGGCATCTCCTGTATAGCTTTCACCTTTGCCGGATCCACTTGAATACCTTTATCACTAACGACGAAACCCAACAGCTTACCAGACCTTACTCCGAAGGTGCACTTGTTCGGGTTTAACCTCAGCTTGTACATCTTCAACCTGTCAAATAGCTTCTGAAGATGGTCAAGGTGTTCTTCTTCAGTTTGGGACCTTGCAATCATGTCGTCAACGTATACCTCAATCTCATGATGAATCATGTCGTGGAACAAAGCGACCATGGCGCGCTGATAAGTTTCCCCAACATTCTTCAACCTGAAAGGCATTACTTTGTAGCAAAAAGTACCCCATTGCGTAACGAAGGTTGTCTTCTCCATGTCTTCGGGAGCCATCTTAATCTGATTGTAACCAGAAAAACCATCCATAAAGGAGAAGACCTTATGTTGTGCGGTGTTGTCAACCAGAACATCGATATGAGGCAGAGGGAAATCGTCTTTGGGACTCGCCATGTTCAGATCTCTATAGTCCACACACATCCGAACCTTACCATCTTTCTTCGGCACCGGAACCACGTTGGCAACCCACTGCGGGTAAGAAGTAACTTCTAGAAAATTGACATCAAACTGTTTCATGACCTCAGCTTTGATTTTCTCAGACATCTCTGGGCGCATTCGGTGAACTTTCTGCTTCACTGGAGGACAATCTTCTTTGGTTGGCAAGCGGTGTACCACAATATCAGTATCTAACCCAGGCATATCTTCATAAGACCAAGCAAAGATCTCAACATAGTCACACAGCATTTGTATTAACCGTTGCTTGACACTAGACTCCAGATTCGCACCGATCTTGACCTCTTTCTTGTCTTCTTCGGTACCTAAATTCACTGATTCTACTGGCTCTTCATGCCATTGTATGGCCCTCTCTTCCTGAAGTAACAATCTAGCAAGTTCCCCAGGCACTTCACAATCATCCTCACCTTCGTCCTCGGCTTGGTTGATCGGATTTTCCAAGTCATAATTGGAAGTAGCAGAGTCGTTATCAGTGGGATCCAGAGTGGATGTGGACCTGTATTATGATATGTGAGTATGTGTAAGACAAATAGTTGTTTTGATAAAGTGCAAGATAGAAAAGAAAAACAAGGAGTGCAAAATTTGTAATGCAAGAAAAACGTCCAATGCTTTATTGATGATATATGGAAATGACACATAATAAGCCCTCACAAACAAAGCCATGGTGTCTCGGGCAAGGCACTGGGTTGTAAAAGTTTCAAATTGTCTGTTACAAGTCTCAAAACAAAAGTCTATTACTGTGTAATAAAAGAAATGGGCACGAAGTCCTTTTCCGTCCAGTTGTTCAAGCCACCATTGGTAGTCGGGTAAATCCAGCTGTCAAAATCTGACTCTTCATCATCATCTTCAGTTGAATTCAATCCCGAATTACTGATACGCATGGGAGGTCTTCCAATCCGCGCACGCCGAACAGCCCTTTGAGCTTCTGCAGTAAAACCCAAACCAAACTTGTCAGTCTTGTGTGCAAAGTCAGGGAGTTGGCCCCAATTCGCACACCCACCTTTTTCAATAACAGCCCTGGAATCCTTGAGGGAATCCATCTTCATCGGAGGTTTGTCAGCAGCAATTTCAGTCGACGCGAGAGTCTGGGGGACTTCTTCAAAGTTCTGACACGGGGTTTCAATAAACTCTCCATCCATCTCCACATACCGAAAAGAATTAAGGTGGCTCACCATATACTCCTCCTCACCCTGCACCGTAACAATCTTCCCCTTCACTGGATATTTCAACATCTTATGGAGCGTAGAAGTCACTGCCCCAGCCTTATGAATCCATGGGCGACCCAACAAACAAGAATAAGATGGTCGGATGTCCATCACATAGAACATAGACGCAAAAGTATGGGAACCAACCTTAACAGGGACATCCACCTCTCCATGTACCATCCTTTTGGACCCGTCAAAGGCCCTAACCACAATATTACTTAGCTTCAGAACCAACCCTTCACAATCCAACTGATCTAATGATTTCTTGGGTAAAACATTTAATGAGGACCCAGTATCTACCAGTACGTGGGCCAGAGTGGTGCCCCTGTACTCGATCAAAACATGCAGAGCATCATTGTGATTCCTTCCTTTGGCAGTCAGATCTGCGTCGGAGAAACCCAACCCGTTGTCAGCGGTCAAACTAGCCACACAGTCCTTAAATTGATCAACAGATGTTTCTTGCGGAACATGCGCAGTTTTAAGGAAAGCAATTAAAGCCTTTGCATGGGCTTCCGAGCACAACAATAAAGACAACATGGAGATCTTCGAGGGAGTTTTCCCCAGCTGTTTGACTATGTTGTAGTCGCTTTTCTTGATAATCTTCAAAATTTCCTTTATCTCCTGTCTATAGGTTTCTACAACAATCTTCTTAGGCGCCTCCGTCCGGGCAGGCTCACCTGTGATCTCTTTGCCCCGAGCGTCAGATGACTCGGCGATAGGGGTGATAACTGGAGTAAGAACTGGAACAGCAGCTGATGTACTGGCAGATGGAATGGCCACATGCTTTTGAGTAGTTGGAGGAAAAATCTCAGGAGAGAAGAGGCTTCCACTTCAGATGACCTTGCTAGACCCGACAATATTACTTACATCAGTATCAGCCTCTTCAACTTTCAAGTCTTGTTTGATCCCATGATAGTACACATCGGCCCCATAGTTCCACGGGAAAACCTTATCCGAAGTGTAAGGGATAGGTCCAGGAATAGTAATGATTAATGGAGCAACTCTTGGAACAGATGTAATCCTAACAGGCTTTCTCGAGGAAGCCTTGGAAGGATTGGCGGAAATGGTTATTATGGAAACATCTTCAACGGGAATCACTGGAACCAAAGTTTTCTCGAACAAGATCTCTTTGTCATCTATCAGGTTCTGAACACCTGACTTCAATAAATGGCAACCAGCAGGTGGGATGGAACATAGGTGGCAACCTTCGCCACAACCCGAAAATAAACTGGCCAACAAAAGATTTTTCTTTACTGTCATCAACGGAGTGGAAATGTCTTCTACAGAGGTCACAAATGAATCGTCATCCACAACATTCACTCCATGCTTGGGCATAGGAGCAGTCATGACGTTAGGCTTTTCTGGTGCGTCAAACTCAATTTCTTTAGCTTCAATCAAGTCATCCACCTTATTCCTCAAGGCCCAGCAGTTGTTGGTATCATGCCCTGGGCTATCAGAGTGATAGGCACAGCGGGCGTTCGGATTATACAGCGGAGAGGTGGTACTGGGATTCTTCGGAGCTTCCCTCAGAGTTACCAGGTTAGTATTTAACAATTGCGGCATAATTTGAGATAAATTCATACTGAGCCGAGTATATTGTCTTTGTGGTCTCTCTACTCTTTGCTGATTGTTGCATTATGGGGCAACAGTGGGTCTTGATATTACTACCGCATTAACTGCTTGGCGGCGTTCAAGTCGGCTTTGGCTCCTTGAGCTGTAAACAACACTAGATTCCTTCTTGAAAGGCTTATTTTCTATACTTGATGAGGCACCTTTCTATATTTTTCCACTTCTGATACCAACCTCTACTCTCTCCCCAATCATAATCAATTCAGTGAACCCAGACGATGAACTACCGATCAAATGATTGAAATACGGACCAGACAAAGTCCCAAGAAACATATCCACCAACTCCCTATCAGACAGAGGGGATTGGACTCTTCCAGCCAGATCTCTCCACTTCTGAGCGTAGTCCTTAAAACCTTCGCTCGCACCCATAGACATATCCTGAAGCTGAGTACGTGTAGGAGCAAGGTCGATATTATACTGGTATTACTTGTAAAAAGCAGCAGCAAGGTCCTCCCAGTTGTGGAGATTAGCTCCCTCCAATTGATAGAACCATTCAAGCTGAGTCCCTGACAGACTATCTTGAAAGAAATGGACCCACATGTTTCTATAAGTAGTGTAGGGTTGAATTTTTCTGACGTATGAGCGGAGGTGGAGTTTTGGACAAGATACTCCATCATACTTAGCAAAGACAGGAGCTTTAAATTCGTGAGGGATCACCACTCCTGATGCTAGCCCCAGATCTCCAAAGTCCAAACCAGGAACCTTCTGAATCTCCATAGCACTCAGACGGTCTTCAAGTTGTTTGTACCTATCCTCAACATGAGGGTACTATTCATCATCAAAATCAGTGTCATTATCAGAGACCACAGGGCTAGGACCCTTCCTTTCTTCTTGATTCTCTCCTCCTCCAGATGAATGAGACAGGTCAGCTTCCTGTCGCAAACTATTCCTAAACCTGTGACCCATATTCAGCAGAACCACTTTCTTCTTCTTCTTCTTCTTCTTCTTCTTGTCCTTCAAGATGAGAGTCTTCAAATCTTGTTGTCCTTTGGCCAAATTCAAGAACATCTCCTGAAATTGAGCATTCTGATCCTGAAGAGCTTTGATGGCTTGATCAGTAGGTGTTTCAGAAGACATTTTGTGCTGAAATAAACAGCAAAGAAGATAAGAAACCTGTAATGGTACCTGTAATGAGGTGCATGGTAATGGAATGCGTATGAAATGATTACAAAGACTTTGGGAGATTCAAATTTGTAAACCAAAATAAAACACACTTTATTAGATTAAAACTTGTAACAATGTTTAACAATACCTTTAAGGTGTTACAAAAGAAATACTGAAAAGCAAATCTAAACTGGAAACAATAAAAGACATCAGAAGTCCCATGGTCGTTTTCCCTTCGTGCTGACATAATCATCGATTGTTCTCTCATTCTCAAGCTGCCTCGTAAGCCTCAAGATATTCCGTTCCTTCTCATAATACTTCTCCCTGTAGGTATCCCTTTCTTCCTTTAACTGGATCCAAGATCTGTTCAATGCCCCAAGATCAGTAGGCATATAGGGATGGAGGGCTATATATGGAACACCTTCTTCATTAGTATGCTCTATAATCACTGGCAAAACAGCTTCATATGGCATCCCCATCTTTTGAGCACGTGCTCGCACCCACTGGAGATAAGGTTGCATCGGGAGAGAAGTCTTCAATCCTAGCTCGTGTGGGTTAGACCTGTTCACCATGCCCCAATATCGTATAAACCTGCGGTGATGCCCATCAACGTCCCCCTTGTAGTCAAAGACGATATTTGTAAGAAGCAGCTCATGGGGACCATCTCTCCGAGTGCGTCCGAACTGTCGTAAATCCAAACAAGGATTATAGGTTATTCCCCCTCTAATTCCAAGCAACGGAACATTAGGGTATTCCCCACATCGATCGATGACAGTTACCCTTTCCATATCCTTAGTACTCCAAAGGATGTCCGTATGAGCAAGGGACATGATTCTGTAAGCCCAACCTACACCTTCCTCATTCTTCAATACAGACTTAGGGAGGTGCAAAATAAACCACCTCGCCAGCAGAGGCGTGCAACACATGAGAGTTCCCCTTCTCCGCACAGTACGGGTATAGAGAGCATGTAGGATATCACCCAGAAGAGTAGGCATTGGGTTACGAGACATGAAGATCTTGACCGCATTCACATCTATGAAAGAATCTGGATTTGGGAAGAGAACCAAGTCGTAGATGAGGAGAGCCAAGATGTCTTCAAATGCTTGAAAATCCAAGTTATCCCAGAACTGTTGAGCTTGATCCATTAGAAACTTAACCAAGAAACCTTTAACCCCACTTCGTGTCTCCCAGTTGGACATTACATCAACCCTTTTTAGATGTAGGGCTGAAGTAATATCCTCTGGCTTTGGAACCTCCTCCAAACCTGTGAAGGGTGTCTGCTCGAGAATGGATATACCTAGTAAATCAGAAAACTCCTCCAAAGTAGGGACTAGCTGATAATCTGGGAAGGTAAAACAATGATGCAACGGATCAAAGAACTGGAAAAGGACGCTCATCATTTGCTCGTCCAACTTTGAAGTGACCAGGCTAAGGAGGTGACCATGTCTTCTAACGTAGGAAGAAGTATCAGGAACTTTTGAAACTAACTCTCTGAGCTGAGCAGGGATTTGCACGAAGTTGACTCGAATGGTATTTCTGCGCATAGAAGCCATAATCTGCAAAACAGAACAAAGATGAATCCCCTCGGTCTTTGAAATGGTTAGTCTAATGAAATATGCATGCTATGTCATGATGCATGATGTCATGATAAAATACACAACAAGTATAGCAGGTATCAAACATGGTAAATGTAAACAAGTCACATAATAGCCCTTGAGTTTAGGCTTGCATGGAGTCTAGGTACTACCCTCTTGAAGTTCAGTTGGTTCAAATTGTCCTAATAATAGTAACCGGGTTCTAGAGGTTCTCAATATAACTGACTATCCTCCATCGGTCATGGTTTCAGCTCACACAATATTTTCTTGCGGCCGGAACTATCTCGAGAGTATGGTCTCAATGAGTGTAGTATCGAGTATCAACCAGTTCCCAGCTCTACACCGAGACCGGCTATCTCACTACTTCTTATGGCCAAGTTGGTCAATTATAGGTTCTAAGGTCAGTTGATGCTTAATGACCCATATAGCAGCCTTGTATTCTCCTTGTTCCTCCACAAGGGATACCGGTACCAACTAATGTGCCACATCAACATAGCTATTGCTTCAATCGTATCGGTCTACGCCGTACAGTTCCCTCCCAGTTTATTGCTACTTACCTAACAGGTGTCCCCCAGATCCGGGTTAGGATCTATAGTAACTCCGATACAAAGCCCACAAAATAAAGCAATCAAATCAAACAATTGAAGACAATATGATGAACTAATCCTAAGGTATACCTCACTTATTTACTCCCCAGCAGAGTCTCCAGTTCTGTGATACGGTGGCCAGAACCGGGACTGTTTTTAGGAATGCTGGTTTTCCTTTTGCGCTTGTGTTTGCAAAATGTCGCGGTAAGCAAAAGTTGCCACCGTCTTTTATTTTATCCAACAAGGAAAGGAAAAAAAGCACAGAAAAATTCCTTTTTCGATATTTTTTTAGTACGGGGGGTAGATTATAGAAAGGGAAAGTATTAGAACCCTTTCTATCTGTATTTATCTACGGGCTCTTAGGTACTTGCTCATCATTTTCAAAATTGCTTCTTTGTGTGTTTGTATGATTTGAAAAGTTTTTGTTTTGACTTTGATTCAACCCTTGCTTCTGTCTTCAAGAGTGTTACGAAGTGTTTTTGAAAACTTTGTTTGTAAAGGAGTGTAAGTGTGAAAAAAAATTTGTTTGGATTGAACAAGTACTTAAGAACTAATCTACCTACTCGAAAAAAGAATTGTTCTATGTTTGTTTCCTTTAGACAGTGCTATCCCACTATTAGTGAGTAGGTAGCACCGTCGTTGGAATTTGAGGGTCAATTTGAAAGGGACGCATGGTCACTAAAACAATGTTAGGACGTCTTAGTAATAACCCTAATGTCTTAGATCAATTATTCGAGGCAACAATATCCGAGGCAACCTTTTCGAGGCAACTTTGATCTTTGAGACAAAAGAGCGACCACTAAAATACCCTATACTCAATGACCGTTTACCGAAGGCAACCAAAGTGGGAGTGTACCCTAGGAGTGCGCATGTGCGAGTGATTCAATTTCAAGTTATTTATCTTTGAACATTTAGGGTTTGCTAACTGTTTTAAAGTTTTACATACATTTTTGTCATGCAACCCTAATGATTCATACATCTAACAGTTTTATATTTTGTGGAATTTAAAGTGCGGAAATTAAACTACGCTATTACAAGGCTTCGGGTATTTACATAGCCAAAAACAAACCCTTAAAAATAAAGCGATAAATGAAAGTAAAAGGCCTAATTAAACTATTACAACTTGTGAGCAATTACATCAATATGGTAAAAATAAATGATAAAGCGCGCGTGAGGAAATTAAGATCGGGAGAGAACTAGGGTTTTGACCCCTTCTAACCTAATTGAAAGAAAAATTGTTTTTGTTATTTTTTTAATTATTTTTAAGAAAATAATTAGGTTTTAAAATTAAATACACAATTAATTAGCTAATTAAATTAATTAATGAAAATAAATAAATGGCCTATTTTTGTGTTTTTGGTTATTTTAAGAAAAAAAAGGAAATATAATTAAGTTAAAACCCTAATTGTTCTAATTAATATTAGTTATTTACAAAATAATTAAAGTTACCTAAAATTAAATAACCTAATTAAATTAATTAATTTAATTGATAAAAAATAAAATCTAAACCTAATTTGGTGAAAAGTTGATTTTATGTGATTTTCTTGATAAAAAGAAAAATTAATTTGTGTTAGTAAAATAAATAAACTAAATTAAGTAAACCAAAATATAAAAAGAAAAGATTAAAGAGGTTGGGCCTGAAATAGCAATCTAAGGGGGTGTGGATAGCAGATCTTGGCCCAAGAAGAATTGATCCATTGTTGACTTGCTGGATCCAGTGTTACGCGTTGGCTGAAGCCTATGATGCTCCTTCGTTAATGGCCCTTTGGATCTGGCCATCTGGCCACTTGGCAGGTTGGATGATGAGGTGACATGGTGGACCTTGGCCTTGTATGCATGGTGGATTACCTGAAGCAAAATAACATGGAATAATTGGGGGGACCTGGGATTCGAACCCAGACCCCAAGGCACTTTCCAAGCGTTCCACTACCAACTGGGATAGCTGTTTCATTTGTACATAAAATAAACATAAAAAATAATATGGGAAACAACAAAGTATTAAATCCCTGCGCGCGAAATTTTAAATAGGCGAATGGTTGCTTGCCACGTCTTCGTCTTCTCCAAGGATCTGTTGTCTTAGACAACATACTTTTACCAACGAACATCCATCGTGGCTAAAGACCTGTGCATATCAAGAATCATGTACAAGCACAATAAATCAATGGTGATGGTACCAATCCATTCGTCTCAGTCTCACGAACTTCATGGTACCATAATCATGGCCCAATTTCCCCTGTATACAAAGATCCCAAATCGAACCGAAAAATCCTAGCAATGGGGAAACCTCATACAGTTCATAAAAATGCAATTAAACATTCCAGATAGCTAGCAAATGTGATGGTGAACAAGAATATGTGATTATAATGTGATGAATGTGCAAGAATAAAAGGATTCAGTTTTGGAAATCATGGCAAACCGTGGGAGACGTGGGGGCGAATTCTGGGCACTAGCGCGTGATTTTGATTGGTATTGCTTGCTTACACTCCCAGGAAGCGATTGGGATAATCAGGAAGCCCTGGAATTGCTTGGAACTATGAATTTGACTCAGCACTTTTTCTTGTTTTTTTCATGTTTGGTTCTGGTTCTTGTGCCTCTTTCTAGCCTTGTTTTAGGTCTGCCAATGTTCCTTATGTATTGAGGAATGAATTAGGGTTGAAAAAGTGTGATCAATCTTTATCAATCATGGCTTTTGATTTTTATTTGATTCCTTTAAATATCTTTCCAAAAATAGGCCAAATTCAATCTTTTTGTGCACACCAATCCTTTACACGAATTCAATCTCATGCTAGATGGATATAGGATTTAAAACATGTGCAAAATCTTGAGATTTCAATATTTTGGATTTTCTATGATTTGTTTTGATTTAAATTGATTTAATTCAAATAAAAATCAAAATAAATAATAAAAATAAGATAATGACAAGTGGAAAGGGCTAGGACTCGTGGACCATGCCACCAACTCAAAACAAGTGTAAAAGATTGGGCCCATTTGGCAAAAATTGCAATTTGAAGCATAGTTGAATTTTGACAATTTTGCAAAAAAGGTCAATTTCACCAATGCATAACTTTCTCAATTTTGACTCTTTGAAGGTGTTCTTGGACTTTTTAGAAATCTTGAGATGTCTTCTAAGCAACATTTTTGGTATCATCTCAATTTGGTATTCCATGTTCACGTATGAAGCTTTGACAAAAAAATGTTTTTGTTGACTTTTTAAAATGACCTATAATGTCCAAATTCATAACTTCTTGTGAGTGCATATTTTTAACTTGGGATATGAAGATGGATTGTAGAGAATTGCATCCTATTCAAAATTAGCTTTGGATGGGTCATTTCTCATAAAGTATGAGAATGTTATGCTTGGTCAAAGTTGAGTTGACTTTTCCTACAAAACCCTAATTTAGCAACTTTTGGTTCTTAATGAATTATGAGCAATCCTTGATGAATCTTGATCAAACCTTGATCAAATGATGAAAGTCACTTCAAAATGAAGACGTTGACCAAAAATCTTGAAGTTTGACTGTATGTGGGCCACAGTTTACTTTTATCCTAGCATAGTCGATTTTCAGGCCTTTGAGCCATTGACTGAGCAAACTTTCTCTGCAAGGCTTGAAACTTGACATGGATGATCTTAAGAACATATTAGGACAATGGTGAGAATTTGGGATCCCTTGGACTCAAGTATCTTGATGCAACATGAAACCCTAATTTGAGGTAGACTGCCTTAGGAGGGAGCTTGTCTGGTCAACCCTTGGACTTCCTTGGGCAACTTGAGGATCTTTCTTGAAATGTTTTGAGAAATATGTGAGAGAAAATTTTAGGATACAACACTAGGCATAGGAGCGGAAATGACGTTTGGTTTCTCAGGCGTATCAAACTCAATCTCTTTTGCGTCTATAAGGTCTTGAATTTTGTTTTTCAGGGGCCAACAGTTGTTAGTGTCATGACCCGGACTTTTGGAATGATATGCGCATCTGGCATTTGGGTGATAATGAGGGGACACAATGTTGGGGTTCTTTAGAGCTTCCTTCAGATTTGTCAATTGGTAAAACCAATCGAGTTGTGTTCCAGATAGGCTATCTTGGAAAAAATGCACCCAAAGATCTTTATCGGCGGAGTACGGCTGGATATTTCTCACATATGATCGGAGGTGCATCTTAGGACATGATACCCCATCATAATTTGCAAACAAAGGAACTTTGAACTTCAGTGGGATCACAATTCTCGACACTAACCCCAATTCTTCAAAGTCTAGACCTAGTACCCTATGTATTTCCATAGCGTCCAAACGCTCTTCAAGATGTCTGTACTTATCATCCGCCGGAGGATACTGTTCCTCGGAATAGTCTTCCTCTTCTTCCTCCTCTTCAGATTCTGACGGAACTGCTGTTTCTTTTCCTTTCCCTTCTCCTTCATCAGATGTTGCTACGAAATTCAAGGTTTTTCTGGTTTGTCCTTGAAACCTTCTCCCCATGATCACAACACCGGTTGGTTTCTTCTCTTTCTTCTTCTTATCTTTGGCCAACAGAGTCTTCAACTCCTCTTGCCCCTTAGCCAAGGTTGTGAGTAACTGTTGAAACTGCGTGTTTTGAACTTTAAGATCTTTGACTGTCTGTTCTAGATCCATCTTACTGAAATAAACAGTAGAGAGATGAGGAAACTCGTTGCAAAAGACATGTTTATGTTATGATGAATGATATGTACACATGCAATGCTTTCAAGGATTTTAAAAAGATTCAAGTTCGTTTTAGACAAAAAGAAACACACGTTATATTAAATAAAATAGAGTTTGAGTACATCAATGCCCCTTGGTCTAAATAATACAAAACTCTAAGATAAAAAGGTAGTGCGCATCCTCTTTGGTGCTATGTAGGCATTTAGAGTCTGCTCCTCATGAAGTAGCCTAGTGAGTTCCAAAACCTTCTTCTCGCTTGCGCAGAATTGGGCTTAGAAAGTATCTGGCTCTCCTTTGAGCTGTATCCAATCCCTTTGCAGGTCTTCAAGAGATGTGGGTATGTCAGGATGTAGGATAGTGTATGGATCTTCTCCTTCCTTAACAGGCTCGATGATCACCGGGAGAATTAAAGGATAAGGCATCATAAGACTTTGAGCGCGGGTTCGTACCCACTTGAGGTAAAGCTCAAGAGGGATGGAATTCTTGTGTCCCAAAGTTTTGCTATCCACCTTGTTTAGCATCCTCCAAGCTCGGATGAATCTCTGGAGAAGACCTTGATCGTCGTTGTCATAGTCGAATACCAACCCTTGCATCAGCATCTCGTGCGGGCCATCCCTTCGGGCATAACCAAACTGTCTTAGAGCCAAACATGGGTTGTAGGTGATGCCTCCCCTAATGCCAAGTAGAGGTACATTAGGGAATTCCCCACAACGGTCAACAATAATGACATTCACTTTGGATTGGGAACACCAATGAGTATCTGAATGTTTGAGCGTCATTAACCTTTGTGACCACCTTAATCCTTGCTCATTCTTTAAGATTGATTGGGGAAGATGAGAAATAAACCATCTTGTCAGGAGAGGAGTGCAACACATAAGGACACCTCTTTTCCTCATTGTACGAGTGTGAAAAGAGTGTGGATATCCCCTAGCAATGTAGGCACCGGATTGCGTGACATGAAGATTTTGACGGCACTCACATCTATGAGTTGGTTAGGATTGGGGAACAAGACCATCCCATAGATGAGGAGAGCCACAATTTCCTCAAAAGCTTGCAAATCTAAGGAATTCCAACAACTTTGGGCTTTCTCAAACAGGAACTTTGCTAAGAAGCCCTTGACACCACCTCTAGTTTCCCAATAAGATGTGAGATCAGATGAGTGCAAGTGCAGAGCTTGAGCAATCTCTTCTGGCTTTGGGTCTCTTTCTGTACCGTTGAAAGGTAGTTGATTGAGAACAGGAATCCTCAATAGTTGAGAGAATTCTTCCAAAGTAGGCACAAGCTGATAGTCGGGAAACGTGAAGCAATGGTGCAAAGGATCAAAGAACTGGAAGAGCACCTTCATCATATCCTCCTCTATGTTAGAGGTGACCAAGTTGAGCAGACGACCATGTCTCTCGGTGAATGGAGAATTCTCAGGGATCCTTGAAGCTAGCTCCTTGAGTTGTGGAGGAATTCTTACAAGGTTAATTTGCATAGTTTTCCTGCGGAGTGATCCCATATCCTACAAAACAAGAACAAAGATGAATCTCCAAAAATCCTTGAAATGGTTAGTGAATGCATATGATGTTCATGATGTCCATGATGTTATGCACAAATATGTATATACAAGAAAAATAAACAAGATCTTAGTTTAGGCTTGCATGGGGTTTTATAGGTAAGTACCCTCTTGAAGTTTAGTTGGCTTAAACCTGTCCTAGTAATAGTAACTGGGTTCTAAGGAGCTCAATATCACCAGATTGTTTCCTTTGTCATTGTTTAAGCTCAAGCCTCTTTAATGGCGACCGAAATATCCCAAGAAACCAACCCTCAATGAGTGTAGTATCGAGTATCTACCAACTTCGGACTGCACCAAAGCCGGTCATTTCACTACATCCTAAAGGCCAAGTTAGTCAACTAAAGGGTTCTAGAAGTTCATTAGTGCTTCATGACATCACTCAGAGGCCCCGTATTCTCTTTGATTAACTCAAAGGCTACTAGTACCCACAAATATGTCATACTAACATAGCTATTGCTTAGACCATGTCGGTATACCCCACACAGTTTCCACAACATATTGCTATTTACCTATAATGTTTCCCAAATCTGGGTGGAGGATTCAAACCCAAACAAAGAACCAAAATGTAAAGCACACAAGTCAAACAATGAAAGTAGATAAATATGATATAGCCCTAAGGTAACCCCACTTTTATAATATTCCCCAGTAGAGTCGCCAGTTCTGTGATACGGTGAGAGAAATGACTTGAGGGTTTTACGTTCTATCGCAAATGTCGTGGTTAGAAAGAGTCGCCACCGACTTTTCTTTTATCCAAAAGGAAAGGTGAAAAAGCACATGAAAGACCTTTGAGATTGTTTCTTGAGTTTGGGAGGTAGATTATGAAAAGGGAAGGTATTAGCACCCTTTTCATTCATGGTTTTCCATGGGCTCTTAGTTACTTGCTAGATCACTTGCTTTTTTTTTTGAAATTGTGCTTTGGTGTGGTTTTGAAAGTATTTTGTGAAAGAGTTCATTGTTTAGGCAACCTTTGTAATGATTCTCGTTCGTAAGAATCTATATAAAGACGTTTGTCTTTTTGAAAATGTTTTCAATATTTGTAAGATGTTTTTGAAATGTGTGTGTTTATTTTGAAAATAGCAAGGATATTTGTTTGAAATGGATCAAGTAACTAAAAGTAATCTACCTACTCAAATGTCTTTCTTATGCATTTTCTATTCCTTTGACATTGTTTTCTTACCATTGTTTGGGTAAGAAACCCTATCTTTGGATGTAAACGGGATGGGCGTGGGTCATCGTATAACCATGATTAGCAATATTGTAAAATATCTTAGCATTTTTTGAGGGACTAAGATCATTTTATAAGGCAACTTTGAATAACGTCATCGAGGGACTATGATCTTATACTTGTTTTTTTTTTGCCAAGATACTTCGCATGCGTAATATGGCCATTTTTGTATAAGGCAACCAAGTGGAGTAACCCTAAGGGTGCTTGTGTGCAAGTGTGTTATGTTCATGCTTGATTTTGTCTTGGATTAGGGTTTTCTATTTGATTTGTTTTTTATCTTGCCATTCAAACCCTAATTACTAGCATGTTATAAGAAAGCGGTAAATTGCGTAATTTAAAGATTACTATGCTATTACAACATTTCATGGGAGGGAGGAGTACAAATTTGAATGGGAATTTGCAAGAATGTAAATCTAAATAAATTATTACAACTAAATCGATTTTGTACGAATATTAGAGTAAACAATATACAATATTTAAATATGCAATAATATGTACATGTAAGAAAAAGATTTTGTTTTATTTTTTGTATGAAAATAAATTTTACCTTAATCCAAGAAAATATAAGAAAAAGAAATTAATTCTTAAAAAGGGGTTAACCCTAATTTCTATTTTGAAAGAAAATAAAATTCTTATATATATTATTAGTGTGTATTTTTTGTATAAAATAATAAATAATATTTTATAAAAATAGTTAATTTTTTATATATGCCAAAATAAATATTTTACAAGTATGAAATGAAAAGAAAATGAAACAAATTAAACTAAACCTATTTTATTTAAGTTTACAAGTATATTCAAGAAAAAGAATTAATATATAGTTAATAAAAATATATTTTTTAATGTGAAAATAAAATAAACAAATGAAAAAATTATCATATTTCATATTTTTGTGATTTTTAGGTATTAAAGAAATATTTTTAAAATAAAAATAAAAATGAAAACAAATCAATAAAATATATGAAAATAGTTTGGACCAGGGGTGCTGTAAGAAAATTGGGAGGAGTATGTTAGAAAAAAAACGCTAGGCCCAAAGAATCAAGTCCATCCTGCAAAAACAGCCAAAAAATGAAAAAGGAAAATATGGAAAAAACAAAAGGTAGTGCCAAGGTTCGAACCCAGGACATGGGTCTCACCAGCGTGCTACCTTGCCACTGGGGTGGCTATACATCCGTTGATTTAAGTGAAACAAAAATAACATAACATGAACAAGGTCCTTGCCCTGTACTTCATCTTCTTCCCCAAGTTGGCCAGAAGCTCTGTAACTTTCTCATCTCTCAATGAAAATGAAAACTCATAACATGAATGTTGCAGCATTTTGTCTCACGATTCTAACCATATAAATCATGTAAGCTAACAATCAAATATCAGAATGAATTTTAAAAACCCTAAATTTAAACCTAATTTTTCCAGGAACTTCAAATTCAAAATTCTATCAACTCAGGCCAATGCTCAAGATTGTAATGTTTGCAAAAGTGGAGCTTTTTCAAAATGGCAATGGCCACTTTATGCTATTTATGGAATTACAACTTGGGTAATGGCTCTAAGGCTTGGATTAAAGCTTTGTCAACTGAGTAAGCATTAAATTATGGAGTAAGAAACAAGTTTGGAACCTGTAAAGCATGGATTAGGCAGCATAGGTACTGATTGGAACTTTGTTCTTCATGAAATGGCTTGAATCAAAAGTGAGAAATTGCCAACTACATCTCTTCGATTCTCCCTACTCAAAAATGATCTTGAGGAGTTCTTGGACATTTTGGAAAGCTTTCAATATGCTCTATAACTCATCTTTGAAATGAATTTCAAGATACCTCTTGGAAATAGGTGAAAAATTGCCATGAAGTTGGGTCCAAAACCTGCCTAAATTAGGGCAAAAAATTCACTAAGTTATTTAGTTCATGAGCATGTATTCATAAATTTATATATTGAGATCCAAGCATCTTTAGGGAAAAGTGTGTGAAGTAAAGTTGTAGATTACATGGAGGTATACAACTTTCATGTTGGGAACTTCCTTTGAATCATCTTGTATCATGGTGAAAAAATGGCCTAAAGTTGAGAAAAAATAAGAAATTTTTTATACTTAGAAAAATTTCTAAGTTAAGAAAATTTTCAATTTGGACCCTAATCTTCAATCTTTGATTTCTTGATGACCAAGCTTCACATTTTGACATGTCTTGATGAATTGTGACCCTTGGTACTTGATTTTGACCAAAAAGTCAAAGTTTGACTTTTCAGTGTACAATTGACTTTTGATCAGTTGACTGCAAATTTCATCTGTCAATCCAATGAAATTGAAATGTTTTGAAACATGTAATTAGGTAAAGATGATACAAATGAACCCTTGAAATTATGCTTTAACTCAATTGGTCATTTTCTAGGTCAAAGATCAGAAATTGCCCTTCCTCAGTCAAAACCCTAATTTTGACCATTTTGCCCTTTTGATGATTTGATCAAATTTCTTGAGGAATTGTAATCCAAACTTGATCAAATGATACATATGAGTCTATAATGTTTATATGGATAAAAAATTATGAAGTTTGACTATAAATTGGCCATGATTGACTTTTACCCCAATACAACTGATTTTTAGGTCAACTGCTCAATTGATTGATAAAAAATATGGTTCAAGGCTTGAAACTTGTCATGAGTGATCATAGGGGTCCATAATAATGTTTGAAAATTAAATGAAGCATTGATAGTCCAAAAATCCTTGTGCAATCTCAAACTATAATTTTGGGTAATCAGTGCATGATGAGATGTCTTGAGCTGACCAAACCCTAATCCAGTCTTGAGTCAAAGAGATCTTGTGAGAAAAGTTTTGATAAATGAAAGGGAAAGTTTTGGGGTACAAAACATACTAACACCACTAATGTTCCTATGAGGAATAACAATGTAGGATTGAACCATAGCATGCCCCCCATAACGACCGGATAAGGGTTTACCATGTTCACACCGTTTTAAGTTGTCTTCTTTGTATCTTACAATATAGTATGATTCAGCCAAAACTGAGACTTCCATTGAAATCGCAAGGCCCAAATTAGGGGGTAAGGTCCCTGGGAATCACTAACACTCATTGTTTTTTGCAGGTTGAAGAACGTGATTACCGGAGAAGACGACTGGAGTTAAGGCTCCAACACTTCTCCGACCCAATAATTTAAGTTTATATCATATTTAATTAGTTCCAATTATGTACCAAATGAACAACACAACCCAGTGGCAAGAACGCGCGCGATAAGGCATTTGTACAAGAAGGCGTGGGATCGATCCCTACTTTTGTCAATTTATTTTTCATGTTTTCTTAATCCTTACAGGTTAATTACATTTTGAATAACGCGCATTTTGCTAACACCAGTGCACGCTTGGCGCAGTGGTGAACCTTGCAGTGTAGGAGGCTAAGGGCGTGGGTTCAACACCCACCCCTGGCATCTTTATTTTTTCTCTGTTTTCTAACATTGTTTGTCATTTTCCCTTAAACCCTATTATTTGGAAAATTTAACCTAATTTTTTCACTTAACCATTAACAACAAAACCCTTTTTTACCAACCCTAATTATTTAGGTTTTAGGTTTTTTATTAATTTAATTAATTAAATCTTTTATTAATTAAAATTAATTAGATTTTTTAGGTTTATTTTAATCATCATCAAAAACCTTTTCATAAAAATCACCAAAAAAACATTTTGTTTTCCTCTTCCCTTTTTCTTATTTTAATTTCATATATCAAATTGTATAGGTTTCGAGAATGTAATAGAGTAGCTTTCACTTTTTCCCCGCATTTTCTATTATGTAATTGCTCTGAGATGTAATAGTTATAGGTTTTTATTTTCCACATTTTCTATTATGTATCTACCCCAAAGAGTTGTAATAGTCTTGGTTTACGTTTTCGCACTTTATTTTGTCTGCTATTATATTTGCTATATTACTGCTTAGTAATTAGGGTTTGTATGGAAAGATAAAAAAACGATAGAAAACCCTAAACTTCAAAGATAAATAACTGAATATAACACACTCACACACTTGCACTTCTAAGGCAGCCTCTCTTGTTGCCTTCGGAACAAACGGCCATGTCCCTCGAATGTGGGACGCTTTAGCAAAGTCCCTCGAATAAAATATCATAGTCCCTCGATGACACTTTCGACGTTGTCTTTCGATAAATGATCTAGTCCCTTACCAAAATTGCTAAAGCGTCCTTACAAGTTTCGATGACCGAACGATGACCCTTAGATTATCCCTTCACATCCAACGGTAGGTCTTCGTACTAATTAATGATACATATAACATTATCTAAAGAAGAAGGAAAAATACAAGAAAGACCTTGAGTGGGTAGAACTTTTGATCACTTGCTCACAAAAACAAAACATTTCTCACATCACACTTTTAAAATATTTTCAAACACTTTTTATACACTCTTGAGGACCGGTACAAGAGTTATTACAAAGTTCGCCTTACATTCGCAAACTTTCAAAAATATTTTCAAACACACAAAAAAGAAAATTTTCAAAGTGAGCTAAGTGATTAAGAGGCCGTAGATAACTACGGATAGAAAGGGTGTTAACACCTTTCCTTTTCATAACCTACCCCCCCCCCCCCGAACTCAAAATCTATCAAGGTGTTTCCTGTTCTTTTCAACCTTTCCTTATTGGATAAAAGAAAAGTTGGTGGCGACTCTTGCTATCCGCAACATTTACGATAAAACGTAAACCATGTCAGTTCTCCCACTGTATTACAGAACTGGAAACTCTGCTGAGGACAGTACTTAAAAAAGAGGGGTTACCTTAGAGTCTTAGATCACTTTAACTTGCTTTTACTTGTCTGCTTTGTTTGCTTTAAAATTAATGTATGCTTGGGTTTAATTTCTTGCAAAGATCCTACACCCGGATCTAGGGATGCCTTAGGTAAGTAGCAATAGATCATGGAAACTATATGGCGTAGACCAATATGGTTGATGTGATGGATATGTTGAGTGACACTTTGGTTTGTACTGATGTTCCTTGAGTCATTCAAGGATAACATTGGGCTACCGCGTGGTGTCATAAGCACTAACTAACTTTTAAAACCTTAATTGACCCATCTTGGCCATTAGAAGGTAGTGAGATAGCCGACTTTGGTGCAGTCCAGAGTTGGTTGATACTCGATGTTACACTTATTGAGATTTAGCTCGCGGGATGTTTTGGTGGCAAATCAGTTGTTGTACTAAAATAAAACCTTCGAGAAAGATCGGTGATATGAGATTCCTAGAACCCGGTTACTATTTTAGGGCAGGTTGAGCCAAGTTAACTTCAAATAGAGAAGGGTATTTACCTACGGACCACATGCAAGCCTTTAAACCTAAGGCTCTTGCGTTATTTGTTTGTGTTTTCTACTTGCTTAAACATTACATCACAACATCATAACATCATGACATGGCATTTTTCACTAACCATTTCAAGGATCTTAGGGACCTTTGATGCAGGTTTAATAAGAACCAAACTTCTAGTAAGGGGCAAGAGGATTTATTTTCCTCTTACCAGGCGCCGTCAAAGATCAAAGTACACTCCTTTGAGTCGGGTGCTAGGACCCACTTGACACGGTGGGCTCGATTCTTATACAAGGACATTCAAAAACAAAGACGTAAAGTTCTTCAGTCAAAGCTATAGCCAGACTCAATTTCTGACATCCCATTCTTATTTATCCCGCGAGATCCTTGAAAACATTGCATATGCATCTACATACCATACATATAATTACATAACATGTTTCTAAGAAAGTTTTTCTCATCTTCTTGCTATTTATTTCAGTAAAAGATGGCTCTCAAACAAATAGTCAAAGATCTTCAGGACCAAAATGCTTAGTTCCAACAAATGTTCCTCGACTTAGCCAAGGGGCAGGAAGACCTAAAGACTCTCATCACTAAAGAGAGGAAGAACAAGACAAGTAAACCAATCGGCATCCTCAACATGGGGAGAAGGTTCAAAGGTCCTATCAAGCGAGCTCAAGATGTGATATCCCGTCAAACGAAGATGACCATCAGGGTAAAGATGGCAAGAGTGTGAAGGTTGAGAAAGGAAGAAACCTTGGTTCTGACCAATATTCAGATGAAGAAGAAGGAGACTATTCGGATGAACAATATCCCCCTGCTGATGAAAAATACAAACAGGTGGAAGATTGTTTAAATGCTATGGAGATCCAGAGAGTGCCCGGGTTGGATTTTGAAGAGTTGGGTTTAGTCTCAGGGGTTGTTATTCCTCTTAAATTCAAGGTCCCTAATTTTGCAAAATATGACGGTGTTTCTTGTCCAAAGCTTTATCTGAGATCATATGTATGGAAAATTCAACCACACACTGCTGATAGGAAGTTATGGGTGCATTTCTTTCAAGAGAGCCTATCTAGGATACAATTGGAATGGTTCTATCAACTGGAAGGAACCAATATATGTACTTGCACCAACCCATGTGCAACTACGGAGTATGAGCATGGGCTCGAAAGCAGGATTTAAGGAGTATGCCCAGAAATGGAGAGATTTAGAAGGAAGAGTTCAACCTCCTTTGTCTGATAGGGAGTTGGTTGACATGTTTATTGGAACTTTGATAGGTCCTTTCTTTAATCATATGATCGGAAGCTCTTCAGTCAGATTCATCGAGCTAATATTAACAGAGGAATATGTAGAAGATGGAATCAAAAGTGGAAAAATTCAAGTGGCTGCATCTTCGGACAACATTGACAGATGAACGATCATTCTTCTTGATATGGGCCCTTGCCCCATACACAGCATTAATTTCTTTCTTCGTAGCAAAAGGTTTTTTGATAGGATTGGGAGTGGAGGTAGATGCCACAAAGATCTTCCCACTTTTGATGCCACTCTCAATTCTTTCATCGGTTAGGATTAATTTGGTGAAACCAGAAGAAGAGCAACCTACCAACAGATTAAAGAAAGGACCTGATAAGGTGCCCATGAACATGTCGATGTGTTCCCTATCAGTCAAGGGAGGTTGGACCCTACTATCAAGGTCTCTCCACCTTTACGCATATTCCTTAAATCCTTCACTCTTTCCCATAGTCATATGTTGCAATTGAACCCTCGTTGGCGCCAAGTCGGTGTTGTATTGATATTGGTGATAAAAGGCAGTAGCTAGATCCTCCCAGTTTCGGACATTGGTTCCCTCCAATTGGTAGAACCATTCAAGCTGAGTCCCTGACAGGATGTCTTGAAAGAAGTGAACCCATAAGTTTCTATCAGCGGTGTAGGGATGGATCTTCCTTACATAGGAACGGAGATGAAGCTTTGGGAAAGACCCCCATCATACTTTGCGAAAATTGGAGCCTTAAATTTCTGCGGGACTACCGCTCCCGACACCAATCCCAGTTCTTCGAAGTCCAACCCAGGTATTCTCTGTACTTCCATGGCGCTCAGCCGATCCTCTAAGTGCTTGTATCTATCCTCAATGGGAGGATATTGCTCATCATTGTAGTCTGTATCATTATCAGAAACCTCAGGACTAGGATTCTCCTCCCTTGCTTCTCTTTCTTGGTTTTCCCCTTCTTTGGACGAGGAGGTCAAATCGACTGGTTGCTTCAGCGGCCCCCTAAATCTACTACCCATACTAAAGATACCAGTGGACTTCTTCTTCTTATTCTTTTTCTCTTTCAGGATGAGGGCCTTCAGGCCCTCCTGCCCTTTCGCCAAACTTATGAACATCTGTTGAAATTGGGCATTTTGTGCCTGAAGATCTTTGATGCTTTGTTTAGAAGACATCTTTGCTGAAATAAACAGTGAAGATGATGAGAAACCTGTAATGGTACCTATTTATGAAATTCTATAGATGGGATGCGTATGCAATGATTTCAAGGACTTTGGGAATTTTAAACTTTGCAAACCAAAATGAAACAAAGATTTTATTAGTAGAATTCAAGGTACAATTGCCTCTTAGGCGTTACAATAAAAAAAATTCTAAAAACTAAAAAAAATCAAGTTTCCCATGGATGCTTCCTCTTCGTGCCGAGATAGAAATTAAGGCTTCTTTCCTCATGAAGCTTCTTTGTGAGCTCTAAGACCTTCTTCTCCTGGGCATAAAACTGGTCCTTATAAGTATCCTGCTCCTTCTTCAACTGGATCAAAGACCTCTGTAGTTCTTCAAGATCAGTGGGCATATCAGGATGAAGAATAGTGTAGGGAATATCCCCTTCAGTAACGGGCTCCACAATCATTGGTAAGACGGCTATGTAGGGCATTATAAGTTTCTGAGCGCGAGCTCGTACCCATTGGAGATAAGGTTCCATAGGAATGGAATTCTTCGGCCCCAAAGTCTTGGCGTAAACCTATTTATCCTGCCCCAAGCTCGTATGAACCTCTGGCGATACCCTTGAACATCCCCCTCATAGTTAAATATAATGCCCTGGATAAGTAACTCATGAGGACCATCCTTTCGAGCATAACCAAATTGTCGCAGAGCCAAACAAGGATTGTAAGTTATGCCTCCCTTAATGCCAAGTAGTGGGACATTAGGGAACTCCCCGCAACAGTCAATAATAGAAACATCTTCCATAAATCGGGAATACCAGAGAATATCCGTGTGAGAAAGTGACATTATCCTTTGCAACCAACCCAAACCTTCTTCATTCTACAGCACTGACTTAGGGAGGTGAGAAATAAACCACCTCGACAGTAATGGCATGCAGCACATAAGGACCCCCTTTCTCTTCATGGTACGAGTATGGAGAGTGTGCAAGATATCTCCGAGCAAGGTAGGCACGGGGTTGCAAGAGAGGAAAATCTTGATAGCATTCACATCTATGAGTAAGTCTGGATTAGGGAAAAGCACTAACCCATAGATTAGAAGGGCCAAGATCTCCTCAAAGGGCTGGAAATCTAAATCATCCCAAAGCAGTTGGGCCTTGTCTATTAGGAACTTGGCTAGAAAACCCTTGACTCTTCTTCTTGTTTCCCAATTGGATATCACGTCAGCCCGTTTTAGATGCAAAGCTGAGGCAATGACTTCTGGCTTCAGAACTTCTTCTAAACCTGTCAAAGGCACCTGGTCAAGAATGGATATACTCAATAACTGAGAGAACTCTTCCATGGTGGGCACCAACTGATAGTCTGGAAAGGTAAAGCAGTGGTGCTTGGGATCAAAGAACTGAAAGACTACACCCATCATCTTTTCATCAAAGCTTGAAGTAACTAGGTTGAGAAGTCGACCATGTCTCTTGGTGAACGCAGAAGTTTCAGGAACCCTCGATACTAGTTCTTTGAATTGGGGAGGTGTTCTCCCAAAGCTGATTCGGATAGTGTTTCTACGAGCGGAAGCCATGACCTACAAAATAGAACAAAGATAAAATCCTTCGGTCCTTGGAATGGTCAGTGTAATAAGAATGGATGTGATGTTATGATGCATGATGTTGTGTTCAAACAGAATAAATCACACACAAGCCAAGCACACAATAGGCCTTAGGTTCAAAGGCTTGCATGAGGTTAAAGGTAAGTACCCTCTTGAAGTTTAGTTGGTTTCAAACCTGTCTTAGAAAAGTAATTGGGTTCTAAGGATTCTCGATATCACTGATCATCCTCTATCAGGCATTGTTTCAGCTCAGACAATCTTTTCTTGCAGCCGAAATATACCGAAAGTATGATCTCAACGAGTGTAGTATCGAGTATCAACCAATATTCAGCTTTATACTGAAGCCGTCTATCTCACTACTTTCTAATGGCCAAGTTTGTTCAACTAAGGTTCTAAGGTCCGTTAGTGCTTCACGACACCACGCGATTGCCCCGTATTCTCATCGTTTCCACACGAAGGATATCGGTACCAACCAAAATGTCACACTAATACAGCCATTTCTAAAACCATATCGGTCTATGTCGTACAGTCTCCACGATATTTTTTTGTTTACCTAATAAGTTTCCCCAGATCCGGGTGTAGGATTTTTAACAATACCCAAGCAGAAAACCCAAAAATGTAAAGCAAACAAATCAAACAAAGAAAAGCAAGTAAAGGTGATCTAACCCTAAGGTCATCCCACTTTTATCAATATTCCCCAGCAGAGTCTCCAGTTCTGTGGTTCGGTGGGAGAACTGACTTTAGGGTTTTGTGTTTGATCGCAAATGTTGCGGTTAGCAAGAGTCGCCACTGACTTTTCTTTTATCCAAAAGGAAAGGTGAAAACACAGAGGAAAGACCTTTGAGATTGTTTCTTGAGTTCGGGGGGTAGATTATGAAAAGGGAAGGTATTATCACCCTTTTCATCCATGGTTTTCCATGGGATCTTAGTTACTTGCTAGATCACTTGCTTTTGTTTGAAATTATGCTTTGTGTGGTTTTTTTGAAAGTATTTTGAAAAGGCGCCATCGTTTAGGCAAACTTTGTAATGATTCTTGTTCGTGAGAATGTATACAAAGTGTTGATCTTTTGAAAATGTTTTCAAGTTTGAAAGGTGTTTTTGAAAGTGTAGGTGATTATTTTTGAAAATAGCAAGGATGTTTCTTTTGAAATGGAGCAAGTAATTAGGAGCAATCTACCTACTCAAATGTCTTTCTTGTTCATTTTCTTTTCCTTTGACATTATTGTCTTACCATTGATTTGGTAAGCAACCCTATCTTTAGATATAAACGGGACGTGCACGGGTCATCGTATAACCATGATTAGAAATGTTGCAAGGTATCTTAGCATTCTTTTTGAGGGACTAAGATCATTTGTAAGGAAACTTAGAGAGCGTCATCGAGGGACTATGATCTTGTATTTGCTTGTTTTTTACTAAGATACCTCGCATGCATAATATGGCCATTTTGTATAAGGCAACCAAGTGGAATAATCCTAGGGGTGCTTATGTGTGTGATCGGTGGATCTGGAACTGACTGTTTAAAGCTGGTTCGCGAAATGTCGCGGAAGCAAGAGTCGCCACCGTCTTTTATTTTCTCCAAATGGAAAGGACAAAAGCACAGAAAAATTCCTTTTAAAGAGATTGCTCTCGGTTCGGGAGGTAGGTTATAGAAAGGGAAGGTGTTAGCACCCTTTCTATCCATGGTTATCCATGGGCTCTTAGATACTTGCTCAATGTGTTTTCAAATTGTTTGTTTGCTTTTCAATGTGGGTTTAAAAAATTTCTTTGAAAAATTTCAGTTCGACTCATATGTCAGAGTGTTTGAAAAGTTTGCTTTGAAAGCTTTGGAAAATGTGTCAGTGTGAAAAGTCTTTTGAGTTTGCTTTGAAGAGAGCAAGTATCCTTGAGAACCTACCTACCCTAAGGAATTCGTCTGTGTAGATGTCCTTTAAAGTAGTGCCATCCCACCATTGAGAGGTAGGTAGCACCACCGTTGGAGGTGTTCGGGTCAATTCGAGTTTTAGGGACGTGGTGATCACCGGAGCAATGGGAAGACACCTTAGAAGCTACCCTCATGCCAGGTTCCCGGATCATGAGGACTTACTAAAACATCCTCTGCTCGACGACCACCTTTCGAAAGGCAACAGGGAGGCGTACCCTAGGGGTGGTGTGTGCGAATTGTGTGTCATGTTTCAGTTATTTGTCTTGTCATGTTTGTCGCGTTCTACGCTTGATTTTAATTTGTCCATTCATTCTTGCATGCATATTTAACAGTTGTAAAATTGCGGAAAAAAGAAATCTACGACTATTACAAATGGCGCGGGTCCACATCGCCAAAATTAAACCGGACCCGATTTAGCGGAAGGTAAGTAAAGCGATAAAATAAAATGCGAAAAGTAAAGTTACATGGCTTTGGGAGATTTACAAAATTATAATAAGCGATAATAAAATAAATGCGCGAAATAAAGAAATTAAAACATAATTAGGGCGTTGGACCCTTTGGCAAATAATTAAATTACAAGAATTAATTAATTAGAATTAAATAGGGAATTAGAATTAAAATTCAAAAAGAAAAATGTTTTTTAGATTTTTATGTTTTTTATTTATTAAAAGAAAAAAAAGAAAGAGTTAATTGAAATTAAACTATAAGGCAAACCCTAATTCTAATGTTTTTATTTATTATGAAAGAATTAAATTAAGATCTAAATTAAACCTAAAATTTATTATGTACATTTAATTATGAAAATAACTAAATAATATTATTCTGAAAAAAGAAAAATTAAAAGGAAAATCAAAAAAGATATTAAACCTAAATTCTATTTTTGGTGTTTTTTTATAAAAAGATTAAAACTATAACCTAATTAATCTAAATTATTTACATGCTTATTAATTTATTGATGAAAATAATTACAATAAAATAAATATCATATTTTTGTATTTTTCTGGATTTTTATGATGTTTTTTATATTTTGTAAAAAAAGAAAAGATTAATTAATTAAAGCAATAAAAATAAATCACACAATAATTAAAATAATAAAAAAAATAAGGAAAGCAAACCAGAGTGGGGTGTTGCCCCAAATAAGGAGGTTCAGGCCTGGAAGTTCTGGCCCAACAAGAGTTGATTCATTGACTTCTCCAATTTGGTGTACCAACGCGTTGACCTAGGCTCAGTGGACCTTCAATCTCAACCCTTGATCTATATCCATTGGGCATGTGTACGCTTGGATGAGGGTAGAATATGGTGTACACCACTATGAGCGCTGCATGGAATAACGTATTGAAAAATAACATTGAGATTTTGCCAGACCTGGGACTTGAACCCAGGTCTTTGAAGTTACCAGCACAACACATGACCACTGAACCAAGCGCGTTTCAATTAACATATAATAAACAATAAACAATATAATAATAACGCGTTAGTGCTTTGGAATTTCGCGCGAAATTCAAATGGATCAATCGTTGCTTGACACGCCATCTTCTTCCTCACCACCCCTGTAACATAGAACACTATGGGAACGGTTTTTATAGCGTTGCCAAAAGGTGTCTACTGAAAAATAGCGATTAGAACCATGGGCATCATAAATTGTTCGCGAGGGTTCAGACATCTTCGTGTTAAGGTGCTGAATCCATCCATGGCATTCATTGGTCCTGATTTTTCCTCTATAGAAAATCCCCAATTTCAAAAACCTGCAACCCTAGTATGTGACAATGGCGAAAACGCATATGTGGCTCAAAAACACAATCAAACGTATCAGTTAGTTTAGAAACATCGTTATGAATATGAATACATAAATAAAAATGCATAAGGATGCTTAATTCATGCTATGCGATTTCAGAATTTTGGTTGTACGGTTGGACTTAGAGGTACCGATTCAGGGTGTTTTTGTTGATGTTAATGATTGGAAAACGTCCAAGGATGTCTCAGGATCCTAATGGAACAAAGATTGAAGCTTGAATCGAACTCTAAGGCACTTTTCAGTGTTTGAGTTTTTATGAAAAATTTCAAGTTTGTATGTGGTTCCTCAGCGCAGCTTGCAGTCTAAGAGCATTAGGGTTGTGATCTCATACTTGTATGGAAGCAATTAGGTTAAGAAAGCTGTACCAAATCTCTTGCCATGATGATTTCACATATTTGATTTTTGAAAAATCTTTTTTTGAATCTTTTTTCATGTTATTTGGTTCAATCATGATCAATTAGCACCAAAACTTACCAAATTGGGATATGCACGAAATATGAAGAATAAACATGCATGAAAAGATTTTTTTAGGTTAGGTTTATATTTTTCATGTATTAAAATGATTTAAATGAATATAAATTAATATAAATTCAAATAAATAATTAAAAAATATGAAAATACTTCCCTTTGGGCCTAGTGGTCGTGCATAGGCTTGGCATGAAGAAACTTGGAAGAAAAATGGGCCCATTTGCATTTTTAGGCCTTTTGCATCATTGTTGACTTTTCAAAATTCCTAAAAATTTCCCAACTTCCACAAGGCATAACTTGGTCAATTTTTAAGATTTTCACATGTTCTTGGACATTTTGGAAAGGTCTTTGAGTCCTTTAACCAATGCCTTTGTTCCCATGTCATTTTGATTTACCAATCTCAAGTTATGGCCTTTGACTTAAAGTCCCTTTTTGTTGACTTTTGAAAATGACCTATAATGTTGAAATTCATAACTTTTTGTGAGAGCATTTCTTGGACTTGGAATATGAAGATGAGTTGTAGGAAATGTCTTTCTCTTCAAAATGAGCTTTGGATGGAATTTTTCTGATAATCCATGTGAAAGTTATGCCCTGGTCAATTTCAGTTGACTTTTTCAGCTGTCCAAATATAGCAACTTTTGCATCTTTGATGATTTCTGAGCCAAATTTTGAGAATCATGATCAAGCATTGATCAAATGATGTTTGTGGCTTCAAAATGATATGTTGACCAAAAATTTGAACTTTTGACTGTCAAATGACCATTTTGCCCCTACAGTTGACTGTAGTGCAATCTAGGGTTTTGACTGTGCAATTTTGAGCTGAATGCCTTGAAACTTGACATGAAGACACTTGACCATCTTTTTAAGCATATGAGACTTGATTGGGCCTTTGAAAAGTTCATTTGCTTGACCAGCACTCAAACCCTAGTTTTGACTGTATAGGAGACAGTTGAGCTGCACAACCCTTGGGGAATTTTGTGACCTTGACTTTGCAATTTCTTGATGAATATGGGAGGGCAAATTTTGGGGTACAACAGTTGCCCCTGTTCAATCTTCTTAGACCTGAGGATGCAGATTGGCTGACGTGCCTTTCGTAATCCGAGGGTAGAAGATGATTGAACACTAAAGTGCCCAGAAATTTGCGCTCACATAGTAGCAATGATGATGAGGGAATGGGCTTATAGATGCCATTTGGATGTTGCTTGGATAGGATGATGGGCTTATAGATGCCATCTGGACGTTGATCGCGTAGGAGAGTCCTTAGCGAGAACCTGCATACCTGCAAAACAGAAAAATGAGTACCTGACACGTCGCAGGAGTTGATTTTGGATGCTTGGTATGGATGTGTCCTGACTGGTTACAGGAGCTGAATCTGGAGCTTCAAACGCTGATGAATGAACCAGGGATGGTTACTGCCTTAGCATGAATGGTAAGAGGGTCCTGAATGATTTCAACCTCAACAACGCTCGTTGAGAAAATCTTGGTGAGGATTACCATCTTCGTAGTGTCAGGAAGAGAACCAAAGGACATTATAATCTCAGAGGGAGTCACCTTACTCACCGTTGGAGAGGGAACTATAGGAAATTATAATCTGAAAGGAAATATCACCTCACTCGCCGCTGGAGAGGGAAACATCTTGAAAGGGAATTACCACCTCACACGCTGTTGGAGAGGGGACCATAAGAGAATATCACCTCACGCTCATGCCGGAGAGGGGAACCTCTGAAGAAGGAATTACCACCTCACACGCCGTTGGAGAGGGGACCATAGGAGAATATCACCTCACGCTCATGCCGGAGAGGGAAACATCTGAAGAAGGAATTACCACCTCACACGCCGTTGGAGAGGGGACCATAAGAGAATATCACCTCACGCTCATGCCGGAGAGGGAAACATCTGAAGAAGGAATTACCACCTCACACGCCGTTGGAGAGGGGACCATAAGAGAATATCACCTCACGCTCATGCCGGAGAGGGAAACATCTGAAGAAGGAATTACCACCTCACACGCCGTTGGAGAGGGGACCATAAGAGAATATCACCTCACGCTCATGCCGGAGAGGGAACTATAAGAGAACTTCTACTGAGTCTTTATCAGAAAAATCTGTTTGGAGTCGATTTAACTGGACTAGAGAAACCCTTGAAATATGTTTGAGAATTTCAACTGCATCTTTCCTGAAAGGTAAAGGTCAGTTATATGCAATGCATGATATGGATCAAGCAATGATGTTCTCAACATAAATGAGATTAGTATGATATGATGCAGTGCGTTATGCATGCTATGATGATGTATGTAATGATTCATGTATGTTTTTGTCTAGGAAAATGAATCCTTGACGGGTGCCGGGAAGTCATATCCTGGGCTGATGTTGAGGAAGAGATTTTGCTTCCGCTGTGGATGATTCGTTGCAAGAATACCGGTAGGAGAAGATAACTCCGTTGAGGAATAAACTTGGCAAATGAAATAATTCTGCGGGAGAAAAGATACTCTAGCGATCATGCTGGGGAGTGCTACTCTGTGGGGATAGCGATGCTTTGCTGAGTTGATGAAGATAACTCCGCTGGGGATATCCTTGTTGAGTTATGCTGGGGATATCCTTGTTGTGTTGGAAGTGTTGATAGACTTCGCTAGGGGTAGGAAGATATTTTGCCGAGGACGCTCTTTCCGTGGCTTTTGGCTGAGGATAACCCAGTTATATCCTGTTACGGAAATAACTCTTTAAATCAAGCCGGGACGACGCGTTCGTGTTCTGCGAGGGATAAGCTTCCAGAATCTACTGGGGATAAGCTTGCTGCTTGGGGATATGATTTCCAACTTTGCTGGTGAAGTTGGATTGGACTCTTCTGGGGAGTTTGATATGCTGGGGAAGTGATTCCTTTGAATATTGAGATACCGCCGGGGAACAATCTTTAGACCAAGACTGCCGGGGATACTTGTTAAGAATATACGTATATTGCTGCTGGGGGAGTATTGAGATCTACGGGGGGATACTCAATTTCCTTGATAATTGTAATTTTGCTTGGAGAAGAGCGTATTGTTTTGTTGAACCACTCTCTGGGGAATGAAGATACTCGGTCATGTTCTTTGGCTGAACCTACCTTGGTACCTTGGAGGATAGAACAATTAGACTGCTCAGACAACTCTTTATTGCCCCTGTTTCTAATGTCACCTGCAATTAATTCCTTTGTTTCGTATGCAAATATTTATGAGTTAGCAAATTATTGTCAATGCATACATCACAAATTGAACCTTGGACGTTCTTCGCAAAACAAAACAGGAAAAGAAGAAACACTTGGCACGTTTAACTGAAGATATATTTTTCTTGATTTTGAATGGCCCATGAATAGGCGTTTTGTATACAAGAGGCTGACGTCCTAGTAAGAGGTACGTCGCCGATCAAAAGAGTTTATACAAGTTTTGTACAAAAGAAAAGTAAAACAGCTGTGTGAAAGATGAATGATCCACTGGGTTTCAACTCTGCTATTGCCTTTATAACTCCGAGCGTCTCATCACTTGATGACCTTGGTTGAAGGTGAAGCTGACTGATTGATGCCGTTTTGAACTTGATGCAGATACCGGATTCTGGATGCAAAGTGATCAATGAGACATAGTTTTACGCTTTTATCCCTAACTTTTGCCTGGACCGCCCTTTCGGGTTTTCAGTCCACCGGGATACCCATTTTTGCCCAAGCCGCCCTTTCAGGTTTTCGACTTGCCGGGTGTACAGATTTTTTTCATTTTCATCCCTACATTTTGCCCGAACCCTTTTGGTTCGACGGGAAGCCCTAATTTTTGCCTAGGCATGTCAGCCTAGCGGGTCTTTTTTATGCGTAGTATTTTTTAACTATGTCTGCATTGGCGGGGTGAGGAAGGTCGTCACCATCCATGTTGGTTAAGATCATTGCTCCTCCTGAGAATACATGCTTAACCACAAATGGCCCTTCGTACGTAGGGGTCCATTTGCCCCTTGGATCACTCTGAGGAAGGATGATTCTCTTGATCACCAGATCCCCGACTTGATACTCCTGTGGCCTGACCTTTTTGTTAAATGCCCTGATCATCCGTTTCTGATACGTCTGACCATGACAGATAGCAGCAAGTCTCTTTTCGTCAATGAGGTTGAGTTGGTCAAGTCGTGTCTGGATCCAATCCTCTTCATTTAGATTTGCATCCTTCATTATCCGGAGAGAGGGAATTTGCACTTCAATCGGCAAGACTGCCTCCATGCCATAAACCAGAGAGAAAGGAGTTGCCCCGGTTGACGTCCTAGCTGAGGTACGGTACCCATGCAGAGCGAACGGTAACATCTCGTGCCAATCTTTGTATGTCACTGTCATTTTCTGCACGATCTTCTTGATGTTTTTGTTAGCTGCTTCTACAGCCCCATTCATCTTCGGTCTGTAAGAAGAAGAATTGTGGTGCTGTATCTTGAACTGTTCGCAAAGCTCAGCAATCATCTTGTTGTTCAGATTGGTACCGTTGTCTGTAATAATCCGCTCAGGGACGCCGTACCGACAGATCAGATTGTGTCGAATAAACCGTGCCACAACAGTCTTGGTTACTGTAGCATAGGATGCTGCCTCAACCCACTTTGTGAAATAGTCAATCGCCACTAGGATGAAGCGATGTCCATTAGATGCCGTAGGTTTTATCTCGCCGATCATGTCTATGCCCCACATTGCAAACGGCCAAGGCGCAGTCAGAACATTCAGGGGAACCGGAGGAACATGCACCTTATCTGCATAGATCTGGCACTTGTGGCATGTCCTAGAATGTTGGTAGCAATCAGCTTCCATTGTGGACCAATAGTATCCTGCCCGTAGGATCTTTTTAGCCATAGTGTGTCCACTGGAATGCGTACCAAAGGTCCCTTCATGTAGCTCTTCCATGATCCTTTCTGCTTCGATCTTGTCCACACAACGCAATAGGGTTGAATCATGGTTTCTCTTGTACAAGATGCCGTTGCTTAGAAAGAACTTGGCTGCGAACCTCCTCAGGAATTTCTTATCGTTGACAGAGGCACCTTCAGGGTATTCCTGAGCTTCCAGATATCTCTTCACTTCGTGGTACCAAGGTTTCTCGGTCACCAATTCAGTTTCGAGATCACAACAGTATGCCGGCTCGTCCAGTTTCCAAATGATGATCCGGGGAGCTTCATTATCCCATTTAACCTTGAACATTGAAGACATTGTAGCTAACGCGTCCGCTAACTGATTCTCTTCTCTTGGAAAGTGCTCAAAGGTTATCTCTGTGAAGTGGGGAATCAGGGTCAACACACATTCTCTGTAAGGAATCAAGTTTGGATGTTTCGTATCCCACTCTCCTTTGATCTGATTGATCACAAGAGCGGAATCTCCGAGGACACTTAGAAATTTGATCCTTAGGTCGATCGCAGCCTGAAGACCCATGATACACGCCTCATACTCCGCCATGTTGTTGGTACAGTTGAAACACAGTCGGGCAGTGAGTGGAGTATGAGTACCTTGTGGAGATATGATAATGGCGCCGATACCATTCCCCAAAGCATTGGAAGCTCCGTCAAAGTGCATAGACCATCGGGATCCTGGTTCAGGTCCTTCATCCGGTCCAGGTACTTCGCAATCAGTTACAATCATGATGCTTTCATCCGGAAACTCGAAGTTCATTGATTGGTAGTCATCTACAGCTTGATGAGCTAAGTGGTCTGCCAATACACTTCCCTTGATGGCTTTCTGGGTTGTGTACTGAATGTCGTATTCCGTCAAGATCATTTGCCATCTTGCAATTCTCCCAGACAGAGCAGGCTTTTCGAATATGTACTTTATAGGATCCATTTTTGAGATCAACAAGGTAGTGTGAGTCAGCATATACTGTCTCAGCCGGCGAGCAGCCCATACCAAAGCGCAGCAAGTTTTCTCAAGCAGTGAGTATCGGGTCTCACAGTCGGTAAACTTTTTGCTAAGGTAATAAATGGCATGCTCTTTTCGGCCAGACTCGTCATGCTGCCCCAGCACACACCCCATTGAGTTGTCTAGCACTGTCAGATATAGGATCAGAGGTCTCCCTTCAACCGGTGGCATAAGGATGGGTGGTTCTTGGAGATACTCTTTGATTTTGTCGAAGGCAGCCTGACATTCATCGTTCCAACGTACTACCTGATCTTTCTTCAACAGCTTGAAGATTGGCTCACAGGTAGCAGTCAGATGAGAGATGAATCGAGCGATGTAATTCAGGCGTCCTAAAAAGCCTCTGACTTCCTTCTCTGTCTTAGGAACTGGCATCTCTTGAATGGCTTTGACCTTAGCAGGGTCCACTTGAATACCTTTATCACTGACCACGAAGCCTAGCAACTTCCCAGATCTTACCCCGAAGGTGCACTTGTTTGGGTTCAATCTCAGCTTGTACAGTTTCAACCGGTCAAACAACTTCTGCAGATGATCTAGGTGCTCTTCCTCAGTCTGGGACCTAGCGATCATGTCGTCCACATATACCTCGATCTCATGATGGATCATATCATGAAATAAGGCAACCATGGCACGCTGGTAGGTTGCCCCAGCATTCTTTAATCCGAACGGCATGACCTTGTAACAGAAGGTGCCCCACTGAGTAACAAATGTAGTCTTTTCCATGTCTTCAGGTGCCATCTTGATCTGATTGTAGCCTGAAAAGCCATCCATGAAAGAGAATACTTTGTGTTGAGCTGTGTTATCAACAAGGACATCAATGTGAGGTAAGGGGAAGTCATCCTTGGGGCTGGCCCTGTTCAGATCCCTGTAATCAACACACATTCTGACCTTGCCGTCCTTTTTAGGTACCGGCACCACATTAGCAACCCACTGAGGGTAAGAAGTTACTGCAAGGAACCCTGCATCAAACTGTTTCATGACTTCGGCTTTAATCTTCTCGGACATCTCTGGACGCATCCGACGAACCTTTTGTTTAATTGGAGGGCAGTCTTCCCTAGTCGGCAAGTGATGAACGAAAATATCGGTATCCAACCCTGGCATGTCTTCGTAGGACCAGGCAAAGATCTCCATATAGTCATGTAACATCTTGGTTAACCGTTGCTTCACGTTGAGCTCTAGGTTGGCACCAATCTTTACCTCTTTTCTGTCTTCGTCGGTACCCAGGTTTATGGTTTCCACTGGCTCTTCATGGGGTTGAATTTCCCTCTCTTCCTGAAGTAACAGTCTTGCAAGCTCGCCAGGCACTTCGCAATCATCTTCACCTTCGTCTTCGGCTAAGTTGATCGGATTTTCGAAGTCATAATTGGCATTAGCAGAGCTGTTATCAGTAAGATCCATAGTGGATTGGAACCTGTATGAGTGAGTGTGTGTGTAAATACAGCTGTTTTTGAATATTATGTAAAAGAAAAGAAAGACAGAAAAGGAACACAATATTTGCAATGCGAAAATAGTCCAAGATTTTCATTCATGATGTATAAAATG
Organism: Vicia faba; assembly: GCA_948472305.1. Classification (NCBI taxonomy): domain Eukaryota; kingdom Viridiplantae; phylum Streptophyta; class Magnoliopsida; order Fabales; family Fabaceae; genus Vicia; species Vicia faba. The sequence goes on from OX451738.1 coordinate 498,062,721, forward strand.
ACAGTTCATATGCCCTCACAAATAGAACCACGGTGCCTCGGGTAAGACACCGGGCCATGGAGTTTATCAATGTTTATTACAAAATATCAAAACAAAGAAATTTATTACTTAGTGTCAAAAGAAACAGAGAGATTGTCCTTGGCGCTCCAATTATTAAGTCCACCATCAGCAGCCGGGTAGATCCAGCTATCAAACTCAGCCTCGTCGACTTCGTCCTCATCTCCAATAGCATTAACTCCATGAGCAGGCAGGGGAGCTGTCACCACATTAGGCTTGTCAGATGCCTCAAACTGTACCTCCTTAGCGTCAATGAGGTCCTGCAGCTTGTTTTTTAGTGCCCAACAGTCATCAGTAGCATGCCCCGGGCTGTCTGAATGGTAAGCACAACGGGCGTTCGGGTTGTACTTAGGAGAGGTAGTGTTTGAGAACTTTGGCGCCTCCTTGACAGTCACCAAATTGGTGGGTAGCAACTGTGGTAGGATTTGCGATAGGGTCATGCTTAACCGAGTAAACTCTCTCCGGGGTCTATCAGCCCTTTGAGGATTGTTTGGCCGGGGAGCGGCAGCAGGCTTAGCAATCATGACCGCACTGACAGATTGGCGGTGTTCATTTCTCTCTGATCTTCTAGAACCATACACGGCACTAGACTCCTTTTTAAATGGTTTCTTGTCTGAACTAGAGGATGAGGCCCCCTTTGCAATCTTCCCAGATTTCAGCCCAGCTTCAATTCTCTCTCCAGTCAAGATTAAATCAGTGAAACCAGCAGAAGAATTCCCAATGAGGTGGTTAAAAAACGGCCCAGATAGGGTCCCCAAGAACATGTCCACTAACTCTCGATCAGTCAAAGGTGGCTGCACCCTGCCAGCCAGATCTCTCCACTTCTGCGCGTACTCTTTAAAACCTTCACTTGCACCTAACGACATACCCTGGAGTTGGGTACGTGTGGGGGCAAGGTCGGCATTATACTGATACTGCTTGTAGAAAGCAGTAGCCAGCTCCTCCCAGTTACGAACTTTGGTCCCATCCAGCTGATAGAACCATTCGAGATGAGTCCCTGAAAGACTCTCCTGGAAGAAGTGGATCCATAGATTCTTGTCCGCAGAGTACGGCTGAATCTTCCGAACATAGGACCTCAAATGCAGCTTGGGACAGGATGCCCCGTCATACTTGGAGAAGGTGGGAGCTTTGAATTTATGTGGAATGATCACACCAGTCGACAAACCCAGATCTCCGAAGTCCAGCCCAGGTGCCTGTTGAACTTCCATAGCCTTCAACCTGTCCTCCAGCTGTTTGTATCTGTTGTCTTCAGGAGGGTACTGCTCTTCATCAAAATCCGTCTCGTTGTCGGAGACCACTGGAGTAGGAACCTTGACTTCTGCCTGAGAAGGACTCCTGCCAACAGAAGAACCAGCCTCTTCATGGTGCAGAGTATTACCCAACCTTCGGCCCGTGTTGAATAGAACAGTTCTTCTTTTCTTCTTCTTTTTCAGGAGCATAGTCTTTAATTCCTCTTGGCCCTTAGCTAGACCCATGATTAGTTCTTGAAACTGCGCATTCTGCGCCTGGAGAGCCTTGATTGAAGTCTCAGTTGATTCAGATCCAGGATTCATGATGCTGAAATAAACAGCGAAGAACTGTAAGCAACCTGAAAAGGGAAAAACCTGCTATGCACATGATGTATGAAATGCGTATGCAATGTATTCAAGGGTTCGAAAGTTCAAATTTGTTGTAGACAAGAAAAGAACACACGTTATCATTAAAGAAATCATTGTTTAATACATCAAGGCCTCATGGGCAAAAAGTACAAAAATCAAGTCAATCCCAAAATACACTGCGCATCCTCTTCGGAGCTATGTAGGTGTTGAGATTCCTCTCCTCATGCAACAGACGGGTGAGCTCCAAGACTTTCTTTTCACTGGCATGCAGATTAGTCTCAAGAGAATTCCTTTCCTCCTTCAGCTGGATCCAGCTCTTCTGCATCTCTTCCCAGGATGTGGGCATATCAGGGTGCTGAATAATGTGGGACACTTCCCCTTCCAAGACAGGCTCTTTGATTACTGGAAGCATGTGAGGGTAAGGCATCACTAACTTCTGAGAACGGGCGCGTACCCATTTGAGATAAGGCTCCAAAGGAATGGAGTTCCTATGCCCCAGTGTCTTACTGTCTATCCTGCTAGGCATCCTCCAAGCTCTGATAAATCTCTGGCGAAGTCCTTGAGTATCACCGTCGAAGTCAAAAACTATGTCAGGAATCAACATGTCATGAGGACCGTCCCTCCGAGCATAACCAAACTGTCTCCAAGCCAGGCATGGGCTATAAGTAATACCTCCTCTGATTCCAAGTAAAGGTACATTAGGGTACTCCCCACAACGATCAATGATAGTGACATCTCCTCTGGATCTAGGACACCAATGTATATCTGCATGTGTAAGAGTCATCAACCGTTGTGGCCATCTCAAACCCCGCTCATTCTTCAGGACTGATTGGGGAAGGTGCGAAATAAACCACCTTCCCAGGAGAGGAGTGCAACACATAAGGACACCTCTTTTTCTCATGGTTCGGGTGTAACATGAGTGAAGGATGTCCCCCAGCAATGTAGGTATAGGATTCCTGGACATAAAGATCTGAACGGCACTGATATCAATGAGCTGATCTGGGTTAGGGAACAATACCAAACCATAAACAAGGAGGGCCACAACCTCTTCAAAAGCTTGCAAGTCAAGGGAGTTCCAACATTCAAGGGCTTTCTCAAACAGAAACCTGGCTAAGAACCCTTTGACACCACTTCTAACTTCCCAATGTCCCTTGAGGTCAGATGACTGTAGGTGCAAGGCTTTAGCAATCTCTTCGAACTTAGGTTCCTTTTCTGTACCGTTGAAAGGTAGCTGATCAAGGATAGGGATCTTCAGGAGCCGGGAGAACTCCTCCAATGTAGGTACCAACTGATAGTCCAAGAAGGTAAAACAGTGATGCAGGGGATCAAAGAACTGGAACAAGACCTTTATCATATCTTCCTCAATGTTGGTGTTGACCAAGCTGATGAGGCTTCCATGCCTGTCACTGAATGAAGAGTTCTCGGGAATCCTGGATATAAGCTCCTTAAGCTGAGGAGGGATCCTTACAAGATTGACCTGAATTGTCTTTCTACGAGCAGTTTCCATGTCCTACAAAACAAGAACAAAGATGAAAATTCGAACCCCTGAAATGGTTAGTCAATGCATATGATGCTGGATGATGTCATGATGCTATGATTAAACACACCACAGATATTTACAAAGACAAACATGTAAGGCACACAAGGCACACAAGACAAGCCCTTAAGGTTTAAGGCCAGCATGGGGTCTGGGTATTACCCTCTTGAAGTTGGTGGGTTCATACCTGTCCTAATCAAAGTAACCGGGTTCTAAGGTTCCCAATATCACGGGATTGCTTTCATTGTTCATCGTTTCGATTTAGCCACTGAATTGGCGACCGAAATATTCCAGGAAAGCAACCCTCAATTGAGTGTAGTATCGAGTATCAACCAACCTCGGACTGCACCAAAGTCAGTTATCTCACTACCCTAAAGAGGCCAAGATAGTTCAATTAAGGTTCCGAAGGTCTGTTGATGCTTCACGACACCACGCGGAGGCCCCGTACTCTCCTTGACTGAACTCAAGGGTTACCGGTACACACCAAAGTGCCACATCAACGTAGCAGACTGTTTCAACCGTGTCGGTATACCCCGCACAGTTCCCTCACAGCCTTGTTGCTACTTTCTAAGAAAGGTATCCCCCAGATCCGGGTGTAGGATCTATAGAACTCCCAAGCAACCCACAATTTAAAGCACACAAGGAAAACAATTGAAAACATAGTTATAAGCTAGCCCTAAGGTACACCTCACTTTAAGTTTAATGTCCCCAACAGAGTCGCCAGTTCTGTGATCGGTGGATCTGGAACTGACTGTTTAAAGCTGGTTCGCGAAATGTCGCGGAAGCAAGAGTCGCCACCGTCTTTTATTTTCTCCAAATGGAAAGGACAAAAGCACAGAAAAATTCCTTTTAAAGAGATTGCTCTCGGTTCGGGAGGTAGGTTATAGAAAGGGAAGGTGTTAGCACCCTTTCTATCCATGGTTATCCATGGGCTCTTAGATACTTGCTCAATGTGTTTTCAAATTGTTTGTTTGCTTTTCAATGTGGGTTTAAAAAATTTCTTTGAAAAATTTCAGTTCGACTCATATGTCAGAGTGTTTGAAAAGTTTGCTTTGAAAGCTTTGGAAAATGTGTCAGTGTGAAAAGTCTTTTGAGTTTGCTTTGAAGAGAGCAAGTATCCTTGAGAACCTACCTACCCTAAGGAATTCGTCTGTGTAGATGTCCTTTAAAGTAGTGCCATCCCACCATTGAGAGGTAGGTAGCACCACCGTTGGAGGTGTTCGGGTCAATTCGAGTTTTAGGGACGTGGTGATCACCGGAGCAATGGGAAGACACCTTAGAAGCTACCCTCATGCCAGGTTCCCGGATCATGAGGACTTACTAAAACATCCTCTGCTCGACGACCACCTTTCGAAAGGCAACAGGGAGGCGTACCCTAGGGGTGGTGTGTGCGAATTGTGTGTCATGTTTCAGTTATTTGTCTTGTCATGTTTGTCGCGTTCTACGCTTGATTTTAATTTGTCCATTCATTCTTGCATGCATATTTAACAGTTGTAAAATTGCGGAAAAAAGAAATCTACGACTATTACAAATGGCGCGGGTCCACATCGCCAAAATTAAACCGGACCCGATTTAGCGGAAGGTAAGTAAAGCGATAAAATAAAATGCGAAAAGTAAAGTTACATGGCTTTGGGAGATTTACAAAATTATAATAAGCGATAATAAAATAAATGCGCGAAATAAAGAAATTAAAACATAATTAGGGCGTTGGACCCTTTGGCAAATAATTAAATTACAAGAATTAATTAATTAGAATTAAATAGGGAATTAGAATTAAAATTCAAAAAGAAAAATGTTTTTTAGATTTTTATGTTTTTTATTTATTAAAAGAAAAAAAAGAAAGAGTTAATTGAAATTAAACTATAAGGCAAACCCTAATTCTAATGTTTTTATTTATTATGAAAGAATTAAATTAAGATCTAAATTAAACCTAAAATTTATTATGTACATTTAATTATGAAAATAACTAAATAATATTATTCTGAAAAAAGAAAAATTAAAAGGAAAATCAAAAAAGATATTAAACCTAAATTCTATTTTTGGTGTTTTTTTATAAAAAGATTAAAACTATAACCTAATTAATCTAAATTATTTACATGCTTATTAATTTATTGATGAAAATAATTACAATAAAATAAATATCATATTTTTGTATTTTTCTGGATTTTTATGATGTTTTTTATATTTTGTAAAAAAAGAAAAGATTAATTAATTAAAGCAATAAAAATAAATCACACAATAATTAAAATAATAAAAAAAATAAGGAAAGCAAACCAGAGTGGGGTGTTGCCCCAAATAAGGAGGTTCAGGCCTGGAAGTTCTGGCCCAACAAGAGTTGATTCATTGACTTCTCCAATTTGGTGTACCAACGCGTTGACCTAGGCTCAGTGGACCTTCAATCTCAACCCTTGATCTATATCCATTGGGCATGTGTACGCTTGGATGAGGGTAGAATATGGTGTACACCACTATGAGCGCTGCATGGAATAACGTATTGAAAAATAACATTGAGATTTTGCCAGACCTGGGACTTGAACCCAGGTCTTTGAAGTTACCAGCACAACACATGACCACTGAACCAAGCGCGTTTCAATTAACATATAATAAACAATAAACAATATAATAATAACGCGTTAGTGCTTTGGAATTTCGCGCGAAATTCAAATGGATCAATCGTTGCTTGACACGCCATCTTCTTCCTCACCACCCCTGTAACATAGAACACTATGGGAACGGTTTTTATAGCGTTGCCAAAAGGTGTCTACTGAAAAATAGCGATTAGAACCATGGGCATCATAAATTGTTCGCGAGGGTTCAGACATCTTCGTGTTAAGGTGCTGAATCCATCCATGGCATTCATTGGTCCTGATTTTTCCTCTATAGAAAATCCCCAATTTCAAAAACCTGCAACCCTAGTATGTGACAATGGCGAAAACGCATATGTGGCTCAAAAACACAATCAAACGTATCAGTTAGTTTAGAAACATCGTTATGAATATGAATACATAAATAAAAATGCATAAGGATGCTTAATTCATGCTATGCGATTTCAGAATTTTGGTTGTACGGTTGGACTTAGAGGTACCGATTCAGGGTGTTTTTGTTGATGTTAATGATTGGAAAACGTCCAAGGATGTCTCAGGATCCTAATGGAACAAAGATTGAAGCTTGAATCGAACTCTAAGGCACTTTTCAGTGTTTGAGTTTTTATGAAAAATTTCAAGTTTGTATGTGGTTCCTCAGCGCAGCTTGCAGTCTAAGAGCATTAGGGTTGTGATCTCATACTTGTATGGAAGCAATTAGGTTAAGAAAGCTGTACCAAATCTCTTGCCATGATGATTTCACATATTTGATTTTTGAAAAATCTTTTTTTGAATCTTTTTTCATGTTATTTGGTTCAATCATGATCAATTAGCACCAAAACTTACCAAATTGGGATATGCACGAAATATGAAGAATAAACATGCATGAAAAGATTTTTTTAGGTTAGGTTTATATTTTTCATGTATTAAAATGATTTAAATGAATATAAATTAATATAAATTCAAATAAATAATTAAAAAATATGAAAATACTTCCCTTTGGGCCTAGTGGTCGTGCATAGGCTTGGCATGAAGAAACTTGGAAGAAAAATGGGCCCATTTGCATTTTTAGGCCTTTTGCATCATTGTTGACTTTTCAAAATTCCTAAAAATTTCCCAACTTCCACAAGGCATAACTTGGTCAATTTTTAAGCTTTTCACATGTTCTTGGACATTTTGGAAAGGTCTTTGAGTCCTTTAACCAATGCCTTTGGTCCCATGTCATTTTGATTTACCAATCTCAAGTTATGGCCTTTGACTTAAAGTCCCTTTTTGTTGACTTTTGAAAATGACCTATAATGTTGAAATTGATAACTTTTTGTGAGAGAATTTCTTGGACTTGGAATATGAAGATGAGTTGTAGGAAATGTCTTTCTCTTCAAAATGAGCTTTGGATGGAATTTTTCTGATAATCCATGTGAAAGTTATGCCCTGGTCAATTTCAGTTGACTTTTTCAGCTGTCCAAATATAGCAACTTTTGCATCTTTGATGATTTCTGAGCCAAATTTTGAGAATCATGATCAAGCATTGATCAAATGATGTTTGTGGCTTCAAAATGATATGTTGACCAAAAATTTGAACTTTTGACTGTCAAATGACCATTTTGCCCCTACAGTTGACTGTAGTGCAATCTAGGGTTTTGACTGTGCAATTTTGAGCTGAATGCCTTGAAACTTGACATGAAGACACTTGACCATCTTTTTAAGCATATGAGACTTGATTGGGCCTTTGAAAAGTTCATTTTCTTGACCAGCACTCAAACCCTAGTTTTGACTGTATAGGAGACAGTTGAGCTGCACAACCCTTGGGGAATTTTGTGACCTTGACTTTGCAATTTCTTGATGAATATGGGAGGGCAAATTTTGGGGTACAACAATGTGCAAATGTGTTGTTTTCATGCTTTGTTTTTGTCTTGAATATGGGTTATTTATTTGTTGTTTTTATCTCATCATGCACACCATAATTACTAACAATACATGAAAGTAATAAAAATGTAGAAAAGTAAATTCCTACGCTATTACAAACATTAGGGGGATAGGGTGTACAAATTCACAAATGGGGATTGCAAATTAAATCAAGTCCTAAGTTACTATTACAACCATGTTGAATGGATAAGAATGTACAAGAAACGTAAAATGAACTTTGTTTTGTTTAAGAAAAGAGATAAGTTTTGTTTAAGAAAATATTTTTGATCTTTTTGTTTTAAGAAGTAAGATAAATCATGTAAAAAATGAAAAATGTTTTTTGGTGTTTTTGATTAATGAAATAAGAAGTGATAGAAAAACTAGTGAGGAAAAAGAAAATAGAATCAGCGTATTGCTGACTAAATGAGATCAGAAGTTCTGACTTTGGCGTGCTGCAAAAACAGAAATCATATTAGTAGAAATAAGTAAAGTCAGAAGTTCTGGATCCGCTGTAAACAAAGAAGATTTCAGAAGTTTAGATACCACTGGCAGAACTTAGTCTCCCTCTCCATGCTAGTCAGAGCATCTGTAACTTGGTCATTTCTCAATAAAATAGAAGATACGCATATAACAATTATGGCAGGTTTCATAATGTTTCTGAAACAAGAGATATCAGAGCTATAAATCAGAAGCAAAGCATGAATTTGCTAATCATAATTATGAGTTCTAATTTCTTCAAGAAGTTATGAACTAAAATTCTCTCTACTTAGGCAGGAAAATATATGAAACCTTAGAATATGTACAACATCAGAATCAGGATGTCTACATTTTATTTTTGAACAAAGCTTCTTGACAATGCCTAAGTAATATGATGAGAGTCAGCAAAAGCTTACCTTGCAGCTAGAAAATGTTCTGTGAGCTGGAGTCTGGCTCTGACCGCTTGTGATGTTCTGAACAGCTTCCTCTCGTGTTCAGCGGGCTGGAAACTTTCAACTTGGGTTGTGAGTGATTAGAAAATTCTAGAACAGCCAAGGAGCAAATTTCTGACTTCTTTGAGATGGATATTGATGGTTATTATGTCACAGTTTGACTACAGAAGTTAGGATGACTTTTGAATGTATATCAAAAACTGTATGGATGGTTTTGGTCGAGAAACACTTGAGGAAAAATGGAATTTGAATGCAAGAATCAAAAGCTAACAGGTTTTGTATTTTGTGTTTGCAGTTTTTGGACTCTTGGAACTTTAGCAGGGGTTCAGGGCTTTTCTTTCTCAAATTTCCGACCCTTTTACAGTTGCCAATGGCTTTCAATTTATAGGCAAAGATCTTGTAGCTTTGAGAGTACAACCATCACATGCTAGGGTGCTTCCTTGTTGTTGAAGCAAGTATGGTGGTTAGTAGCCTTAGCAGCGCCTAAGCTGGAATTGTAAGCAGGAAATTAAGGAAAGGTAACTTCAAAAGCAAAATCATCGCATGGGCCCAACACACTTTTGTACAAGAGTTTGCTTTTCCAAGACAGTAAAGGTACTTCTATGCCACACGTGGGGAAATCCTTTGAACAAAGACCCAGAAATGGTTGTGAGCATTAAATGATGATGAGATTGATAAAACCAGAAATCCTGCAACGTGATATTTTGCATCATTGCTTAGTTCTGGATCATAAATTCAGCTTCAACGTGACTTAGAATAGACATCCAACTTCTGATCTTTGTATCTCCTTGCTCCAGCATGTTCTGAAGGAGCTCTCAGACTTTCCAGGAAGCTTGCAGCATGCTTTATAAACTTCTTTGAATTACCCTTGCAAACTCTGACTGAACCTTTGTAAAAACTGGCCCATAAGTTATGACCAAACTCTGTCTTGAAGGTGTCCAGAATTTGTTGAGTGCTTTAGTTTCATGGACATGTCTTTGAACATTTATAACTTGAAATTCCAGCATTTCCAGGAGAAGTTATGTTTTGTAATGTTTTAGATCTTATTGAAATATAAAACTCTTGAGTTAGAAATTATTCCAGAATCAGCTTGCATCATGGTGATAATCTGATCAGAAGTTCTGAGCTTGTCATATTTCTTAAACACTTAGAAAAATTCTAAGTATTTAGAAGTTTGACTTTTCCAAAGTATCTTTTGACTTTTAAATTTCTAGATGAAACAAACTTCATATCTCAACATGTCTTGATGAAATATGACTCTTGAAACTTGATTTTGATCAAAAGTCAAAGTTTTACTTTTCAATGCGCAAATGACCATTTCACCCTCGTGAATGACTTTCTTGGAAAATTTGTAAATCCAGGCTTGAAATTGGAGGGGAGAAAACCTGAGGATTCAGGGTGATCCTTTGAGAAATGAGAGGGAAAATTTTAGGGTACAATATTACCCAAGCCACCTTTTCAGGTTTTTGACTTGCGAGGTGTACAATCTATATATATATATATATATATATATATATATATATATATATATATATATATATATATATATATATATATATATATATATATATATATATATATATATATATATATATATATATATATATATATATATATATATATACCTAATTTTTTCCCGAACCCTTTTAGTTCGTCGGGATGCCCTTATTTTTTCCTAGGCCAGTCAACCTAGCAGGTCGTTTTCATGCGTAGTATCTTTTGACTATGTCCGCATTCAAAGGGTGCGGGAAATATTCACTATCCATGGTGGTTAATATCATGGCTCCTCCAGAGAATATTTTCTTGACAATAAATAGACCTTCATAGGTGGGAGTCCATTTTCCCCTGGGATCACCTTGTGGTAGAATGATGCGCTTTATTACCAAGTTACCAACCTAATACACCTGATGCTTGATCTTCTTGTTGAATACCTTAAAATCATACATTTTTAATACATCTGACTGTGACAGACAGTCGTAAGCCTCTTCTCATCAATCAGATTTAACTGGTCTAGCCTGTTCTGGACCCACTCATCTTCGTCTAAGCCTGGCTCTTTCATAATTCTCAGAGAGGGAATTTGAACTTTGACAGGTAGGATAGCTTTTATACCATAGACCAGAGACAATGGGGTTGCCCGAGTTGATGTTCATGTAGAAGTGCGATAGCCGTGGAGAGAAAATGGTAACATCTCATGCCAGTTTTTGTAGGTTACAACCATTTTCTATATAATCTTCTTTATGTTCTTATTGGTGGCTTCCACTGCGCCATTCATCTTTGGTCGATACGTAGTAGAGTTATGGTGTTTGATCTTGAGCTGCGTGTCGAGTTCGATGATCATAGTGTTGTTGAGGTTGGTACCATTGTTCGTGACGATAGATAAGGTTATGTTTTATGAACCAGACGACCACATTCTTAGTGACAGAGGCGAATGAAGTTGCTTCAACCCATTTTGTGAAGTAATCAATGGCGACGGGGATGAACCAATGTTCGTTAGAGGCAGTGGGTTTAATCTCTCTGATCATATCAATGCCCCATATTACGTATGGCCAAGGAGCAGTCAAGATGTTCAGAGGCACTGGAGGCACATGAACTTTATCAACATAGATTTGGCAGTTATGACAAGTTCTCGAGTGGTGGTGACAGTCAGTTTCCATAGTCGACCAACAGTAACCAGCTCTCATAATCTATTTAGCCATAGTATGCCCACTGTAATAAGTACCAAAGACACCTTCATGCATATCTTGCATAATTTCCTCTTCTTCCTTCTTATCCATACAACGAAGCAGAGTCGAATCATGATTGTGCTTGTATAAAATTCCATTGCTCAAGAAGAACTTAGCCGAGAACCTCAGTAGGAATTTCTTGTCATTGATCGAAGCCCCTTCAGGGTATTATTGAGTCTCAAGGTATCTTTTCACTTCATGAAACCAAGGTTTTTCTTCTACTCCATCAGTGTCAATTTCATAGAAGTGTGTCGTTCGTCGAATCTTTCAATGGTAATTCTGGGATCCTCATTGTCCCATATGACCTTGAACATGGATGACATGGTAGCCAATGCATCCGCTAATTGATTCTTTTCTCTTGGGATATGTTCAAAAGTAATCTCTTCGAAATACGGAATCAAGGTTAGCACATGCTCTCAGTAAGGGATATGATTCGGATGCTTTGAATCCCATTCTCCCTTGACCTAACTTATCACCAGGGTTGAGTCTCCATATACGCTTAAGAACTTGATTCTCAAGTCAACGGTAGCTTTAATTCCCATGATGCATGCTTCATATTCAGCCATATTGTTGGTGCAGTCAAAGTAAGGTCTAGCAGTGATGGGCGTGTGACAACCCTGATGAGAGAGAATTATATCACTGATTCTGTTACCAAGTGTGTTGGAGCTCCATCGAAAACCATAGTCCATCAGGATCCTGGATGAGGTCCTTCATATGGTCCAGGTTCTTCACAATCTATTACTAGCATAATATTCTCATTCGGAAATTCTAAATTTATAGACTGATAGACGTCTACAGCTTGATGTTCCAAATGATCTTCCAGTACACTTCCTTTGATTTCTTTTTGAGTGGTGTACTGAATGTCGTATTCTGTTAAGATCATTTTCCATCGGGATATTCTTCCGGAGAGAGTTGGCTTCTCGAATATGTACTTGATGATATCCATTTTAGAAATCAACAAGGTAGTATGGGTTAACATATACTATCTTAGTCGGCGAGCAACCCATGCCAAAGCGCAACAAGTTTTCTCGAGCAATAAATATCTTGTTTCATAGTCGGCAAAAAAATTTCTAAGGTAGTATATTGCATACTCTTTTCGACCTGACTCGTCATGCTGCCCCAGTACACACCCCATTGAATTCTCTAGCACTGTTAGGTATATGATTAGAGGCCTTCCTTCAACTGGTGGCATCAGAATCGTAGGTTCTTGTAGGTACTCCTTAATTTTATCAAAAGTTATTTGATAGTCAACGTTCCACCTTACTACTTGATCTTTCTTTAATAGCTTAAAAATTGGTTCACAAGTAACAGTCAAATGGGAAATGAATCGGGAAATGTAACTCAGTCGTCCTGAGAAACCTCTGACTTCCTTCTCGATACATGGAGTCATAATTTCTTGAATAGCTTTAACTTTTGCAGGATCCACCTTAATACCTTTACCATTGACGATGAAACCCAGGAGTTTACCGGATCTCACCCCGAAGGTGCACTTGTTCGGATTTAGCCTCAGCTTATACTTCCTCAGTCTTTCAAACAATTTATGCAGATGATCAAGATGCTCTTCTTCTGTCTGTGATATTTCTATCATATCGTCAAAGTAGACCTCTATCTCATGGTGAATCATGTTATGAAATAAGAATACCATGGCATGCTGATAAGTTTCCCCAGCATTCTTCAACCCAAAAGGCATGACCTTGTAGCGTAAAGTTCCCCACTGTGTGACTAAGGTAGTTTCTCCATGTCTTCAGGCGCCATCTTGATCTGATTATAACCTGAGAAACCATCCATGAAGGAGAATACCTTGTCATGTGCGGTGTTATAGACCAAAACATCAATGTGTGGCAGTGGGAAGTCATCTTTGGGGCTCGCCCTGTTTAGATCCCTGTAATCTACACACATTCGAACCTTGACGTCTTACTTTGGCACCAGGACAACATTAGAAACCTATTAAGGATATGATGTCACTTCCAAGAAACCTATGTTGAATTGTTTCATGACCTCAGCTTTGATCTTTTCTGACATTTCAGGATGCATGTGATGAACCTTTTGTTTTATTGGAGCACAACCCTCTTTCATCGGCAGACGGTGAACCATAATACCGGTATCAAGTTCTAGCATGTCTTCGTATGACCAAGCAAATATTTCAACATATTCATGTAACATCTGGATTAACCTGTTCTTGACACTGCTCTCTAAGTTGGCACCTATCTTGACCTCTTTTCTTTCTTTCTCGGTACCCAAGTTCACCACTTCAACTGGCTCTTCATGTGGTTGAATAGCCTTTTCTTCTTGTATTAAGAGTCTGGCAAGTTCTCTAGGTGTTTCACAATCTTCCTCACCTTCGTCCTTGGCTTAGTAGATCGTATTTTCAAATTCATAAGTGGCAATAGCAGAATTGTTATCAACGAGATCCAGAATGGATAAGGATCTGCAATGTAGTGTGTCAGTGTGTGTAAGAACACATAGCTATTTGAAAATGCAATAATATAAAATAAAAATAGAGATCAAAAAATTTGTATGCAAAACATCCAATGTTTTTATTGAATGAACAATGTTTATGAAATATCAACCCTTAAAAAATGAACCATTGTGCACCGGGTAAGACACAAGGTTTAATGTCATAGTTTATTACATAACAAAAATCTTTTAAAAGCAATAAGACAAGAATGTAGCTATTACTCATGGCTAAAGGAGATAGGGAAAATGTCTTTTTCTTTCCAATTATCGAGTCCATCGCTAATGGTAGGGAATATCCAGCTATCGAAATCACAATCACTGACAGCGTCTTCTATGGCGTTGATTCCGTAATTGCTGAAGCGTAATGGAGGTCTTCCAACTCGAGCTCGATGAACAAACCTTTGACCTTCTACATTAAAGCCCAAACCAAACTTGTCAGATCTATAAGGGATATCAGGAAGCTTACCTTAAATAGTATAACCACCTTCTTCTATAGTAGCCTTGGCATCTTTCAAGGAAGCCATCTTGTGCGGATTCCTGGTGGTCTTTGGAATGGCAGAAACATATTTAATATCAGCAGGGGAAATCACTTCAAAGGTCTGACAGGGAGTCTCGATAAATTCTCCGTCCATCTCCACGTACCGGAATGAATTCGGGTGGCTGACCATGTACTCCTCTTCTCCGCAGACAGTAACAACCTTACCTTTTACCAGATATTTTAATTTCTAGTGCAAGGTGGGGGTAACAACACCTTCCTCATAGATCCAGGGGCGTTCCAATAGACAAGAATAGGTTGGTTGATGTCCATTACATATAAGGTGGACTCAAATATCTCTGAACCCACTTTGATTGGGGGTCCACTTCTCCATGCACCATTCTTTTGGATCCGCCAAAGGCTCGAACTATGATGTTATTGGGTTTCAGTACAACCCCTTCACAATCCAGTCTGTCAAGAGTGCCTTTTGGCAGAACATTCAGAGAAGAGCCAATATCAATTAACACATGAGCCAACATAGTGGCAATGCATTCAACGGAGACATAAAGGGCCCTATTATGATTTCTCCCCTTCGGAGTCAGGTCAACATCGGAGAAACCTAATCCATTATCAATTGTTAAACTTGCCATATAACTTTCAAATTGATCAGCCGAAATTTCTTGTGACACATGAGCAGTCTTCAAGAATTTTACTAAAGCATGCGCATGGGATTCAGAATACAGAAGCAGAGATAACAAGGAAATTTTAGACGGGGTCTGCCTCAGCTGTTCAACAAATATATAGTCGCTCTTGCGGATGATTTTTAAAACCTCTTCCAACTCTTATCCAGAGGTGTCCTTGACTGTAGTTTCTTTTGGTGCCTCTGTCTGGGAAGGTTCTATCATTGGCTCTTTACCTCGATCCTCGGCAATTGGCTTAGTGACTTGAACAGGGGGGAGATTTCTGGGGAGAAAATCCTTCTGCTTCTAGTGATTTTGCTGGTCCCTACAATATTGACAATGATGGGATTAGCCACTTCATTATCTTTATCAGGAAACTCTTGTTTAACACCATGGTAGTAGCCGTCAGATCCATAATTCTATGGAATAGTTTTTCCAAGGAATATGGGATGGGTTCAGGTGTTGTAATGATCAAAGGAGCAACTTTTAGATTGGTGGTAATCCTTACAGGACCCTTAGAAGTGATCCTGAAAGGAGTAGCAGATACAACAAACAAATCTTGGCACAAATTCTTTGCATACAGAACTTTCTCAATCAAAATTATATGTTTATTCATCAGGCGCTGAATGCCTTCCTTTAGTAACTCGCAGCCATTGTGTTGGACTGCACAACAATAACATTCTTCAACATAACCCAGAAATAAACCGGCTTGTAACAAATTCTTTTTTATTGTCGAGAGGGGAGTAACCATATCACCTACAGAGGCAACATACAGAACATCTTCAATAGCAATAATGCCCTTATCATGCTTCGGCATTGGTGCAATAATCACGTTTGGAGTCTCCTGCGGATCAAACTCGATTTACTTATTATCAATCATATCCTAAATCTTGCTTTTTAGGGCTCAATAGTTGTTGGTGTCGTGCCCAGGACTGTTCGAATGATAGGCACACCTCATGTTCAAATTGTACCTTGGAGAGGATGTGTTGGGATTCTGAGGAGGATCCCACAATGAAATGAGTTCAACTTTTAACAGATGTTGTAATGCCTGAGATAAAGGCATGCCGATCTTAGTAAATTTTCTTAATAGAGTACCTGTCCTTCATCGTTTGCTCTGTTGTTGTTGTTGAACAGACGCCGGATTAGAGATTAATACCGCTCCCACAGACTGATGGCAGTCATTTTTACTACGGCCTTTGTAGACAGCATTGGCTTCTTTTTTACCCCTGAATGGCTTCTTCACAACATCAGAAGACGTAGCCATCGGAATCTTCCCACTCTTAATACCACTTTCAACTCTTTCTCCAGTCAAAATCAGCTCCGTAAAACCAGATGATGAGCTTTAGATCAACAGATTAAAGAATGGGCATGTTAGAGTGCCCATAAACATATCTACCAGCTCCCGGTCAGTCAAGGGAGGTTGCACCCTTCCATCTCAATCCCTCCATTTTTGTGCATATTCCTTGAACCCTTCATTCGAACCCATGGATATGTTTTACAGTTGCACAGGAGTTGGCGCAAGGTCAACATTATATTGATACTGCTTATAGAAAGCAGCAGCCAAGTCTTCCCATATGTGAATATTGGTTTCTTTAAGTTGATAGAACCATTCAAGTTGAGTGTCAGACAAGCTTTCTTGGAATAAATGGACCCATAACTTCCTATCAACACTATGAGGTTGGATCTTTCAAACATACAACCTCAAATGGAGTTTGGGACAAGAGACCCCGTCATATTTAGAAAAGAATAGGACCTTGAACTTATGAGGGATGACCACCCTCGAGATCATACTTAATTCTCTGAAATCCAATCCAAGCACCTTCTGGATTTCCATAGCTTTGAGTCGGTCTTCTAACTGCTTGTACTTGTCATCTCCAGAAGGGTACTATTCATCGGAGTAGTCTTCATCTTCAGAAACCTGATTATTTCTACCTTCCAGCTTGATGCTTCTACCATCTTCTTCCTGGTTATCGTCTTCCTCAGAGGAAACATCATCCACTTGAACCGGTTGAACAGGACCCTTGAATCTTCTCCCAATATTGAGGATAACAGACGGCTTTTTAGTATTCTTTTTCTTGGCGATGAGCGACATTAGATCTTTATGTCCCTGTGCCAGATTCAGAAGAGTCCCTTGAAATTGTGCATGTTGAGCCTGGAGATCCTTGACAGTTTGTTAGAGGGCTATCTTATACTGAAATAAATAGTAAGTAGATGAGAAAACATGTATGAAAAACTTGTTATGTAATTATGCATGATATGTAAAATGCAATGTTTTCAAGGACTTCAGGAGATTTAAATTTGCTAACCAAGAGGAAACAAAAACAAAGATTTTATTAGTAAGTTCAAAATTACAATCGCCTTTTAGGCTTACAATGAAAACAAAAGGGTCTCAAAGAGACAACAATATGAACTCTTAAAACCTAAGACTCAAATCTCCCACGGACGCTTCCTCTTTGTGTTGATGTATGCATTACCACTCTGCTCCTCGTGAAGCTTCTTTATGAGCTCCAACACTTTCTTTTCACTTGCATAGAGTTGGGTCTAGAAGGTGTCTCGTTCTTCCTTGAGTTGAGTCCAGGACTTCTGCAGTTCTTCAAGGTCAGTGGGCATGTCTGGATGGAGGATGGTACGAGAAACATCTCCTTTGACAACAAGCTTCATGATCACTAGTAAGACAGTTGGGTATGGCATCATGAGGTTTTGAGCTCAAGCTCGTACCCATTTGAGATGGGGCTCCATAGGGATGGAGTTATTTTATGCTAAAGCCTTACTATCAATCTTTCTTACCATGCCCCAAGCATGCATAAACCTTCGACGATAACCTTGAGGATCATTTTTATAGTCAAATAGAATACCTTGGATAAGTGTGTCGTGAGGACCATCTCTTCGAGCATAACCGAATTGATGTAGAGCCAGAGAAGGGTTGTAAGTAATACCTCCCCTAATTCCAAGGAGTGGGACATTAGGGAATTCCACACAACGGTCAATGATAGTGATATCCTCATGAGACCGGGAATATTAATAGATGTCTATATGAGAAAGTGACATTGTTCTTTGCGATGACCTCAAACCTTGTTCCTTCTTCATTACCGAGCGGGGAAGGTGCGAAATAAACCACCTGGACAGCAGAGGTATACAACACATGTGAGTTCCTCACCTCTTCATAGTACGAGTGTGAAGAGAATGTAGAATGTCTCCGAGCAAGGTAGGCACAGGATTACGAGCGAGAAAATTTTTGACGGTTTTCACATCTATGAGTTGGTTTGGATTAGGGAATAGTACCAATCCATAGATTAACAAAGCCAAGATCTCCTCGAAAGCCTGAAAACTCATAGCATCCAGAAATAGTTGATCCTTCTCTATCAGAAATTTAGCCAAAAAACCTTTGACTCCACTTCTCGTTTCCCAGTTAGATACGATGTCGGACTGCTTTAGATGTAAGGCTGCTACAATAACTTCTAGTTTTGGAGTTTCCTCTAAAAAGGTGAAGGGTCTCTGATCAAGAACATGTACCCCCAGTAATTGAGAGAATTCTTCCATTGTGGGTATTAGCTGATAATCTGGGAAAGTGAAGCAGTGATGTGCAGGGTCAAAGAACTAGAATAGAACACTCATCATGCCTTCGTCAAATCTCGGGGTAACCAGACTGAGTAGTCGACCATGCCTTTTGATGAATGAAAAACTTTTGGGAACCCTTGAGACTAACTCCTTAAGCTGAGGAGATATTCTTACAAATTTGATCCGGATAGTAATTCTGTGAGTGGAGGCCATAGCCTGCAAAACAGCATAAATATAAGTCCATTGGTCCTTGAAATGGTTAGTGAAAATGATATGGCATGATGTTATGATGTCATGTTCGAACAATTTAATCATACACAAACAAAACACACAAGGCCATAGGTTTAATCTTGCAAGAATTTTATAGGTAAGTACCCTCTTAAAGTTTTTAGTTGGCTCAACCTGTCCTAAAAGAAGTAACCGGGTTCTAGGAGCCTCAATATCACTGGTCTTTCTCCTTGGCATTGTTTCAGCACAAGCATCTGATTTGCAACCGAAATATCCCGAGAGACTGATCTCAATGAGTGTAGCATCGAGTATCAACCAACTTCAATATGCACCAAAGCTGACTATCTCACTACTTTTTAATGGCTAAGTTGTGTCAACTAAGGCTCTATGGTCAGTTAGTGCTTTATGACACCACGCGGCAGCCAAACATTCTCCTTGAATTAACTCAAGGGACATCAGTACCAACCAATGTGTCGCACTAATGTAGCCATCGTTTTAACTGTATCGGTATACGTCGTACAGTCTTCATGATCTATTACTACTTACCTAAAATGTCCCAGATTCGGGTATAGGATCTTTACAAAAATAAACCCCGAGCAAAACCCTGAAATGTAAAGTATACAAATCAAGAAAAGAATTTACAATGTTATCTAACTCTTAAGGTAACCCAACTTTTAGTTCTCTCCAACAGAGTCACCAGATCTGTAATACGGTGGGAGAATTGACTTTTTGGTTTTGCGTTTTATTGTAAATGTTGCGGATAGCAAGAGTCGCCACCGAATTTTATTTTATCCAATAAAGGAAAGGGTGAAAAGAACAGGAAAGACATTTTAGAATTTTTCTGAGTAAGGGGGGTAGGTTATGAAAAGGGAAGGTGTTAGCACCCTTTTCATTCGTAGTTATCTACGGGCTCTTAATTGCTAGCTCACTTTTGAAAATGCTTTGTGAATGTGTAAGTTTAAAAACATTTTGAAAATTCCTAAGTTTGGAAAACTTTGTAATGATTCTCGTATCGTTGCGAACACATTCAAAGTGTTTGTTTTGAAAATATTTAGAAGAGAAGTGTTTCATGTGAAAAATGTTTTTGTTTGTGAGAAAGCGACTACGAGCTATCTACCTACTCAAAAGTCTTTCATGTTATTTTCCTCTTCCTTTAGATAGTGCTATCCTATCATTAGTTAGTAGGAAGCCCTATCATTGGATGTGTGAGGGACAAGCGTGGGTCATCGTACAATCATAAAAGCAACTCGTAGGGCGCTTTAGCAATTTTATCATAAGGGACTAAGATCGTTTACTGAGGCAGCATCGAAGGGTCATCGAGGGACTATAATCTTTTAACCAAAATGTCTTTGCTAAAGTACCGTATGTTTGAGGGATATAACTGTATTTATCTGAGGCAACAAGTGAGGGTTACCCAAGAGGTGCGTGTGTGTGAAGTGTGTTGAGATTCAGTTATTTTAATCCTGTAGTTATGGTTATCTAACATTTTCTTTTAGTCTTTGCCATATAATCCTATTAATAGGAGTTAAATATATACATACATTCATAAATAATTGCGGGAAGTAAAAATGCGGGAAATAAAATCTACGCTATTACAATGCTTTGGGGATGGGGAGTACAAACCATAAAACGGGGAAAAGAGTAAAGTAAACCCTTATTTAAAACTATTACAATCCATTAGCAATTACATAATTATAATAATGCAAAAAAATAAGTAAGCGCGCGGAGATGGTGAAAAAGGGAAAAATATTAAAAACCTAAAAATTTTCTAAGTGTTAGAAGAGTATTTTTGGTGTTTTATTTAGAAAAATATTTTAAAGTGTAAAATAATAGTAAAACCTAATTCTAATTAATTTACTAATTAATTAATAAAATAAAACCAAAATATGATTAAATTAAATCAATTTTTATTTTTAAAAATCAAATTAATTAATCAAAACCTGAAATCTAATTTTTAGTGATTTTGTGATTTTTTGTTGATTAAATAAAATTGATAAAAAAGAAAAATAGATAATTAAAACAAACAAAATGAATAGGCCTGCTGAAACAAGTAAAATGGGGGTGCGGAATCATAAATCCCTAGGCCCAACAATGAGCTCAGATTGTTGCGCTGGATCTGGTGAGGATGATCCTTGAAGGTTCATGGTGAGGGGCATGCATCTGAAGCGTTAGATCTGATGGTCAGGAAATGAGGTACATCATGCGCACGTTAGACTTTCTTGCATTGGATCTGAAATAGAAAACATTGAAAAATTACATGCCAGGGGCAGGAATCAAACATATGCCCTGGCAGACTAACACCTTAACCCACACACGCTTGCTGCTGGGGAGGCCAATACATCTGGTATATAAATCAAACTAAAATATTAAATATGAAAATGGAAACTAATGTTATCCAAACAAAAAAAACACGCGTGTGGTGGGACCCTGAGTTTTTGAACCATCGAATCAGAAAACAGCCAGATTCCACGCTATCCTTCAGGCGAATCAGACCATCCCTCATGGTGGTCAACTCTTTCTTCTCCGGTTGGTCCAAAACTCAAACCTGCGAAAGAACAAAAATCAAAGTCCCAAATTAACCCTAACCCCCCTAAATCATGGTTTGCGAATGCAATGTTCAATCTGTTTTTCCTATAATGGTCTGGAAGTACTAGTACGAAGACACATAAACGTTTTTCCCTAACCATGGAAAAACTCAAATCTCACATTAGAGCTTCAATTTTTTGGTTCAGACCTGTTCTAAACATTAATATATGAAGATCCACGTGGTTAGAAACAAACAACAATGCGTGAATTTAAAATAATATGAATGATGTAAAAAATGCAAACGAAGGTGGTGGGTAACACAATTCAGGCCTGAGAAATCATTAAAACTTACCTATACTTACCCTATGGATTTTCAAGAGATGATTTCAAGGCTTAGTTTGGATTGAAATCGCTTGGGCCTTGCAACTCAAATGCTTTCACTTTTTGAGAAATGTTTGTGATTCAAACCCTGGATTTGGAGGCAGTTGTGTATGTATGTTTGAGATCTGAAGCATGTGTATATATGGAGCATCATATTAGGTTAACATTTGTGGCATGAATCCAATGGCATTATGGAGTTTCAATTTTGCTTCAAAGCTTTCCAAAAGAAGAGATTTATTTCCTTCTCATGGCCTTGAACGGTTTTGGCATGTTTTGTAATAGGCTAGCATGTGTTGTTTGGGCCTCCAAGAGATTAGACCATAAGCCTTACATGCCTTGTCCATTAAGCTTGTATTTTATTTGATTTAATTTTGATTTTAAATATATAAAATCAAAATAAATAAAATAAAAAAACTAAAATAATGCATGAGTGCACTTAAGGGTCTTTAAATATGTCATGAACACATTTGAATTCCAAAACATAGGCCCAATAGCTCAGAATCACAAATTTCCTCAATTGAGACTTCATGCATTTCTCAAACATTTCCAAAAATATACAACTCATAACTTGCTCAATTTTCATCTTTTGGAGGTGATCTTGGACTTTTCGGAAAGCTCAAGATATCTTCTACAATTTATATTTTTATAATTTTTGCATTTGGAGAGTTTATCTTGATGTAAGTTTCCTTGATAAAAAGTATCTTTTGGTTGACTTTTGAAATGACATGTAATATATTTGCACATATCTTTCAAATGAAGCATTTTTTGGACTTGAGCATAAATACAAAGTTGTATAGAATTGAATTTCCTTCAAGATGGGCTTTGGTTGGGGAAAATTTGATGAAGCATGTGAAATTTATGCTTGGTCAAAGTTCAGTTGACTTCTCCTAAGGAAACCCTAATTTGGCAACTTTGGACCTTTGATGATTTGAGGGCTTTCCTTGAGGAATCATGACAAAATAATTAATATCACTTAAAAATGTTGATGTTGACCAAAAATCTTGAAGTTTGACTGTATGTTAACCATAGTTGACTTTTTACCCAATATAGTTGATTTTCAATCATCTGAGCCATTGACTGAGCAAACTTGTGATGTAAGACTTGAAACTTAACATGAGTACTATTGAATACCTATGATGAACTATGAAAACCATTTGAGACCTTTGCGAAACAACCTTCCTTGACGAACTCAAAACCCTAGTTGCAGACCCCTTGCTTAGGAGGAGATTTTGATTGGTCAACCCTTGAGCATTTGAGAACCCTAGAAGAATGTCTTGAAGAAAATGGGAGTGCAAAATTTCGGGTACAACACCAATGTCAAGTTCGAATGGTGTAGATCAATTCAATCATCTTCTTTCAACAAGTGAGGGATGATATGCTTGAAGACATAAAGGCAAAAGCAAAGTTGAAACCTGGCGAGATCATTTACACATAGCTATATATTTTGTTTTCACTTTGTACTCTCTTCATTTTTCACAACGATTTCCTCTTACTAAGATTTCATTCTCTTTGTACAACAATCACCTATTTATAGGCAAACTACCAATATAAACACGGTTTCAAAATTCTAAATTTTGTTTTACCTTTTCTGTTTTGTTTGCAAAAATGTCCAATGACTAAATTGAATGGACATATGCATATGAATACGATTACTATTAACAAATACATGCACAAAAATAGGAATAAGTATTGTCTCAAGACTCTAGGAGACGGGATAACGTTCAAGTCGTCCATAAATCCCCACAGAACAACCTCCAGGGAATAATCCCCATAGAGTAGTTCTCATAAGAATATCCCCCATGGAGTCATCTTTACAAACTCGACACATGCCCCACAAGTCTAAAATATCCTAATCATACTCGCTGACAGATCCCCCTAGCAAACAAAGGAGTATGATCTTTCCCCGGAAATTTCACCAACCTATGGAGTCCCAATCCTCGTCAGAGAGTATGTCACCAGTACAGTTCACATAAATTTTCTTCCCCATCTGAGTTTATTCCTCCAACACTGAAAAAACCCTACAGAATTATCTTCTCTAGCAGGGTTCATTTCCTCAGCAGAATATATCCCTCAGTAGAGTATTTCTCCAACAGGGTTTATTCCCCCAACAAGGTTTATTTCCCCAACAGGATATAGTCTCCCCAGCTTGAGTCTATTCCTTTGACTACTGCAAATCACCGGCAAAATTTCTCTCTCTAGCAAAGGGTAGTCCAGATTACTATCCCCAGAGAGTTGCTATTAAATCTTAAATCGGACCATATATCGTTTAATCTTATCCTCCCCAGACGAGTCAGTATCTATATCAGAAACTTGGTCATACGGCACCTCAAAAGGTTTTCCATCTCTTTTATCCCCAATCAGGGTATATGATAATTAAATTCCCCAGTAGAGCGGTGAACGACCAATGTTCTTGAACTTTTCTCGCCAAGCAGAAATCAAATTTCCCAGCGGAGTTTCCTCAAACAAAAAGAAAATATTCCCAACGGAGTAATTCTAGACAAGATTGAAGATTACACATATTTCTAATCCCCAATGACGGTCAGGGATTTATTTTCTCCAGTCAGAGATGTTCTACAAAGCTGCCGATACGCTTCAACAGCATTTCACATTCATACATCATTTATAAGTATCATGGCATATGCATACGACACGCTGTGATACGGTGGGAGAACTGACTTGAGGTTTTGCGTTTGTATTCGCACTTGTTCGGTTTAGCAAGAGTCGCCACCGACTTTTTATTTTATCCTAAAGGAAAGGTTAAAAAGCACAGGAAAAACCTTTTGAGATGTTTCGTGGGTTCGGGGGGTAGATTATGAAAAGGGAAGGTATTAGCACCCTTTTCATCCATGGTTATCCATGGGCTCTTAGTTACTTGTTTTAGATCACTTGCCTTTGATTTTCAATTGCTTGAAATGATGATGTGTGTGTTTTGAAAATGTTTTGAAAAAGATGCCTTGTCTAGGCAACCGTTGTAACAATTCTTTACTCGAATGTTTTACAAAGGTGTGTGTCTTTTCGAAAAGATATTTCAATGTTTTTGAAAGTTGTTTTTTGAAAGTTGTGTTGTGGAGTGGGTTTTGAAAAGTAGGCAAGTGTGTTTTGCAAGTTTGATCAAGTAACTAAGAGTTGTCTACCCCTAAATTTAATCAAAGATTTTTCTCATGTTTTAACCCTTTTAACAGTATTGTTCCACCATTGTATTTGGTGGACAATCTTGTGTTAGGATGTTAACGGGACGGGCGCGGGTCATCGTATAGACCATGATAGCAATTTTGCAAAGTATCTTAGCATTTTTTGAGGGACTAAGATCATTTTTATAAGGCAACTTTGGATAGCATCATCGAGGGACTATGATCTTTTGATTTTGTTTGTTTTACCAAGATACTTTGCATGCGTAACATGGCCTATTTTTTAAGGCAACAAGTGGATGTAACCCTAGGGGTGTTGGTGTGCAAGTGCGTTTTATTGCATACAAGAGTTTATCTTTGAATTAGGATTTTCTATTTCATTGATTTTATCTTGCCATACACATCCTAATTACTAGCATTTATATTTGAAAGCGATAAAAAGCATAAATATAAAATCCTACGCTATTACAGCAATTAAGGGGTGGGGATACATATTTGTACATGGGGTGGTTCAACGAGAAAAATAGACAAGAAAATAAAATAACAAAAACAAGATAGAGAGAAAGAGAGAGGGAGCCAGCACGCTGCTGAGAGGTCATCAGAAGTTCTGACTCGGGCCCGCTGCCAGATGATCAACCTTTTGGTTAAACTGTATGAGTCAGAACTTCTGACTCTGGCACCTGCAAAACAGAAACCTGTTAGTGGGGAAATCAGAAGTTCTGACCCCCATGCGCTGCAAGACAAAAGTTTGTTAGTGGGGATATCAGAAGTTCTGATCCTGCTGGAAATACAATAATTCTCAGAAGTTCTGATATTATTGACAGCAAAACAGGCTTCAGATGTGCTAACGTCAAAGTTAGCACTTGGCTTCTCCCTGTGTTAGTCAGAACATCTGCAATTTTGTTATTTTTCCACAAAACAGAAAACATGTTTGGAACAGCTTCAGCAAATGTCAAAGTGTTTCAGGGGACATAACTAATAAGGTCACAAGCAGGTTTTATGCTGACTCAAAATGTTCTGAGGTATGAGAATCCTCAGAACACAAACAGCAGCAACATGATGTTTACATTATGTTTACTTGAGCATGCAAAGCTGATGATGCTTAGCAGCGTGATGAAGGTCAGCAGGTGCTTACCTGGCTGTTGGAAAAGTTCGTGGATGAGAGCTAGCTTTTGGCTCTGATGGTGTTCTGGACAGGTTCTTTTTTGAAAAGGGGGGGATGAAGGTGTATGTATATGTATGGTCAGAGGCTGAAAGAGTGTTCTTTAGTCACAAAGAAAACTGGGTATTGATGAAGTTTGAAGGTAAGAAGTTCAAAGTTATGAAACACTGGAGATTTTGGCAGAGTTTCACAATACTTTCTTGCTAAAAAATTTTGTTTCACTTCTAGCAATTTTTATGGTTTTTGGACGCCCTTTTTCAGTGGACAATGGTTCTCTATTTATAGGTGAAGCTCTTGTGGATTCTTGAGCATTAAAGGCGCCAACAGAGGTTGAATTGTTCTTTGAAAGAAATTCCTGGGAAGTTGTGATAACAGATAGCCTTTCAGCCTAGGCTGGAACAGCAGGCATGGATTGGGGAGAAGTGACCTCTTAGGTGGACGGTGGCGCGTAGACCCATGCCTGAACCTGCATAAAGGCGTTTACCAAGCCACACGTGAAGAGACCCCTTGGATGAATATTCAGGAGTGGTTGGGAGCATTAATGAGCATTAAATGGTGATGAGACTTATCAACACCAAAATTATGGTAATAGGAAACAAACTTGAACCAGCAGTTCTGCTTTATTAAAAACAACGTAAACCATGCTCTGGTCTTGGCCTCTTGTTGTTTTAGCAAATTCTGGAGATTCTCCTGACTTTCTGACACATTCTTTGGATTTGCTTCTGGAAATCCTGGACTTAGAGATTCTGTATCAGTGTAACACCCACTCTTCTGACCCTTTCATCTTCTGATTTCAGCATGATTTGAAGGAACCTTCAGACTTCCTTGCTTCCTTTGCATTCCTTTAGCAAACTCTGGCTGAACTTGCGTAATTACTGAAAGAGCTATGTTCTGTTCGAGGCTTACATGTTGAACCACGTTTGCAACTTCTGACTGAGTTGATGTAGTTGCTGAAGAGCCAACTTCTGACTGCATTGAGCCAAGCTTGCAACTTCTGACCGTTTCTGTCTGGAGTTTGGTCCAGAAGTTCTGAAGCGCTATTTTCTTCTTAAACATCCATTTTCTAGAGAAAAATTCCAAATGTTTAGAATTTAATTTTTCTCAAGATAAAAGCGTTGCCTTTAGAGCTTGTGTGATCATTTTGTTCTTGTAAATGGTTTGCTTGGGAAGAAATGATAATTCAGGACTTGGATTTGTTTCAGAGGGACTCTGAGATTCCAAGATGATTTCCTGAAGAAAGAGAGGGCAAATTTTGGGGTACAACAGTTGCCCCTGTTCAATCTGCTTGGACCTGAAGAGTGAGATTGGCAGATTTGCCTTTCGTGGCTCGAAGGTAAAAGGAGATTGGACACTAGAGTGCCCTTAAATTTGCACTCGTCAAGATATGGATGCGGGAATGGGCTTAAAGATGCCATTTGGAGATGGGCTTAGAGATGCCATCTGGAGAGGTGACAAAATCTTATCGGGGATGGGCTTAAAGATGCCATTTGGAATGTTCGTTGAACTGTAGGTCGTTGATGAGTGAGTGAGCATCAGAAAGGTATCCCTGTTTTGGAATACCTCTGAACTGGGGGTCGGAATAAGCAATAGATTGACATCCGTATCTGGAAGCATCCGTAAACTATTTTCAAAAATTTGAAGAATTTGAACAAGCGATAGGTTAACATCCGTTACTGGAGAACCCGTGAACTGTTTTCAGAAGTTGAGTCTGAACAAGCGATAGATTGACATCCGTTACTGGAGAATCCGTAAACTGTTTTCAGAAGTTTGAAGAATCTGAACAAGCGATAGGTTAACATCAGTTACTGGAGAACTCGTGAACTGTTTTCAGAAGTTGAGTCTGAACAAGCGATAGATTGACATCCGTTACTGGAGAATCCGTAAACTGTTTTAAAAAATTGAGAAGAATCTGAACAAGCGATAGATTAACATCCGCTGTTGGGAGGAATCCGTGAACTATTTTCAGAAGTCTTGAAGTTGAATAAGCAATAGAGCAGCATCCGTTGTTTGGAAGCGTCCGTAAACTATTTTCAAAAATTGAGAAGAATCTGAACAAGCAATAGATTAACATCCGTTGTTGGGAGGAACCCGTAAACTGTTTTAAGAAGTCTTGAAGTTGAATAAGCAATAGAGCAGCATCCGTTGTTGGGAAGCGTCCGTAAACTGTTTTCAAAAATTGAGAAGAATCTGAACAAGCGATAGATTAACATCCGTTGTTGGGAGGAATCCGTGAACTGTTTTCAGAAGTCTTGAAGTTGAATAAGCAATAGAGCAACATCTGTTGTTGGGAAGCGTCCATAAACTGTTTTCAAAAGTTGAGAAGAATCTGAACAAGCGATAGGTTAACATCCGTTACTGGAGAACCCGTGAACTGTTTTCAGAAGTTTTGAGGTTGAGAAGGAACCGGTGTAGGGTTTCCTGATGATGAGTCCATGTAAAACTGCATCTGGATGAATCTGGAATAAGTATCAGAATGTCTCCATGTCTGGGTCACATCTGAACTATTTCTAGAAAGAATCTCGGAAGATGATGATCTTTGTCTGTCGACTGATCTTTCCTGAAAAGGTAAAGAGTTAGTTGTATGCAATGTCATGATGCATGATGCAATGTATGCTATATCAATGTTTATGATATGAATGTGATGAATGCGCATGTAAGCTGATGAGCTGCCTTGCTGAGGATAGATGAGTCCTGGATGGCAGGAGATAAAAGAATCTTGACTGCTATCAGGGAAAGTGAGTCCTTGACTGCTGCAGGGGATTGAAAATCCTGTGATTGTTGAAAAAGAGAAGTCCTGGGACCACCGTTGGGGAATCAGGAGCTTGGGTTGTATGCCAATCTGCTGGGGATTCCTGTCTGGAGAATATTCGAATATTCTGTGAGGAACTGAGAATGAGAGTCTCCATTCTGCTTGGGGATTGATAGTTGGAAGTTTTAGCTTTGCTGGGGATTTAAGTTCTGGAAGGCTCTCTGGCCGGGGAATCTCAGCTTTGAGAAAGCTCTTGTTCTGGTGAGGATCCTGAAGTTTAACTCTGTTTGGGGAATTGAGAACTCAGGTTATATGCCACTTTGAGAATGAGAATCTTCATTCTGTTGGGTGTCAGAAATTGGGAGTGTACCAATCTTCTGAGGTGATGAGAATCTTCATGCTGTTAACGGTCAGAAACTGGGAGTATACCAATCTTCTGAGGTTTTAAGGACGAGAGTCTTCATTCTTGAGAGAAACAGATTTTTCAGTTGTCTGTTATCTTGTTGGTGGTTGTAATTTCCAGCAGGTGATAAAGAAATTTTTTTTGATGATTACTACTCCAAAAGATGAAGGAACCTTTGATTACTACTCCAAAAGATGAAGGAACCTTGATGATTACTACTTCAAAAGATGAAGGAACCTTGATGATTACTACTTCAAAAGATGAAGGAACCTTTGATTACTACTCCAAAAGATGAAGGAACCTTTGACTACTACTCCAAAAGATGAAGGAACCTTGATGATTACTACTTCAAAAGATGAAGGAACCTTGATGATTACTACTTCAAAAGATGAAGGAACCTTGATGATTACTACTTCAAAAGATGAAGGAACCTTGATGATTACTACTTCAAAAGATGAAGGAACCTTGACGATTACTACTTCAAAAGATAAAGGAACCTTGACGATTACTACTTCAAAAGATGAAGGAACCTTAGCTGTCGATCACTCTGCATATGTTAAGAATGCTGTTGAAAAGTAATTTGTTTTGGAGAATAAATCCTTGACAAATGTTGGGGAAATAAACCCATGACTGCAGGTCTGCTAGAGAGGTTTCATCACTGCCCCCAGTATCAGATGCATGTGATATTGCCAGGAAACTTGGTCTGTTCGTAACCCTTGAGATTGACATTCGGATGCCCCAAGCGATGGTGACGGAGACCTGCCCCAGGTTAACTGAACTTTGAAAGATCTGTTGAAACCTTGACTGGACTGCCCCAGGCGTGCTGGATGGTGACATGTCAAGCCTCCTTGTTGCTAGGAGATTTGTCGTTGGAAGTGTCAACCTTTTTTAAATGATTTTGTTCACTGAGAGAGCTTTCGTTCATCGGATATTCATTGTGTGAATTTCTCTGCTGTCAAACAAATAACCATGTGCAAACAGTGATATTCAAACAATGCAAAGTTTATGTTTGTCTCAAAGTTTTGAAAAATGCGTTTTTTAGCAGACAACTTTTCATAAGACAAAATCAACACAAGATTTAGAGCAAAGCCTTACAGGAGTCAGGATACCTTTTGTAACAGTATGCTTTCGAACTAACCCATGCTTCAGTTAGGACTTTTGAAGGGTTGTAACGTGGCTTGGTTCACGGTTTAAGAAACAAAGGATAAAGGCTCAAAGTATATTTGTACCCACCCGCTCTTCGTGATGTTCTTCAATCCTAAACTCAGTTAATTGTGCGTCGAACTCCATTCGAATTTGGAACGACTTTTTGGGTGATGGTTTACCAATTGAATTTGGAGGGCAGTCGTCCTCTCCTTTTTTCTTTTGCAACATTTTTTTCATGTTATTAAGGATTTGCGATGACCTCTTTCTTTTGATTTTGATTTGTTATCCCTAACTTTTGCCTGACTGTTCCCGTTTTTGAGATCACAGTCAGCGGGATGCCCCAGCTTTCTTAAGCCTCCTTTATAGGTTTTGGCTCAGTGGGCTTTTTTTTTTTGAGAGATAATGACTGCCTATGAGATAAGGAACCATCACTGTCTTTTGATTCCAGAGGAATGCTTTTCTCTTTTTGATGTCGTTCGTTGTATTACGAACTGAGAGTTTGCGACTTCAATGTGCATCTTCTTGAATTAACTGAGAGACTACCCTGCCCCAGGTTTATATCAAAGGTTTTGATTTGTTTAGAACAGAAAACTCCTACTTCTTTGTCTCGAAGGGGTTGGCTAGGGATTATCTTCCTTATAACTCTAGTGTTTGAGAATTGAAAGAAATGCCTGTACATCATCAGCAAGGTCTGTTCAAGAGCATACTGTATGAGATCATGGTATTGTTTCGTCATCCTCCCTCTAAAGGCTTGCAGCTTTTTATCAAGAGTGAAATATCATAAGGAAAGCATAAGAGTAGTAAAAACGAATGGATGAATTCAAGACAAACATATGCAATGCATTAATGAAACAAGAGTTTGACATTAATAGATAATTGTTTGAATAACAAAGAGATTACAACTTGAAAATTCAAATGAAACAAAGGCGCTCTCAATGATTTGGCATAGTAGCGGTGATCACAATTGGAGTCTCCGGAGGGTCAAAACTTGATCTCCTCGGCATCAATCAAGTCTTGAATCTGGTTCTTCAAAGTCCAACAGTTGTCGGTGTCATGCCCAGGACTGTCAGAATGGTAGGCACATCTCACACTCGGGTTATACTTGGAAGAGGAAGTAACAGGATTTTGAGGAGGATCCTTTAGCGTGATTAGCTTCAACTTCAGCAAATGTTGTAATGCTTGAGACAAAGGCATGTTGATGTCAGTATACTGCCTTTCTTGATATCTTATCCTACGCCTCTTGCCCCGTTTTTATTGAACAGTCGTGGGATTAGAGGTCAGGATTGCCCCTATATGTTGATCATGACGACTCT
Organism: Vicia faba; assembly: GCA_948472305.1. Lineage (NCBI taxonomy): Eukaryota > Viridiplantae > Streptophyta > Magnoliopsida > Fabales > Fabaceae > Vicia > Vicia faba. Next base: position 498,094,258 of record OX451738.1, read on the forward strand.
TTTGACCAGTCACTGCATTGGACTCTTTCCTTCCGTTGTAGGGAATTATCTGAGTATCTGAGGGTGTAGCTCCTTGGATCTTTCCACTTTTGATGCCAGCCTCGACCCTTTCACCGGTCAGTATTAGCTCGGTGAACCCGGCTGAGGAGCTTCCAATTAAGTGATTGAAGAAAGGCCCCGTCAAAGTTCCCATGAAGATGTCAATCAGCTCTCTGTCAGTTAAAGGGGGTTGCACCCTACCAGCCAGATCTCTCCATTTTTTAGCGTATCCTTTGAAGCTCTCGTCAGAACCCATGGTCATGTTCTGCAATTGCACACGAGTTGGTGCAAGATCAGCATTGTACTGATATTGTTTGTAAAAAGCCCTAGCTAAATCCTCCCAGGTGTGGATGCGAGAACTCTCCAATTGATAGAACCACTCGAGTTGAGTCCCTACCAGGCTTTCTTAGAAGAAATGGATCCAAAGCTTTGGATCAGTTGTGTATGGTTGAATCTTGCGGGCATAAGACTTTAGATGCATCTTAGGGCAAGAGACTCCATCATACAGGGCCAAGGTGGGGACTTTGAACTTTGGAGGGATGACTAATCCAGGAACCAAACCCATGTCTCCTAAATCCAAACCAGGTATTTGTTGAATCTCCATAGCATTGAGGCGATCCTCCAACTCTTTGTACTTGTCATCAGCGGGAGGATATTGTTCTTCGGAGTAACCAGCTTCATCAATCTCCAAATTGTGGTCTTCTTCAAGACTATCCCCTATGTTGGATGGAGTTGCAAGGTCTAGGGTCTTAGGTCTTCTTCTCAAGTTCAGGATGCTCGCTGCCTTCTTGGACTTCTTCTTCTTGTCTTTGAGAAGGAGAGCTGTCAGATCCTCTTGCCCTTTCCCCATAGCCAGAAGCATTTGTTGGAATTGAGCGTTTTGAGCCTGGAGATCTTTCACCGTTTGTTCCATATCCATCTTACTGAAATAAACAGTAGGAAGATAAGGAGACCTGTATGGAGAAACCTGTTATGCAATGATATGTATGATATATGTATGCAATGTTTTCAAGGATATCTTGGGGTAAACACAAGAGAATGTTAGAGGTTTAACTTTGATCTTTGATTGGAGAACTTTGCACATGTGGATGTCTTTCCACGAGAATCAAGCTCACCATGTCAAGTGGGTCATAGCCCTTGATTCAAGTTGTTGCACTTGATATTTGATGGCATTTGCTTAGAGGAGAAAACCTCCTGCCTCTTGGTAGACGTCTGGTTCAACATAACCCTGCATCAAAAGAACCCTCGAGATCCTTGAAATAGTTATTGAAAATTCTATGGTATGATGTTATGATGTTATGTACATGTATGCAAAAACAAGTAAGTGTATATACAGGTAATCATATTCACACAAAGCAAACAAGTCCTTAGGTTTGGGCTTGCATGGGGTGTGTAGGTAAGTACCCTCTTGAAGTTAGTTGGCTCATCCTGTCCTAAAATAGGAACCCGGGTTCTAAGGAGCTCAATATCATTGGATTGTTTTCTGTGTTCATTGTTTTGGTTTAGCCACTTAACTAGCGACCAAAATATTCCAAGAAAACAACCCTCAATGAGTGTAGTATCGAGTATCTACCAACTTCGGACTGCACCAAAGTCGGTCATCTCACTACCCCTAAAAAGGCTAAGATGGTCAATTAAGGTTCTAAGAGTTTGTTAGTGCTTCATGACATCACTCAGCGGCCCCGTACTCTCCTTGATTGAACTCAAGGGTTACCGGTACTCACAAATATGTCACACTAACATAGCTTACTGCTTCAACCGTATCGGTATACCCCGCACAGTTCCCTCACAGTTTTATTGCTATTTACCTAAAAAGGTGCCCCCAAATTCGGGTATAGGATTTACAACAAACCCAAACAAGGATCCCAAAAGTAAAGCAATCAAAGCAATCAAAGCAAGAATGTAAAGGTGATCTAAACCCTAAGGTAACCCCACTTTTAAAATCAATCCCCAGCAGAGTCGCCAGTTCTGTGATACGGTGGGAGAACTGACTTGAGGTTTTGCGTTTGTATTCGCACTTGTTCGGTTTAGCAAGAGCCGCCACCGACATTTTATTTTATCCTAAAGGAAAGGTTAAAAAGCACAGGAAAAACCTTTTGAGATGTTTCGTGAGTTCTGGGGGTAGATTATGAAAAGGGAAGGTATTAGCACCCTTTTCATCCATGGTTATCCATGGGCTCTTAGTTACTTGTTTTAGATCACTTGCCTTTGATTTTCAATTGCTTGAAATGATGATGTGTGTGTTTTGAAAATGTTTTGAAAAAGATGCCTTGTCTAGGCAACCGTTGTAACAATTCTTTACTCGAATGTTTTACAAAGGTGTGTGTCTTTTCGAAAAGATATTTCAATGTTTTAGAAAGTTGTTTTTTGAAAGTTGTGTTGTGGAGTGGGTTTTGAAAAGTAGGCAAGTGTGTTTTGCAAGTTTGATCAAGTAACTAAGAGTTGTCTACCCCTAAATTTACTCAAAGATTTTTCTCATGTTTTAACCCTTTTAACAGTATTGTTCCACCATTGTATTTGGTGGACAATCTTGTGTTAGGATGTTAATGGGACGGGCGCGGGTCATCGTATAGACCATGATAGCAATTTTGCAAAGTATCTTAGCATTTTTTGAGGGACTAAGATCATTTTTATAAGGCAACTTTGGATAGCGTCATCGAGGGACTATGATCTTTTGATTTTGTTTGTTTTACCAAGATACTTTGCATGCGTAACATGGACCATTTTTGAAGGCAACAAGTGGATGTAACCCTAGGGGTGTTGGTGTGCAAGTGCGTTTTATTGCATACAAGAGTTTATCTTTGAATTAGGATTTTCTATTTCATTGATTTTATCTTGCCATACACATCCTAATTACTAGCATTTATATTTGAAAGCGATAAAAAGCAGAAATATAAAATCCTACGCTATTACAACAATTAGGGGGTGGGGATACATATTTGTACATGGGGTGGTTCAACGAGAAAAATAGACAAGAAAAGAAAATAACAAAAATAAGATAGAGAGAAAGAGAGAGGGAGCCAGCGTGCTGCTGAGAGGTCATCAAAAGTTCTGACTCGGGCCCGCTGCCAGATGATCAACCTTTTGGTTAAACTGTATGAGTCAGAACTTCTGACTCTGGCACCTGCAAAACAAAAACTTGTTAGTGGGGAAATCAGAAGTTCTGACCCCCATGTGCTGCAAGACAAAAGTTTGTTAGTGGGGATATCAGAAGTTCTGATCCTGCTGGAAATACAATAATTCTCAGAAGTTCTGATATTATTGACAGCAAAACAGCCTTCAGATGTGCTAACGTCAAAGTCAGCACTTGGCTTCTCCCTGTGTTAGTCAGAACATCTGCAATTTTTTGTTATTTTCCCACAAAATAGAAAACATGTTTGGAACAGCTTCAGCAAATGTCAAAGTGTTTCAGGGGACAGAACTAATAAGGTCACAGGCAGGTTTTATGCTGACTCAAAATGTTCTGAGGTATGAGAATCCTCAGAGCACAAACAGCAGCAACATGATGTTTACATTATGTTTACTTGAGCATGCAAAGCTGATGATGCTTAGCAGCGTGATGAAGGTCAGCAGGTGCTTACCTGGCTGTTGGAAAAGTTCGTGGATGAGAGCTAGGTAAGAAGTTTGAAGTTTGAAGGTATTGATGAAGTTTGAAGGTAAGAAGTTCAAAGTTATAAAACACTGGAGATTTTGGCAGAGTTTCACAGTACTTTCTTGCTAAAAATTTCTATTTCTCTTCTAGCAATTTTTCTGGTTTTTGGACGCCCTTTTTCAGTGGACAATGGTTCTCTATTTATAGGTGAAGCTCTTGTGGATTCTTGAGCATTAAAGGCGCCAACAGAGGTTGAATTGTTCTTTGAAAGAAATTCCTAGGAAGTTGTGATAACAGATAGCCTTTCAGCCTAGGCTGGAACAGCAGGCATGGATTGGGGAGAAGTGACCTCTTAGGTGGACGGTGGCGCGTAGACCCATGCCTGAACCTGCATAAAGGCGTTTACCAAGCCACACGTGAAGAGACCCCTTGGATGAATATTCAGGAGTGGTTGGGAGCATTAATGAGCATTAAATGGTGATGAGACTTATCAACACCAAAATTCTGGTAATAGAAAACAAACTTGAACCAGCAGTTCTGCTTTATTAAAAATAATGTAAACCATGCTCTGGTCTTGGCCTCTTGTTGTTTTAGCAAACTCTGGAGATTCTCCTGACTTTCTAACACATTCCTTGGATTTGCTTCTGGAAATCCTGGACTTAGAGATTCTGTATCAGTGTAACACCCACTCTTCTGACCCTTTCATCTTCTGATTTCAGCATGTTCTGAAGGAACCTTCAGACTTCCTTGCTTCCTTTGCATTCCTTTAGCAAACTATGGCTGAACTTACGTAATTGCTGAAAGAGCTATGTTATGTTCGAGGCTTATGTGTTGAACCATGTTTGCAACTTCTGACTGAGTTGATGTAGCTGCTGAAGAGCCAACTTCTGACTGCGTTGATCCAAGCTTGTAACTTCTGACTGTTTCTCTCTGGAGTTTGGTCCAGAAGTTCTGAAGCGCTATTTTCTTCTTAAACATCCATTTTCTAGAGAAAAATCCAAATGTTTAGAATTTAATTTTTCTCAAGATAAAAGCGTTGCCTTTAGAGCTTGTGTGATCATTTTGTTCTTGTAAATGGTTTGCTTGGGAAGAAATGATAATTCAGGACTTGGATTTGTTTCAGAGGGACTCTGAGATTCCAAGATGATTTCCTGAAGAAAGAGAGGGCAAATTTTGGGGTACAACACATGCATAGTAAACTCTCATTTAATTTGAGAACATCATTAACCAATGCATTTCATACATCATTACATGGCATACATCTAACTCTTTATCTTTTCAGGTAACACCTACAAACAGACAAATATCATCAACAATTCTCAAACAGGTCCAAGATTAATTCCCAAAACAAGACGAGGCAACTATCTATGTGACCAGGTCAGAGATTAATTCCCGAAATAAGACGGGGAAACTATCTCTACGACCAACAAAAAATAGGTACCAGGTTAATTCCCAAAACAAGACGGGGCAACTATATAGATGACAAGACACAGATTAATTCCTGAAACCAGACAGGGCAACTATCTGTGAAAGAAAATTGTAGATCAATTCCTGAAACAAGACGGGGAGACTATCTACATGAACAGATTAAAGATTAACTCTCGAAACAGTACGGGGAATCTTTATGACCAGGTGAAGATCAATTCCCGAAACAGGACGAGGTGACTATCTTTATCACCAGGTGGTATGAATTACCGAAATAGGACGGGTTTACAAACAAAATATACTTTAGATCAATTCCAGAAACAGGACGGGGTGACTATCTACATGACAAACACTTCCTTTCAGAGACTGAATTTTGAAAAGTATTTCCATCAGATCAATTCGAGCGTAGACTCAATTCTGGTACTCCTATAAACAATTACTTTGGATGACATCTATAAGCCTATATCTGACGAAACTCCGTCACCTCTCCGAATGGCATCATTAAGCACATTCAAGCAATATTATTAAAAAAAAGTGTTACTTCATCCACATGCGAGTGCAAATTTATGGGCACTTAAGTGTTCAATCCTCTTCTACCTTCAGATCACGAATGGCATACATGTCAATCTACTTCAGGTTTAAGAAGATTGAACAGGGGAATCTGTTGTACCCCAAAATTTTCCATCCCATTTTTCTTCAAGACATTCTCCTAGGGTTCTCAAATGCTCAAGGTTGCTCAAGAATTGATCAGACAAATTCTCCTCCTAAGCATTGGGTCCACAACTAGTGTTTTGTGTTTCTCAAGGAATATAGGATTTCCAAGGTCTCAAGTGGATTTCATGGTTCCTCATATGTATTCAAGAATGCTCTTACTAAGTTTCATGCCTTGCATCACAAGTTTTCTCAGTCAATGGCTCAGATGACTAAAAAACAATTGTATTGGGTAAAAAGTCAATTATGGTCAACATACAGTCAAACCTCAAGATTTTTAGTCAACATCAACATTATGAAGTGATATTCATAATTTGATCAAGTTTTAATCATGATTACTCAAGAAAAATCCTCAAATCATCAATAATCAAAAGTTGCCAAATTAGGGTTTCCTTAGGAGAAGTCAACAGAACTTTGACCAGGCATAACTTTCACATGCTTCGTCAGATTTTCCCCAACCAAAGCTCATTTTGAAGGAAATTCAATTATCTACAACTTTTTCTTGCTAATATCAAGTCTAAAAATGCATAATTTGAGAGATATAAGCCAATACATTATAGGTCATTTTAAAAGTCAATAAAAAGACACTTTTTGTCAAGGCAACTTACATCAAGATAAAGTCTTCAAAAAAAAATGATCAACATAGAGATTATATAGGACATCTTGATATTTCCAAAAAGTCCTAGATCACCTTCAAAAGATGCAAATGGGTAAGTTATGACCATTGAAAGTTGGGAAATTTTGAGAAAATGCATGAAGTTCAAATTGAGTCAGCTTGATATTTTGGGCTATTGGGCCATGGTTTAAGAGTCCAAACATGCTTTATACCCCTCATAAAACTCATACCTTGTTCTTCCACCCCATGACCTATTTTTATTTTAATTATCATAATTATTTTTTGTTTTATTCATTAAATAATGAAAAATAAATAAGATAAAATTATATCTTCTTCTACAAGGTCCAAGCCCACATGACTTTGACCTGATTTCTCCTATATAATCTTAGCACTTCTCATACAAGGACACACGAAACCTTGCCTCACAAATTTGAAAAAACATTCCAAACTTTTCTCAAGAACGCTAAATCTTGAAACTCTTGTGCCAAACCCTTTTCACTGCAAAATTTCCACTCCATTCTCTTCCAGCAAGCCTATAGAGTAAGTGTCGATCAAATTGGATGGTCAAGAACGCATGAAATCCCTTGCATGACATCTTCGATTTCATAATGTTCATGGCATTCATATATCTTGATTTTTTGTTTAATCTAACATGTACTAACGTCCCTAATGTGTATATGAGTTTTGATAGTGCAGTTTAGAACAGTCATGGAGGTCCCATGCATACTGAATCATAAACCCCAATGTAGCACCGATTTCATGTGTTTTCATCATAGCTCTTGAACCCTTGTGTTTTAGCTTACAAAAATACTCCCATTAGATTCGCAACCTTTGTTTTAGGGGAGTAGGACATTTTTGGATCATTAACGCTTTGGTTTTGCAGGATTTAAAAGAAGCAAGTTACCGGAGAAGACGACCGGAGCTAGGGCTCTGGCACCTCTCCGATCAATATATTTGTTTATATGTTATATATTAATTGATTTAATTATATAAACATATGTATAGCCACCTCAGTGGTTGAAACGCGTGCGGTAAGTCACTCTCTCCCAGGTCACGGGTTCGATCACTGGTTCTGCCAATTTTTTTCATATTTTCATCATTTTTGCAAGTTTAGTATATAATGCATTGAACCTGATATCTTGACACCAACAACAACTTGGCCTGGTGGTATGCTATGTGTAGAGAATGCTTGAGGGAGTGGGTTCAACTCCCACTGTTTTACCCCAAAATTTGCCCTCCCTTTTTACTCATCACATGCCCATTGAGGTCCCCAACTTGCCCAAGGATGATCAATAATTGACCAGACAAATTCTCCTCCTAAGGCAATGAACCTCTAACTAGGGTTTCAATTTTCACCAAGATGTGTGAGCTCCAATGGTCTCAGATGTTTTCCATGGTAATAATATGTCCTCAATATTATCCATGCCAAATTTCATGCCTTGCATAACAAGTTTGCTCAGTCAATTGCTCAAATGCTTGAAAATTAACTTTGTTAAGTCAAAAGTCAAATGTGGCCTATATACAGTCAAACTTCAAGATTTTTGGTCAAAATCAACATTTTGAAGTGATTTCCATCATTTGATCAATGGTTAATCATGATTCCTCATGAAATGCTCCTAATTCATCAAAAGTCAAGAATTTCTAAATTAGGGTTTCTATATGAGAAGTCAACCTAACTTTGACCAGACATAACTTTCTCATACTTTATCAGAAATTTTCCCACCAAAGCTAATTTTGAATAGAATCCAATCCCTTACAACTTCTCTTCATCCCACAAGTTCAAAAGATTCACCATTTGAAATATATAAGCTCAGACATTACAAGTTATTTTCAAAAAGTCAACAAAAGCCACTTTTTGCCAAGACCTTTTACATCAAGATAAAATCTTCAAATGCAAAATTGATCAAAAGAGAGATATAAGTAGACATCTTGGGCTTTCCAAAAATTCAAATATAATCATCATGAGATAAAATTTGAGCAAGTTATGGCTTTCCCAAGTTGGGAAAATTTGGGAAAATTCAAGAATGGTGCATTGAGCAAATTTGAACTTTTGAAGCAATGGCTTATTTTCTTAGGCCCTCAAACATCTTCCTAAGCTTATAAAGGATCTCTAATTTCATTATTACCTTGCCTTTAATTTTATAGCTATTTTATTCATATTTATTTTATTTTTATTCACATAAATACAAGATAAATCATATAAAATAGTAAATGATTGGATCATGACCATTGGGCTTTTGCTTTGATTCAATTTCAGGCCCACAAATTCATACAAAGAATGACCAGGTTCATTCAAGCATGGAAAGGGCAAGATTTGAAAATATGGAAGCCTTTAAATTGGTTGGATTTTGACATGAAAGCATAGCATTATGACTTGATTATTTCCATGTTATATTGTCTCCTCCATCTACACTATAAGTACAGCATTCTAGCAAGCCAAATGGACACGAGAGGACTGTCAAGAAAGCTAGAAAAGATTGCAAAAAATCACAAAATTGTCAAGCTTGAATTTCAGTTTCCAGCCTGCTTTAGTCCCAAGCAAGCATCTTAATCCACTCCTAGAAGTCCCCTAAAGTTTTTCCAACTGTTACCAGGCTTTGAAACAGCCCAAAACGCGTCACCAACATCTCACGGTTTTCATTTTTTTCAATCTTAATTTGTTTGATTTATGTAACATAAACACATTTTAACCATGCATTACTGACCATTCTTGTATTTGCAAGCTATATGTATGTTTGGATTGGGTTTTTGATGCAGGGATCGAGTATTACCATTTTTAGGGTTCCAAGCTTAGAATTGGGGTTTCTGGAAATAGCCAAAATTAGGCCTAACCAAGGGTCTCTTTGTGCTCAGGAGGTTGAGGCCAATTAATCCATGGCCTCAGAATGAATTTATTTTGTGTATTGTTGTTTTTTTTAGTTGCAGGAGCTATAGTGACAGACAAAAACTGTCACTATATGTATTATTATCTAAGACGACGGAAGGAGGAAGAAGACAATGTGTGGTCGTATCCCATTGGCCAGTTCAAATGAAGCGCGCGTTTTATTTTTTTATTTTTTAATAATCACTTGTTTTTTGCATTATATTCTTTTTGTTGTGTTTGGTATAACAATTGAACATCCAGCTCAGTTGGTAAGACAAGCGCGCGTTTGAGGGAGAGGACTTGGGTTCGAATCCCAGGTCCAGCGTTTTGTTATATTAACATTTGTTGATTGCAGATCCCAAGTGTACTAGGCTTAGTTAGCGCATGATGTGGCCTTCAATCTGGGCTATCAGCTACCAATGAGGGCATATCCAACGCTCCTAGGATGCTCCTCCATGATGGACCTCCCAGGAGCCAACAACACTGAATTAAGCCAGCCTATGGGCTCTTGCTAATGGACCCAGTGAAGTTTAGATTCAGCACCCCCCCTTGTTTGCTTAGACATCCGGCGCAAATCCCTTTATTTTCTCTATTTTCTTTTTCATTTAAGTTTTTTTATCAAGTAATATAAAATCAAACAAATAATAACAATAATTAGACTTAGGATTATTTTTAATTTGTAAATTAATTAGATTAATTATCTTGACTTATTTTTATCAATTTAAAATCAACTAGACATAGATTAATTTAATTCAAATATTTTTCTTAATAAAAACCAAAAAAATATAATAGACTTAGTTTTGTTTCTTAAATTATTTTTAATTTTGTAATTTAATTAGATTAATTATTTTAATTTTATTTTATTAGTTTTAAAATCAATTAGACTTAGGTTATCTTCATCCAAATATTTTCTTAAATAAAAATGCAAAAAAAAAACTTTAAAACTAGGTTAATTTCCATTTAATATTTATTTTTCTCAATTAAATTTAGATCTATTTATATTCTTAACAAAAAAAAAGATTTTCTTGGTTTACTTAGAATTTTCCTTAGGTTCTTAGACGTAATAATATATTTCGCGCGCGTTAATTTTATTCTCGCATTTTACATAAATATTGTAACTGATTATGGATGTAATAGTTTTAGATTTAAAATTCTACACTTTACTTCTTACACTTATAATGTATCTCTCCCAAAGCCGTGTAATAGCTTAGGATTTATTTTTCTGCATTTTATTTTCCGCACATTTATTGCTTTATTATTTTACTATATTATTGTTAGTAAATAGGCGTGTATGGAAAGACTGTAAATTAAAACGTTAGCTAACCTAACAAAAAGACAAAAAATAACTGAATCTCAACACATATGCACATATGCACCTCTAGGGTATCCCCGATTCGGTTTCCTTCGGAAAAACAATCGTGTCCCTCGAAATAGGGACACTTTAGAAAAGACCCGTAAATCAAAAAGATCATAGTCCCTCGATGACCCTACAGTTGCCTTTCAGTAAATGATCTAGTCCCTAAACTAAATTTCTAAAGTGTCTCCATATGTTGCCTTTATGACTGTAAAGCGTCCCTTTGATTGTCCCTCAACATTCAATGATAAGGATACCTACTCACTAATCGTAGGATAGCATTGTCTAAAGGAAAAGAGGAAAAGAACGACCCTTTTCGAGTAACAAAGTAGATAGTTGTTAGAAGTTTGCTCAAACATTTTACACTTACACAAAAAACTACTTTTAGAAAACAATTTCAAAACACTTTGTATACTTTCTCCACTATCCCGAGAAACATTACAAAGTTTGTCGTACTAAGGCATTTTTCAAAAAAATTTCAAACACACCAAGCACAAAGGTATTTTAAAATGAGCAAACCTATGAGAGCCCGTGGAAAACCACGGATGGAAAGGTTACTAACACCTTCCATTTCCATAATCTATCCCCCTTACTCAAAAAAATCTCGAAAAAGGTCTTTTTTTGTTCTTTTCACCCTTTCCTTTGTTGGATAAAAGAAAAGACGGTGACGGCTCTTGCTTACCGCAACATTCGCGAATACAAAACACAAACCAGTATTAAACAGTCGGTTCTGCCACCGTATCACAGAACTGGAGACTCTGCTGGGGAACATGAAAAGTGGGGTTTACCTTAGAGTTACTTCATTTTTAAACTTCTTTTTTGTGATTTGTTTGCTTTACTTTTGAGGGTTTGTTTGGGTTGTTACTAAAAGATCCTACACCCGGATCTGGGGCACCTTATTAGGTAAGTAGCAATAAATCATGAAGGTTGTACAACATAGACCGATACAGACGAAGTGGTGGCTACGTTAGCGCGCTACTCTGGATTGTACTAATGTTCCTTGAGTAAGTCGAGGATAACATTAGGCTTCCTCATAGTCTCACTAAGTGCTACCTAACCTTTAGAATCTTTAATTGACTCATCCTAGCCATTAGGAAGTAGTGAGATAACCGGCTTTGGTTCCGACCGAAGATTGGTTGATACTCGATACAACACTCATTGAGACTGGACTTTCGGGATTTTTTTGCCGCAATACTTCGGCGCGGAGCTGAAACAATTTCTGAAGGGAAGGTCAGTGATATTGAGGCTCCTTAGAACCCGATTACTATTAATAGGACAGGTTGAGCCAACTGAACATTCAAGAGGGTACTTACCTTAAAACCTCGTGCAAGCCTTTGAACCTAAGGTCTATTGTGTGATTTGCTTGTGTTTATCTGTGATTTTTAGCATAATCATGACATCATAAACATCATGACATTCATATATACTAATCATTTCAAGGACCTGTTGGATTTACCTCTTTGTTGTTTTGTAGGATATGAATTCAGGTCGCAGAAAAACCATCCGGATTCACTTCACATAAGTTCCTCCCAAGCTCAAGGAATTAGTCTTGAAAGTTCCCAAGGACTCATCATTCCACAAAAGACATGGTCACTTACTCAGTTTGGTTACCACCGGATTTGATGAAGGTTTGATGAGTGTCTTATTCCAGTTCTTCGACCATAAGCATCATTGCTTCATGTTTCCCGATTATCAACTGGTGCCTACACTGGAAGAATTCTCTAAGTTACTTGGTTTGCCTATATTGGAGCGAGTACCTTTCACTAGTTTATAACGAGACCCGGCTTCTGAAGATGTTGTCATAGCTTTTCACTTGAAGTTGTCTGACACTGAGTCCAATTGGGAAAAAAGAAGTGAAGTTAAGGGTCTCCTTGCAAATTTTCTGATGATGAAAGCCCATATTTTCCTGGATGCTATGAGTTATCATGCCTTCGAAGATGTCTTAGCCCTCTTGATCCATCGGTTGGTCTTGTTTCCTAATTCAGATCAACTTATAGATGTGAATGCCATCAACATTTTTCTTGTCCACAATTTGGTTCCAACATTGCTTGGGGATATCCTACATTCTCTCTATACCCGTACTCTGAAGAAGCGAGGAACTCTCATGTGTTGCACCCTTCTTCTATATAGGTGATTATTTCGCACCTTCCTCGATCAATAATGCATAATGATTTAGTCTTAAGGTGGAGTCAAAGACTAAGGTCTCTCTCTTACTCCAACATCCATTGGTGTCCTCGCTCTCAAGAAGACATCTCTTTTATTGATCGCTGTGGAGAATTTCCTAATGTGCCACTCCTTGGAATTAGTGGAGGCATCACATACAATCCTTCTTTAGCACTACATCAATTTGGCTATGCACGGAGAGATGGTCCACCGAATATGCTCATCCAGGGTATTATGCTCAACTACTCAGATGATTTGCAAAATTACCGTCAGAGGTTCATCCGCGCTTGGGGCATTGTTAAGAAGACTGATAGTAGGAATTTGGGACAAAAGAACTCCATCCCTCTGGAACCTTACCTCAAATGGGTATGAGCTCAAGCCCAAAGTCTTATGATGTCATACGATGCCATCTTACTGGTGATCTTGGAACCTATTGTTCAAGGGGGCGAGTACCGTATTATTCTCCATCCTGATATGCCAACCAACTTCGAAGAGTTGCAAAAGTCTTGGATCCAGCTCAAGGGAGAACGAGATACTTTTGAGGCTCAATTCTATGCAAGTGAAAATAAGGTGCTGGAATTAACAAAGCAGCTTCATGAAGGGAGGAACCTCAACACCAAGAGGAAGCGCCCATGGGAGACTTAGGAGTTTAGAATTTCCTTTCATTGTTTATCCCTGTGTAATCTTTTTGTTTCTTTAAAAAAAATTGCTAATAAAAGGTTTTGTTTCTTGTTTTGTTTAAAAGAGCTTAAATCCAATAAGTTCCTTGAAAACATTGCATAAGCATATCATGCATCTCATTGCATAAGCAGGTCTCAAAGTAGAGTTCTCATCTTCTTCGTTGTTTATTTCAGCAAATAAAGAAATGGCTCTTGAATAAAATATCAAGGATCTCCATGTGCAAAATGCCCAGTTCCAGCAAATGATAGTGGCTCTAGCGAAAGGGAAAGAATATCTAAAAACCCTCATACTGAAGGATAAAAAGAAAAATCCAAAGAAACCAGCTGGTGTGGTGAACTTGGGAAGAAGGATTAGAGGACCAGTGTGGCGAGCTTCTGAATTGGTAACTTCATCAAAAGAAGGAGACAATCAGGAAGAAGAGACGAGAGAAGAAGACCTCAGCCCGAAGGAATCCAATGATGAATCTGACAATAATGAGGAGCAGTATCCTCCTGCTGATGAAAAGTACAAACATATGGAGGATCGTCTGAATGCAATGGAAATCCAGAAGGTACGGGGGCAGGATTTTGAAGAGCTGGGTTTGGTTTCTGGGGTTGTCATCCCGCAGAAGTTCAAGGTTCTGGTGTTCGCTAAATATGATGGGGTCTCATGTCCCAAGATGCATCTCTGATCTTATGTGAGGAAGATTTAGCCTCACACTGCATACAGGGACTTATGGGTCCACTTCTTTCAAGACAGTCTATCTGGGACTCAACTAGAGTGGTTCTATCAGCTGGAGGGGACCAATATTCATAACTGGGAAGACCTGGTTGCTGCTTTCTACAAGAAGTATCAGTATAATGCAGACCTTGCTCCCACCCGTACGCAACTCCAAAGTATGTCTATGGGTTCGAGTGAAGGTTTTAAAGACTATGCTCAGAAGTGGAGGGACTTAGCAGGAAGAGTCCAACCCCCTGTCTGATAGGGAGTTAGTGGATATGTTTTTGGGAACCCTATTTGGTCTGTTTTTCAATCATCTGATTGGAAGCTCCTTAGCTGGCTTTACTGAGTTGATTTTGACGGGAGACAGAGTGGAAGCTGGGATTAGAAGTGGCAAGATTCAGAAGGATTCCTCTTCAAGTGCGGGAAAGAAACCTTTCGTAGGAAAAAAAGAGGTCAGTGCTATTTACAATCAACGAAATCAGGGCAGAACCAAGAACCGTCCAATGGTAGGGGCTGTTATGATATCCAAGCCCGCAGCTACGCAACAATGAAATAATCATCCTAGAGCATAAAGACCCGTAAGACAATTCACTCGGATAAATATGACTTTGTCTCAAGTATTTCCTCATCTACTGAAATCCAATCTGGTTACCTTGAGGGAAGCTCCCATGAATCCCAACACCGCATCTCCTCACTACAACCCAAATGTTCACTGTGCTTACCATTCATAAAGTCCAGGCCATGATACAAAAGATCGTTGGGTTTTGAAAAATAAGGTTTAAGACCTTATTGAAGCAAAGGAGATTGAATTTGACGCTCCTGAGGTTCCCAATGTTATAACTGCTCCCATGCCCAAGCACGACCGTGGTGTTAATGTTGTTGACAATGATACATTTGTTACTTCTGTTGAGGAACTTGTTACTCCTCTCATGACTGTTAAGTGGAATTTGTTGCAAGCCGGTTTATTTTCGGGTTGTGGTGAAGATTTCGGCTTGTGTTTATCTCTACCGATTGGTTGCTATTTTTTGAAAGCAGGTGTTCAGCGCCTGATGGATGATAAAGAGATTCTATTTAAAAGGACTCCCGTCATAACTGTTTCTTGTAAAGATGTTTCAATTATAACCATTTCCGCCAATCCTCCCAGGGTCTCCACCAAAAGACCCGTCAGGATTACATCTGTTCCAAAGTTGGCTCGCCTGATTATCATTATGCCAGGGCCAATCCCATACTCCTCCGATAAGGCTATTCCCTGGAACTATGGGACTGACGTCTATTACCATGGCGTCAAGCAAGACCTGTTGGCTGCTAAAGACCAAGTTTCTGGAAATACTGATCCTTACATTGGTAACATCGTTGGGACCAGCAAAATAACAAGAAGTGGAAGAGTGTTCTCCCCTGAGATTTCTCCTCCAAAAGACATTACTATTCCTGTGATAATTCCTACTGTTGTTCATGCCGATAATACCACCACAATCCCTGTGATTACCCCTATTTCCACCCCTATCACCGAGTCGATCGGGACTCTGGGCAAAGACATATTGATTGATCCTGTCCAGACGAAGGCACATTCAGAATCCATTCCATAGGCTTCCAAGAAGGAAATGGAAGAAATCTCGAGGATAATAAAAAAGAGTGACTACAACATGGTCGAATAGCTGGGGCAGACCCCTTCTAAGATTTCCATGTTAGCCCTACTATTATACTCTGAAGCTCATGCAAAAGCTTTGGTGAAATTCCTCAAAACTTCCCATGTGCCACAAGAAACCTCCGCTTACCAATTTGAAGATTGTGTGGCCAGTTTTACGGCTGATAATGGTTTGGGTTTTTCTGATGCTGATCTAACACCCAGAGGAAGAAAACACAATGATGCGCTGCATGTCTCCATCGAATGCAGGGGCACTACTTTGGCCCATGTTCTAGTAGATACTGGTTCATCATTGAAAGTGCTGCCCAAGAAGGCTCTGGACATATTAGACTGTGAAGGTTTGACCCTGAAGCCCAGCAACATTGTAGTGAGGGCTTTTGATGGTTCGAAAAGAATGGTGCACGGGGAGGTGGACATCTCTATCAAAGTTGGTTCTCAGACCTTTTAATCCACCTTCTACATGATGGACATCCGACCATCTTATGCTTGTTTGTTGGGTCGCCCTTGGATCCATGGGGCGGGAGATGTCGCGTCCACTCTGCATCAGATGATGAAGTACCCGGTGAAAGAAAAGATTGTCACGGTACATGGTGAATAGGAATGCATGGTAAGCCACCTAAACTCTTTAAGGTATGTGGAAATGGATGGCGAGTTCATCGAGACTCCTTGTCATAACTTCGAAGAGGTGCCCCAGACCATGGCTGCAACTGAGACTGTTACCAATCCTCCGAAGATCACTAGACCTCCCTTGAAAATGGCTTCTCTCAAGGACACCAAAACAGTTATTGAAGAAGGTGGGTATACCATTTGGGGCTAACTCTCTGACATTCCATACAGATCTGATAAGTTTGGCTTGGGTTTCTCTTCAGGGGCTTAAAGGGTTGTTCGTCATGCTCGTACTATAGGACCTCCCCTACACATCAGCAACCATGGGGTCAATGCTTTAGAAGACAGTGATGGTGACTATGACATGGATGGCTGGATCTTCCCTACTACCAATGGTGGATCCAGTAACTGGATGGCTAAACACTTTGTACTAATTACTTTTATTCAGAAGTAATTGTCTTTTTTGTTTTCGGATATGTAATAATTAAACAATATAAATTTTATGGCCATTTGTCTTACCCGGGGCACAATGGTTTATTTGTGAAGGTTATCATGTTTCAATCTCATATGTCATTAATAAAGCATTGGACGTTTTGCATACAAATTTTGTGCTCTCTGTTTTTCTTTTCTGCTTTTTACTTTGTCCATACAGTTATGCTCTTACATACACTGACGTATGAAACTGCAGATCCATATCCACTTTGGATCCCATTGATAACGGTTTTGCTATTGCCGGTTATGATTTTGAAAATTCGATCAACCAAGTCGAGGACGAAGGTGAGGAAGATTGTGAGGTACCCGGAGAACTTGCCAGGCTGTTACAACAGGAAGAGAGGGCTATACAGCCTCATGAAGAGCCAGTTGAGACAATAAATTTGGGCACAGAAGAGGACAGAAAAGAAGTCAAGATAGGTGTAAACTTGGAGCTTGGTGTCAAACAACCGCTGATACGGATGTTGCATGATTATGTCGAGATTTTGCTTGGTCATATGAAGTCATGCTAGGGCTAGACACGGATATCGTGGTTCATCGTCTCCCGACTAAAGAAGACTGCCCTCCAGTAAAGCAGAAGGTCTATCGTATACGTCCTGAAATGTCAGAGAAGATCAAGGCAGAAGTGATGAAGCAGTTCAACGCTGGGTTCTTAGCTGTCACCTCTTATCCATAATGGGTTGCTAACGTAGTTCCGGTGCCTAAAAAGGACAGCAAGGTACGGATGTGTGTGGACTACAGAGATTTAAATAGGGTGAGCCCCAAGGATGACTTTCCGCTTCCCCACATTGACGTTCTGGTTGATAACACCGTGCAGCATAAGATCTTTTCCTTCATGGACGGTTTCTCTGGTTACAATCAGATCAAGATGGAACCTGAGGACATGGAGAAGACAACCTTCGTCATACAATGGGGCAATTTCTGTTACAAAGTGATTCCATTTGGATTGAAGAATGCTGGGGCAACCTATCATCATGCTATGGTAGCTTTGTTCCATGAAATTATTCACCATGAGATAGAGGTCTATGCTGATGACATGATAGCCAGGTCTCAAACTGAGGAAGAGAACCTTGATCATCTACAAAAGATGTTTGATAGGTTGAAGACATACAAGCTGAGGTTAAATCCGAACAAATGCACATTTGGGGTAAGGTCTGGTAAACTCCTAGGCTTCATTGTCATTGACAAGGGTATTCAGGTAGACACTGTAAAGATAAAAGCTATACAAGAGATTCTGACTCCTCACACTAAGAAGGAAGTTAGAGGTTTCTTGGGACGCCTAAATTACATTGCCAGGTTCATCTCCCATCTAACTGCTACTTGTGAGTCAATCTTCAAACTCCTGAAGAAAGATCAAGTAGTAAAGTGGAATGACGAATTCCAGACTGCCTTCGAGAGAATCAAGGAATACCTTCAAGAGCCTCTAATTCTGATGCCGCCAATTGAAGTAAGACCTTTGATAATGTACTTAACAGTGTTAGATAATTCAATGAGGTGTGTGCTGGGGAAGCATGACGAGTCTGGCCGAAAAGAGAATGTGATATACTACCTTAGCAAAAAGTTTACCGACTATGAAACAAGATACTCACTGCTCGATAAAACTTGCTGCACTTTGGCATGGGCTGCTCGTCGACTGAGACAGTATATGTTGACCCACACTACTTTGTTGATATCTAAGATGGATCAGATCAAGTACATCTTCTAGAAGCCCGCTCTCTCCAGAAGAATAGCAAGATGGGAAATGGTCCTGACTGAATACGATATTCAATACACAACCCAGAAAGAAATCAAGGGAAGTGTATTAGCTGATCATTTGGATCATTAGGCTGTGGATGACTACCAATCCATGAACTTTGAATTCCCGGATGAGAATATTATGTTGGTGACTGACTGTGAAGAACCTGGATCGGATGAAGGGCCTGAGAAAGGATCCCGATGGACTATGGTTTTTGATGAGCTTCCAATGCACTCGGCAATGGCATTGGTGTTGTAATTATATCTCCCGAGGGTTGTCATACTCCTTTCATCGCCAGACTATGTTTCAATTGTACCAATAATATGGCGGAGTATGAAGCGTGCATCATGGGTCTGAAAGCTACTATTAACCTGAGGATCAAGCTCTTGAGTGTTTTCGGAGATTCGACTTTGGTAATAAGTCAAATCAAAGGAGAGTGGGACACGAAGCACCCTAATCTCATCCCTTACAAAGAACATGTGCTGACGTTGCTTCCACACTTTGAAGAAGTTACCTTTGAACATTTTCCACAAGAAGAGAATCAGTTAGCTGATGCGCTAGCTACTATGTCATCTATGTTCAAGGTCAGATGGGACAATGAGGCTCCTCATTTCACTATTGAGAGGTTGGATGAACCAGCATACTGCTATGAGATTGATACTGAAGAAGTAACAGACAAACATTGGTTCTATGAAGTGAAAAGGTATCTCGAGGTTTAAGAATATCATGTGGAGGCATTTGTCAATGATAAAAAGTTTCTGAGAAGTTTCTCTGCAAAGTTCTTCCTCAGTAATGGAATCCTCTACAAGCGCAACCACGACTCTACTTTACTTCGGTGTGTAGACAAGAGCGAAGCAGAGAGGATTATGGAGGATTTACACGAAGGTACCTTTGGTACCCACCCTAGTGGACACACCATGTCTAAAAGATCTTGCGGGCAGGATACTATTGGTCCACTATGGAAGCAAATTGTTATCAGTATTCCCGAACTTGTCATAAATGCCAGATCTATGCTGATAAAGTGCATGTACCTCCGGTTCCCTTGAACGTCTTAATGGCTCCCCAGCCCTTTGAAATGTGGGGCATTGACATGATCGGAGAGATTAGACCTACTGCTTCCAATGGACATCGCTTCATCCTATTGGCCATTGATTACTTCACGAAGTGGGTTGAGGCTGCCTCTTTTGCTACTGTTACCAAGAATGTTGTGGCGCGGTTCATCAAGCATAACCTTATTTATCGGTATGGCATTCCAGAGAGAATCATCACAGATAATGGTACAAATATCAACAATACTATGATCATCGAACTCTGTAAACAATTCAAAATCCAGCATCATAATTCTTCCCCTTACCGGCCGAAGATGAATAGCATTGTGGAAGCTGCTAACAAAAAAATTAAGAAAATCATACAGAAGATGACGGTGACATACAAAGACTGGCATGAGATGTTACCATTTGCTCTTTATGGTTACCGCACCTCAGCACGTACGTCAACAGGGGCAACACCTTATTCTCTGGTGTATGGTATGGAGGTTGTCTTACCTATTAAAGTCCAGATCCCTTCTTTGAGAATCATGAAGGATGCATGTTTGAATGAATAGGATTGGATCCAGACTCGACTTGACCAACTGAATTTGATTGATGAGAAAAGGCTTACTGTTGTCTGTCATGGTCGGATGTACCAAAAGCGAATGATCAAGGCTTTCAACAAAAAGATCAGACGTCAGGTATATCAAGTGGGTGATCTAGTAATCAAGCGCATCATACTGCCACAAGGTGATCCCAGGGGCAAATGGACTCCCACTGTTGTACCCCAAAATTTTCCCTCCCATATTCTTCAAAGTTTGTCAAGAATCATCTTCAAATGGTTCAAGATTTCTCAAGGGTTGCACAGTCAAACATCCTCCTAACACAATCAAAATTAGGGTTTTGGCTCTTGCAAGGAATTTGTGGTTTTCAGTGGTCCAATCAAGTCCCATGTGCCCATATGCATTGTCAAGTATCTACATATAAAGTCTCAAGACTCACAGCATCAAATTGCACAGTCAAAAGCCCTATTTGGTTCATAATCAACTGCATGGGCAAAATGGTCATTTTACAGTCAAAAGTCAGAATTTTTGGTCAACATCTTATTTTGAGCCCACAATCATCATTTGATCAAGTCTTGATCATGATTCCACAAGCATAGCTCAAAAATCATCAAGATGCCAAAGGTTACTATTTTTGGACAGTAGAAAAGTCAACTGTATATTGACCAGGGCATAACTTTTTCATGGTTCATAAGAAAAATCCCATCCAATGCTCATTTTTAAGGGGATGACATTTCCTACAATCCATCTTCACACTCCAAGTCCAAGAAATGCTCTCACAGAAAGTTATCAATTTCTACATTATAGGTCAATTTCAAAAGTCAACAAAAATGCACTTTAAGTCAAAGACCATAACTTGATATTGGTAAATCCAAATGACATGGGACCAAAGGCATTGGTTAGAGGACTCCAAGACCTTTCCAAAATGTCCAAGAACATGTTCATAGGATCCAAATTGAGCAAGATATGCATTGGAGAAGTTGGGAAATTTTTGTGAATTTGCAAAAGTCAACTTTGCTTAAAACACCTCATTTTTGCTAATGGGCCTCAAATTCTTTCTTGAAACTTTGTCCAAGGCCTATGCACGACCCATTGAGATAAAATTGAGTTATTTTCTTATTTTTATTAATTAATTGGATTTTTAATTGATTATTAATTCATTTAATTCATTTAATTATAGGAAAATACCAAGATATGTTTTTTTCAAATCTTTTGTGAAGCAAATAAACTCAGGGCAAGCTGGAAAATTCGTGCATCAATCAAAGAGACAAAAATCTCCATGTTTGGCAAGTTTTATCAATCAAAAAGATTGAAAATTATTTGATTTCCAATCAAATATTGAAACTTCAATACAATGGATTTCTTGGCAAGATTGTACCCTAATTACATGCTACTATATATGCTGAACCTAACCCTAATGTTGTTAACGTGAAAAACTGCTGCAGAAGCCATATGCAATATTGAAAAAAAGTGGAAAAAACTCAAAACTGTTTTCAGTGTTCTAGGGTGAATTAAGGACTTTTGTGGATCCAAAGACATTGTTGGGAGCTTCCTGAACGATTTGCAATCAGTTTCCAGTTTCATAGCTCAAGAAATCTCCACAAACAGTCACACAGTTTGGTTACTTTTTCCATAATCGTAATTCAATATTCATGCATTATTAATGATATTTTTTGTGTGTATTGGATTGCTAGAACCTTTCTGAAGCTAATGGTATAGGTGGATTGCATTATGGTGCCCTGAAACGCAAATCACCATTGGAGAATTCTAGGTTTTTCAAGCTTCAAAATTAGGGCTTTTCAGGTCCGGTAAAATTAGAACCTTCAACGCCTATGGTTGAATTCGTCAAGGCCAGAGGAATCCAACACCATGCTCGCGCCCTATTTATATAGCTTACAGACCTAATCGCTATTTTTTGCCATGCTATTTTGTGGGGGTTAAAAACCCCCACTATCTCTTTATTCTTTTGCAGGAAAACAAAGAAGATGAAGGACGTGTTCCATTCTGGTTGGTCCATTCAAATAATCAGCGTGCATTTTGTTGTTCCCAGCATACGCGTTGTTTTTAATATATTATTTTCATTGCTTGTTATAATTACAAATACAGGCACATGGTGTAGTGGTTGTTGCGCTGTCCAAGGACCATTGGGACCTGGGTTCGATTCCCAGGTCCCCCAAAAGCTCCATATTATTTTTTCTAACATGATTGCATGCAGCTTCCTGAACGTGTTCCATCATGCACTCCAGGCATCATCATGCCATGTGGCCCCAATCAACAATCCAAAGGCCAAAAAAGTGATGAACACCATGTTCTCAGTCAACACAGGCGTGGACAACCAGGAAGGTCAACAAGGCTTGAACGTTATTGGGCCTAAAATCTGCAAATTCACCTCCATACATGGGCCAACACCCCTCCTGGTTTTACTATTTCTTTTTTTTTGTTTCTTTTCCTTTTTAATTCTTTTTAGTTATTATTATTATTATTTAATTAACTAACAAATTATTTTCATAATAAATGCAGATAATATAAAAATTGTAAATATTTTTATTATTTATTAAATTCACTAATTATTATTCTGGTAAATAAAATGTAAATTAATTAAATTAGTTAAATTAGGTTAACTTTAATCTTTTTTTCATAATAAATAAAATAAACTTAGAATTAGCGTTCTCTTGACTTTTAATTTCTTTTTATTTTTATTTTTATTAAAACTTAAAAAAACACAAAAACATTTTTTTCTTTTAATTAAAAAATTAATTAGTTATTAGGTTTAATATTTAATTGCAAAAAAGGACCAAATTGCTTTCTTTTCTCAAAAAGGGTCAAAACCCTAAGGACGTCCTGATTTAATTTCTTCGCGCATTACTATTTTTTAATCGTATTTATGTATCTGTTTCCGAGGATGTAATAGTTAATTAGGATCTTTTACCGCTTTCTTTACTTTTCTCGCATTTATTTTCAAAACGGGTTTTTTGTTTTCAGCGATGTATAGACCCGCGCCTTGTAATAGCGTAGATTTACCTTTCCGCAATTTATTTTCCGCACTCTTGACTGTTAATATGCATGAAAGACTCGTATGACAAATAAAATCAATCTGTAGCTCACAAATGCATGTTCAAAGATAAATATAAACTGAAACAACACACATGCACATGCCACTCCTAGGGTACGCCTCACTGGTTGCCTCGACGTGGTCGTCAAGTATAGGGTGTTTTAGAGGTCTCCCTCCTGTCTACGATCCAGTTGCCTCGAAACGGTTGCCTCGGATAAAAAGGATCTAGGACATTAGGGTTACCGCTAAGGTGTCCTACTATTGCTTCGGTGACCACACATTGTCCCTCATAATCGAATTGACCCGAATACCTCCAACGACGGTGCTACCTACTTCTCAATAGTGGGATAGTACTGTTTAAAGGACTCTTACACAGCCTAATTCCTTAGAGTAGGTAGATTTCTCATAGGTACTTGCTCTCTCAAACAAACAAAACAACTTTTCGCACTGACACTTTCAAAAAGTTTTCAAACAAATTTTTCATACACTCTTGAGGACAAATACAAGAGTTACTTATAAATTTTTCAAACGAAACTTTTTCAAAACCCACGCACACTTGAAAAGCAAACATCTTTTGAAAACATAAGAGCAAGTACCTAAGAGCCCGTGGATAACCACAGATAGAAAGGGTGCTAACACCTTCCCTTTCTATAAATCTACCTCTCGAACCGAGAGACATCTCGAATAAGGAATTTTGCTGTGCTTTTGTCCTTTCCATGTTGGAGAACATAAAAGACGGTGGCGACTCTTACTTACCGCGACATTTCGCGAACCAGCTTTAAAACAGTCAGTTCTATTTCCACCGATCACAGAACTGGCGACTCTGCTGGGGAGAATTAAATAGTGAGGTGTACCTTAGGATTAGACCACTCTTGTTTTCAATTGCTTGCTTTGTTTGCTTT
Source organism: Vicia faba (assembly GCA_948472305.1). Classification (NCBI taxonomy): domain Eukaryota; kingdom Viridiplantae; phylum Streptophyta; class Magnoliopsida; order Fabales; family Fabaceae; genus Vicia; species Vicia faba. The sequence goes on from OX451738.1 coordinate 498,118,427, forward strand.
AAAATTGTGGGCCTGTCTTGGAGTTTCATAGATCCTAACTCGGATCTGGGGGATACCTTTTAGAAAGTAGCAACAAACTGTGAGGGAACTGTGCGGGGTATACCGATACGGTTGAAGCAGTTTGCTACGTTGATGTGACACTTTGATGAGTACCGGTAACCCTTGAGTCAAGTCAAGGAGAGTACGGGGCCGCCGCGTGGTGTCGTGAAGCATCAACTGACCTTAGGAACCTTACTTGACCATCCTGGCCTCTTTAGGGGTAGTGAGATGACCGACTTTGGTGCAGTCCGAAGTTGGTAGATACTCGATACTACACTCATTGAGGGTTGTTTTCTTGGAATATTTTGATCGCCAGTTCAGTGGCTAAATCAAAACAATGAACATAGAAAACAATCCAATGATATTTAGCTCCTTAGAACCCGGTTACTTTTGATAGGACGGGTTTTGAGCCCACCAACTTCAAGAGGGTAGTACCTAGACCTCATGCTGGCCTAAACTCTAAGGGCTCTCTGTGTGACTTGTGTGCCTTCAAACTTGACTACTTGCACATTCTTATTACCTAACACATGAGTTTCTTGCAGGGTTTGTTTACAGTCCTTAATCTGGGCTCATAACAGGGTTTACTTACATCACTCCATGCATAGCATAACATCATACCATCATACCATTGCATACATATTGCATAAGGATTAACCCATTTCAAGGATCTCAAGGGTTTGTGATGCAGGTCATGATGAATCCAACTGTCTAGCAAGGGGCAAAGGGGATTTATTTTCCTCTAGCCAAGGTTGATAACTGGAGTCAGGAGCTATGACCCACTCAATATGGTGAGCCTTGATTCTTGAAGAAGGACTCTCAACAATATGCAGTGCCTTCCATCAAGCTACAAAATGCAAATTCTAACAATTTTGTTGTTTACCCCGCGAGATCCTTGAAAATATTGCATGCATACATACACATCATTGCATAACAGGTACCCTTGTTACAGGTCACTTACCTTCTTCACTGTTTATTTCAGCAATGGCTTCCCAACAAGAAAACCAGGATCTTCATACTCAAGAGACTCGGTTCGGGGAGATCCTCCTAAATCTATCCAAGGGGCAGGAAGAGCTGGGAACACTCCTCATGGGGACTTTGGTTAGGAACAGTCCTGAAGATGATAAAGACTAACGGCTGAAACGTCTGCAAGCTAAGGTAGATACAATGAGAACCCAGATGCTGGGGCAGATGGCTCTCATTCAAGACTTAGCTCAAAGACAAGAAGAGCTCAGGGTTCTCGTCAACCAACTGCTTCGGGATAACCAACTGGGGCAAACATCTAAGGTTGAAGATCCAGTCATCATTAAATTCCCTTTGAGACAAGAAGACAAGGGAAAAGCTCCTCAGTTTGCTTCAGGGTCACTAGTCCAGCATCAACCTCGCCAACAGCAACAGGGTAATTGGCATAAGAGAAATACGACTAGAAGACATTTCTTGGAGACTGGTATACCATCATCACTAATACTGAAACGTTTGTTGGAGGTCAAGCTGATTGCTTTAAAGGATCCTCCTAAGAGTCTCAACATAACCTCCCTAAAGTACAATCCTAATGAAAGGTGTGCCTACCATTCTGACAGTCCTGGACATGATACTGACGATTGTTGGAGCCTGAGGAACAAGATCCAAGACTTGATCAACGGAAGGGTGCTAGAGTTCATGCCGGGTGGTAAATTGAAAATCTTCTGCTGAGAATCTTCCATCTGAGATGATTAGTTCAAACTAAGAAACTTTTGTTCATTCGAATGTTCAAGTTGTATTTTTATTTGCTTGTTCAAACATTTATTCATGTTAAACGTTGTTATTTCATTAATGCATTACACATGTCTGTTTTGAAGTAATTATGTTCACTATGCTTAAAACTGCTTTCATTTTTTGATGTTCAACTCTCGATTGATAATTCTAAGCCTCTTGAGGGAGGATGACGAAAACGATACTACGATCTTCACAGTATGCTTTTGAACAGACCCTGCTGATGAGGTACATGCATTGTTTCAATTCTTAAACACTGGAGTTATAAGGAAGATAATCCCTCGTCAACCCCTTCGAGCCAAAGAAGTAGGAGTTTTTCTTTTCGAAAATTAAAACCCTTAATCATAACCTGGGGCAGGGTAGTTTTCTCAGCTGATCCAAATGCACAACAAGTAGCATCAAAGGAGTCCTCCAATACAAAAGACAATGATGGTTCCGAATAATCATAAAGACAGGCAGTCATTACCAAAAAAAAACTAAAGCCCATTAAGTCAAAACCTATGAAGGAGACTTACAAAACTGGGGCATCCTGCTGACTGTAAACGCAAAAAGAAACAGTTCAGGCAAAAAACAGGGATAGCAAAATCAAAAAAGAAAGAGGTCCTGCAAACCCTCAACAAAAAAAAGAAATGACTGCCTATTCAAAATGAATTGTCAACATCCGAACCATCACCGGAATATCAGGACAAAGACTCAAACAAGGTCTAATGCATGATCAGCTGAGTTTAGGATTGAAGAACATCACGAAGAGCGGGTGGGTACAAATAAATTTTGAGCCTTTATCCTTTGTTTCTTAAACCGTGAACCAAGCCACGTTATAACCCTCAAAAGTCCTAGCTGAAGCATGGGTTAGTTCAAAAGCATACTGTTACAAAAGGTATCCTGACTCCTTAAGGCTTGCTGTAAAATACTGAGTTGACATCACATTTTTACAAAAATTCACTTGTTTTACTGAAAATGCATTTTCAAAAACTTCAAGACATAAGTTTTGCATTCTTAAAATAACATTGTTTGCATATGACTATTTGTTCGAACAGCAGAGAACTTCTCACGAAGAATAACTAGTGAATAAAAGCACTTCCAACCAAGGGGAAGACATGATCATTGTCCATCATCTGGGGCAGTCCAGTCAAGATTCAGAGAATCTCTCAAATGCCAAAGAGCCAGGGGCAGATCTCCATCTGAATCAACTGGGGGCATTGAACATGAATTCCCGCAACGAATCTTGCATGATCAGACATCTTCTGGTGGTATAGCAACACAATGCTACCGACAGTGACAACTTCCTGCACTCTGAGAGCATGGACATAGTCGGAAAAAAATACTACGCATAATCAAAGACCCACTAGGTTGACACACCTATGCAAAAATAAGGGCTTCCCGGCGAACCAAAAGGGTTCGAGCAAAAATAAGGGATGAAATGAAAAAAATCTGTACACCTGGCAAGTCGAAAACCTGAAAAGGCGGCTTGGGAAAAATGGGTATCCCGGTGGGCTGAAAACCCGAAAGGGCGGTCCAGGCAAAAATTAGGGATTAAAGCGTACGACTATGTCTCGTCATCTCGTCAATTGCCTACCAAAAGAAGATTTGTCAATCGGCAGTTGTCAAGCACCTCCACAGGTACCTTCTCCCACAGAAACTGGTGCAATAAGAATTGTCCAAACTGTACGAGCTGCTCTGTCCCCCAGGTCCAAGTAAGATTCGGCTGAAGAACATGACCAAGATACCTTCACTCCCCGCAGAGTAAGACAGGATTCATCAGTACTCTCCCCAAGCAGATTTGGTCTCCCATCAGCCCCGAAAAGGCACAGTATCTCCAGCAAGTCAGCAACACTCTCCCCAAGGCAGAGTTAGTCTATTGTCAGCCTTAAGGAAGTTGGGTATCCCCAGAAGATCTCCACATTCCCCAGTGCAGTCCAAAAGTTTCCCCAGGAAATTTGAATCAATCTCCCCAGTAGGTTTTGGAAGCTTATCCCCAGTAGATTCTGGAAGCTTATCCCCTGCAGAGTACGAATGCATCTCCCCGGCTTTATTCAAAGGATATTCCCCACCAGGGTCTAACTAGGTTATCCTCAGCTAATTACAACGGAAAGATCATCCTCGGCGAAGTTCTTCCTATCCCCCAGCGGAGTTCATCAAAATTCCTCCAAAACATATCAACGGAATCCCCAGCGGAGTTATCATCAACATCTCAGCGAAGTACCTCTCTTCCCCATAGAGTAATTCCCCGCAGAGTAATCTCTTCGCCAGGTTTATTCCCCAACGGAGTCATCTTCTCCCACCGGTTTATTCTTGCAACCATCATCCCCAGTGGAAACGAAGAACTCTACTCTTTGATATCAGCCCAGGATTCAACGAACTTCCCGACATTCGTCAAGGATTTATTTTCCTAGACGAAAATACATTCATAAACATTTCACATTTTATACATCCTGCTTACATACATGATAAAGTGCATACGACACTATCTCATTTGTTTTTGAGAACATCATGACATCGTGCATTTCATACATCATGACATTGCATACAACTGATGTTTTGCCTTTTCAGGAAAAAGGTCAATCCAAAGATGATTACTATCAACTGTCGCAGTTCCAGATTCGATACCTGTATCCAGCCAGGGCATATCTGTAGACGACCAGTTCCAGATTCGATACCTGTAGCTAGCCAGGGCATATCTGTGAACGATTGATTGTGGATTCGATACCTATATCTAGCCAGGGAATATCTACGTTAAAGAGATTAAAGAGATAGCTGGGAAATGCTCCAGATATGGATGTTGTTCTTTTGCTTATTCAGATTTTCTCTTCAGAGATAGCTTAGAGATGCTCCAGATATGGATGTTGTTCTTTTGCTTATTCAGATTTTCTCTTCAGAGATGGCTTAGAAATGCTCCAGATATGGATGCTGTTCTTTTGCTTATTCAAGAATTTCCTTTCAGATATAGCTGGGAGATGCTCCAGATATGGATGTCGTTCTTTTGCTTATTCAGATTTTCTCTTCAGAGATGGCTTAGAAATGCTCCAGATATGGATGCTGTTCTTTTGCTTATTCAAGAGTTTCCTTTCAGATATAGCTGGGAGATGCTCCAGATATAGATGTTGTTCTTTTGCTTATTCAGATTTTCTCTTCAGAGATAGCTTGGAAATGCTCCTGATATGGATGCTATTCTTTTGCTTATTCAAGAGTTCCCTTTCAGATATAGCTGGGAAATGCTCCAGATATGGATGCTGTTCTTTTGCTTATTCATATTTTCTCTTCAGAGATGGCTTAGAAATGCTCCAGATATGGATGCTGTTCTTTTGCTTATTCAAGAGTTTCCTTTCAGATATAGCTGGGAGATGCTCCAGATATGGATGTTGTTCTTTTGCTTATTCATATTTTCTCTTCAGAGATGGCTTAGAAATACTCCAGATATGGATGCTATTCTTTTGCTTATTCAAGAGTTTCCTTTCAGATATAGCTGGGAGATGCTCCAGATATGGATGCTGTTCTTTTGCTTATTCAGATTTTCTCTTCAGAGATGGCTTAGAAATGCTCCAGATATGGATGTTGTTCTTTTGCTTATTCAAGAATTTCCTTTCAGATATAGTTGGGAGATGCTCCAGATATGGATGCTGTTCTTTTGCTTATTCAGATTTTCTCTTCAGAGATGGCTTAGAAATGCTCCAGATATGGATGCTGTTCTTTTGCTTATTCAAGAGTTTCCTTTCAGATATAGCTGGGAGATGCTCCAGATATGGATGATGTTCTTTTGCTTATTCAGATTTTCTCTTCAGAGATGGCTTAGAAATGCTCCAGATATGGATGCTGTTCTTTTGCTTATTCAAGAGTTTCCTTTCAGATATAGCTGGGAGATGCTCCAGATATGGATGTTGTTCTTTTGCTTATTCATATTTTCTCTTCAGAGATGGCTTAGAAATGCTCCAGATATGGATGTTATTCTTTTGCTTATTCAAGAGTTTCCTTTCAGATATAGCTGGGAGATGCTCCAGATATGGATGTTGTTCTTTTGCTTATTCAGATTTTCTATTCAGAGATAGCTTAGAGATGCTCCAGACCCGGATGTTATTCTTTTGTTTATTCAAGAGTTTCCTTTCAGATATAGCTGGGAAATGCTCCAGATATGGACGCTATTCTTTTGCTTATTCAGAGTTCTTTTCAGAAATGGCTTAGAGATGCTCCTGACCCAGACGCTATTCTATTGCTTATTCAGATTCAAGCTCCTAAAGATAACTTAGATATGCTCCAACCAGGGATGTTATTTTATTGTTTATTCCAGATTTCCCTCCAGAGATGGCCTAGAGATGCTCCAGGCCCGGATGCTATTCTATTGCTTATTCAGATTTCCCTTCAGAGATGGCCTAGAGATGCTCCAGATCCGGATGTTATTCTATCGCTTATTCAGATTTCCTTCTAGAGATAGTTCAGATGCGACCCAGATTTGGCGACATTCCGATACTTATTCCAGATTTCTCGAGATGCTCCATCCCGGATGCTATTCTATTGTTTAGTCCAGATTCATTCAAAAGACAATCCAGATACGATCCAGATTCAGATGACATTTTGTCACTCGTTTAGACACAGTATGGATATACCCCAAACACGGCGGTCATTCTACTATTTATTCAGACGTCAGCAATTAGATATGGACTAGATATGCTCCAGACATGGAAGCCATTCTACTTCTTATTCAGGCTCAACTATCCATTACACTTCCAAATGGCATCTATAAGCCCATTCCCGACAAGACTCTGTCACATCTCCAGATGGCATCTATAAGCCCATCCTCATATCCATTATATCTCCAAATGGCATATGTAAGCCCATTCCCAACATCACATTGCTGATATTCTACTATGTGAGTGCAAATTTCTGGGCACTCTAGTGTTCAATCATCTTCCACCTTCGGATCACGAAAGGCACGCAAGCCAATCTACATCCTCAGGTCTAAGAAGATTGAACAGGGGCAACTGTTGTACCCCAAAATTTGCCCTCCCATATTCTTCAAAGTTTGTCAAGAATCATCTTCAAATGGTTCAAGATTTCTCAAGGGTTGCACAGTCAAACATCCTCCTAACACAGTCAAAATTAGGGTTTTGGCTCTTGCAAGGAATTTGTGGTTTTCAGTGGTCCAATCAAGTCCCATGTGCCCATATGCATTGTCAAGTATCTACATATAAAGTCTCAAGACTCACAACATCAAATTGCACAGTCAAAAGCCCTATTTGGTTCACAGTCAACTGCAGGGGCAAAATGGTCATTTTACAGTCAAAAGTCAGAATTTTTGGTCAACATCTTATTTTGAGCCCACAATCATCATTTGATCAAGTCTTGATCATGATTCCACAAGCATAGCTCAAAAATCATCAAGATGCCAAAAGTTACTATTTTTGGACAGTAGAAAAGTCAACTGTATATTGACCAGGGCATAACTTTTTCATGGTTCATCAGAAAAATCCCATCCAATGCTCATTTTGAAGGGGATGACATTTCCTACAATCCATCTTCACACTCCAAGTCCAAGAAATGCTGTCACAAAAAGTTATCAATTTCTACATTATAGGTCAATTTCAAAAGTCAACAAAAATGCACTTTAAGTCAAAGACCATAACTTGATATTGGTAAATCCAAATGACATGGGACCAATGGCATTGGTTAGAGGACTTCAAGAACTTTCCAAAATGTCCAAGAAAATGTTCATAGGATCAAAATTGAGCAAGATATGCATTGGAGAAGTTGGGAAATATTTGTGAATTTGCAAAAGTCAACTTTGCTTAAAACACCTCATTTTTGCTAATGGGCCTCAAATTCTTTCTTGAAACTTTGTCCAAGGCCTATGCACGACCCATTGAGATTAAATTGAGTTATTTTCTTATTTTTATTAATTAATTGGATTTTTAATTGATTATTAATTCATTTAATTGTAGGAAAATACCAAGATATGTTTTTTTCAAATCTTTTGTGAAGCAAATAAACTCAGGGCAAGCTGGAAAATTCGTGCATCAATCAAAGAGACAAAAATCTCCATGTTTGGCAAGTTTTATCAATCAAAAAGATTGAAAATTATTTGATTTCCAATCAAATATTGAAACTTCAATACAATGGATTTCTTGGCAAGATTGTACCCTAATTCCATGCTACTATATATGCTGAACCTAACCCTAATGCTGTTAATGTGAAAAACTGCTGCAGAAGCCATATGCAATATTGAAAAAAAGTGGAAAAAACTCAAAACTGTTTTCAGTGTTCTAGGGTGAATTAAGGACTTTTGTGGATCCAAAGACATTGCTGGGAGCTTCCTGAATGATTTGCAATCAGTTTCCAGTTTCATAGCTCAAGAAATCTCCACAAACAGTCACACGGTTTGGTTACTTTTTCCATAATCGTAATTCAATATTCATGCATTATTAATGAGATTTTTTGTGTGTATTGGATTGCTAGAACCTTTCTGAAGCTAATGGTATAGGTGGATTGCATTATGGTGCCCTGAAACGCAAATCACCATTGGAGAATTCTAGGTTTTTCAAGCTTCAAAATTAGGGCTTTTCAGGTCCGGTAAAATTAGAACCTTCAACGCCTATGGTTGAATTCGTCAAGGCCAGACGAATCCAACACCATGCTCGCGCCCTATTTATATAGCTTACAGACCTAATCGCTATTTTTAGCCATGCTATTTTGTGGGGGTTAAAAACCCCCACTATCTCTTTATTCTTTTGCAGGAAAACAAAGAAGATGAAGGACGTGTTCCATTCTGGTTGGTCCATTCAAATAATCAGCGCGCGTTTTGTTGTTCCCAGCATACGCGTTGTTTTTAATAAATTATTTTCATTGCTTGTTATAATTACAAATACAGGCACACGGTGTAGTGGTTGCTGTGCTGTCCAAGGACCATTGGGACCTGGGTTCGATTCCCAGGTCCCCCAAAAGCTCCATATTATTTTTTCTAACATGATTGCATGCAGCTTCCTGAACGTGTTCCATCATGCACTCCAGGCATCATCATGCCATGTGGCCCCAATCAACAATCCAAAGGCCAAAAAAGTGATGAACACCATGTTCTCAGTCAACACAGGCGTGGACAACCAGGAAGGTCAACAAGGCTTGAACGTTATTGGGCCTAAAATCTGCAAATTCACCTCCATACATGGGCCAACACCCCCCCTGGTTTTACTATTTCTTTTTTTTTAGTTTCTTTTCCTTTTTAATTCTTTTTAGTTATTATTATTATTATTTAATTAACTAACAAATTATTTTCATAATAAATTCAGATAATATAAAAATTGTAAATATTTTTATTATTTATTAAATTCACTAATTATTATTCTGGTAAATAAAATGTAAATTAATTAAATTAGTTAAATTAGGTTAACTTTAATCTTTTTTTCATAATAAATAAAATAAACTTAGAATTAGGGTTCTCTTGACTTTTAATTTCTTTTTATTTTTATTTTTATTAAAACTTAAAAAAACACAAAAACATTTTTTTCTTTTAATTAAAAAATTAATTAGTTATTAGGTTTAATATTTAATTGCAAAAAAGGACCAAATTGCTTTCTTTTCTCAAAAAGGGTCAAAACCCTAAGGACGTCCTGATTTAATTTCTTCGCGCATTACTATTTTTTAATCGTATTTATGTATCTGTTTCCGAGGATGTAATAGTTAATTAGGATCTTTTACCGCTTTCTTTACTTTTCTCGCATTTATTTTCAAAACGGGTTTTTATTTTCGGCGATGTATAGACCCGCGCCTTGTAATAGCGTAGATTTACCTTTCCGCAATTTATTTTCCGCACTCTTGACTGTTAATATGCATGAAAGACTCGTATGACAAATAAAATCAATCTGTAGCTCACAAATGCATGTTCAAAGATAAATATAAACTGAAACAACACACATGCACATGCCACTCCTAGGGTACGCCTCACTGGTTGCCTCGACGTGGTCGTCAAGTATAGGGTGTTTTAGAGGTCGCCCTCCTGTCTAAGATCCATTTGCCTCGAAACGGTTGCCTCGGATAAAAAGGATCTAGGATATTAGGGTTACCGCTAAGGTGTCCTACTATTGCTTCGGTGACCACACATTGTCCCTCATAATCGAATTGACCTGAATACCTCCAACGACGGTGCTACCTACTTCTCAATAGTGGGATAGTACTGTTTAAAGGACTCTTACGCAGCCTAATTCCTTAGAGTAGGTAGATTTCTCATAGGTACTTGCTCTCTCAAACAAACAAAACAACTTTTCGCACTGACACTTTCAAAAAGTTTTCAAACAAATTTTTCATACACTCTTTAGGACAGATACAAGAGTTACTTAGAAATTTTTCAAATGAAACTTTTTCAAAACCCACGCACTCTTGAAAAGCAAACATCTTTTGAAAACATAAGAGCAAGTACCTAAGAGCCTGTGGATAACCACGGATAGAAAGGGTGCTAACACCTTCCCTTTCTATAAATTTACCTCCCGAACTGAGAGACATCTCGAATAAGGAATTTTGCTGTGCTTTTGTCCTTTCCATGTTGGAGAACATAAAAGACGGTGGCGACTCTTGCTTACCGCGACATTTCGCGAACCAGCTTTAAAACAGTCAGTTCTATTTCCACCGATCACACCCACGTACGAAGGTCCATTTGTAATTAAAAGCATATTTCTGGTTGAGCCATGATTCTAACCACCATGGATGCTGACGACCTTCCTCACCCTGTGAATGCGGACATAGTGAAAAGATACTACGCATGAATAAGGACCCGCTATGTTGACTGGCCTAGGAAAAAATAAGGGTATCCTGGAAAACCAAAAGGGTTCGGGAAAAAGTTAGGGATAAATACAAAAAAATATGTACACCCGACAAGTCGAAAACCTAAGAAGGCGGCTTGGGCAAAAAAGGGTATCCCGGTGGACCGAAAACCCGAAGGGGCGGTCCAGGCAAAAGTTAGGTATTTAAAGCGTATAACTATGTCCCATTGGATCACCTTGCGACCAGACTTCAGTATCAACTATAAAGCTCAAATGGTACCGATCAATCCAGTCAGCTTCAGACAGGTAGCAAAGTGATGAGACGCTCAAAAACATAAGGGCAATAGCAGAATTGAAACTCGATGGGATTATTACACATAGTTGTTTTCTCTTTGTACACTATTATGTATAGTTTTCATTTCCACGACGGTATTCTCCTACTAGAATGTAAGTCTTTTGTACAAAAAACGCCTATTATAGGCAAACTTCAAAATCAATGCAAATCCTTTCTTTGAAAGTACGAAACTATTTGTTTTCTATTTTTCTGTTTTGTTTTGCAAAATCGTCCAGTGGTTTTTTTTACATATGCATTTTAATATGATTACTGTTTACAAATACTTGCATAAGAAACAGAATGAAAGTTGCTAATGACTTTAAGAAACGGGGAAAAGTCTAAAAAAGCCATTTGTAGTCCCGACAATTACTCTTTCCAGCAGGTACAAGGGCAGAGACATCTTGAGACGAAGTCACCGCTACATCCTTAACATACGACCTAGTGATGTGTATGTTCCCCCACAGAGTGGAAACAACCAAAATTTTAATCTCTTCTTCCCCAAACAGGAATTACCTCCTCCAGAAAAAGTTCCCTCAGAGAGGTTAACTCAAAGATCTCTAGCTGAGTTTTACAAATCTCAAATAGTTTATAAAGCCTTATCCCATTGAAGAGTTCATTTCTCTAGCCGCGAAAGGGTATCCCCAACAAAGCTTATTTCTCTACATCGGTAAAATCTTCCAACAGAGCATCTTGCTCCCCATAGAGTCATTCTCAAGCAGGAGTCGAAAATCCCCGTCAAATCATCTTCGCTCATCATCCCCAGCGGGAATGAAAGAATCACTTTCCTCATCTACCAAACAGCAGTCTGGGATTCATCTTCCCAGTAATCTCCAGCAGCAGTCAGGGATTTATTTTCCCATACTAGGAAACATCGCAATAGCATCCCATATTCATACATCATGGCATGCGCATATATATTGCATATAAGTTAATCTCATTTATTTTGAGAACATCATTACACAATGCATTTCATACATCATGACATTACATACGACTAACTCTTTACCTTTTCAGGAAAGATCAAATCAGTAAACACCATTGACTACTTACATGACCTAGTAGTCTTCTCAAAAGCTACGTCTGACGAAGGGCCATTTCAGCATTTTCCTCAAAAAGATATTCTCAAAAGACCTTTCTCTGGCTCAGTTAAATCGACACTAAGATTTTTCTGATTTCTATTCCAGTTAAAGTCAACTCAAGACCTTCCTCTGGTTCAGTTAAATCGATACTAAGATTTTTCTGATTTCTATTCCAGTTGAAGATAATCCAAGACCTTTTTCTGGTTCAGTTAAATTGACACTAAGATTTTTCTGATTACCATTCCAGTCAAAGTTAATCCAAGACCTTTTTCTGGTTCAGTTAAATCGACACTAAGATTTTTCTAATTTTTATTCCAGTTAAAGTTAACTCAAGACCTTCCTCTGGTTCAGTTAAATCGATACTAAGATTTTTCTGATTTCTATTCCAGTTGAAGATGATCTAAGACCTTTTCTGGTTCAGTTAAATCGACACTAAGATTTTTCTGATTTCCATTCCAGTCAAAGTTAATCCAAGACCTTTTTCTGGTTCAGTTAAATCGACACTAATTTTTTCTAATTTCTATTCCAGTTAAAGTTAATTCAAGACCTTCCTCTGGTTTAGTTAAATCGATACTCAGATTTTTCTGATTTCTATTCCAGTTGAAGATAATCCAAGACCTTTTTCTGGTTCAGTTAAATTGACACTAAGATTTTTCTGATTCTTTTCCAGTTAAAGAAAATTCAAGACCTTTCTCTGGTTCAGATAAATCTCTCTGAAGATTTATTCTGATTCTTATCCAGTTAAAGATAATTCAAGATCTTTCTCTAGTTCAGATAAATCGCTCTAAAGATTTATTCTGATTCTTTTTCGATATATACTTTCTCCATTTCTATTAAATCGACCCTAAGATTTTCTGATTCTTATCCAGTTAAAGATATTATAAAGCCTGGAGTCCGACCAGATAGAAGTTTATTAATTATTATGAAGCCTGGACCCGACCAGATGATAGTATAACCGATGACACCAAAACCTAGATTCGACCAGATAATGGTATACCTCATATTCAAGTTAAAGCCTTGACCCGACCAGATAACAGCTTAATTTCTTCACACCACTGAAGCCCAGATACGACTTAATAACAGTTTAATATCTACAATTACTGTGAAGCCTGTAACCAACCAGACAGCAGTTAATTTCATATTCCCCAGTAAGTCGCTGTGAAGCCTAGAATACAACCAGATAGTAGTCATTCTTATTATCCTCAGCAAGTATCTTTAAAGTTGGGATCCCGACCAGATAACAGCTTGCTTTCGTCTCTCTAATCAAGAGATAACTCCCCAGTAGAGTAATGGACAACTGAAGCTCCTAGACTCTATTCCCCTAAAACATTCCCCAGCGGACTCCTCCGCAGACAGCAGGAACAGGAATCCCCACAAAGAGACTTCTTATGAAGTCAACATCTATTTTGGATGGCATCTCTAAGCCCATCTCTGACGACTCTTCGTCATGTTCTGTGGATGGAATCTTTAAGCCCATCTCCGACGAATCTCCTTCATATTCCTTGGATGGAATCTTTAAGCCCATCTCCGACAGTCATTTGTCATCTTTTCCAAACGGCATCTGTAAGCCCATTCCCGATATTATTCACCAACAATATCACTTCGGGCGAGTGCAAATTTCTGGGCACTCTAGTGTTCAATCATCTTCCACCTTTAGATCACGAAAGGCAGACAAGCCAATCTACATCCTCGGGTACAAGAAGATTGAACAGGGGCAGCTGTTGTACCCCAAATTTTGTCATCCCTTTTTGCTCAAAACATACCCATTGAGGTCCCCAATTTGCCCAAGGATGATCAAGAATTGACCAGACAAATTCTCCTCCTAAGGCAATGAACCTCTAACTAGGGTTTCAATTTTCATCATGATGTGTAAGCTCCAATGGTCTTAGATGTTTTCCATGGTACTAATATGTCCTCAAGATTATCCATGCAAAATTTCATGCCTTGCATAACAAGTTTGCTCAGTCAATTGCTCAAATGCTTGAAAATCAACTATGTTAGGTCAAAAGTCAACTATGGCCTATGTATAGTCAAACTTCAATATTTTTGTTCAACATCAACATTTGGAAGTGATATAAATCATTTTATAAATGGTTGATCATGATTCCTCATGAAATGCTCTTAATTCATCAAAAGTCAAGAATTGCTAAATTAGGGTTTCTATATGAGAAGTCAACCAAACTTTGACCAAGCATAACTTTCTCATACTTTATCATAAATTTTCCCACCAAAGCTCATTTTGAAGAGAATCCCATCCCATACAACTTCTCTTCGGCCCACAAGTTCAAGAGATTCACCATTTGAAAGATATAAGCTCAGACATTAAAGGTCATTTTCAAAAAGTCAACAAAAGCTACTTTTTTCCAAGACCTTTTACATCAAGATAAAATCTTCAAATGCAAAATTGATAAAAAATAAATATTGAAGTATACATCTTGGGCTTTCCAAAAAGTCAAAGATAATAATCATGAGATAAAGGTTGAGCAAGTTATGGCTTGCCCAAGTTGGGAAATTTTGGAAAATTCAAGAACGGTGCATAGAGCAAATTGGAACTTTTGAAGCAATGGCTTATTTTCTTAGGCCTCAAACATATTCCTAAGCTTATAAAGGACCTATAATTTCATTCTTATCTTGACTTGCATTTTTTTATCTATTTTGTTCATATTTATTTTGTTTTTATTCACATAAATACAAGATAAATCATATAAAATAGTAAATGATTGGATCATGACCATTGGGATTTTATTTTGATTTAATTTCAGGCCCACAAATTCGTACAAAGAATGACCAGGTTCATTCAAGCATGGAAAGGTCAAGATTTGCAAATATGGAAGCCTTTAAATTGGTTGGATTTTGACATGAAAGCATAGCATTATGACTTGATTCTTTCCATGTTATATTGTCTCCTCTATCTACACTATAAGTACAACATTCTAACAAGCCAAATGGACACGAGAGGACTGTCAAGAAAGACATAAAAGATTGCAAAAAACCAAAAAATTGTCAAGCTTGAATTTCAGTTTCCAGCCTGCTTTAGTCCCAAGCAAGCATCCTAATTCACTCCTAGAAGTTCCCTGAAGTTTTTCCAACCGTTACCGGGCTTTGAAACAACCAAAACGCATCACCAACATCTCACGATTTGCGTTTTTTTTCATTCTTAATTTGTTTGATTAACATAAACACATTTTAACCATGCATTACTGACTATTCTTGTATTTGCAAGTTATCTGTATGTTTGGATTGGGTTTTTGATGCAGGGATCGAGTATTACCATTTTCAGGGTTTCAAGCTTAGAATTGGGGTTTCTGGAAATATCCAAAATTAGGTCTAACCAAGGGTCTCTTTGTGCTCAGGAGGTTGAGGCCAATTAATCCATGGCCTCACAATGAATTTATTTTGCGTATTGTTTTTTTTTTAGTTGCAGGTGCTATAGTGGCAGGAGAAAACTGTCACTATAGGTCTCGTTATCTAAGACGACGGAAGGTGGAAGAAGATAATGCGTGGTCGTATCCCATTGGCCAGTTCAAATGAAGCACGCGTTTTATTTTTTTATTTTTTAATAATCACTTATTTTTTGCATTATATTCTTTTTGTTGTGTTTGGTATAACAATTGAGCTTCCAGCTCAATTGGTAAGACAAGCGTGCGTTTGAGGGAGAGGACCTGGGTTCGAATCCCAGGTCCAGCATTTTGTTTTATTAACATTTATTGATTGCAGATCCCATGTGTACCAGGCTTACTTAGCGCATGATGTGGTCTTCAATCTGGACCATCAGCTACCAATGAGGGCAAATCCAACGCTCCTGGGATGCTCCTCTATGATGGACCTCCCAGGAGCCAGCAACACTGAATTAAGCCAGCCTTTGGGCTCTTGCTAATGGGCCTAGTGAAATTCAGATTCAACACCCCCCTGTTTGCTTAGACATCCGGCCCAAATCCCTTTATTTTTCTCTTCTTTTTTTTTCATTTAAGTTTTTTATCAAGTAATATAAAATCAAAAAAATAATAACAATAATTAGACTTAGGATTATTTTTAAGTTTGTAAATTAATTAGATTAATTATCTTGACTTATTTTTATCAATTTAAAATCAACTAGACATAGATTAATTTAATTCAAATATTCTTCTTAATAAAAACCAAAAAAAATATAATAGACTTAGTTTTATTTCTTAAATTATTTTTAATTTTTTAATTTAATTAGATTAATTATTTTAATTTTATTTTATTAGTTTTAAAATAAATTAGACTTAGGTTATCTTCATCCAAATATTTTCTTAAATAAAAATGCAAAAAAAAAAACTTTAGAACTAGGTTAATTTCCATTTAATATTTATTTTTCTCTATTAAATTTAGAGCTATTTATCTTCTTAACAAAAAAAAATATTTTCCTTGTTTACTTAGAATTTTCTTTAGATTCTTAGACGTAATAGTTTATTTCGCGCGCATTACTTTTTTTCTCGCATTTTACATAAATATTGTAACTAATTATGGATGTAATAGTTTTATATTTAAAATTCCGCACTTTACTTCTTACACTTATAATGTATCTCTTCCAAAGTCGTGTAATAGCTTAGGATTTATTTTTCTGCATTTTATTTTCTGCATATTTATTGCTTTATTATTTTACTATATTACTGTTAGTAAATAGGCGTGTATGAAAATACTGTAAATTAAAACGTTATCTAACATAACAAAAAGATTAAAAAAAAACTGAATCTCAACACATATGCACATATGCACCTCTAGGGTATCCTCGCTTCGGTTGCCTTCGGAAAAATAGTCATGTCCCTCGAAACGGGGACACTTTAGCAAAGACCCGTAAATCAAAAAGATCATAGTCCCTCGATGACTCTACAGTTGCATTTCGGTAAATGATCTAGTCTCTAAACAAAATTGCTAAAGTGTCTCCATATGTTTCCTTTATGACTGTAAAGCATCCCTTCGATTGTCCCTCAACCTCCAACGATAAGGCTACCTACTCACTAATAGTAGGATAACATTGTCTAAAGGAATAGAGGAAAAGAACAACCCTTTTCGAGTAACAAAGTAGATAGCGGTTAGAAGTTTGCTCAAACATTTTACACTTACACAAAAAACTACTTTTTGAAAACAATTTCAAAATACTTTGTATACTTTCTCCACTATCCCGAGAAACATTACAAAGTTCGTCGTACTAAGGCATTTTTCAAAACATTTTCAAACACACAAAGCACAAAGGTATTGTAAAATGAGAAAACCTCTAAGAGCCCATGGAAAACCATGGATGGAAAGGGTGCTAACACCTTCCCTTTCCATAATCTACCCCCCTTACTCAGAAAATTCTCGAAAAAGGTCTTTTTCTGTTTTTTTCACCCTTTCCTTTGTTGGATAAAAGAAAAGACGGTGGTGACTCTCGCTTACCGCAACATTTGCGAATACAAAACACAAACTAGTATTAAACAGTCGGTTATGCCACCGTATCACACTCACCCTTACTCTTTTGGTTATTTTCTATGTTTCTCACTCTTTTCTTCCTTTAATCTTTTACAAAACATTTTCTTTCAAAAATATTTTTTAATAAACCATAACATAAAACCTTTTTTTTAATAAACTCAAATAATTTAATTTTAGGTTAATTTAATTTTAGGTTTTCTTAAATTTAATTAATTTAATTTTTGGGTTTTTAGTTTAATCAAATTAATTTTAGGTTTTATTCGATCAACCCTAATTTGATTTTTTTAGGTTTTCTCAATTAATTTAAAATCAACCTAGAATTTAGGGTTTTTCTTAATTAATCAATTATTTTTTTTAATCAATAAAAAAAATAATTAGACTTTAGGTAGATTATCAAAAAAAAATTATCATACGATTTTCTCCTTTTTCCACTCCGCGCTCTTTATTACTTTCGCGTTAGTTTTTTTCCAATTATATAATTGCTACGGTTTGTAATAGTTTAAATTAGGGTTTTACTTTCTATTTCGCCTGTTTTTACTATTTTGTACCCTTGCTTCCGAAGCTCTATAATAGCTTAGGTTTACTTTTCGCACCTTTAATTTCCCGCATTTGACTGCTTTCCTTATTATTGTATAGTAACTAGGCATGTATGATAAGACATAAAAACGAACGTAGCTAACCCTAAATACAAGATTAATAACGGAACTGAACCATTTGCACACACGCACCTCTAGGGTAACCTCACTTGTTGCCTCGGAAAATGGTCATGTCCCTCGAATGTAGGGATACCATTAGCAAAGACCCTCAGTTAAAATCATCATAAAGATCATAGTCCCACGATGTCCCTCGAGTTACCTACGAGAAATGATCTTGTCTCTCGATGTTGCCTATGAATATATGATGACAGACCCTTCAAATTTCTAAGGTATCCCTACATGTTACCTTCTATAACCATAACGATGACCCTACGCCTGTCCCTTCACATCCAACGACAGGGCTTCCTACAAATTAATGGTAGGATAGAACTATCTAAAGGAGGAGGAAAACAACACGAAACACTTTTTGAGTAAGGTAGAATACTGTTAATCGCTTGCTCACATAAAAACAAAACATCTTTTTTTCACAAACACTCTTCTGAAACATTTTCAAAAACAAACGCTTTGTATGCATTCTTAACTGATACAAGAATCATTACAAAGTTGTTGTACTTAGGAATTTTTCAAAATATTTTCAAACAAATCACACTTAAAGAAAGTTTTTCAAAAGTGAGCTAAGCGATTAAGAGCCCGTAGATAACTACGGATGAAAAGGGTGCTAACACCTTCCCTTTTCATAACCTACCCCCCGAACTCAAAATTCTCAAAGGTATTTCTTGTTCTTTTCACCTTTTCCTTATTAGATAAAAGAAAAGTCGGTGGAGACACTTTCTGTCTGCAACATTTGCGATAAAATGCAAAACCAAGACAGTTCTCCCACCGTATTACATGTTCCCTAATGATATAAGTCATTTTCCGCCAGAATATAAAGTGGAGTTTACGATCGACTTGGTTCCTGTAACTAGTCCGATATTGATGACTCCATATCATATGTCAGCATCTGAGTTGAAAGAGATGAAGAGTCAACTTGAGGATTTTCTTGAGAAGAGGTTTATTCGTCTGAGTGTGTCACCGTAGGGTGCACCTATTTTTTGAGTTAAGAAGAAGGAAGGTTCTATGAGGTTATGTGTGGATTATAGACAGCTGAATAAGGTGACTATTAAGAATAAGTAACCACTTCCGAGGATTAATGATTTTATGGATTAGTTGGTTGGTGCATGTGTGTCTAGTAAGATAAATTTGAGGTCTGGGTATCATCATATTCGAGTTAAGGCTGAAGATATTCAGAAGACTGCTTTTAGGACGAGGTATGGTCATTATGAGTATTATGTGATGTTGTTTGGTGTGACCAATGCACCTGGTGTATTTATGCAATACATGAATATAATTTTTCATCAGTATTTGGATCATTTTTTTGTTGTGTTCATTGATGATATTTTGATCTATTCAAAGAGTGGAGAGGATCATGCGGAGCATCTGAGGATTATTTTATCTATGTTAAAATAGAAGAAGATGTATGCAAAACTTTCTAAGTGTGAGTTTTGGTTGAAGGAAGTGAATTTCCTTGGTCATGTGATTTCAAGGGGTGGTATTGATGTTAATTCGTCGAAGATTGATGTTGTGTCTCAATGGGAAGCTCCAAATTTTGTTTTTAAGATTAGAATTTTTCTTGGTTTAGCAGGTTATTATCGAAAGTTTATTGAAGGTTTTTCCAAGTTGGTGTTATCATTGACACAGTTGATTAGAAATGGTCAAGCCTTTATTTGGACTTTGCAGTGTAAAGCTGGTTTTTAAGAAATTAAGAGAAGGTTGAAAACTGTTCCTATTTTAATTTTACCGAATCCGAAAGAACCTTTGTAGTTTATTATGATGCTTCTTTGTTGGTTTTAGGAGGTGTATTAATGCAAAATCAGAAGGTTGTGGCTTATGCTTCAAGGCAACTTAAAGTTCATGAGGGGAATTATTTGACGCATGATTTAGAGTTGGCTGCAGTTGTGTTTATCTTGAAACTTTGGAGGCATTATTTGTTTGGATCAAGGTTTGATGTTTTTAGTGATCACAAGAGTTTGAAATATATGTTTGATCAGAAAGAGTTGAATATGAGACAAAAAGATGGTTGAATCTTGAAGAACTATGATTTTGGTTTAAACTACCATCTGAATAAAATGAATGTTGTAGTTGATTCTTTGAGTAGGAAGTCTTTGCATATGTCGATGTTGATGGTGCAAGAGTTGGATTTACTTGAGCAATTTTGGGATTTAAGTTTACTTTTTGAAAAGACTTCTTCTGGTGTTAAACTTGGTATGTTGAAGCTTACTAGTGGCATTTTAAAGGAGATTCGAGAAGGTCAGAAATCTGATTTGAGTTTAGTGGATCGATTGACGTTGATCAATCAAGGTCTAGGTGATGATTTTCAGATTGATAAGAATGGTATTATAAGGTGTCATGATAGAGTTTATGTTCTTGATGTGGGAGATTTGAAGAATAGGATTCTTTATGAAGGACATCGTAGTGGTTTGAGTATATCGTAGTGGTTTGAGTATTCATCATAGAGCTACTAATATGTATCAATACTTGAGGAAAATATTTTTATGGTCAGGTATGAAGAAAGATATTGCAGAGTTTGTGTATTCATGATTGATTTGTCAGAAGTCTAAGATTGAATATCAGAAATTGTTTGGGTTGTTGCAATCATTATTCATTCCTGAGTGGAAGTGGGATAGCATTTCTATGGATTTTTTTTGGGTTTTCCAAGGACTCTGAGTAATTGTGATGTTGTTTGGGTTATTGTGGATAGATTGACAAAATCTTCTCATTTTGTCTCGATTTGGATGGATTATCCGATGAAAAAGTTTACTAAGTTGTATATTGAAAAGGTTATGAGTTTGCATGGTGTTTCATCGAGTATTGTTTCCGATAGATATATGAGGTTTACTTCGAATTTTTAGGAAGGTTTGCAAGATGCTTTGGGTACGAAGTTGCATTTGAGTTTGACGTATCATATACAACAGATGGTCAGACTGAGAGGATGATTCAATCACTTGAGGATCTTCTAAGAGCTTGTGTATTAGAGCAAGGAGGTGCTCGGGATAGTTACTTGCCTTTGATGTATTTTACTTATAACAATATTTTCCATTCAAGTATTGAATAACACCGTTTGAGGCTTTTGTATGGACGGTGGTGCAGGACGCCTTTGTGTTGGTATGAATCTGGTGAGGGTGCTGCGGTTGGACCTGAGATAGTTCAAAACACTACAGATAAGATTAAGATGATTTGAGAAAAGATGAAGATTTCTCAGAGTCTTCAGAAGAGTTATCATGATAAGAGGAGGAAGATGCTTAAGTTTGATAAAGATGATCATGTATTTCTAAGGGTTACTCTGGTAACTGGTGTTGGTAGAGCTTTGAAGTTGCATAAATTAATGCTGCATTTTATTGGTCCTTATCAGATTTCCCAGAAAGTAGGTGAAGTGGCATATAAGATTGTTTTCCACCGTCACTTGCTAATCTCCATGACATGTTCCATGTGTCTCAGTTGAGAAAATACATTATGGATCTATCTCATGTTGTTCAATTAGATAATGTGCAAGTAAGAGATAATTTGATTGTTGAGACATCACCTATGCGGATAGAGGACATAGAAGTGAAGAAACTCTTAGCTAAAGAGATCGCTTTAGTGAAAGTGGTTTGGGGAGGACTGTCATATGGTAATGTGACTTGGGAGCTAGAGAGTCAGATGAAGTATTCGTATCCCGAGTTGTTCGTTTGAGGTAATTTTCAAGGATACAAATATTTTAAGTGAGGGAGAGTTGTAACACCTTGATTTTTATTTGCTATTATTTAATTATTTTATTAATTATTATATTAAATAGTAATTGATTTAATTATGTGACTTAGTGAATATTTGAATTATTTGAATATATGTGTTATTTGAATAATTAGAGTTATAAGTAAGAATAGTAAATAATTAGAATTGGGTGTTATGTTATAATAGAATGGGTAAGTGGAATTAGGTCCATTAATGAAATAAAGTAGTAAGAAGAGAAATTAGAATTAGTGTTGTCATAAAATAAAAACAAAGAAGAGAAGAGAAGAGAAGAGAAAAGAAGAAGAGAAAGAGGAGAAAAGAGGAAAAGTTAAGATGCAACCTTAAAGACTCTATAATCAAGGTAAGGGTGAAAATCTATGTTATTATGAGAGTATATGATGGATAGTAGCATGTAATAGGATTGGGTATGTGAATTTTAGATTTTGAATCACCCAATTTGATTTAGGGATTTGAAAATTAGGCTTTGGAAATCTAGTTTTTAATACAAATAGTTCCCCTATGATGTATACATGTTAGAATATATTTATTTGGTGAAAAATAAGCATTAGAACATGATTTGGGGGTAAAATTCGTAACAACACAGAATTTTTCTATAGCAGAATTTTTCTACATAATTGGAAGGGCGCTTAGCGCGACCTATGGTGCTTAGCGCGGGTGACTGGAAATGGAAAAATAATTTATGCATGAATGAGATTGGGATCTTTTATGTTATGATTTATCATTGATTTACATGAATTTTAATAATTTATTCGATGTATTTTAGATTGGTTTTGGATGAGTTTTGATGAATACATGATACTTGATTTTAGTATAATGTATGTTGTATTTTGGTAATTGTTGAAAATAACATTGGTTGACTTATATGCTATATGTTGTTTATGAGCTGTAATGATGGTTAATACTATGCAAATTTATTTTAATGATTTTATATGACAACATGATAAATGTATGTTTTGTGCAATTGTTGGTGGATAATTCAATGTATTGAATTATTATGATATGCTTGGATGATTAAGATTGTGAGATGGTCTTAATTGCATATGTTTATTAGAAATTGCACATGCATTCATGGGGAGATTGAACTTCGGTTGGTTTCTTTGATCCTTTTGTATGTATGACGGTGTTTGAATATATCATGATTTGTATCTAATTGCTATATGTTATAATGGTGTTGAGACGATTTATATTATGAGATTGTGTATATGTGATTGATTTGCATGAATGATGTATGTTGTGCAATGTTGTGAAGATAATTTAAAATGTGTTAAATTATGTGATGAGGTTTTGTGATGAGTTCTTGAGAATTCACATGTACAAGCATCACTTGTGTCAAGAGGCAAGGTTTGGTAATTCTGTGGGATTTATTGACTTGTCTCAAATCTAACGACGAATGGGGTTTGAAAGCTTAAGGCTGAATCGGGCTCTTATTGGTGGTTATCTGTCTTGGAGATGTGGACATGATAGAACTGGTAAGGATAACCTTGGTACCACATGTATAATGCATTTGAGTTGCATTGAAGTCACATGTGTCGATGTGAATTGTTGATTTATTGTACATTATGTGATGTCGGTGTGAATGTTGTGGTTGGTGCGAAATTCATGATGATTTGAATGAATGAGCTATGTTGTATATGAGAATATGTATGATGATTTATGTTTATTCCAAATGCATGACCATGTGATGTGAAGTGTGGTGAATTCTATCGTTGTACGTATGTTTTACATTGCTTATGATTATATATTTTCATAATGATATAAATTTTCACCCTTCTATTGGAATGATGTTTTATACGACATCGCTCAGGTACTGGAGATAGAGGTGCTTCTTGCCAAGATTAGAGGAGGATCTAGATCTTTATTTATCTACTTATTCCTAGATAGTGAGTCATTGCTCTCGCCTATGTAACACGGGGGATATTTGAACTCATGTTTAATTTGTTTTGGGAGATATTTGTTATTACTCTCTTTTATTTGGATATGTATGAGATTATGTGATGTTTGGCCTCAGTGCCTAGTACTTATGATATGATTTTAAGTATGGGATTTCAATCATTTATATCTTTATGTTGAGATAATTATTCCACTGAGAGATGCATATTTTGTATTGATGTATGAAACGTGAATTTGAATACGTGTTATGTTCATGATCAGTGTGCATGTTTGAGTTTTCTTTATCGTTTTGTGAAGTCAATTGTGACACCATCTTTGAGATGTATGCTAATTTACTCTAATTATGCTATTTATGTCTATGTGGGGTTAGAGTGTGTTACACCTCCTAGATATTAAAAAAATTCATCTCACCTCCAATCACCGCAATGGTAAAAAAACCACTCTCAGTCCTAGGGAATGTCTCAAGAAACCAAAAAGGAAGAACACACTTCCAAATTACAAAAACTCAAACTCTTGCTTAAAAGCTTTGAGTGAGAACAATAACTTGACTAACACTCAAGTAACAATCGATCAACCACATAATATCAAAAGATACATGGGTGACATACAAACTACACAAGAGACTCTCAAAACTTAAGACTTATGCTTCCCCTAATTTTACATTTGTTGAAAACTTAAATTACATTAGGTTATTATTCCCCTTTAAATACAACTCGGCACTCCATGAGCTTCGATATTCTGAGTCCAGAAGTTTCTTGATTCATAAGCTGAGTGATGCACTAATTGTGTAGAAAATCTCCTTAAATCTTGGAACAACCAATACAAAGTTTCCTAAATTGTCTCAAGGCCTAATTTAGTAACCAATGCACAACTGAAGATATAAAACCTATTACATATTAAACCTTCTTGACCTACGAAATTTACTGAAACATATCCAAAAGTAATGTTCCAGAATCAAATCAAATCTTTCAAGATTTAAAACAACATTGTCTGCTATACTACAGTACCAGATCAAGATGTCATGACATCTGCCTTCAACATCTGACTAAAAACACATAACAGTGAAACGATTATAGTAGTTGATAAAGATACTGCATTATCTTACTCAACAAAAACAAAGAACCATGTTCAGAACCATGCTTAGCCAAAATTTAGCCAATATAAAGACATGGAACTAACATGGGGAAAAAACTCTAGGCGGTTGGTTTCTAAAAAATTGAAGTTGCAAATTACTAGACAATCAAAGAAGATCTAGTATAAAGGTCTTCATATTAGTTGTAACATCAACAAGTTAGTTACAAAGGAAGATTTAAGTTCTACGCAAGCGAGTGAGGCGAAGGTAACTCACATTTTTATAGAGAGGTTGACAACCTTGTTGTTTAGTTGGTTAAACTTAAAAGGAGTTGCGAGAAGGAATACAGTGATATACCTCAATAGAAAATGAGAAGGAGACTAAGTATTACATCAATAATGTGTGCTTTAGATGATGAGATTGCACTCAGACTTAAAGTAATGATTTAAGAAGTGGTATAAGTGGAAGGAGACTAATTTATTGGTTTAAAATCTTCTATCACAATGATAATGAGTAATGTATTGGTGACTAGATAGAATGTTACATTCAGAATCAGGATGGTGAAATTTTAAGTGAAAAGCATGTTGGGGAATTCCACATGATACTTATGAATTCGAGACGAGGTTAATTACGATATGCCATTAATGGACAGTTGAAAAAATATGAGATGTTGGAACAATTAAGAGTGGTTAGGGTGACGATCTCTTTTGAGGAAAATCGAATTTAATGTTAAGAGGAAAGAAACTCAAGAGCGTTTGGAAGAAGATATATGATAACATGAAAGACATAGTGTGCCAACAGTGGTCGTCGATGAAGAGGAACAGTTCATGTCAAGGTACACAAGGGTAAGATAGGTAATGCTTTGGAAATAAGGTAGTTGTATTAGAGTGCGGCGTAATAGTTTAAGAGTGGTGTAAAATGAATTTGTGTCTTCTAGATGGCATAATTTTGACATATGAGAGAAAATTTGGGGGTTTTCTATCACCAACCAGATGTTGGGATGATGTTATTAAGATTATGTTGGAATGATATTCGAATAGGAATATACATGGGTCTCCAAAGTTATGAGATTAAAGGAAAAACTAAGCATTTATGGTCATTGATGAAGTTGTGAATTTCTCTATGTAGATGACGACTTCATTTGGAGTGGAATAGTTTGGATTGTACTCGGTGTATTAACGTTACTATATTGGAGGATACTCAATATTTGTTTTGTGATAAGTGAGTGTAAAGGATACTATGTAATGTGTTTTGGGAGATTGTGTCTCATAAACGAGATCGTAGTAACAAGAAATTGAGGAAGCATTTAGTAGATCTCAAAGGGATTGTTAGACCCTTATGCCTCAGATGACTTTGAGCACAAGTTGCAAAAGACACTATTATAGTTAGGTAATGATGGTTTATTCCACCATCGTGGTTGTCGCCTACCTATTGAAAATTTTAGGAAATGATCACCCCTTAATCTCTTGTTGATAGTATACGGATCATGTTAAATGGAATAGACAGGTCTTGCCAACTTTGGTTGTATCTAAATTTAATTAACATATTATCAAGAGGATAGTCGGTCACCATTTCACGTGAACACTAGTGGAATTAGTTGAGACATGGAGGCAACAAGGTGACTTTGAAAGTTTGAGCATGAACGTAGGATCATGGGGGACCTAGCATTTGTGAATATGCTCTTGTGAAGATGTTTTGAGTGGTAAACTCATAGTGTGATGTCTAGCTTTGCGTCTAGAGTTTGAGCCAATGCGACTTTGTATAGGGTTACAATAGGTACAAGATCGTGCTAGTGATGATGTAAGTAATAACTAGTTGAGTTATTACACTTGCCTTAAGTTTCAAAGACAAAACTTCTTTTTAGGAAGAGTAATGTAAGACCCGTAAAAGTACATTAGCAGTAATTAGAATTTAGGAATATTAAATAGTATTATGCTATTTTCTTTTACTGATTTTCTATTTAATGGTCGATTTAGAGTAATTTTATTGAAATTGTGCTACGTTTGAATCAGACTTTTAAAACTGACACAATGATTATATTAGCTTGGGTTAAATAAGTTTTTGGTCCCTCTAAATATCTCAAATTTCGTTTTTAGTCCCTCTATAATTTTCCTTCAAAGAATGGTCCTCCTAAAAAAAAATTTAACATTTGGTCCCTCTTACAATTTAGCGACGATTTTTACAACTTAGCGACGATTTTTATTTAACGACGAAATTAGAGACCATTTTAGCTACGATTTTGTCAGGAGGGACCAAAAATTAAAATTTAATTTTTTAGGAGGACCATTCTTTGAAGGAAAAATTTAGAAGAACTAAAAACGAAATTTGAGATATTTAGAAGGATCAAAAACTTATTTAACCCTGTTAGTTTTAAATGTCTGATTGTATTAAAAAAAGATTTTAAACACTAAAAGTTTACTCTGATTATTATTTTGGAAAAAAAAAATATAGCTATGAATGAATTATATTGTTTTGTATTGTTGTTGTTTAAAAAGAAAGAAAAAAAATACACTCTCACTATTAAAAATCAGAATGTTACAAGAGACATGCAACTTTAAAGACAACAAAACAACAATATTTTAGACCAGAATCAGCTCTAATACCATAAATACCTTAATTGGAGAAAATCATTTTGCTTTGTATTCATTCTCAGGCATGTATGTATACAACAAAGTTGTGAGTTCTTGCCTAAAATAACTAGCAAAATGCATGCTAAATGTAAATGTGTACAACTAATTATAACCAATATAAAACAGAGCTATGTTATACATAGTGAATTTCACTATAGTTGCATTAGAAATTTTCTCTGGGTGTGAATTTCACTCGCAGATGAAAAGAGAACATGTCATGCAAGTGCAAGTGAGGAGTTTGAGTCCTAGAGACGCCACATCATTCGTTTTATTGTCGTGATGGTCATGCTCCCGAAATTAAGCATTTCTCTAATACGATCTAAGATGATTTATAAGAATGATATAGACTAGTAGACTACTACGATAAAAGTTTTTGATTGAAATAAAGAGTCAAAATTAATGGAGTGTTTTAATGTTTTAATTAGTTTTGATTTTTTTTAATTAAATCATCATTCATTCATTCTAATTAATAGAATATATCGAATAATTCAAATTTTAAATCGTTATAAAATGAAAATGATGATTATGCAAACAAACTCACAAAGCTCACGTTAATAGTATATAATGGTAAAATGTCTACAAATATGACGAAATTGAAATGCTCGGAATACCCATGTCTCCGAGTCTACAACGTTGACATCGTTAAAATCATTGGTTGAATATGCATTGATTCGAAACTAATATGTCAATCTGAACCGAACAAATACCGCATCAAGATGGAAAAACAAAATAACACCATAATAAAACAACGACCAACACAACATCGCACTAAGACGACGAAATCTCGAAGAAAAAAACTGAAAATATATGTGAAATCACTTATTTAAATAAAAAGAAAAGGAAAAAGAATTCAGAGGGGTGATTTTATATAAAAAAATTAACGCTAAAACTACCTCTATTTAGTGGATGAAGAATAAGAGAAAACTAGAATTGAAGAAATAAGAGAGCCACAAAAATTAATTAATTGATACATAATGCCCATATGCCGGTTTGTTTCCTCAATTAGTTTTGAACTTGATTATGGAGAAACTAACATGTCATCCCATAAATTAAGCATGCAATCCCCCAATTTTATTTATTCCAGTTTTGCCCTTGATGAGATATAAACAACTTCTGGACAAAATTTCTGGTAGAAGGAATGAAATTTCTGGTACGGAACAAAGTTCCGGTACACCCCTACCAAATTTCCAATAAGAGTAAATTTATGGTAGTGCATTTGAAATTTTTGGTAAACCGGAAATTTCAAATTTACGTGGCAGTACCGAAAATTTGAGTTATACTAAAAATTTTGGTAGGTTATGTATTCAAGTTTTTTCAATGGTCGAGATTTTGTCGACATATTTGGAGGGTTCTGATTGCACCGACACATTTATGTGGTCTAGAATGCATCACCATTTGTATAAATATGGGTTTCAGGTTATAGGTAAGACTTCTCAAAAAAATGTTTCTTCCTGAGTATCTGATTAATGCAGAAGTGTATTACAACGAATGCAACCATGTTGTTCAATTCAAGATTCTGGATGGCTTTGAATCCCTTGCCACCTTGAAAGAAACGTTGAATGGTTTGGTGCCTGATTTTGATAACAGAAGGATGACAAAGGTCGAGTTTCAGGAGGATTGGGTTGATACAAATGGAAGGGTGAAATACAACTTAATCTAGTTGAAGAATGATGCAAATGTGAAGACCATGTGGAAATCATTTTGTTGTAGGATAACTAAAGGTCTGATTGAGTTGGATACGGAGATCCGAAGATCTGTCGACGACGTAATGAAGTTGATGAGACGTCCAGAGTCATTCGGTAGTTCCTAGGTTTTGATTTTTAGTTGTTTTAAGGTTATGTTTGTTGTACTATGTTATGTTATGTTCATCATTGAATCGAAACATATAATCTCCAAAAGATTATGCAATAAATAATATGGTTGTGTGTCACAAAATTTACATATAATACAACTATAATAAATCAAATCTACATAGGTCCTCCACGGGCTACGTTAGTTAACCTAGCTAAACTTGTATAGACCTCACCGTCATGGTTTACCAAGCCTATGAGACTATCTAATGAATGGCGATGAACTGTAGACGGTTGTCCTGATCACCTGGGGAGGTGGAGGTGGTGGTGGTGGTGGCTCGGTAGAAACTCTGGCACGTGAAGCCCCAGAACATCAAATGATGCTGCCGATGGTATGACCCGAGGGTGTGATACACTGTGAAACCACTCCAGATATCCATCCTCGCACTGCCCAGGACGCTGAACTTCAATGGTTGTATCCATTATCTCACGGGAGAGCTGGGGATGTGACTCTGAAATCATCTATCAATTCCACTAGATGCATTCACTGGAACCAGACGAGGGATGCCCTACACATAACCATACTGGCGTAGACACCTCTTAGGCAAGTTTCTAGCCACATGGTTCTCCCATCTAATATGCCTTGAATACAAAGTAGACACCTCAAATGGATGATGAGGGTGATGAGATGTATATGGTGTCCAGACGACATCCTCTAACGTTAGTGCATCTAGCCTTCTCCTCTTATACTCCATCAAACCTCCTGGATAGGCTTGCTAGCCCTTCCATCTCTTTGCACAAAGAATAATGATCAGTACACGTTGGATCTTCCGCTCACAGATGTGAGAGAAGTGCTCATATATCCAAGACTGCATAAATAAAAACCATCAAATAAATACACCCAAATAACTAATAAAAACTATCAAATAAAATCTAGTGTACATGGAACATGCTAGGGTAACCAGTAAGTTGTCTGGTCTCAGCATGAGAAGCAACATCAAGTGTCGTGTACAACATGGTCAAGGCCTCCACTCACCAAGCCCAACATGGTGTGTCAAGTGTGCTAAATAGAGACAGGTACTGAGCATCAATGTAAACTCCAGACTTTTCGGCAAAGAGTGTACATGCCATCAGATGTTGCATGCACGCCCTAGCGGCATCCTTGTACCTATGTACCTCCACAAGATCCCATGCAACTTCCTCAGCCAAGACATCCGAAGGTGAAATCCTCGAGTTTCACCAAACTCCTGCTGCACATCCGCCTCAGACACCTCCAAATCATTAACAACCATGTGCACCATAATCACATGGTTAATAACTACTGGTGTGAAGAATGTACCAGCAACCGGAATGTGAAATAACTGGTCGACATCATCTAATGTGACAGTCATCTCCCCAAATGAAAGATGGAAATATGATTTCTCTGGGTTCTACCTCTCAGCAAAAGTAGATAACAGGGAGGCATCTAGCATGGTCAAGGAGCACTCAACAAACTCCAGCATGTGCAAATATCTAATGATACTCCTGACCTCCTCAGGCATCGGACTCTCAGGGAATTTCTTCAACTTTGAGCCATGAAAAACAACCTTTAGCACCAAACGCTCCCGTAAGAAGCAAAAACAAAATAGTATACATCAAATCTTGTAAGCATATTGTAAGCAAAAATAAAAATAACGAAATTAAAGAAAACCAATTATATACCTCGCCAGGCCATATCCTGTAGGCGAAATGGTCAACAAATCCTATTAGCACGGACCTGTCTGAAGGTCCTCTAGAAAATGCTTCATATGTGTGTACTGATGGCTTCATAGAAGCACGAGTCGTGGTGTCCATATCAGTGGAGGACACCTCTCAACGCGCTCAGCCACAACCCCTGCTCCACAACCTACTCAACCTTCGGCTCCACAACAGAAACATGAACATGTACCTCCTCAATAACCTCCACAACTGCCGACTCCACAATAGGAACATGTACCTCTGCAGCATCTGGCTCCACAACAGGAACATAAGCATGTACCTCTACATTAGCTAGATCCATAATATGCTCCGCAACTAGCTCCTCAGTAGTGGAAACTCTCAATCCCTGACGGAGGGGTGCACGGAACTGAGCATACTGCTTAGCCATCTGTTTCTAGTGAGAATCGGTCAGAGGACGTCGACCAGACCGTAGCTCGGAAGCATATGCCCCATCAGCCCGGACCTGAGCTTCCGCTCTATTAGTCTGTATGCCCTCAACATTACCGTCTTTGCCCCCGGTCCTCACTACAAAATAAGAAAAAATTAGGAAAATATGAACTACCGTAAATTTCTAAATTTTCGGTATTTTTCAAAAAAAATTGAACTACCAGAAATTTCAAAATTTCCGGTATCCTGTAAAGTCCCGGGAATTTTTAAATTTCGGTTACAAAAGGAAAAGGTTTACACCAGAATTTTCAAAATTTCCGTTACGAAAATATTGAAATTTTTGAAAATTCGGGTACAAAATACCGAATATTTCACAAAAATACCGGAAATTCCTTATTGTCTCACTAAATTTTTGATGTCGCCTTGAAATTTCTGATAACGCCAGAGATTTGAAAAATTCCAGTTGATCACGAAAATTTTGAATTTCTGAAAAATATTTGGGTATGGGTAATTTGGTTTTTTCATAGAATGTGGAGGTGTCATGTATAAGATGGGGTGAGATGTTAATTCCTCTTGACTATGTAATAAAAGAGAGAGAAAAGGATGAGAAATTAACATGCCACCCTTTAAATTAAACATGTCACTCCCCTAATTATTTTATTCCACTTTTACCCTTGGATGAGATGCGCACTATTTTCGGACAAATTTTTTTATAGAAGAATTGAAATTTCCGGTACCATCCAAATTTCCGGTACATCCCTACAAAATTTTTGGTATGGATAAATTTCTGGTAGTGTATTTAAAATTTCCATTGTACCAAAAATTTCAAACTAACTGAAATTTCTGATAGTTATAAAAAACATGGTTTTTTAAACGACTGAGATTTTGCCGACATATTTGGATGTTCTGATTTCCGGTAGTTATAAAAACATGGTTTTTTAAACGTCTCTAACACTCCGACGGCGGGGTGCGCGGAACTGCGCCTGCTGCTCAGCCATCTGTTTCCGGTGAGAACCGATCGGCGTCCAGTCCATAGCTCTGAAGCCTGCGCCTCGACAGCCTGGGCTTCAGCATCAGCTCTATCAGTGGTCTGTTCCGCAATATAACCATCTCTGTCTCTGGTCCTCACTGCAAAACAAGAAAATATCATGAAAATATAAACTATCGAAAATTTCTAAATTTTTACTATTTTTTAAAAAAATATTGAACTACGAAAATACCAAATATTTTGAAATTTTCAATATAAAATACCAGAAATTTCACAAATCTACCGTAAATTCTTACTTGTTCACGAAATTTTTGATATCACCTTCGAAATTTTCAATATCATCTAAAAATTTGAAAAATCTGATTAATTACATAAATTTAAAATTATGATAAATAATTTAAATTAGGACAATTTAATTTTTCCGTATCATTTAAAAAGGTGCTATATGTAATATAGCAGGTGACAAGTTAATTTTTAGAAAAAGATAATATACTTGAACAATAAAAGTAATAGTTATGATTAGTTAAAAAATGTAGAAAAAAAAATTCAACAAGACTTAATTGTAACTTTTATTCCCATATTTTTTTATTTGTTTTTTTATAAGTTTTTTATTTTTATATAAGTGTCATTTTATATAATACGACAGTTAAATTGATGATGTGGCACGACTTAATTGACAAAAACAATTTTCGCATCATACATAATTATTTTTTATTTAAATAACATATGCCACTTAAAATATTTGAATGGTTTTGGTGTCCTTGACATTTAAAAGTCTATATTGGTGGCGGCAGCAGGTTTGCAATTTGCAAAACGTTTTTCTTTAAGTTGTTGTAACCAACCAACCAACCATCGATGATTTTGATTTATCCATCCAAATTGATAGGAACAACTTCGCATCTTTTTTTTGACTCGATTCTTCACTCCATGACAAATATTAATTATGAAAAGAATTTTTTTTTTTAAAAGACCTAGTGCAGTAATGTTGTATAAACATTATTTTAATACTAGACATATAATTAACTGAATTATATAAGCAAATTCAACTACACTAAATAAATAAATAAACTTAAAAAATTAAATGATTCATAAATAAACTACATATTTTAAATAATTAATTTAATTTAATTTTAAAAACTAATTTAAAATTTTTACAACTCTTTAATTAAAATTATTTTTAACCAATAATCATAGCTAAAGTATAAAATAAATTAAATTCTCAATCTTCTACTCTATCAATACTAATCAGATCGAATTCATTTCAGGTAGGTAAATATTGGATGGGGTTTTGGTTACTAATAAAATAATTGATTATGCAACAAGAAATAAGAGGAATTAGTTGTTATGCAAAGTGGATTTTGCTCAAGCTTACGATTGCGTTGACTGGAATTTCCTGAGATTTATGCTCAAGAGGATGGGATTTGGAGACTGTTGTACCCCAAAATTTGCCCTCCCATATTCTCCAAGAAATTGCCAAGTCAAGCTGCAAAATTCCCCAAGGGTTGCTCAGTGCAAAGGTCTCCTATACAGTCAAAACTAGGGTTTGTATCCTGATCAAGGAAATGAAGTTTTCAAAGGTCCAATCAAGTCTCACATGCCTACAAATATGATCAAGTATCCTCATACCAAGTTTCAAGGCATTCAGTTCAAGATTGCACAGTCAAAACCCTAAATTGCACTACAGTCAACTGTAGGGGCAAAATGGTCATTTGACAGTCAAAAGTTCAAATTTTTGGTCAACATATCATTTTGAAGCCACAAACATCATTTGATCAATACTTGATCATGATTCTCAAAATTTGGCTCAGAAATCATCAAAGAGGCAAAAGTTTCCTTATTTGGACAGCTGAAAAAGTCAACTGAAATTGACCAGGGCATAACTTTCACATGGATTATCAGAAAAATTCCATCCAAAGCTCATTTTGAAGAGAAAGACATTTCCTACAACTCATCTTCATACTTCAAGTCCAAGAAATGCTCTCACAAAAAGTTATCAATTTCAACATTATAGGTCATTTTCAAAAGTCAACAAAAAGGGACTTTAAGTCAAAGGCCATAACTTGAGATTGGTAAATCAAAATGACATGGGACCAAAGGCATTGGTTAAAGGACTCAAAGACCTTTCCAAAATGTCCAAGAACATGAGAAAAGCTTAAAAATTGAGCAAGTTATGTCTTGTGGAAGTTGGGAAATTTTTGGGTATTTTGAAAAGTCAACACTACTTCAAATGACCTAAAATTGCTAATGGGCCCATTTTTCTTCCATGATTCATCATTCCAAGCATATGCACGACTACTTGGCCCAAAGGGAAGTCTTATTTCATTTTTTATTTATTTATTTGGATTTTTATTAATAATAATTCATTTAAATTAAAATAAATACATGAAAAATGCTAACCTAAGTTTTTTCAATCTTTTTGTGCACATTATATCATCAATATTTCGTGCATATGCAAATTAGGAAAGATTTGGATTGATTGGCATGATTGAGAACAAAGAACACTTGAAAAAGATTGAAAAAAGATCCTTAACAAATCAAATCTTCAATTCATGAATACAAGAGATTTGGATCAATATTGTTGACCTAATGCACTCAGTACATAAGCATGATCACAACCCTAATCATAGAAGAGAGGCAGCAGCTCAGAATACACCATTGCAAACTTGAAAAATTCTCTAAAAACTCAAAAACTGAAAAGCACTTTTTAGGTCGATTAAAAGCACAAAACCTATTCCATCAGCTTCCTTGAAGGTTCCTGAACGTGTTCCAATCCATATCATCCATTCAAACTCCAAGAGTTGGTATATTGAATCGAAACTGCATCAAGAAAATTCCACAATCGTGCATCATGATTTAAGCATTTTTACAGCATTTTATTCATAGATTCATGTTCCTTGTGTAGTTTTGAAGCTAACCATATGCCTTAATTGGATTATTATGC
Organism: Vicia faba; assembly: GCA_948472305.1. Classification (NCBI taxonomy): domain Eukaryota; kingdom Viridiplantae; phylum Streptophyta; class Magnoliopsida; order Fabales; family Fabaceae; genus Vicia; species Vicia faba. Next base: position 498,153,658 of record OX451738.1, read on the forward strand.
TGTATACGCGAGTTTGCCATGTTTATTTTCTAGGGTTTGCAGGATGTAAATTTGGGGATTTTCAAACGAGGAAAAATTAGCCTTCAAGAGTACCATGGTTGTACTCAGCAAGCTTAGACGAAGAAGAATCTACACTCGCGATCAATTTATGAATACTACAGGGCTAATCGCTATTTCTTGATATGTTACCTCAGGCAACGCGTGAAAACCGTTGCCTATGTTTCTTTTATTTCAGAAAAAAACAAAGACGCGAGGAAGACGACTACGTGGGAGGCATTGGTTGGTCTGTTTAAATTTAGCGCGCGTTGGAGGCCACTAACTCTCTTTTCTTTTATAATATTTGTTAACTATTATATATTAAATGTGATTCAGATGGCTTAGTGGCACAGGTGTTGATTGGTGATGCTAGTGACCTGGGTTCGAACCCCAGGTCTTGACATTCTCCATATTATTTTGCGTTCAGTAATTCTATGCAGGCTCAACATTGAAGACCATCATATTCCCTCTTAATCAAACCAGCCACGTGTTTAGCTTCAGTAATCCAAGGGTGCAAAATTGATGAACACCATGAACTCAAGTCAACACTTCAGCATGCTGGTTGGAAAGGTCAAATGGACTCAGATTATTGGGCCAAATTATTCAGGATCATACCTCCACTTTGGGGACTTCCACCCCCCCTGGTTTGCCATTTTCTATTTTTCTTATATTTTATTTTCAATTGTTATTTTATTTTCTTTATTTGTTTGATTTAATTAATTATTTTTACCAAATATAAAAATGCCTAAAAATCAGAAAAGACAAAAATATAATAAATACTTTATTTTAATTATTTTCATAAATAAATTGCATGTAAATTAATTAATTTAAATTAGGGTTTGCAATATTAATTCTTTTCATAAAAAAAATCTAAAAAATGTAGAAATAGGTTTAATAATTGTTTTATTCCTTTTAATTTTTCTTTTTTCACAATAAATATTATTTATCTTATTTATTTTTATAATTAAATGTGCATGAAAATAACTTAGGATTAATTTAGGTTAAAACTTCAATATTTTTCTTAAATAACTTAAAAATAATTAGAATTAGGTTTAACATTTTATTTTAATTTCAAATTAATTCTTTTTTCTCATTAACTTCCAAAAACCTCAAAAAATAAGTTCCTTTTCTTCTAATTTTAATTTTAATTCCTTATTAATTTAATTTTGCAAAAGGGTCCAACGCCTTCGTTTCAATTTAATTTCGCATTTATTTTATTTTGCTTAAATAATTATGTACCTCTCCCGAAGCCTTGTAATTACTTCTCACATCTTTTAATTCTTTTACTTTCTTTATTTTCCGTCAAATCGGGTCCTGGTTAATTTTGGCGATGTGGACCCGCGCCATTTGTAATAGCTTTAGATTTATTTTTCCTCGCAACTTTTAACTGTTAAACAAAGCATGCAAGAATGAATGGTCTTAAATAAAATCAAGCGTAGAACACCAATAATATGACAAGACAAATATAAATGAAAACGACACACAATTCGCACACACCACCCCTAGGGTACGCCTCACTGTTGCCTTGCCTCGAAAGGTGATTGTCGAGTAGAGGATGTCTTAGTAAGTCCTCATGATCCGGGAACCTGGCATGAGGGTAGCTTCTAAGGTGTCTTCCCATTGCTCTGGTGATCACCATGTCCCGAACCTCGAATTGACCCGAACACCTCCAACGGTGGTGCTACCTACCTCTCAATGGTGGGATGGCACTACTTTAAAGGACATTTACACAGACGAATTCCTTAGGGTAGGTAGACGACTCTTGATACTTGCTCTAAATTTCAAAACAAATTCGAAAAATACTTTTCACACCGACACATTTTCAAAAAGCTTTCGAAAGCAATTTTTCAAACACTCTTGAGGACTGATACAAGAGTCGAACTGGAATTTTCAAAGAAACTTTTTAAACCCACAGTTGAAAAGCAAACAAACCATTTTGAAAACACAATGAGCAAGTATCTAAGAGCCCATGGATAACCATGGATAGAAAGGGTGCTAACACCTTCCCTTTCTATAATCTACCTCCCGAACCGAGAGCAATCTCTATAAGGAATTTTTCTGTGCTTTTGTCCTTTCCATTTGGAGAAAATAAAAGACGGTGGCGACTCTTGCTTCCGCGACATTTCGCGAACCAGCGTTAAATAGTCAGTTCCAGATCCACCGATCACAGAGACAAATGAATTTTGTGGATCGAAGCGGATGTGTTTACTAGCTCTATGTCCATTCTGGTTAATGGAAGTCCGACAGAGGAATTCTAAGTTAGTAGATGTTTACGACAGAGAGATCCTTTATCACATTTCTTGTTTACTATTGCGGCTGAAGGATTAGCTGGAATTGTTAGGCAAGCTGTTAGCAGAGGTTTATATACTGGTTTTAACATATCAAATGAGGTGAATTATAGCTTACTTCAGTTTGCAGACGATACAATTCTGATTGGCAAGGGATCTTGGTTAAATATTTGAGCTATAAAAGCTATTCTTAGAGGGTTCAAGTTGGTTTCAAATTTGAGAATAAACATGAGCAAAATTAAGATTTACGGAATTCGTATTGATCATGATTTTTTGGTTGCGGCTTCTTAATTTCTGGCTTGTAAAGTGGATCAAATTCCTTTCAAATATTTGGGGATAACCGTTAGGGGAAACCAAAGGAATATGAGTTTTTGGCAACCAGTTATCAACATATTCAAGTGTAAACTTTCGTCTTGGAAGGGAAGACTTTTTTCTATTGAAGAAAGAGTCACTTTATTAAATTCAGTTTTGTCAAGTTTACCCATCTATCAATTATCATTTTATAAAATACTTGCCAAGATAATTCAAGAGATTAAAGCTATTTAAAGGAAATTCTTGTGGCATTGAGTGGCAGACAAGAAGGGGATGTCTTGGGTTAGTTGAGAAACAATATGCAAATCTATAGTTAAGGGTGGATTGGGGGTAAAAGATATTGGAAAATTTAATCAAGCTCTTCTCTCAAAGTGGATTTGGAGATTCTTGAGAGAAGAGGGAAGTATTTGGGAAGGTATTTTACAGGAAAGATATGGAGTCCTAAGGAAGTGGTTATGGTTAAATGTTGGTGGTTGTTCTAAATCTAAAGAATCAAACTGGTGGATAGACCTCATGCTACTGTGTGATAACTCCTTTGGAATTTTGAAGAAAGTTACTTTAAAGATGGGTGATGGTAGAAGGGTTCCATTTTGGAAGTCAAGTTGGTTGGGGTACGGATTACTTGCCGATCATTTTCCAGCTCTATTCTAGGAAATTTCAAATAAAGATTAATGTGTCAGCAACATGGGAAATTGACACAATGATGTTTGGATTTGGAAGATTATTCAAAATAAAGAAGTATTGGGTCTGGAGGCGTCGAGAGAATATGGTGAATTAGAAGTGGTGTTAATTGGCATGCGGCCTGCTTTGGACTGCACTGATGAGGTCATTTGGCCATTTGATAATACAAGACTGTTTACTGTGAACTCTTGTTACATAATTCTTATGTAGGTGCAAGGTGAGGGCGTGCTGGAGGAAAGGCTAAAACAGGCTCTCCAAATTATCTGGGGATCTCGAGTTCCTTCTAAAATCAAAATCTTCGGATGGAGAATTATGTTGGATAGACTCCCCTCGAGGAAGCAACTATATGCAGAGGTATTATCATTCAGGACCGGGATGCGGAATGCGTTTTTTGCCAACGACAAATGGAGGACATTGATCATTTAATGTTGCATTGTACAAAGTTGAAGGTGTTATGGCAGAAGATCCAAATTTGGCTGGACGTGGTGGTTCTTGTAGGAACTGATTGTAGCAGCCACTTGTTAAAAAGTGTTGAAGAGATGAATAACAAGATGCCAAGTAATAGAGTCAAAGTCGTGTGGTTGACGGTTTGTTGGTGTATCTGGAACCATAGAAATGACATTGTCATTAATGGAGCTGAGCTAGATATAGAGGAAATCTTTTCCAAGACTATATGGTTCTCATGGTGGTGGCTCGCAATAGGTTCAAAAGAAAGAATTTCGTGTAACTTTTATGAGTGGTTTAAAAACCCTTCTCTTTGTGTTTGATTCATGGTTGTTTAAGATTTTTTCTTGATCTGTTGTTTTTTCTTGTAAGGGTTGGAGTACCCCTAGTACTCCTTTCTCTTAATGCAAGAGTTTCTTATAAAAAAATTAAAACAAACTTAATTAATTAAAAATATTATTAATTCTCTCCCCTCTCGTTCTCTTAGGGTTTGTTTGGTTCAAATGAGAGAGAGCAAAGATGAGCAAGTTTAATAGAGGGAGAGGGAGGGGAGGGGAGATATTTTTTTTTTAATTCTAGACATGTTTGGTTCAAAAGAGGGGAGGGAGGAGATGAGAGGGATTTTAATTAAAAATATGTTTGGTTCACGAGGGGAGGAGAGAAATTTTATTAATAATTTAATTTTTTATCGTTATGATATTATATAAGTGATATTACATTTAAAGGTATAAAATTCATAATATTTTTTTGATGATAAAATTTCTAATGTTGAGTGATTAAAAATGTTATAACTTACCACACAATGTTAAAAAAGTTAAATAAATTTGATTTGGATTATAAATTATAACTCTCAACAAATTAAAATATGTATTGATAACAACTTTTATACCCCTCACACAAATTAAAATATGTGTTGATAACTACTTTTAAATTGTGATGAATCATATAATAAAAAATATATAAAATAACTTATAATTAAATATTAATGAAAGAAAAATAATTATAAGAACAACTCAAACACAAATTAAACGAAATAATTTATTTTATATAAAAGAAAATATAATAAAACACGTAACAAAATTATACAAAAGAAAAACATTTATATTAAAAAATAGAATATATAATAAAATTAAAAAAAAACAAACATAAGTAAATTAAAAAATTATTTTAAAAATGAGGTAATTATAATTTATGTCAATGAAGGAGGAGAATAATTATAATAAATTGATGAAAGCAATAGAGAAAAATCATACAAAAAAAACGGTAAGACGAAACAAAATATATAATTTTGAAATATTAAAATTAAACTAGAGATATATTAGTAAATATAATAATTAAAAAAAACATTCATCTTCCCTCCTCTCCCTTCCAAATTTCCCCAATTTAAAAAATACAAAAAATGTGTTTTTAAAGGATTTTACTCCCCTCATCTCCCCTCCTAAAATTTAAATTAAACATAATTAGTTATAGATTTCTCCTCCCTTTCCATCCCCTCCCCCTCCATCTACCTCGAACTAATCATACTTTTAACAAAAGAAAGTGGGAAGAAGAGTTGCTCCATCTCTTTAAATATAAGATTTATATTTATTTTTGAGTTTTAATATAAATAAATTTTTGATATTTATAATTAATATTTTTTTTTAAAAAGTCACATTAAAATATTAATATTAAATAAAATAAATTTTCAAATATTTAAAAAAGTTTAATAATGAAAAACTTTGATTTTAGTTTGTTAAGACAAATTATCTACATCAGATTTTTTTTCTTCCTAAATTTAATTGAGAGATAAATTTGTTACCATAACCAATTAAATTTACGGTAACAAACTAGGATTAGGAGTATTATTTACAGTAACAAATTATTTTAATTTTAAAAGTTATCTCGAATAGATTATCTTGATCTCATATTTATCTTTGATAAAATTTTGGTTGCAAATTTTATGGACTTTGTTTTATAGGTATTTAATAAAATTTGACAATTTTTTAATGTATTTCATGTTTTTCAAATGCATTTTGCAAAAATACATTTATGTTTTTAAATTTTGGAGATACATCTTCCGACACACAAGAATTTAATTAATTATTGAACAAGGTCCTAAATCAGTGAAAATAATTTATCGGAGATATATTTATGTAAACCTTATGTAGATGCATCTCCGGACGCACCCAACTTTAGTACGTATATTGTCAAGGATCAAATTTCACGGAAAATTATTTCGGAGATCCATCTTCGACATACTTACGTAGAAGCATCTCCAGATGCTTTTCGTTCAAATACGCGCCATAACACCTTCCCCTTCTGCATTTATACTCTTTCAAAACTCATTTCTACAAACACTCATCAACCTCCATTATCTGAAAGTCACTTATAACACATTCAATCTTCATCAAATAACATCAAACTTCATCAAACATCAGTATTCACACATCATTAAGCAACAAGAATCAACTTGAAGAGAGAAATTATAAGTTTTTTTTTAAAGTTTATTGAGTTTAATGTAAAATTGTGTAGAAGTTGAGTTTTAGGTTATGAAATCGAAGAAATAAAATAGTGTTTGATAGCTTAGAAGTACTGAGGAACGACTTAGTTAGGTAGTTTTTACGATCAATGATTTTTTTTATGTTTTATGGGTCGACATTCCAAAGATGCATCTCCGGAAATTTTCAACGATTACCCAAAAACCGGAGATGCATCTCCATAAGCAGTCTGCTTGCAGTCTTTTTCCTTTTTTTGTACAAGAGTCATTGTGTAAAGTGAAGTGGTGAAAAACACAAGAAGGGGGGGTTGAATTGTAAAACTGAAATCTAATGCAATGAACAAGATATTTTTATCCTGGTTCGTTTGATCTCAAACTACTCCAGTCCACCCGTCAAGATGATTTCGCCTCTCTCCAACGAGGTCTTAATCCACTATATTCAACTGAATATTACAGACTGCTTTAACAACTGCTAAAGCCTTCTTGATCTAAACCACAACCCGGTTTGTCAAGGTAACACTTTCTTACAAAGAGATAAAACTAAGTGTGTGAATGTTTTCTACAAAACTGTATCACAACTGTGATGTATACACAAATTGAAGCTTAGAAACTAGATTTCTAAACAATGATAGAATATCAGAATGTGGTTTAGCAAAACTGAGAGAAAGAAGATTTTGATTAGCTTTTGTGCGTGTAGAGATTTGGAGAGCATTAGCCATTTCAATCTTCAAAGTCTTGTTTATATAGCACTGAGATGATGAACGTTGGATGCAATATTCTTGATTCAATGCTAATAACAAACTTTCCTTATTGAGCAGATCTTGTCTGGAATGAGGCCGTTGGAATTAATTTGCTTTCAATGCACAGTACCGTTGCTTACTTAATGCAAGTTCTGGCTTGGCTCATTCTGACTCTGCTTCGCTGCTGATGAACTGTTGTGTTTCTTTATCAGAGTGTTGAGCGCAGTCTTGTTCATCAGGCTTCAGCATATACGTAAGTTGATCATCTGATTCTGTCATTCTGATATGGCAACTTCTGATGCTGGTGTCTGAAACCAAATTCTGATGCTGAATAGATGTGATCTTGCTTATATCAATCAGAGTATCTGCAAGTCAGAACATAATAATTTTAGGCAGCAGATAGTTCATACATGAAACTTATAAATACTATATCTTTTCACTTTGTTATCATCAAAACTTAAATATAGGGTAGTAGATTCAAACTTTGTTCTAACAATCTCCCCCTTTTTGATGATGACAAAAACTAGATATTTTTAAATGAAAATAACGTGAAAATGTATCTGAGATATGCATCAGAGTAAGAAGTAAAAGGATAAGGAGTAAAGAGATATCAGAGTTGAGAGATACTCCCCCTGAGTTTATTACTTCCCTTTGATTACACGTGTTCTTCAGGATCATATCTTTTTGCCTTTCTTTGAACATCAGAGTATCAGAGTCTTTGACTTATCAGAAGCTTTATGTCAGAGCAGAGCTTCAGAGCTTTTCTTGTCAGAGCTTTACTTTGGATCAGAGTATCAGAGCGGATCAGAACTTCATAGTGATCAGAGCTTCAGAGCTTCTAGTCTTCAGAGTGTCCAGGAGCTTCCTTGTACCTGTAGACTTTAAGCAAAACAGAAAAAACATTTTCAAGTAATAGAGTTAGAATGTTTGAGAATTTCTGTCTAGTTAGCCGTTATTGATTAAAATATCATTCTTGTTCTCCCCCTTTTTGTCAGCAATCAAAAAGTGTAGGTGATGTGCTAAAACAAGTAAGATCAGAAAAACTAATCATATTAAGAGAGTTCAGAATCAAAACATGAAAAAAGTACAAAACATATTCAAACAGTACATCAGAAAATCAAGGAAAACATGAAAAAGGACATGAATGAAAAAAGACTAAGGTTGAGGAGGCAAGCGTGTGAACAGGTTCTCCAGCATGGCTTGGATCTTTTCAGCAGTCTCATTCTGCTTGTGCACCATGCTGACAACAGTGTCAATCTTGCTATCCTGCACATCCATTCTCTCTTTCATCTTCTGGTCGCTTTCCTCCATCCGCTGCTGCAGACGCATGTCATTCAGCCTTAGTTCTTCCAGAGTCTGCCTGTCCAAGGCAGCTTGAGAAGCATCAGAAGCAGGAAGCTTCTGAGAGCTTTCAGCAACATCTTCTGCTTGACTTTCTTCAGCTTGAATGGTCTTGTCTTCTTCTGATTGCACCTTTGCAGCTTGCTGTTTCTCAGACCAAGGTTCACTATCCAGAGGGAGCACGTCTTCTTTCAGAAGCTGACTTCCAACTTCATTCAGAAGCTTGCTGAAATTTTGTTGTGCCTGCTCATAGTTGATATCCTGCAACTTGAGGGCTTCAGCACGTACCCAAAGTCTGAATTGTGACCAGAGCTGATCAGAAGCAGTTGGGTCAATCATTCCAGGACAGACTTGCTTCAAAGAAGCAATCCATTGCAGCACACCTGTTTCAAAATTCATAATACGAGAGCCAACATCTGGTTGTTTTGGTTTTGGGATGGCAATTTTGTGTTTCAGATCAGCAAGACGGTCAAGACTGGATAAGTCTATGAAAGTCCTGCTGGGGTTTTCAGAGGTTTTCTGGGCAGCTGTTTGTTTTGGAGATGGAGTATCAGAATCAGAGATTATGATTGGACTGGGTGGTGTTTTGGGAGTATTTGGTGGTGTAGATTCTGATGAGGATGGCAATTGTGCTAAGGTGATAGTTGTTCCACCTGGCAGCTGGATTGCCAAAGGTGATGGTTGAGGTGAATGAGGTTCAGATGGTTGAGGAGAAGGAGTTTCAGAGTGATGAAACTCTGGTTGAGGTGATGGTGGATTAATTTCTGGTTGAGGAGAGGGAGACGGGATTGCTGGTTGAGGAGAAGTTGTTTGATTTTCTGATTGTTCAGGGATAATGGGTTCTTCAGGAATTGGTGAGAGTGGTTGTTGTTGTTCTGGTTCTTCAACAGATTGTTGTTGTTCTGGTTGTGGAGGAGGAACAATTTATGGTTCAGAGATTGGTTGATCAGAGGTGTGTTGATCAATGTCAGACAACACTTGGTCAATTGCTGATGTTGTTGAGATTGTTGGTTGTTTGGGATGTTTGGTTCTGGGTCTTCTGAGTTTTAATGCCTCAGAAGGGTCCTCTTCTGGTACAGTTTCATCTATGGTAGGGATGGGGATTGAGATTCTATGAGAGGTTTGAGGAGGAATAGATGCTGGAATAGTAGAAGAATTTAAAACAGAAGCAGCAGATGAATTACCTCTTTTCCTGGGTGTCTGCTGGGATGATCCTTCTGATGGTGCCTTCCTCTTCTTCGTCTTCTTCAGAGTCACTTCTTGTTGAGGTTGATGCAGAGCTTTGATAATCAGATTTGGATCTGAACCATCTGCCTTGCACGCATCCAGGTATCTGAGAACCACCTCTGGTTTGGATTCTATTTCAGAAAATAACGGAAAGTCACTCAGAGGCACTCTTCTGCTGGTGATATCAGCAATAGGAGTAGCTCTGGGTTCCTTCTGAACATTCTCTATCAGCTTCATCTTCTTCAAGTTCTTTGCATTCAGAGGTTTCCCAACTGTTGGTTCAATAGTGCTTAGCTCTTGAGCTTCTATCAGATGCTCAATCAGCCTATTCTCTGTCAGAATATCTGATATCAGCCTTCCAAAGGGTATCCAATCCCTCTTGGTTCTTTCTTCTTCCCTGGTTTCCTTCACACTTGTTCTGAGGTGGTTGAACAGAAAATGAGCCAGATTGATCTTTACCTTCTGATCAATAAAGTAGATCAGAAACTGCTGATCCACATTTATGTAATCAGGAGAACTGGTTGGTTTCCTGTGGTTGAAGCACCCCAGAATTATCTTAGCCCAAACTCTGTAATGATCCTTCAGATCTTTAATCTTGCTGCTGGGCACCCCATGAGTGAAAATCCTTGCAGCTATCACACCCACATCAGCACATCTTTCAACCATGTCCACACAACGGACGCCACCGCCACTGTAACCTATTAGCCTTGCAATGTGATCCTCAGTGATCACAATCTTCTTCCCTATAACAAAGGAGGTGACTAGATGTGTTGAAGCCTTGGCGTGAATCCAGAATTCCTTGACTAGCATTGGGAATGTTGGTCCAACCAACCTGTCAAAATACCTTTCCCACTTCTGTGCCCTAACTTCTTCAGTTAGGTCAAAACCGTTCTCCTTCAAGCTTCCAAAATCAATGATTAATTCAGAAAGCACTTCAAGATTCTTCACAAGAGTGAGGAGAGTTCTGAATGGCACTTGATATTGCTCAGATGATGCTTTCTTCTGAGGACCTGCAGAAGCACTGCTGGAGGTTGCCATGTTCACACTAAAAGGGTTTTGAGAATAAACTGAGGAAAATAGGTTTTGCAAGAGATGAACACAGAAATATGCAGAAAATGCTTGAGTATTAGTGAGAAAACGTAAAGAATGAGAATGAGAGATTAATGTGCTTAAATAGAGTTTCAAAACTATTTTGAAAAGATAAACGTTTTTTAAGAGAGAGAAAAAAATCATGATTGCATTTTAAAAGCATGATTACTTTTCATTAAATGCTTGCTGATTTTGGGGGATTTGAGAAAGATACTTAAAAACGGTTACCAGACATGTGTCTCAATGCACCCAATCAACGCTTTGCCTTCTCAGAAGCGTGCACGCGTTCTGCTTCAGAGATATGCTGATGATTGGATGACACTTGTTTGATGTAGTGATCAGCACGTCTGTCTTTGAGCTTAGACTCTCAGATCTTTAGACTTGCATCTGATACAATCTGCATGTTCTATCTTTCTGAAAGAAGATTGATCAGAAGTTCACAGTAAAACAATTACATTCTGAAGGTAAATATATGGAATTAGAACATTTTCACTCTGGACACACTTTCATGCTGAGATGTTTCAGAATGAAATTAAACCTATCTTCTGAAAGGGGTTTAGTAAAGATATCAGCCCATTGATGGTCTGTATCTATAAATTTTAAGTTCAAAATACCTTTTTGAATATAGTCCCTAATGAAGTGATGTTTTATTTCTATATGCTTAGCTCTAGAATGTAAAATGGGATTCTTACTTAAGCAAATAGCAGAAGTATTATCACAGAGTATAGGAATGTTACTCTCAAAAATCTGGAAGTCTTCAAGCTGACTTTTCATCCAGAGCATTTGTGTGCTACATCCTGCTGCTGCTATGTACTCAGCTTCTGCTGTTGATAGTGCAATTGTTGATTGCCTTTTGCTGGACCAAGAGATCAGATTTTCTCCCAGAAACTGGCAGCTTCCAGAAGTACTTTTACGTTCCACTCTGTCTCCAGCAAAATCAGCATCGCAGTAGCCTACTAAGCTGTAATCACTAGATTTTCTATAAAACAAACCCAGATTAGTAGTACCTTTCAGATACTTGAAAATTCGCTTAACAGCTGTTAAGTGAGATTCTCTAGGATCTGATTGGAATCTAGCACATATACAAACACTGAATAATATGTCAGGTCTTGAAGCAGTCAGATAGAGGAGAGAACCAATCATACCTCTGTAGACTTTCTGTTCTACATTTTTGCTTACCTCTTCTCTTTCCAGAATGCACGTGGGATGCATTGGAATCTTTGATGGCTTACATTCTGAGAGGTCAAATTTCTTCAGAAGATCTCTGATGTATTTGCTCTGATGAATGTAAGTTCCCTCTGGAGTTTGATTGATCTGAATTCCTAGAAAGAATTTCAGTTCCCCCATGAGGCTCATCTCAAATTCTTCCTGCATACACTTAGCAAATTTTCTTCCAAGAGAAGGATTAGTAGAACCAAAAATAATATCATCAACATAAATTTGACAGACTAAGATGTCATCCTTAACTGATTTACAGAATAGAGTAGTGTCCACTTTCCCTCTGGTGAATTCATTTTCTAACAGAAAGTTACTTAGCCTTTCATACCAAGCTCTGGGAGCTTGTTTCAGACCATACAGTGACTTCTTTAGTTTGAAAACATGTTCTGGATGTTTTGTATTTTCAAAACCTGGGGGTTGGTGTACATAAACTTCTTCTTCTATATAACCATTTAAGAATGCACTTTTGACATCCATCTGATACAGAGTGATGCCTCTATTAACAGCAAATGAAATTAAAAGTCTGATAGATTCTAACCTGGGGCTGGGGCAAAGGTTTCTGTATAGTCTATCCCCTCTTGCTGACTATAACCTTGTGCAACCAGTCGTGCCTTGTTTCTGATGACTTCACCTTCTTCATTTAGCTTGTTTCTGAACACCCATCTTGTTCCAATGACGTTGAATCCTTTTGGTCTGGGAACGAGATCCCATACGTCGTTTCTGGTGAATTGATTCAGCTCTTCTTGCATTTCCAGAATCCAGTCATTATCCAGAAGTGCTTCATCAATAGAAGAAGGTTCAATCAGAGACACAAGTCCCATAAGTGTTTCTTCAGAGTTTCTGAAGCTTGCTCTTGTCCTGATTGGATCTTCCTTTCTTCCTAGGATAGTCTCTTCTGGGTGATCCAAGCTGCTTCTGGGTAATCTCTTCTGAGGTTGATCAGTAGCTGTTGTAGGATTGCTAGCAGTGCTCCTTTCAGACGTTGAAGGAATGTCTGTGTTGAGAGCTTCTGATGACTTGTCTTCAGAACCTGCAAATTCAATTTCTATACCTGCAAAAACTTCATTCTGCTTTGACTTTTCAGAGTCAAGCTTGTCATCAAAACGAACACTGATTGATTCTTCCACAATCTGTGTTTCTGTATTGTATACTCTGTACCCTCTTGAGCGTTCAGAGTATCCTAACATAATACACTTCTGTGCTTTAGAGTCAAACTTGTTCAAATAATTCTTTGTATTTAATATAAAGCAAGTACATCCAAATGGATGAAAATATGAAATGTTGGGCTTTCTGTTCTTCCACAATTCATATGGAGTCTTTTCTAGAATAGGTCTTATTGAGATTCTATTCTGAATGTAGCACGTTGTGTTTATTGCCTCTGCCCAGAAGGTCTTAGCAACGTTTGTCTGATTGATCATGGTTCTGGCCATTTCTTGCAATGTTCTGTTCTTTCGTTCTACAACTCCATTTTGTTGGGGAGTTCTAGGACAAGAGAAATCATGCAGAATGCCTCTGTCATTAAAGAATGACTCAAAATCTTTGTTTTCAAATTCTCCACCATGATCACTTCTGACTTTAACGATTCTAAGATCCTTTTCATTCTGAACTTGGTTACAGAAGGTGACAAACACAGAGTGTGACTCGTCCTTGTGTCTTAAGAACTTTACCCATGTCCATCTGCTATAGTCATCTACGATTACTAACCCATACTTCTTACCACTGACTGAAGCAGTTTTAACTGGTCCAAATAAGTCAATGTGCAGAAGTTCTAATAGCTTAGAGGTAGAAACAACATTTTTGGATTTAAAAGAAGGTTTTGCAAATTTGCCTTTCTGACATGCTTCACACAGAGCATCTGAATTGAACTTCAAATTAGGAAGTCCTCTGACCAGATTGAGTTTGTTAATCTGAGATATTCTTCTCATACTAACATGCCCCAATCTTCTGTGCCAGATCCACTGCTCGTTGTTAACGGACAGAAGACATTTTACATTCTGACTCTTTAGTTCAGAAAGTTTGATTTTGTAAATGTTGTTTTTCCTCTTACCATTAAACAGGATAGTCCCATATTTCTGACTAACAGCTTTACATGATTTTTGATTAAAGATTATATCATAACCGTTATCACTTAATTGACTTATGGATAACAGATTATGCATCAATCCATCTACTAGCAGAACATTATTAATAGAGGGAAGATTTCCATTACCTACAGTTCCAGAGCCAATTATCTTTCCCCTCTGATTTCCTCCAAAGCCAACGTGGCCTCCAGGCTTAAGTTCCAGGCTTTGGAACATATGCCTTCTCCCCGTCATGTGTCGTGAGCAGCCAGAGTCCAGGTACCATGACTGGTGTTTCTGACTTGCTGCTAAAGATATCTGCAACATGTATTATTTTATCCTTAGGTACCCAGATTTTCTTGGGTCCTGATTTGTTAGTTTTACCAAAACTCTGGTTGAATTTTGGTTTCACAGAGTGCTTACTGCTAGTGTATTTAATATCATGTGTGTGACCATACACAAAATGTGAATTTAGAGGAGTGTGTTTAATGGTTAAGTCCATGACATTCTTTGGTGTAGGAACCTTACCTTGGTATCCTATTCCTTTCCTGCCGTTTCTGCTAACTCCATAGATCATTGAAGCCATTCTGCTTCTATCTATGCTTTTAGCTAGGAACTTCTGGAAACTGTGATCATACTCCTTGATGATCTCATCAGCGTTGCTGGGAGTTTCAGAAATTGGTTCCTTTTGAGAGTTTTGTAAAGTGTTTTCTAATTTTGAAATCTTATTTCTCAGCTCAGAATTTTCCAATTTGAGACTCTCAGTCTTATTAGAGTCAGATTCAAGATTCCTTTTCAGGTTTCTGAATTTAACTCTAATTTGCTGATACCGTTCTAGAATCTCATTAAGGCTTTCAGCAAGTTCAGCCTTTGTAAAGTTAACAGCAAAGTTAGGAAATACCTCTTCAGTGTCTGATTCTGAGTCTGATTCAGAAGCTTCACTATCTTCTGAGATGTTAGCCATGAGAGCTATGTTTGCCCTCTCATCATCTGATTCTGAGTCAGCTTCAGACGAGTCAGAGTCATCCCATGTAGCCATGAGACTCTTCTTCTTCTCTCTTCCAAACTTCTTTTTGGGCTTTTCCCTCTGAAGCTTTGGGCAGTCACTCTTATAGTGTCCTTGCTCATTGCACTCATAGCAGATGATGTCTTTGGTGTTTGGCTTTTTGCTACTGGAGGAGCCTTCAGATCTTCTGTATCCAGAGGAAGAATATGTCCTTCTGTATTTGGAAGAAGACTCGTTCTGATCAGATCTTCTGGGATTCCTGAACTTCCTTTGTCTTTGCTTCCACAGTTGATTTACTCTTCTGGAGAGGAGGGAGAGTTCATCTTCTTCTGATGAGGATCCATCAGATGTTTCTTCAACTGCCTGCAAAACTTTAGACTCAAATTTTTTGTTAGATTTTAATGCTAAAGGCTTACCTTGCTTCTGAGGCTCATCAGCTTCTAGCTCTATCTCATGACTTATGAGGGAGCTGATAAGTTCCTCCAGAGTGATTTTGTTGAGATCTTTAGCTAGCTTCAGAGCTGTAACCATAGGTCTCCACTGCTTGGGTAAACTCCTGATGATTTTCTTGACATGGTCAGCAGTAGAGTATCCTTTGTCCAGAACTTTGAGACCAGCTACCAGAATCTGGAATCTAGAGAACATGGTTTCAATGGATTCAGATTCTTCCATTTTGAACGCCTCATACTTCTGAATGAGCGCCAGAGCTTTTGTTTCTTTGACCTGAACGTTGCCCTCATGCGTCATTCTGAGTGAGTCAAAAATATTCTTTGCTGTGTCTCTGTTGGAGATCTTTTCATACTCAGTATAGGAGATGGCGTTGAGGAGGATGGTTCTGGCTTTATGGTGATTCTTGAAGTCACGCTTTTGTTGATCAGACATTGTTTTTCTATCAATCTTCTGACCGCTTGCATTCACAGGGTGCGTGTATCCATCTGTCACCATATCCCACAGATCAGCATCATGTGCCAGAAAGAAGCTTTCAATTCTGTCTTTCCAGTAATCAAAGTTTTCTCCATCAAAGACTGGAGGTTTGCCGCTGAATCTGTCTCTGTCCTCATTGTTGTCATTGCTGATGTGAGAATTGTTTCCTGCCATTGTGTTTTTCTGACGCTGGATCTTGTACTGACACGGTTAAGTGTTTTAGCTCAGAACCAGGCGCTCTGATGCCAATTGAAGTGGTGAAAAACACAAGAAGGGGGGGTTGAATTGTAAAACTGAAATCTAATGCAATGAACAAGATATTTTTATCCTGGTTCGTTTGATCTCAAACTACTCCAGTCCACCCGTCAAGGTGATTTCGCCTCTCTCCAACGAGGTCTTAATCCACTATATTCAACTGAATATTACAGACTGCTTTAACAACTGCTAAAGCCTTCTTGATCCAAACCACAACCCGGTTTGTCAAGGTAACACTTTCTTACAAAGAGATAAAACTAAGTGTGTGAATGTTTTCTACAAAACTGTATCACAACTGTGATGTATACACAAATTGAAGCTTAGAAACTAGATTGCTAAACAATGATAGAATATCAGAATGTGGTTTAGCAAAACTGAGAGAAAGAAGATTTTGATTAGCTTTTGTGCGTGTAGAGATTTGGAGAGCATTAGCCATTTCAATCTTCAAAGTCTTGTTTATATAGCACTGAGATGATGAACGTTGGATGCAATATTCTTGATTCAATGCTAATAACAAACTTTCCTTATTGAGCAGATCTTGTCTGGAATGAGGCCGTTGGAATTAATTTGCTTTCAATGCACAGTACCGTTGCTTACTTAATGCAAGTTCTGGCTTGGCTCATTCTGACTCTGCTTCGCTGCTGATGAACTGTTGTGTTTCTTTATCAGAGTGTTGAGCGCAGTCTTGTTCATCAGGCTTCAGCATATACGTAAGTTAATCATCTGATTCTGTCATTCTGATATGGCAACTTCTGATGCTGGTGTCTGAAACCAAATTCTGATGCTGAATAGATGTGATCTTGCTTATATCAATCAGAGTATCTGCAAGTCAGAACATACTAATTTTAGGCAGCAGATAGTTCATACATGAAACTTATAAATACTATATCTTTTCACTTTGTTATCATCAAAACTTAAATATAGGGTAGTAGATTCAAACTTTGTTCTAACATAAAGATTGTCCTGTCTATTACAAGAGTTACAGCTGACAAACAATCTAGATTGAGACACGGTGGGATTGCACAACATGCATCTGTTCGGAGGGAAAAAAGTTAAACATCACAGACTCCTTCTACCTCTAGATAGGTTGATGCAGAGGCGATATCAGGTTCTAGGGCTCATGTTTCTTTGCCTTCTTCTTCGTCTTGTCATAGAAGGCGAGGGTCCTCGGATCATGCCTCACGACCTTCATCTTCACGTAGACGCATGAGTTCACTTATTCATGTGCCTGAGGCAGAAGAGGCATCATAATCCAAGGCAATACCTGAGGCACCCCAGTCACCAAGCCAAAAAATTCAGATAAAATTATGGTTTTTAAAAGTAGTTAAGAAGAGTGCACGCGAAAGGTTTTGATATATATATCGAAAATGTCGTCTATACGAACCTTGCTATTGGAAGTCAGATATGCAAATGTAAAGTGTATAATGAAATGAACAACATAATACTGAATTTATAACCTTTAATCCAGTAACAAAGTGTTAATCGTTTATAGCAAGTTACTAGCAATATTATTCCCAATGGTAACTAACAAAAGAATAAACAAAACAATTTATCGAATACTTAGTGTGCGACCGAATTTTCAAAATTTTCTTTTGAGTTGTGTTGATATGAAAAAGCACTTATAATCAAAAGTAATTATAATAAAATCAACACCCAATTCAAAACAAAACTAGCTACATAAAAAATATTACGAGTCGATCGATTACTCAATGTTATTTGACAAATTGATTAACAAAAATTAAAGCAAGTAAAGCAATAAGAAAAATAAAATCGATGATTTTTTTAGGAAGTTCCCCAATCCTCCTTGCTATAGATACATCTCCCCCTAATTCTAACTTTGGAATTAGGATCACTTCTTACTATGCAAAAAGTCAGTACAAGAGAAGTGTTCCAAGAGAAACCCTATAAACCCTAACCGTTTGTTGTTGATTTAACCCCTTCTCTTCTTTTGATCTTGAGAAAGACCAAGATACAGTAGTTACCAATTAATTTATCAAATCTTAATACTCCTCTGTGCTCTTTATCTCCAAAGTTTTCGCGCACGATCAATTGTACCTATTGCACACAAAACACTTCAATTTGATTCGTCGTTCTCGTGCTACTTCCTTTGCGTTCTTTATCTCCAAAGGCTTTCACTAGGCTGCAATCCTATCTTGAATGTCTTGCACGAAAACCCCCAAATCTATCAATGATCTTGGAGGACAAACCCGCGGGTTTTTCTGAATGAAACCTCCTGTGAATCTCAACCCAATATTCTCGACTACAAAAGAACCTAATTGGGTGTTATCAAACCTCACTTAGATGACACCCCTACAAAAGATGATTATGTGTGATTTGTTAGTGTGTATGCATAGGTTGGAGGTTGAAGGTGAAGAGCAAATTTAGTATGTGTTTATAGTTTCATCAAGTTAGAATGATGCATGAATGATATATTTATAGTTGTGGAAGTTTAGATGCAAAGAGGTAATTTTCATAATTAAAAATAATTGAAAATTTAACCCAATCAAACATTATGAGCCGACCTGAAAATTGTATGTGCTGACAGATAAGTCAAAATTTAACTGTATGTGCCATCCTGAAAAGCATATGTGTTGGCCTAAGCATGGCAATAACATTTTTCTTTAAAAACTACAGTACGTGTGTCGGCCTGAAAATCATATGTGCCGACACATAAAATAAGAAAAACTGTAAATTCTTTAAGTTTCAGTATATGTCGGTCTGTAATTATGTATGTGTCAGCCTAAGACCTCCAGAGGCTACCGACTTTAAAACAAAGTTGCATGTGTCGGCTTGAAACACGTATGTGCCGACACATGCAAGAAAATTTATGCTAAAACTTGTTTTACAAGACTTTGGTCAACTTGAAAATGTTTTTTTAATGATTCCTAAGACCTCTAATGCAAGAGAGTGCCACAAGACATAGAGATACCGTCTAATATACATAAATTCTAAGTCTTCCTAATTTTGACATCATACAAAACATCTAATGGTGAAGTTGTATTCACGTGCTCCCCCTTTTTTATGATGGCAAAACTTGCGACGATGCATTTCATGTAGTTATCGAAGGTTCCCCTGACTTTGTGCTTTCCAACTTCATATCACATATGCTTATCCCCCTTTGACAACATAAAAAAGAAAGATAGTAAATCGTGAGAAGTATCATGTTCCAATACAAATACTAATATACCACTCATAGGCATTTTAACATAGAAGAGCAACAATCACATATCCCCATATATATATATATATATAGTGATATGCAATTGATAAATAACAAGCAAACAACATTATAACATATATAATGCAATACATGATGAATAATGAATGTGATGCAAGAGTAACTTTCAAGTTGATTCTATAGCGTCACAATTACGTAACACACTATAATGGAACTCTCGATGCCACACACGCATGTGTATAGCATAGCGACAAGAACATGTCACTATTCAATCCAAAATGAAAATGTTTGTCATAACATGTGACCAACTAAAACAAGAAAAATATATGCAAATAACACACATACAATTAAGTCACATACGAATGTAACAAATAAACTTAATAAAATTACATGCTTTAACAACAAGAACAAACTTATGCAAATGTGAAAGAATTATACATGAAGTCATTAAAAACATATACATTTAAAACTCACAATGGTTATCAATAAAAAAATTTGGAAATGAACATTCATGGTTTTCATCATCTAAGAAAATATCAAGCATTTGTAATCAACAAATAACATGCATTAAGGCAAGTTTTACTTTTAAGGATAAATTTGAAATAATATTACCTCACTCTTGATGGGACAGAAGTTGCACTCACATGATTTAAAATACTCAAATAAAGAGTTAGAGTAAAAGTATAAAGTGCAATCAACAAAGTAAAATTAAGCAACATTGGAGTAATCAGTGATCCCCAATTCCCCTCGTATATTGAAAAATGTTTCGGTTGCAAGAGGTTTAGTGAAAAATATCAACCAGTTGATTTTTACTATCAACGTGCTCGAATCCAACATCCCCTTTTCAACATGATCGCGAAGGAAATGATAACATATCTCAATATGTTTAGTGCGAGAATGTAGCACCTAATTCTTGGTTAAATTAATGGCCCTAGTGTTGTCGCACGTGATAGGAATACATGAAAGTTTAATGTCAAAATCAAGTAATTGTTGCTTAAGCCATAAGATTTGGGCATAACAACCTTCGGCAGCCACGTATTCCAACTCGGTCGTTGACAAAGCTATGAAAACTTGCTTTTAACTATGCCAAATAACCTAGGATTTTGAAAACATGTGACAAGTTCCACTAGTACTTTTCCTATCCAATTTGCAACCAGAAAAATCGGAATCAGAGTAACCAACCAAGCTACAATCGCTTCCCTTGAAATACCAAAGCCCAAACTTAGAAGTACCAATAAGGTGTCTAAGAATACGCTTAACCTCTTTTAAGTGTGATTCCTTGGGATCCAATTGATATCATGCACACATACAAACGCTAAACATAATATCAGGCCTAAATGTCATACGATATAGAAAAGATCCAATCATACCTCTATATTTCTTGACTTCAACATTCTTACCATTTTCATCTCTATCCAAGTTGCCATTTGTTGCCATCGGTGTGTCAATTTCCTTTGCACCATCCATTTCAAATTGTTTCAATAATTCGAGACAATACTTGGTTTGACATAGAAATGTTCCTTCCTCGAGTTGCTTAATTTAGAGTCCGAGAAAGTAGTTCAACACCCCCATGATACTCATTTCAAACTCTCCCTGCATAAGCTTAGAGAACTCCTTGACAAGATACATTTTATTTGATCCAAAAATGATATCATCAACATAAATTTGAACAAGTAATATATGCTTTCCTTGACGTTTAATAAGAGTGTAGTGTCTACCTTCCCTCTACAGTATCCTTGATCAAGCAAGAACTTGCTAAGTCGGTCATACCATGTCCTTGGGGCTTGTTTAAGACCATACAAAGCACATTTTACCTTAAAAATATGATTAGGAAACTCATAGTTTTCAAAACTGGGAGGTTGTGAAACATACACTTTTTCAATTATGTATCTGTTAAGGAATGCACTTTTAACTTCCATTTGATATAATTTGAAGTTCTTAGAGCATATGTATGCTAGTAAAAGGCGTATAGCCTCTATTCGGGAAACCAGAGCATGAGTATCCTTATAATCAATGTCTTCCTCTTGGTTATACCCTTGAGCCACTAGTTAGGCCTTATTCCTTTTTATCACACCATGTTCATAATTTTATTCCTAAATACCCATCGAGTGCCTATAACTTGATGATTTAGTGGACGAGGGACAAGGTCTAAAATGTCATTTCTTTCAAATTGATTCAACTCTTCTTGCATGGCCATAATCTAATGCTCATCAAGTAAAGCATCCTTATCATTTTTAGGTTCAACTTGGGATACATACACGAGGTGTTAACAAAAATTACTTATCTTAGAGCGTGTTGTTACCCCTTTTGTGATGTGACCAATAATCTTGTCAATTAGATGATCCTTAGAGGTTCTCCACTCCAATGGAAGACCATCGTCTTTTTGTTGACTTTCATCATATTTATTTTCTTGGTTGTCCTATTCTTCCTTCTCAATATCCACCGCTTTAGGTTAATCAGTTCCTTTTTTGGTATCCTTGAGTATGTCTTCTATAGATACACCTACACCATGAAGAGAAATACCTTTCCCAACACTATTTGGGCAAGACTCATCAAAATTAACATGAACCGACTCTTCAACAATAAGTAATCTTTTGTTATAAACTCCATATGCTTTACTAGATTGTGAGTATCTAAGAAAGATACCTTTGGTAGCTTTCGCGTCAAATTTCCCAAGGTTATCCTTCCCATTGTTTAAAATAAAACATTTACATCCAAAGACATGAAGATGCGGTAAATTTGGTATTCTATCTTTTAAAAGTTCATAAGGAGTTTTGTCAAGAATAGGACGGATAAGTATCCTATTTAAGACATAACATGTTGTGCTAATAACATTGTGCCAAAGATATTTTGGTAGACCATAATCATTGAGCATTGTTCTTTCCAACTCCGCTAAAACACAATTTTTACGCTCTACAACACCATTTTGTTATGGAGTTCTAGGAACTGAAAGGTTATGTTTAATACCAAATTTATCACAATATTCTTCAAAGAGGTTATTTTCAAATTAACCTCCATGATCTCTTTGAATGACAATAATTTTAGAATTCAATTTATTTTGAGATAACTCGCGAAACGTGTGAAAGCCGAGAAGTTTCATCTTTGCTACGTAAGAAAATAGTCTAACAAAATCTTGAGTAATTGTCTACAATTACAAAACCATAGTAATTACCACCTATGCTTTTGGTCCGTGAAGTTCCATCCAAATCCATGTGAAGGAGCTCAAGAGGTCTCGAAGTTGAAACAACATTTTTAGATTTAAAAGAGACTATTATTTGTTTCCCCTTTTGACATGCATCACATAGGTGATCTTTTGAAAATTTTATTTTAGGTAGACCAATTTCTAAATATTTTGCAACTATTTTATTAAGTAGATCAAAGTTGGTATGTTCCAAACATCTATGTCATAGCCAAGAGTCTTCACTCATGGTAACAAGACATTGGACATTATTCAAGGAAACTTCTCTTAAGTCAAGCATATAGATATTATCTACCCTCACACCATTAAACATAAAATCCTTCTTTTCATTATGTACTATCATGCAACAATATTTGACAAAAATTATCTTATACCCATTGTCAGACAATTGACTAATGCTAAGAAGGCTATGTCTAAGGCCTTCAATAAACATAACATTAAAGATGGTAATAGTTGAGAGATTACCTATTCTACCTTTTCTAATTATTTCACATTTGTATTGATCATCGTAGGATACATAACCTTTCTTCTTCACCATAAAGTCGAAGAATAGAGAGATGTCTGTCGTGTGTGTCTTGAACATCCACTTTCGAAAATCTATTTTCCTATCATAGCATTAAGACACTCAACCTACAAAATCAAATAAAAGTAGTAGGTACCAAATTCTCATTGGGTCCTTGGGAGTGAGTGAAAGAATTATTGCATTTGGAAAACCATTGGAAATTTCCTTTAGGAACTAAGAAGCACTTAAACTTACATTTTCCAATAGTGTGACCTTTCTTGCAACAATAGTGACAAAGAAAAATATGATGAGATTTACCTTTGCCATTTGAATCCTTCTTAATCAAATTACACTTTTTAAGGGACTTTTCAACCTTTAAAGAATTATTAGCAAAAGTAACACAAGATTGTGATGCCTTATCCACTTTGGTTTCAAGAGTACTCACCTCTTGTTGCTAAATTTGACAAGTTTCACAACCGAATCGACATGGTTCCTCACCCTCCTTTTTATGATTTTGACTATCTATAATATGTCGCTTTAATGCTTCAAGTTTCTTATTGGTTTATTTAACCTTTGCTTCTAAGTATTTTTAGATTTTCAAAAACATTTTTGAATTCAATAAACGGTAACTTATCAATGTTAGAGTATTTATCACTTGAGTTTTTATTACTTGAGGCATCACTATCGCTATCCAAAGCAACATAGGATTTTCTAGAATTTCTAGAATTTTTTTGTTGTCCCTTTCCTTTCTTATTAGCAAGAGATGGACAATCCAGTCTAAAATGACCTGACTTTTCACATTCATAGCACATACCTCTTATTTTATCCTTTTTGTTGTCTTTATCTTTGGAGGTTGTAGATTGTCTTATAAATTTCATCATAAGAATCACTATCATTAGTGTACTCATCCTTTGAGGATCTTAAACTTGAAGTCCTAAGAGCTTTAGACTTTGTTCCTTCCTCCTTATCTGCGTCTTTCTCTTTTTTCTTCTTTTTTACAAGATTCTTTTCATGTTTATCCAAGCAAGTGAGTTGTTGCTTGTGTTCTTCCAACTTTCTAAACAAAGTGGTGAGATCAAATGTTGCAAGATTATTGGCTTCCTTAATCGCGGTGACCTTTAGTCTCCAATTCCTAGTAAGACATCTCAAAATCTTGTTAATAGCAATAGCATTGAAAATATGATTACCTAGCAAATTTAAACGATTAATAAGATACGAGAACCGATTTTGCATTTGAGAAGTGATTTTACCAAGCTTCACGCGAAAGAGTTCAAACTCTTGATTAAGTGTATTAATTCTAGCTTGTTTGGCCTCATTAGTTCCCTCATAGATAACGTGTAGAGTATCCCACATAGCTTTGGGAATTTCATAATGGAAAATTTGATAAAAATTATTAACACCAAGAGAAGATATGATAATATTTTTTGCTTTCCAATCATGTGCCCACTTCTTATTATCTTCCTCATTCCATAGAACTTTCAGCTTTGGTGTAACACCTTCAACCTCATATGTTACCAGTGTTGGACCATTTTGAATGTCTTCCCACACACCTTTATCATATGAGTTGACATGAATTTGCATACAAACTTTCTAATAACTATAGTTTTCTTTCGTGAAAACTGGGGCTCTTTTATAATCCCCTTCAGGTTCGTATGCCATTTTCTAATAAGTTTCGAAGTCAGAATGAACCGGGATCTTGATGACACTTGTTAGAAGACGATACCTTATCTAGAGGGGGTGAATAATCACCAAGCCAAAAAATCTAGATAAAAATAATGGTTTTTAAAAGTAGTTAAAAAGAGTGTACGTGGAAGGTTTTGATATAGATCGAAAACGTCGTCTATACGAACCTTGCTATTGGAAGTCAAATATGCAAATGTAAAGTGTTTTATGGAATAAAACAACACAATAATGGATTTATAAACTTCAATTAAGTAACAAATTATTAATCGTTTACAGAAAGTTACTAGCAATAATATTTCCAATGGTAACTAGCAAAAAAACAAACAAAACAATTTGTCGAACACTTGGTGTATGACCGAATTTTCATAGTTTTCTTTTGGGTTATGTTGGAATGAAAAAACACTTATAACCAAAAGTCATTATAATAAAATCAACACCCAATTCAAAACGAAACCAGCTACGTAAAAATTCTTACGAGTCGATCTATTACTTAATTCTATTTGACAAATTGATTAATGAAAATTAAAGCAAGTAAAGCGATAAGAAAAAGAGACACAAGGATTTTTTTAGGAAGTTTGACAATCATCTTCTCTATGGCTATGTCTCCCCCAATTCCAATTTTGGAATTAGGGTAATTTCTTACTATGCAAAAAGTTACAAAAGAAGTGTTCCAAGAGCAACCTTACAAACCCTAATCATTTATTATTGGTTCAACCCATTCTCTTCTTTTGATCTTGAGAAAGACCAAGACACAATAGCTACCCATTTATTTATCAAATCTTGCTACTCCTTTCCATTATTTATATCCAAAGCTCTCACGCCCGATCAATTGTACATATGTTACACAAGACACTTCAATTCGATTTTCCATTCTCGCGCTAATTCCTTTGTGTTCTTTATCTCTAAAGGTTTTCACTAGGTTGCAATCCTCTCTTGAATGTATTACAAAAAAACACCCAAATCTATCAACGATCTTGGAGGACAAACATGTAGTTTTTCCTGATGAAACACCTTGTAAATCTCAACCGAATATTCTCGGCTACACAAGAACCTAATTGGATGTTATCCAACCTCGCCTAGATTACACCCCGACAAAAGATGATTATGTGTGATTTATCAGTGTGTATGCATAGGTTGTAGGTTGAAGGTGAAAAGCAAATGCAATATGTGTTTATAGTTTCATCAAGTTGGAATTATGCATGAATGATGTATTTATAGTTGTGGATGTTTAGATGCAAAGAGGTAATTTTTGGAATTAAAAATAATTGAAAATTTGACTCAATCAAACAATATGAGTTGACCCAAAAATCGTATGTGTCGGCCTGAAAAGTAGATGTGTTTGCCTAAGCATGGCAGTAGTATTTTTCTTTAAAAAATGCAGTATATGTGTCAACCTGAAAAAAGTATGTGCCGACACATAATATAAGAAAAACTACAAACTCTTAACATTTCAGTATGTGTTGGCCTGTAATGATGCACGTGTCGGTCTAAGACCTCCATAGGCTACAGGCTTCAAAACAAAGTTGCATGTGCCATCCTGAAACATGTATGTGCTGACACATGCAAGAAAAAATTATTCTATAACTTGTTTTTCAAGACTTTGGTCAATTTCAAAATGTACCTCTAATGCAAGGGAGTGGCTCAAGATATAGAGATATTGTCCAATATACAGAAATGATAAGTTTTCCTAGTTTTAACATTATATAAAACATCTAATGGTGAAGTTGTACTCACACCTAAGGCATCATAGGCATCATAGTCTCATCCGACACTTGATACATCACAGGCCCAAGCAGATGAGGCTGCACCTACGACACCTTAAGGTTTTGGAGGAGACTCGTCAGACTTATCACAACTGCCTCTTTACTTGAACCGTGCTGCCAAACATATCTGGGATATATAGGTCAAGTTTAGTTGGAATTATCCATTTAAACCTATGTTTGTTTTATTATTAGCTTTTTTTTTATTTGGACCATTCTTATTAAACCTTGTATGCAGGAACATGATCTGCTAAAAATCATCAACCATATGCGGAAGATCACTCGCCTGGAAGAGCCCAATGAGTTATGGTTTCAGGAAGTTTTGCATCTATCAGAGTTATGTGAATTAAGAAGGTCGGGTTATACTATAGTTAACCACGATATGATTAATACTTTTGTAGAGAGATGACATGTAGATACATCATCATTTCATATGCCACATGGTGAGATGTCTATCACACCGGATGATATCGTGTTTCTAGTGCATCTTCTGGTTAGGGGGAGATTTTTAGATTATGGGAGGTATGACAATTGACAAAGAAGAGTCACCTGAGTTGATGGTAGAATACTTAGGAGTTGGCCCAGAGAGTGCCATGAAGGAGATTTACCGTACCCGTGGGACTCATGCTAGGTTTAGCTATTTGCAAAAGGTGTTTACTGATGAGATAGTGAGAGTACGACATGTTTCTGGTGATGTCAAGTAGGTTGGGAAGCACATAGTGTATGCTATGAGAGCATACGTGTTGTATTTGGTTGGCCCTCTATTTTTGTGGACAAGAGTTCCACTTATGTGGATTTCATGTACCTGCGGTACTTTGAGGACTTTGAGCAGATCCATGAGTACAACTGAGGGACCACTTGTTTGGTCTACTTTTAATTTAAGTAATCTGAAGGTTGTATGTTGAACACGAAGTAGGTGAAAGGCAATATCACATTTTTTACGTTAACGTGTATTGGTCTTCTATTGCTTGTGTGCCATTTTGTTAATTATTACAACACCGTTACTAACTAATGATTCTTGTTTTCTGGCCTAGATCCTACAACACTTATGATACCCCAAATTTGTTCTACCTTTTCACTTT
The DNA here is from genome assembly GCA_948472305.1 of Vicia faba. Taxonomy (NCBI): domain Eukaryota; kingdom Viridiplantae; phylum Streptophyta; class Magnoliopsida; order Fabales; family Fabaceae; genus Vicia; species Vicia faba. Next base: position 498,181,159 of record OX451738.1, read on the forward strand.
TATCTGGCTTAGGCTTTGCATTTAATTTACATCATTTTCATTAGGACATTCACACATATAAAGCAGGGTTTCAAAACTAGAGGTTGTGCTAACTAAGGTTTAATTTTAGTTTGAGGCTTCTACATTCTACAGTTGATTTTCTTGGTTCCTCACTACTCAGTAGATAGTGGAATCGGTTTTTGAAGTATGGTTATCATGAGTTTCTTATTTATCCATGTACAAAGTCATTTCTCATTCAAATTCATCAAGATCTTGGATTAGGGTTTATTTCCCTATGTGTGATTAAATACCGGGTTCTTTTAGCATCATGCCTCAGCTAGGGTTTGAATCCCTCAAATGTTCAATATGGATAATTATTGATTCTCAAAGGCTACTTCATAAAAGATTGTCCTATAATCTCAAGAGTATAATCAAAACTTCATCATCATTGGTTCACATGGGCACCAATATGTCTTGAAATGCAAGGAAAGATCAAATTTGCAAGTCAGTTAAAAGCACTTTGACCAAAAGTCAACATTTTCAAGATCAAGTTCAAACAATTATAACTTCTTAATTATTAAATATTGTTGAGTGGTTTCTTTTGCATATGATTCCTTTTGACATCATCTCCAACTTCTCTTTACAAGTATAGAGCTAATTATGTGTATAAGGCCATCAAAAGTTTGAGTACATTAGAGGTCATTTTGTGACTTTGACCAAATTTCAAGTAACTTTTGACCAACTTTCAAGGATCATAAATCTTTCAATTTTCATCACGTCGGGTTAATTCTTTTTTCTACATATCACAAATGGCGTTGTCTACAAATTTGTTTCAAGGAACGAGATAAAAATGTGCTTACAAGGGCACGAATTTGATTGAAACATTATAGGTCACTTTTGGCTTCAAATGTTTCTTAACCTCTAATTTCAATTCATGCCATAATTGTTTCCTCAAGGCATTGTTTCTTATGGTGAGATCATTCATCATGAAGTGTTGAGTTTGAAGATTTCAAAATTAATAAAGGATTGCAAATGTTTTTCAAGCGGGAAGTTTATTCAATTTCAAGCGGGAAGTTTATTCAATTTCAAGATCAAAAACTGAAGAGAATTTCTTACTTTCATGAGTTTGAAAATTTCAAGTTAAAAGAATATTCAAGTTGATTCAAATTTCAAGTTTCTTTTCCAAATTCAAAGTTTCAAGGTCATTCTTTACAAGATTTCAAGCACTTCTCAAGACCATATTCAAAGTTCAATTTTGCAAAATTCATTCAAGTTCATCTCAAGAGTTACACTCATAATCTTGAATTACACTCATGACTCAAGAGTTCAAGCATTTCTAAACCTAAACTTCAAGCAAATTCATATCAATATTACAAGTTTTGGTTTGATTCAAATATGGCAAGACTTTGACACATTCAAGATTGCTATGGCTTAAACTTCAACTACATTCTCATTGTCACAAGAACATACATCTTGCTTGATGTAAAATTACATCATTCATCATTAGTTCAAGTTCATCATAAATTACATGGAATCAAGCTATTCATTCATCATTTATTACAAAAGTTACAAAGAAAATTGCATATTTACAACCAAAACCTAGATCTATCTTCATCAATCTTTCTTACAAAATTTGTTATCTCATGCCCTCATAAAATTATGTTATTTCCCAAGTTAACAAATGCTACCTAAAAAACCATCCAAACTTTGCACAAGTCTTATCCTTATCATGCTACAAAAACCTGTCCACAAGACCACAAAATAGCCTGCTACAAACCTACAAAACAACAAGCCAAAACATGTCAAAAACATGCCCTGCTATCCACTTTGTTGCTGCTGCATAAACCTGTCCCAAAACCCTGCAAAACTAGTTGCACCAACCTGCTGCAGCCCTGCATAAGACAAAAAACTACACTCCAAAGCCTGCACTGCTGCCCTGCTATGCTACTGTTGTCCCAAAGCAGTCCAAAAACTTGCAAATCTGCATCATGCCAAGCCAAACATTGCACCATGCTTCTTCAACATCCTAAAAGTATGCATAAAAAACATTCCATAAACATCCAAAAAAATACATCAAAATAGGCGAAACATAACATGAATCAGAAAAGAAAAGAACAACGTACCACAACTGTTCAAACTATCAGATATTTCCCCCCTAAAACCCCTTCTTTTCATTATAAAACAGACATAAGAGCACACAAGAAATTAGAGGACAAAATGTTAGAAAAATACTCACAAAAACTTGTCTCAATCTTCCTCTACACACCACCATTCCCTGCTAAGTTCTCACGAAGAACCATCAGTCCACACCCCAACACTCCATAATACTTCTCCCTAAACTGCACCCTGCATCGCCCCCCTTTACCAATCATTCGATCTCCATACACCTTCAACACTTCCTCCATAACCAATCTCTAAAACTTTAATACTCCTAATATCTCTCACTCACAAAACCATAAGTCGCACTCAACAATATCAAAACACGGTTCGAAAGCAACAACAGTAAATCCAGAATTGCGGAATAAAAAGACGTATAACAAGAGCACATGAGCAAGGGGAGTAAGTACCTGAATGAATTTTTGAGGCATTACCGGGGAGGTTCTCATCTCTGTATGTAACCCTTATGCCATTACATCTTTGATACTATGTTTTTCTGTATATTATTTTCCTCCGCATATTGTTTTTCTTCTTCTTGTGTGTGTTGTTGTTCTACCGTTCATGGCCAAAGTCCCATGTGAGAGATTCATGAGAGTTTTAGAAGCTATTATGAGAGTTTCGTTGTTGTGTTGTTCCGTCGAGATAGAAAGAGATGACCGAGCATTATTTTCTTTATTGTTGTTGTTGTTTGTCGTGATGTTCGGTTGAAAGAGAGAATCAGAGTAGAGCCGTGAGAGAGTCAATTAGATGAGAGGTGTTTGATTGTCTTGAATGAAGGAGATTGAGATATAAAACAGGTTGGGTGTTGAATAGAGGAATAGAAGAGATAATCGTGAGAGAAAGGAACAAAAGAGATTTCATCGTAAGCAAGAGAGAGAGATTTTGTTTTTTAATTATTGGTTTAATTGGGAAATTAAACAAATTTAATTATGATCAATAGACTTTTCCCCTTCCCCATATACATATGCGGCGCCTCTTTAGTTCAATTAGGGTTCCATAAATCCTTCATTTTCTCCACCCAAATCGGGTCGGTGTTGGGCCCATTTTCTTTAGCCCAATTTTGTCTTAAGTTTCATTCTTATATTAATTGAAGCATAAAAATAAACGAATGACTAGATGGTGCAATAGTTACCGTATGTGTTTGAATTCACGAGGTCCTGGGTTTGAGACCCCATGGGACACTTTTACCATTATTCTGTTTTTTTTCCTTTTTAAGTCATCTCTGTTTTATTATATTTTAGTTAAACTGTAATTATAACAGAAAAATAACTTGGTTCAATGGCAAGGCAAGAGAGTTATAACCTAAGGGACATGAGTTCAATCCCTAACTTTATCCTTTTTTTTCTTTAAAATTCTAAGTTTCAAGTTTTTTTTCTTATTTCATTTTAAGTTTTATACAAAAATTCAAAAAAAAAAAATAGAATTAGGTTTTAATTTTCTTTATATGATAAAAAACACCAAAAATATTAGATTAGAATTTTAATTTTCTTTTGATTCTAAAAAAAAAATAAATATTAGAATAGAGTAGTATTATAATTTTGATTTCCCCTTTTTTAGAATTCCTCCATTTCGCAATTCATAATAATTTAGAATTAGGTTTTAATATTTGTTTTCACAAAAAAAATCATAAAAATATTATAGTATTATTTTCTTTTATTTACTTGATAAAAATCATAAAAAATGTTAAGGATTTAATTTCTTTGTTTTTGTTTGATTACTTGGTTAATCTTGATTACATGTCCCCTTAAGTGATTCCCCGTATCGATTAAATTCATGTTGATCATTTCATGTTGATCGTTTCATGTTGAATTAGACATTAGGATCAAACTTTGTATGATAAATTTAGGATAAAACTTCTCTTTTACACTCAACTTTAAGTCCACACCTTATATGACAACAATTAGGTTTTTCTAGTCTCCCTTTAGACTTTTTCTTCTTTTTTAAATTAAAATTAAAACTTTCTCTCCTTAATCAAAAAAATCCAAAAACACTTAATCATTATTCAAACTCATTCACACTTAATAAAACACTCAACAAATCAAAGATCTTCTCAAAAGGGCATGTTATCTCTGTTCTACCGTGTAATATGGTGGGAAAACTGACTTGGTTGTTTTACGTTTGATCGCAATTGTTGCGGATAACAAGAGTCGCCACCGACTTTTCTTTTATCTAATAAAGAAAGGTTGAAAAGAACAGGAAAGACCTTTAGAGATGTTTTCTTGAGTTCGGGGGTAGGTTATGAAAAGGGAAGGTGTTAGCACCCTTTTCATCCGTAGTTATCTACGGGCTCATAGTTGCTTGCTAGATCACTTTCTTTGTTTGAAAATGTGCTTGTTGTGTGGGTTTGAAAATATTTTGAAAACGTCTTTGTAATGATTCTCGTCTCTATAAGAATGTGTACAAAGTGTTGGTTTTGAAAATAGTTCAAAGTGATATTTGTTGTGGAAGATGTTTTTCGAAAGTGATTTTGAAAAGTGCCTTTGTAACAATTCTCGTCTCTATAAGAATGTTGTGATACGGTGGGAGAACTGACTTGAGGTTTTGCATTTGTGTTTGCAAATGTTTCGGTTTAGCAAGAGTTGCCACCGACTTTTTATTTTATCCAAAGGAAAGGTCAAAAAGCACAGGAAATACCTTTGAGATGTTTTCTTGGGTTCGGGGGGTAGATTATGAAAAGGGAAGGTGATAGCACCCTTTTCATCCATGGTTTTCCGTGGGCTCTTAGTTACTTGTTTAGATCACTTGCTTTTGCTTTTCAATTGTTTGAAATGGTGCTTTGTATGTGGTTTTTGAAAATATTTTGAAAAGAGGCCTTTGTCTAGGTAACCTTTGTAATGATTCTTGTTTGAATATATACAAAGGTGTTTGTCTTTTGAAAAATGTTTCAATGTTTGAAAGTTTATTTTGGGAAATTGTTTTGAAATTGTGTGTGTGTTTTGAAATTAGCAAGGATGTTTGCAATAGATCAAGTAACTAGGAGTTGTCTACCCTACTCAAAGATCTTTCCTACACATTTTTAACCCTTTGACATTGTTGTTTTACCATTGTATTTGGTAAACAACCTTGTATTTGGATGTTAAACGGGACGGATGCGGGTCATCGTATGACCATGATAACAATATTTCCAAGTATCTTAGCAAGTTTTTGAGGGACTAGATCATTTTTGTATAGGCAACCAAGATAGCATCATCGAGGTACTATGATCTTTTTGTTTTTTTGTTTTGCCAAGACACCTAGCATGCATATCATGGCCATGTTTTTTAAGGAAACAAGTGGATGAAACCCTAGGGGTGCTTGTGTGCATTGTGTTGTCATTTTTCATGCATTTTTGTCTTGTGTTTAGTCATGCTATTTGTTTGATTTTGGTCTTTTGCATACAAACCCTAATTTTTACTATCATGGTATATGAAAGCGATAAATGCGTAAAATAAATCTAAGCTATTACAACATTATTATGGGGAGGGGGATACAAGTTTGAATAGGGGGATATTTGCAAGAAAATAAAACCCTAAAACTATTATTACAACCAAATTGAAATATTGCACAAGATAAATAAATAGACAAATATTTAAATGTACAAACAAATATAAATATGCAAAGGATGTTTTTGTATTTATTTTTATGTATGTAAAATAAATTATTTTTGTCTAAAAATAAGAAAAATAATAATGATTATTTTGGAAAGGGTAGAAAACCCTAGTTTTTGGTTTTAAATAAAATATGCTTTATATTAATTTTTTATTATTTATGTACAAGAAAATAAATAAAAATATATACAAAAATGTTAAAAAATAATATTTGTGAGAAAATAATATTTTAAGTATAAAAATAAAATGTATAATATTTTTAAATTATTTTCAAATTTATTTAGGAAAATAAAAGTATATATTATTTAATAAACTATTCTTATGCCAAAAAAATAATAAAAATAATAAAATAAAATTTGAAAATTTAAGAAAATATTTTGGTGATTTTTAATATTTAGAAAAAATAAATAAAAGTCAGAAATGTAAAAGAAATGAAAAGATATACAAAAATAAAGAAATGGGCCAAGGGGGTGCAGAAAGTAAGCAAGGGGGTGTCAATAGGAGAAACAAGCCAGGCCCAGCCCATTTCCACTTCGTCCCTGTCCTTGGAGCAGAAACACGCGCGCGCCATGTTCAAATTGGTAACTCCTGCATACGTGCTCAAAAACAAAAACTTGCAACATGAAAGTTATAGCTCATGATCACACGATTCTAACCTTGTAAAAACTTGATCTAACTCTCAAAGAACAGAGAGAATTTCATCACCCCCAATTTATGACCTAGTTTTTTCAGCAACTTCAACAACCAAATTCTCCTAGCTCAATTAACATAAATGAATTCGATGTATATGTACAGCTTAAGGACAATGAGGACTACATTTTTGCTTCACAAACCTAAGCCTAATGATTCCTAAATAGAGAGATAGAATTTTAGAAAATACCTGTTTCAGTCAGGTTTGGATATGGCAATGTAGGGGTTTTTGATGAGACCTGAAGGTCGTGTTAGCTTGCCTGAAGTTCACTCAACCTTCCCCAATGCTTGGTTTGCTTTGAAATGGTCTGAATATGCTTGTAGAACTCAACCTGCAAAGCTTCAAAGTAAAAATGGTGAAGTGTGAAAACAATATTACAATTACTTGAGAAGGGTCTGGACAGCTTAGGTGTATTGTTTAGAAAGTGTTTGAAGTGATTTGGGACAAAACGCACGAGTGGAATTGGTTTTGGCTTGTGATTTGCAGAACTTGCCCTGTTTTGGGAAGAGATGACGTTTTTGTGCTTAAGGGTGTTTGAGAACTTGTTAGCTCGTGTTTTGGACTTGGTATATTGTGTTAAACTTGTTTGAAATGTGCACAAAGCTTGGTTTTATCAGATGCCAAAGTTATCTCACTTTTACAAGCTATCTCGTTTTTTAAGCAAAAGGTGAGTTGACAATGCCAAATGTTGTACTTGCTAGCTCAAAGCCTGAACATGGTTGGTATACTTTTCCTGATATTTGTGGAGTTGGTTTGCTGCAAAAGATTGGGTTCACAGCTAAAGAGAAACAAAATTGCATAAAGTGAACTTTATGGAAATGGCATTGTTACCTTTTTGCCAAAAATGGATTAATTCAATGTGTAATGTTCTAAAGCTCAGAACAAAGCCTCTAACCAATGTATTTGCATTTAATTTATGAGTATAGAAAGGATTAGAACCTATAAACCAAGTACAAGCATGATCCAAACTGATTTGCAACTTGTATCTATGTGCAAAATGCCTTGGCCAAAAGTGATAATTTTCCATTTTCAATCCGTCGATTCTCCCTAACCACAAATGATCTTGGAGAGTTCTTGGACATTTTAGAAAGCTTGTAACATGCTCTACAATCCATCTTCGAAATGAATTTTGAGATTCCACTTGGAACTATGTGAAAATTTTCCATGAAGATAGGTCAAAATCCTGCCTAAACTAGGGCAAAATTTCACTAAGTTAAAAGTTTCATGGACCCTTGTTCACAAAATCATAACCTGAGATCCAAGCATATTTTTGGAAAACTTTGTGAATAAAAGTTGTAGATTTTATGGAGGAATACAACTTTCATGTTGGAAGTTTTCTTTGAATTCAAATGCATCATGGTGAAAAAGTTGGGCAAAGTTGGAAAAAAAATAAGAAATTTTCATAACTTAGAAAATTTCTAAGTTATGAAATTTTTTCATTTCAAACCCTAATTTTCAAAATTAGGTTTCTTGGTGAACAAGTTTCATGTTTTGACACATCTTGATGAAAAATGACCCTTGGCACTTGGTTTTTACCAAAAAGTCAAAGTTTGACTTTTTAGTGTACAGTTGATTTTTGACCAGTTGATTGGAAAATTCATTTGTCAATCCCATTTGAGATCTTTTGAACCTTGTGATTAAGTCAAGATAATGCCATTGAGTCCTTGAAACCATGCTTGAACCCAATTTGCCATTGGCTAGGTTAAAAATAAGAAATTGCCCTTTTGCAGTCAAAACCCTAAAAATGACCATTTTGCCCTTTTGATGATCTGATCAACTTTCTTGAGGAGTTGTGGTCCAAAATTGATCAAATGGTTCATATGAGTCTATAATGTTGATGTGGATCAAAAATTGTGAGGTTTGACTGTAAATTGGCCACAATTGACTTTTTCCCCAATATAACTGATTTTTATGTCAAATGTCCAATTGACTGGGCAAAAATTTGATTCAAGGCTTGAAACTTGGTATGAGCAATCTTAGGAGTCAAACATGAAGTATGAAAGTCATATTGAGCATTGAAAGTCCAAAAATCCTTGTGCAAACTCAAACCCTAATTCCAGGTCAACAGTGCAAGGAGATGTCTTGAACTGAGCAAACCCTAATCTGGTCTTGAGTTCAAAGAGTCTTGTGAGGGGAAATCTTGATAAAATGAGAGGATAAATTTTGGGGTACAACAGCTTCCCCTGTTCAATCTTCTTGAACCTGAAGAGTTAGATTGGCGAGTTTGCCGTTCGTGACTCGAAGGTAAAAGATGATTGGACACTAGAGTGCCCGTAAATTTGCACTCGTTAAAGTATAGTTGAGGGAATGGGCTTAAAGATGCCATTTGGATATATGATAGAATCTTGTCGGAGATGGGCTTGTAGATTCCATCCAAGAATGTTTGTTGAACTGTAAGTTATAGGTCAGAAGCATGAGCGCCAGAATGGTATCCGTGTTTGGAGCATCTCTGAGCTGGGGATCTGAATAAGCAATAGAATAACATCCGTGTCTGGAGCATCTCTGAGCTGTATCTGAGCTTTGAATTTGAATAAGCAATAGAATAACATCTGTTTCTGGAGCATCTCTAAACTGTTTTCTGAGCTTTTGATTCTGAATAAGCAATAGAATAGCATCCGTGTCTGGAGCATCTCTAAACTGTTTTATGAGCTTTTGATTCTGAATAAGCAATAGAATATCATCCGTGTCTGGAGCATCTCTAAGCTGTTTTCTGAGCTTTTGATTCTGAATAAGCAATAGAATAGCATCCGTGTCTGGAGCATATCTAAGTTGTTTTCTGAGCTTTTGATTCTGAATAAGAAATAGAATAGCATCCGTGTCTGGAGCATCTCTAAGCTATTTTCTGAGCTTTGAATTTGAATAAGCAATAAAATAGCATCCGTGTCTGGAGCATCTCTAAGCTGTTTTCATGATTGTATATTGGTAGCTTGTTAATCTTATCCTGAAAAGGGTAAAATATTAGCTGAAACACAAAGTTATGTTGCATGAAATGTATGATGCAATATATGTGTTTTATCAATGTTTATGATATATGATTGTAATGTATGCGCATGTAAGCTGATTAGCTGTCTTGCTGAGGAAAATAAATCCTTGATGGCTGGTGATAATAAAATCCTTGACTGCTGCCGGGGAAAATAAATCCATGACCGCTGTTGGAGATTCAAGATCTTTGATTGTTGAGGATGAGACATCCTTGGACCATTGTTGGGGATAGAAAAATCCTTGGCAAGTCGTGGGGATTATCAAAACTTTGACAACTTCTGTGGGGATGTGAGAATCCTTCACGACTTTCCCGGGGATGTAGGGATCCTTCAAGTCTTTGGAGTTGGAGGATGATAAACATTATGTTGTGAGAATAAATGCCAAGTGTTGTTTAAGAAACCTGCTTGGGGAATCTAAGAACTTTGATGACTATGGCTGGAGATTACACAATGGGAATCCTTACTCGGCTGGGGAATAGGGAAAACTCTGGCGATCTCTACCGAGGATCAAACAAAGGAAAACCTTGATCTGCTGGAGAATAAGGAAAATAGTTTTATGCACTTTGAAGTATCTTTGTATTAACTTTGTGTAAGTATTTTGTACAAAGGAGATAGACATCCTAATAAGAGAATGTTGTCATAAAAATGAGAAAAATTTATACAAAGAAAGATGGCTATGTGTAAAAATTCCATGGGGTTCCCATTCTGCTATAGCCTTCGTAACTCTAAATATCCTGTCCATTCGTTGCTTCGTCCGCAGATGATTGGATTGATCAGAAGCTTGGAGCTTGTCTGTGAAGAGATTGTCCTTAAAGTGATCCGACGAGACATAGTCATATGCTTTAATTCCCTAACTTTTGCCTGGACCGCCCTTTCGGGTTTTCGATCCACTGGGAAACCCTTTTTTGCCCAAGTCGCCCTTTCGGGTTTTCAACTTGCCGGGAGTACAAATTTTTTTTATTTATCGCTAACTTTTGCCTGAACCGCCCTTTCGCATTTTCGATTCACCGGGATACCCTTTTTTTTCCCAAGTCGTCCTTTCGGGTTTTCAACTTGCCGGGTCATTTATGCGTAGTATCTTTTGACTATGTATGCGTTCACAGGGCGCGGCAAGTCGTCGCCGTCCATGGTGGTTAAGATCATTGCCCCACCAGAAAAGATGTTTTTGATCATAAATGGTCCTTCGTAAATAGGAGTCCATTTGCCCCCGGGATCACTTTGAGGCAATATGATCCTCTTGATTACAAGATCTCCGACTTGATACACTTGTCGCCTGACTTTCTTTTTGAAAGCCTTGATCATCCGTTTTTGATACGTCTGACCGTGGCAAACAACAGTAAGTCGCTTTTCGTCAATCAAGTTAAGTTGATCAAGCCGGGTCTGAATCCAATTGTCTTCACTCAAACCAGCATCCTTCATGATTCTCAAGGAGGGAATCTGAACGTCAATAGGTAAAACAACTTCCATGCCGTATACCAAAGAATAGGGTGTTGCCCCTGTTGATGTACGCGTCGTGGTACGGTACCCGTGGAGAGCAAACGGTAACATCTCATGCCAATCCTTATAGGTGACTGTCATCTTTTGTATGATCTTCTTGATATTTTTGTTCGCAGCTTCGACAACACCGTTCATCTTTGGCCGATAGGGAGATGAATTGTGATGTTGAATCTGGAACTGCTCGCACAAGGCGGTGATCATAGTGTTGTTCAGGTTTGTACCGTTGTCAGTGATGATCCTGTCGGGGATACCGTACCGACAAATGAGGTTCTGCTTGATGAAGCGGGCAACAACATTCTTTGTAACAGAGGCGAAGGAAGCTGCTTCGACCCACTTGGTAAATTAATCAATGGCCACCAGAATGAAACAGTGTCCATTGGATGTTGTAGGCTTGATCTCGCCAATCATGTCGATTCCCCACATAGTGAATGTCCAAGGAGCTGTTAAGACATTGAGAGGAACTGGAGGTATATGTACTTTGTCCACATAGACTTGACATTTGTGACAAGTTCTGGAATGTTGATGGCAGTCAGCTTCCATGGTAGACCAATAATAGCCTGCCCTTAGAATCTTCTTAGCCATCATATGTCCGCTAGAGTGAGTGCCAAAGGTACCATTATGCAGTTCAGCCATGATCTGTTCAGCTTCAATCTTGTCCATACAACTTAGTAGAATGCAATCATGATTGCGCTTGTATAGGATGCCATTGCTCAGAAAGAACTTGGCAGAGAATCTCCTTAAGAAATTTTTGTCGTTGACTGAAGCTCCTTCAGGATATTCTTGTGCCTCGAGATACCTTTTGATGTCATGAAACCACGGTCGGTCCATTACTTCTTTGGTATTAATCTCGTGACAATGTGCAGGTTCGTCCATCCGTTCAATGGTGATTTGGGGAGCCTCATTATCCCAGTTAAGTTTAAACATGGATGACATTGTAGCTAGAGCATCCGCTAGCTGATTCTCTTCTCGCGGGAAATGCTCGAAGGTAATTTGCTCGAAATGAGGCAATAATGTCAAGACATGTTCTTTGTAAGGGATGAGGTTGGGATGTTTAGTGTCCCACTCTCCTTTGATCTGACTGATGACCAAAGCAGAGTCTCCAAACACGACCAAAGATTTTATTCCCAAGTCTATTGCAGCCTTGAGTCCAAAGATGCAAGCTTCATACTCGACCATGTTGTTGGTGCAGTTAAAGCAGAGTCTGGTGGTGAAAGGTGTATAGCAACCTTATGGGGAAATGAGTACCGCGTCAATACCGTTTCCAAGTGCATTAGAGGCACCATCAAAGTACAGGGTCCATCAGGATCCTTGTCCAGGACCGTCATACGGTCCGTTATCTTCAATATTGTCCAATGTCATAATGTCTTCGTCGGGGAAGTCGAACCTCATGGATTGGTAATCTTCAACAGCTTGATGAGCCAGATGGTCAGCTAGCACACTCCCCTTTATAGCTTTTTGGGTCGTGTACTGTATATCATATTCGGTCAGGATCATCTTCCATCTAGCTATTATTCTAGATAAAGCAGGCTTCTCAAAGATGTATTTGATCGGATCCATCTTAGATATCAGTAGAGTGGTATGAGTCAACATATACTGCCTTAGCCGGCAAGCAGCCCATACCAAAGCGCAACAAGTTTTCTTGAGCAGTGAGTATCGGGTCTCACAGTTGGTAAACTTTTTGCCAAGGTAATAAATGGCATGCTCTTTTTGGCCAGACTCGTCATGTTGGCCCAATACGCACCCCATTGAATTCTCTAGGACAGTCAGATACATGATTAGCGGTCTTCCTTCGACGGGAGGCATCAAGATAGGATGTTCTAGCAAATACTCCTTGATTTTATTGAAAGCAACTTGACAGTCATCATTCCATTTAACCACTTGGTCCTTCTTCAACAGCTTGAAGATTGGCTCACAGGTAGATGTTAGGTGAGAAATGAACCTTGCAATGTAGTTTAGGCGTCCCAAGAAACCTCTAACCTCTTTCTCAGTACGAGAAGCAGGCATTTCTTGTATAGCTTTGACTTTGGCGGGATCAACCTTAATGCCTTTGTTGCTGACAATGAAACCCAAGAGTTTACCGGACCTGACTCCGAAAGTACACTTGTTAGGGTTTAGTCTGAGCTTGTACTCCTTCAACCTGACAAACAGCTTTTGCAAGTGGTCGAGGTGTTCTTCTTCTGTCTGTGAACGGGCTATCATGTCATCTACGTAAACCTCTATCTCATGATGTATCATATCATGAAACAAAGCTACCATGGTGCGTTGATAGGTTGCCCCGACATTCTTCAGTCCAAATGGCATCACTTTATAGCAGAACGTACCCCACTGTGTAACAAAAGTAGTTTTCTCCATGTCTTCAGGGGCCATTTTGATCTGGTTATAGCCTGAGAATCCGTCCATGAAAGAAAATACCTTGTGCTGAGCTGTGTTGTCAACCAAGATGTCAATGTGCGGTAGTGGAAAGTCATCTTTAGGGCTAGCCCTGTTTAAATCTCTATAATCCACACACATTCTCACTTTGCCGTCCTTCTTAGGCACGGGCACAATGTTAGCAACCCATTATGGATAGGAAGTAACAACAAGAAATCCAGCGTTGAACTGCTTCATAACTTCTGCTTTGATCTTTTCAGACATGTTGGGCCTCATTTGGCGGACCTTTTGTTTGATTGGTGGACAGTCTTCTCTTGTAGGGAGACGGTGAACCACAATATCTGTATCAAGTCCTGGAATGTCTTCATATGACTAGGAGAAGATCTCAACATATTCATTCAACAGCTGAACTATGCGCTCTTTGACACTTGGCTCTAGGTTGGCACCCACTCTGACTTCTTTTCTGTCTTCATCAGTACCCAAGTTGATTGTCTCTAACAGCTCCTCATGAGGTAGAATAGCCTTTTCTTCCTGTTGTAGCAGTCTAGCCAATTCTCCCGGTACTTCACAGTCTTCATCACCTTCGTACTCGGCATGGTAGACCAGATCTTCAGAGTCATTGAAGGCCATAGCAGAATTGTTACCCATGGAATCCGGAATGGAAGGGTACCTGCATTTGTGAGTGTGGGTGTGTGTAAGGGATAACCACCTTTAAACAAATAAAATGTAAAAATAAAGAAAATGAACACAAAAGTTTATATGTGAAAACATCCATGATTCATTAAAATGGCATATGAAGATGAAAAATCAAACCCTTACAAATGGACCTATGTGCCTCGGGTAAGGCACAAGGCTAAAAGTGTACGAATTGTTTAGGAATTATTACAAACCAACATAAATGTTTGAAAGATAAATTACTGATTTATGAAAGAAATGGGAACAAAGTCCTTTGCCTCTCAGTTGTTCATTCCTCCGTCAACAGTAGAGGAAATCCAGTCTTCCAGATTGCTCTCCTCTTCACCATCCTCCAAAGCATTGACTCCATGATGGGTGATCTTCATTGGTGGCCCCCCAGCCTGGGCGCGGCGTACAACCTTTTGAGCAAAAACAGTGACCCCAAGCCAAATTTATCAGATTTGAAAGGAAAGTATGGTAGCTGACCCCAGATTGTGCTTCCACCTTCTTTAATCACAGCCTTTGCATCTTTGAGGGATGACATCCAAGGAACAAGTTTGGTAATCACAGGTACAGAAGCCACTGTCTTGGTTGCTGCAATCTCCTGAGCTACCTCCTCAAAGTGTTGGAAAGGGGTCTCGATGAATTCACCATCCAATTCCACATAGCGGAAAGAATTTAGATGGCTTATCATGTACTCCTCTTCTCCATGAACAATTATAATTTCCCCCTGGACAGGGTACTTGAGCATTTGATGCAGAGAAGAAGTGACGGCTCCAGCATTATAAATCCAGGGTGTTCCCAACAAGCAAGAGTAGGAAGGACGGATGTCCATCACATAGAATATGGAGTTGAAGGTTTAAGTTCCCACCTTAATCGGGATGTCCACCTCCCCGTGGACCATTCTTTTAGAACCATCAAAGGCTCTGACAATGATATTGCTGGGCTTCAAGGTTAGACCTTTACAATCTAGCCTGTCCAAGGCTTTCTTCGGTAAGACATTTAAAGACGACCCAGTATCAACCAGAACGTGTGCTAGAGTAGTCCCTCTGCATTCCACCGAGACATGCAAAGCGTCATTATGCTTTCTCCCTTTAGATGTTAAATCGGAATTGGAGAATCCTAGACCATTGTCAGCTGTTAGGCTAGCTACACATTCCTAGAACTGATCCGCAGAGGTTTCCTGAGGCACGTGGGCCGTCTTTAAGAATCTGATCAAAGCTTTGGCATGAGCTTCTGAACAAAGCAGCAGGGCCAACATTGAGATCTTTGAGGGGGTTTGCCCCAGTTACTCCACAACATTATAATCGCTTTTCTTGATTATTTTCAAAATCTCTTCCATTTCTTTTTGAGAGGTCTCAGGGATGACCAATGGCTGAGCCCTCGTCCTGACGGGTGCTTCTTGGATCCCTTTCCCTCTATCATCAGCAACAACAGAGGGGACAACCACAAAAGTTATAACTTCTTCAATAACTGGAGTTCTCGTAGATATGTTGACCGGTACAGGAGTAACCTTAGGAGCATTTGAGGGTCTGAAGATTGCCTTTGGAGGGGCAATCTCCGGAGAGAAAATTCTTCCGCTGCGGGTGATTTTACTCGTTCTAGCAATATTTCCAATGTCAGAAGTCTCTTCATTAGAACTTTCTTCAGTAGATTCAATTTGTTTAATACCGTGGTAGAAAATCTCTCCCCCATAGTTCCACGGTATTGATTTGTTGGACTTGTACGGGATAGGCCCCGACATGGTTATCTTCAAAGGTGCAATCTTTGGATCAGATGTAATCTTAACAGGTCTCTTGGAGACCTTGGAAAGATTGGTGGATATGGTAATTATAGCAACATCATTGACAGGAGTCGGTGTAACAGGAGTCTTTTCAAAAAGGATTTCTTGATTATCCATTAGGCGTTGGATGCCTATCTTCAACAATGGAAAGTCGGTTGGTAAGGATGAACAAAGCCAACAATCTTCTTCACAACCTGGGAAAATCCCAGCTTTCAACAAATCCAGTTTGATTATCGGTAACAGAGTCATCAAATCATCAACAGTAGCAACATACAGACCCTCTTCAACAACATGGGCATTGTGGCCGTGCTTTGGCATTGGAGCAGAGATCACATTCGGCTTTTCAGGGGCATCGAATTCAACTTCTTTAGCGTCTATCAAATCCTGAATCTTATTTTTGAGGGCCCAACAACTATTGGTGTCGTGCCCCAGGCTGTCTGAATGATAAGCACACTTGGCGTTGGGATGGTAGTATGGTGAAGTTGTATTTGTATTTTTCGGGGCCTCTCTCAAACTGGCAAGGTTTAACTTCAAGAGATGGGGTAGAACCTGAGCAGGAGTCATGTTTATCCGGGTGTATTGTCGTGCAGGCCTTTCCACCCTTTGCTGGTTGGTTCTGGGTTGATTGTTTCTGGGATGATCTGCTGCAGACTTCTGAATCATTACGGCCCCCACCACTGGTCGACGCTTAACTCTTCCTTGACCTCTTTGGGAGTAGACAACTGAGACTTCCTTCTTTGCTGGAAAAGTATTTTTAATGGCAGCGGAAGCAGATGCATCCTTTTGAATTTTACCACTCTTGATTCCGGCTTCAACTCTTTCACCAGTTAGAATCAACTCGGTGAACCCCGCAGACGAACTTCCAATCAGGTGATTGAAAAAGGGTCCTGACAGTGTACTCAAGAACATATCTACAAGCTCCCTCTCAGATAGAGGTGGTTGAACTCGTTCCGCCAAGTCTCTCCATTTTTGGGCATACTCCTTAAAGCCTTCATTAGAGACCATGCCCATACTCTGTAATTGAGTACGGGTTGGTGCTAAGTACGCATTATATTGATACTGCTTGTAGAAGGCAGTAGCCAAATCTTCCCAATTGTGCACGTCAGACCTCTCTAGCTGGTAGAACCAATCCAATTGAGTCCCCGAAAGACTGTCCTAGAAGAAATGGACCCACAGGTCCTTGTCAAAAGAATGAGGTTGAATTTTTCTGACGTAAGACCGTAGGTGCATCTTTGGGCAAGACACCCCATCGTACTTATCAAAAAGAGGCACTTTAAACTTGGGGGGAATGACAATCCCAGAAACCAACCCTAACTCCTCGAAATCCAACCCCGACACTCTTTGCACCTCCATAGCTGCCAGACATTCTTCCAGATTCTTGTACTTGTCGTCTGCAGAAGGGTACTGCTGTTCAGAATAGTCTTCATCCTCCTCCTCTTCAGCCTCAGATTCAGATGGCACCGCAACCCCTTTACCCTTTCCTTCACCTTCTTCAGATGTTGATGGAAAATCTAGGACCCTTCTGGTTTGACCTTCAAATCTTCTACCCAAAGTAGCCACACCAACCCTCTTCTTCTTCTTTTTCTCTTTTTCCTTTTCCAGTAAGGTTTTGAGCTCCTCCTGACCCTTTGCCAAGGTCATGAGTAGCTGTTGGAACTGTGAATTCTGCGCTTGCAAATCTTTGACTGTCTGCTCTATATCCATCTTGCTGAAATAAACAGCAGAGAGATAAGGAAACCTGGTGTGAAGACCTGTTTATGAATATGATGAATGATACGTATTCATGTAATGAATTCAAGGATTCATAAATTCAAATTTGTTTTAGACAAAAAAGGAACACATGTCATATTAATAAGATAGAATTTGTTAGTACATCAATGCCCCATGGGAAAAATAATACAAAATTCTAATGTAAAAAGACGTTGTGCATCCTCTTTGGTGCAATGTAGGTGTTGAGAGTCTGCTCTTCGTGAAGTTGACGAGTAAGTTCCAAAACCTTCTTCTCACTAGCGTAGAATTGGGCTTCAAAAGTATCGCGCTCTACCTTGAGCTGTATCCAACTCCTTTGAAAATCTTCGAGTGATGTCGGCATGTCAGGATGTAGGAGGGTGTATGGAACCTCTCCTTCCATAACAGGCTCTTTGATCACAGGGAGAATGTAGGGGTAAGGCATCATAAGACTTTGGGTGCGGGTTCGTACCCACTTGAGGTAAGGCTCAAGGGGGATGGAATTATTGTGTCCCAAGGTCTTACTGTCCACCTTGTTGGGCATCCTCCAAGCTCGGATGAACCTTTGTCGAAGTCCTTGACCGTCGTTGTCGAAGTCAAAAACCAAGTCTGGAATCAGCATGTCATGTGGGCCATCCCTTTGGGATACCCAAACTGTCTCAGAGCCAAACAAGGGTTGTAGGTAATGCCTCCCCTAATGCCAAGTAGAGGGATATTAGGGAATTCCCCACAATAGTCAATGATAATAACATTCTCTTTTGATCGAGAACACCAATGAATGTCTGAATGTGTAAGAGTCATCAACCATTGTGACCACCTTAAACCCTGCTCATTCTTCAAAACTGACTGGGGAAGGTGAGAAATACACCACCTAGCTAGAAGAGGAGTACAACACATGAGAACACCTATTTTTCTCATTGTTCGTGTGTGAAATGAGTGGAGGATATCCCCAAGCAATGTAGGGACTGGGTTGCGAGCCATGAAGATTTTGACAGCATTGACATCTATAAGCTGGTCAGGGTTTGGGAACAAGACCAACCCATAGATGAGAAGAGCCACGATCTCCTCAAAAGCTTGTAGGTCCAAATAATTCCAGCAGCTTTGGGCCTTCTCAAACAGGAACTTTGCCAAGAAACCCTTGACACCACTTCTGGTCTCCTAATGACCTATGATATCAGATGTTTATAAGTGTAGGGCTTGAGCAACATCTTCAGGCTTTGGATCTCTTTCCGTACCGTTGAAAGGTAGTTGATGGAGAATAGGAATCCTCAGGAGTTGAGAAAATTCCTCTTAAGTAGGTACTAGCTGGTAATCAGGAAATGTGAAGCAGTGGTGTAGGGGGTCAAAGAAATGGAAGAGAACTTTCACCATGTCTTCCTCTATGTTGGAGTTGACCAAGTTGAGAAGTCTACCATGTCTTTCAGTGAATGGAGAATACTCTAGAATCATGGAAGCAAGCTCATTGAGTTGAGGAGGGGTTCTCACAAGGTTGACTTGGATTGTTTTCCTGCGGAGTGATTACATAACCTACAAAACAGGAACAAAGATGAAGATCCAAACCCTTGAAATGGTTAGTGGATGCATATGATGTTTCATGATGCTCATGATGTATGCACAAGTATATGTACAAGCAAATCACACAAGTTCCTAGTTTCAGGCTTGCATGGGGTTTCATAGGTAAGTACCCTCTTGAAGTTTAGTTGGCTCAACCTGTCCTATAAATAGTAACCTGGTTCTAAGGAGCTCAATATCACTGGATTATTTTCTGTGTTCATTGTTTCAGTTTAGCCACTTTATTGGCGATCGAAATATTCCAAGAAAACAACCCTCAATGAGTGTAGTATCGAGTATCTACCAACTTCGGACTGCACCAAAACCGGTCATCTCACTACCCCTAAAAATGCCAAGATGGTCAAGTAAAGGTTCTAAAAGTCCATTAGTGCTTCATGACATCACTCAGCGGCCCCGTATTCTCTTTGATTGACTCAAAGGCTACCGGTACCCACAAATATGTCGCACTAATATAGCTATTGCTTCAACCATGTTGGTATACCCCGCATAGTTTCCATAATGTATTGCTATTTACCTATGAATGTTTCCCAAATCCGGGTAGAGGATTTCAAACCCAAACAATAGAACCAAAATATAAAGCAATCAAAGCAAACAAGGTAAGAATGTAAAGGTGATCTAAACCCTAAGGTAACCCCACTTTTAGAATATTTTCCCCAGCAGAGTCGCCAGTTCTGTGATACGGTGGGAGAACTGACTTGAGGTTTTGAGTTTGTGTTCGCAAATGTTTTGGTTTAGCAAGAGTTGCCACCGACTTTTTATTTTATCCAAAGGAAAGGTCAAAAAGCACAGGAAAGACCTTTGAGATGTTTTCTTGGGTTCGGGGGGTAGATCATGAAAAGGGAATGTGCTAGCACCCTTTTCATCCATGGTTTTCCATGGGCTCTTAGTTACTTGTTTAGATCACTTGCTTTTGCTTTTCAATTGTTTGAAATGGTGCTTTGTATGTGGTTTTTGAAAATATTTTTAAAATAGGCCTTTGTCTAGGCAACCTTTGTAATGATTCTTGTTTGAATATATGCAAAGGTGTTTGTCTTTTGAAAAATGTTTCAATGTTTGAAAGTTTGTTTTGGGAAATTGTTTTGAAATTGTGTGTGTGTTTTGAAATTAGCAAGGATGTTTGCAAGAGATCAAGTAACTAGGAGTTGTCTACCCCACTCAAAGATCTTTCCTACACATTTTTAACCCTTTGACATTGTTGTTTTACCATTGTATTTGGTAAACAACCTTGTATTTGGATGTTAAACGGGACGGGCACGGGTCATTGTATGACCATGATAACAAAATTGCCAAGTATCTTAGCAAGTTTTTGATGGATAGATCATTTTTGTATAGGCAACCAAGATA